>OX459113.1:33726151-34926151 GCA_949775065.1 Brachyopa scutellaris | reverse complement strand
TGGCCCGCAGTCGACCAGAAAAGAATATCCCTACTTTCTATGAAAAGAAACCAAATCCATGTACTCGTCGGTGTTATAATCGGACACTGTATAATAGGAAACATGGCCACAAGATACGGCATCCTTACAAATGACTTCTGTAGAAGCTGAATGGATGAGGATGAAATAAAATCTTTGTAGTACACCTTTTATGCTACTGCCGGGTTTTTTCAAGAATGGTGCCTATCTTGTATGGGAGCACGGTTCTTCTACTGCCTGTGTGACCTGGCTAAGATACCGATTACAGACCTTAGGAGATATTTCTTGGGAATAGAAAGGAACGAAACAGCAGACGCACTGGCCAGGATACAACACTAGCTGACAGAAAGGGCTTACCGGCTTTCAACACAGAACGCATCACCACTAATTTACCCGAGGACCGATGGCCAACGCTAGCGAATGTCCTATAACACACTATGTGCTATAATTCCACTGCCCGGCTCTTCAATAATGGTGCCTATCTCGTATGGGAGCAGGATTCTTCTACTGCGTGTGTGATCTGACTAAGATACCGCTTACAGACCTTAGGAGATTTATTTAAAGATCGAAATGGTTTTTTTAAATGTATGTTTCTAGGTGAACAATTAGGGTATTCACAACGAACCTTTACGGGTGAAATTGCATTTACTGCAAACGACCCTCCTAACCTAACCTAAGCCTCACAGAGTTATTGTACTGACAAAGGTAAAAAAATGATGATAAAAAATAATGATGGCCAAAGAAGGAATCAGAAGAGGAAAATGCACTAGCCATAAGAATTATGCTAAAGTGGTTGATAAACTTCAAAAAACTTCGACATTAAACTCAATCTAGAATCTTCAGGCTGAGTCCTTATACCATTAAATGGTACACGGATGGTTCAAGAACTAAGAAAGGAACGGGAGCAGGAGTGTTTGGGCACTTTCAAGTTGAAATCTGTGCTATCGACAGATGTACTCAACGAAACATCGATAAACGCTGCAACAAATGCGATATAGCAAAAAAGTGTCAGACAGCCAAGCAGCTATTAAAGCAATTGGGGCTCAGATCATCAAATCTTGAATCGTCTGGGAATGCGTAGATAAACTGAATAGACCGGGCGAGGGAAACTACTTCACCATCTACTGGGTACCAGGACAACTGCAGATAGAAGGTAATGAAGAGGCGGAAAACTCGCCAGCAAAGGGACTGCCACACCCTTTTTGGGCCCTGGACCCTTCTACTGCATAGGGGAACACACCATAAAAGAGGAGCTCCGGCCACTGGAGAAGACAAACAGGAATAAGTTCTGGACAAAAACTCAGGGTCTAAGACAGGCGTAAAAACTTTTGGGTAATTACTACTTGAAGAAATTCAAAGCTTGCATCGGACATGTTGTTTCAGCAACAGTTATGTTTCCATAACTATCCAGTCTAAGGTTTTGTTGTATTATACGTTGAACGCTTTTTAATACTTTATAGGTTTGCGAACAAAACACGCCTAATAATAATAATAACTAGAAACAAATACGATGTCTGAGCAGGGACTACTGTAAAAACTTTAATTTTGTTTATCTCGGAAAGTTCAGTTGCATTTATTTACCAAATTATACTACATACTCGTAAGTGTTTTCATAGTATTTTTTTGTTTTGCTCTTTGAAATAACGTAGAAAAATAATTAGCTTGTAGAAAGTGATAAAAGCTATGCTAGGTGCTACCTGATCACAGATTCTTTGGCAAAAGTAGAAGTTGAAGATTTGTGTCGTCAGCTAAACGACTGCAACTGGCAACGTTATCCAGAAACATTCTTTATAATAAAAACAAAAGAATAACTTATAATTACACCATAATAATGTACAATATTATTATAAAACAAAAATAAACAGAAAATTAATTTGTATAGTTGCTGATTGCTGTGCATGATGTTTCAGTGTAACCGATTGAATTAATGGATTTATATTAGTCACATCGATTAATGAAGTGATCGCTGGATACATTTTATTTTTTGGTGAATAACTAACGAAGATAACCAAATTGTGGAGTTTTTCCAATTTTTAAAGCAAAAAAAGAAAACCAAAGGTAGAATGTTGAATAGAAAGAAAAAAAAAATAAGAAAAAGAAAGATGAAAATATTTACAAAAGAATGAAGGAAGATGAAACCAAACCTACAAATTTATAAATGCAGCAAAATGTGATTACGGTGTTTAATTTTTAATTTAACCACCTAGTTGATTCTAATCTTTTGTGTTACTTCTACTTCTACTCAAGCATTGGCAGCGTGTAGTATATATTTTAATTTTACTACACACATCAATATCATCCATTCACTCACCTCGTCCTCTCGTTTGCGCAAATCCGATTGCACTTCTTCCAATTCTTCTTGGGCATCGGTTGCCTTCATGTAATAACCTTCCTTCAACATTTTTAAACCAAATATAGCAAATAATGCCGTCGAAATATAGTAGGTATATATCCTAGGAATAATAGTCGCTGCCATGCCAAAGACTGCCGATAGGACAGTCATGAGACCCAATGCGGCAATAGCTCCTGTGAAAACAGTAAGCCTTGCGTGGCGCATCGCCATAATGGCAGCAATAAAAAAAGTCTTATCGCCTAATTCACTAACTAAAATGACTGAAATGGATGCGATGAATGCATGAATGAAACCAAGATTGCCAACACTGCCTGTTGTGCTCTTGGTACTTGCTGCATCGGGTTTCTGTTCATTTGGTGAATCGACTACATTTGGTTCATTGGCATTGTTGTTGAGTGCGCTATCTGCTTGAATTATCATTTTCTGCAAAATATAACGAGAATTTAAGTGGTAATTACTAAACAGGATATATTGAATAATACTTACGGTTACTTCTTCCGTTTGTAAAACTCCATTGTCATCGTTAAATTTCGGTTCAAACTCCGCTAGGCATACTGTTGAGAATGTTAGTATCGCCATTAGGACCATAAGCAAATGGTATTTGGCTGAACGCTTTAGATAGACATTGCGTCTGGTTGTTTGCCAGAAATACGATTGATTCTGTGACATATTTCTGATTGTTTTTGTATCTCAATGTACATAAAACAAACACGTTTCTTTTGAAGAAAAAACGTTTACAATTTATATCACAGCAGGTTTTACGTGGATTTCAAAAGTTTTAAATAAATAATAAATTCTTAGACGTTAGTTGAAGTGATACCTGAAAGAGAATTGTTTATACGATTATAATAATTTATGTGTACGGGAATAGGAAATGGGGATAGTTAAAATTGTTTTCTTTTTTTGTGCAATTTTCATATATTTAACAGAAACATGAAAATACTATCTTATGCTTAAGGATGCAATCAAATATTACACCTACTGTCAATCAAGACTCATGACCTAAGTGGAGTTTGGGCCTGGGGAGGAATCACTTAAGTTTTCACTGCGAATCCAAACATTTCATACTAAAAGAAACGTGCCGAAGCGAAAAACTAATACATATGGCGATATGTTTCAAAAACGAAGAAAAAACGTTAAGCATTGTAACAAGAATCTGAGCAACAACGATAGAAACGCCTTTCTCAAATGACGGAACGCTCACGTGTCACTCGAGCTTTAGAAACTCCCTTGCATATATTTTTTCTTTCTTTAGGCGGCGCTAAAGCTCGTAGCATTCTTGCACGAATGGAAGGGACCTACAGTTTTTTGCCAACTCCGAACGGCGAGTTGAGAAACTACTCGTGACAAATGATACTCTTTGAATGCTTGTCAGACATTCGAAAGAGGTGGCACCGTGAAAAACCTTTTTAGGTGTTTTCTGGGATTGAACCATGGCAACATTGAGTAATAGACCAACGCACTTACCACTACACCACAGTACATATAACCGCACTGCAAAACGATGCATTCGACGCGCTTATCTCAAATGCGGCAATATGCAACTACAAGTCGCGCGGCCCAAACACATGTATAAGACAAGATCGATCGGCATTATGGTCCTTAAAGGAGCGATCTGCGTTTGATTTTAACCACGGAATAAAATATAGACGATCTAGTTGTGATACTAGGCTCAATTACAAACGTTTGCCAACACTCAAATGAAAAGTTAGATTGGAAGAAATTTGCCGAGCCACTTTTCTCTTTAATATCTATCCCAGTGAGTGGGCACCGTAGCGCAAGTGGTTAGTGCGTCGGACTACTGTGCCAGCGGTCTTGGGTTCGAATCCCGCCGCAAACACCTAAAAGTTTTTCACAGTGCCCACCTCTTTCGAATGCCTGACAAGCATCAAAGCGTATCATTTGTCACGATTGAGCTTCTCAACTAGTAGAGGTAGCAGGGTGGGGGAGCTTCTCGATTTAGTACCAGGAGCCTTGGGGGGAGCTCTGGACACCATAAGCTCCAAATACAATTTCGGGCGAAGGTTCCAATGTCTCCTTCCAGATCGCTCTGAATGGAACAGCGGAGGTTGGTCTGGTTTCCCATCAGGTAGTATAGTCTTCTATACGGACGGGTCCTTAATGGATGAGCTCTCCGGAGCAGGTGTCTACTCAGAAGAATGCCACGTTGAGCAATCTATTCCACTGGGTAGATTTACAACTGTCTTTCAGGCAGAGGTGTATGCTATCGCTACTACAGCGCACATTGCACTTAACAAGAGGTGGAAATCCAAGTCCATCTACATCTGCTCTGATAGTCAAGCAGCTATCAAAGCCTGTTCAGCAGCGTTGATCAACTCAAAAATTGTTGAGGAAGCTGTCAACAAACTGAATCAGCTTGGGCGATGTAATAAGATCACACTGGTCTGGGTCCCGGGACATTCTGACATCCCGGGAAACGATAAAGCTGATGCTCTGGCTAGAGCTGGATCAGCGACCCCTTTTATCGGTCCTCAGCCTGTTATTGGCTGCAGTTCAGCTTATGCTAAAAACGAGCTTCTTGAACTGCTGCGACTACAGCATTACAACCATTGGCATGAACTTAGGTCATGCAGACAGGCCAAAATGTTAGTAGACGCGCCCAGGGCAAACAGAACTAAGTTTCTGTTACACCTTCGTAGAAATGACCTCAAAATCCTCACAGGACTGGTCACTGGGTTCACTCCCTTAAACGAGCATCTGAACAAAATTGGAATCAGAAGCTCGGGCCTCTGCGAGATGTGCCTGGAAGAAGATGAGACGGCTGAGCACTTCATTAGCGAGTGTCCGGCCTTTGCTCGAATCAGAAAGGCCACTCTAGGCAACTACGTCCTACGGGACGTTGATCTACTGGAGCTCAATCTTGCCCTATTGCTTCGCTTTGCGAAAGCGACGGGCAGATTTAGATCGACATATAGCTCAGCAACAAATCGCTAATTCAGCGAATGGGGTGGTACTTCACCAAAGTACAATGGGCCTACAGGTCTACGTGCTTGTTGTCTCTAAGGAGACAACCCCCTTCCAAATACAATACAATACAATACAATTCTCAACTCGCCGTTCGCAGTCGGCAAAAAACTGTAGGTCCCCTCCATTCGTGCAAAAATATAACACGCACACACAAATGGTTGCGAGAAGCAGGCCCAGGTTCACCTCGAGCTGTAGCGCCAACTAAGTAAGTAAGTATGTCGAGTGATGAAGACGAATTTGTTTTGTTTAAATTATCTTCGTTACCGAAAAAAAAATAAATGCATAAGAAAATATTGCGTGCACCCACACATTTTAAAAAATGCAAGTAGGCTTTTATTTACTGCCACAGAAAAGTTAGCAGAATACGATGTTAAATTTCACACATTTTACAAAATAATAAAATAATATAATAAAATATAATATAAAAAAAAAATCACAATTGTGAAGCCGCTAATTCAAAAACAATAAATATAAAGATAAAAAAATAGTTTTTAAAAACAAGCTTTAATGAACTAAAAAGTAAAAAAATTATTTTTTTTCCGAGTCACCAATATGTGACTATTAATTAAAGTTAATATAAGGCTTTTTAATAAACACGAGTAAGCACATTGAAAAATGTAAACAAACTCCAAGCGTATAATCGTACACGACGATAAGCGACTGACACTGCTTGGCTATAGTCGTCATGCAGAATGCATACTGCACCGATAACGCGTAGCGGACGAGTCGTCTGCGATTATCCCGTTGAATACAAGTGTGCGACAACAAATCGTATGCCTCTCGTACATCGCGTCGAATACGAGCCGTGTGCGGATGGCCTGAGTGTAGCATTTATCTGGAAATCTCCTTCCAGTAGACAATTTATTAGACATACACATACATACAAAGATAATATTTTTTTATGCGCTGCGAAGCGGGTACATGGTATATCAGCTAGTATTTCATAAATACATATTAACAATTTGATAACACTTAATCGTAATATTTAAAGTAGCTTTTACTTTTCGGCACAAGGTGCCACTAGGTTGCAGTAGGTAAGCCGTTAATGGTTGTAAAAATGCGAGATTTCTCGCCGTGGTACACCTAGTATGAGATAAATGCAATTACTTTCAGCATGTCTCTATCTTAAAAAAAAAACAAAATATAACTTAGTTAATATGTTGAACGACTTATTTCCAAATGAAACACGTGCACTGATGTAGGAAACCGAAATAACTTGTAAAATACTATCTTATCAATTAACTTTCGATCACTGCTTAAGTTGAGTCATTATCAATATGAGTAGGATCAAACCAAATACTTCTCCATTCACGTAGTAAATTATCTAAGATGACATGCGTGATAAAATCAGATTGAGTTAAATTTGCGTCAACACAACAAGTAAAGGCAGTGGAACTACCTAACTACCCAGCACTTTATGTTGCAATCACGCTGTTGCTGGGCAGTGGCAGAGGATGTGTTTCACGTATTCCTCCTCCTCCAAGCAGTTGGTGCAGATTTTCGTATTTTTGGGGTTAAGTTTACATACGTGCGTGCTGAGATTCATGTACTCTGGTATAAGTCCTGCAATCAGTCTTAATTGCGTTTTACTGTCATGACATACATACATATATGAATCTTATTGTCACGCTTTTACCTGTCAAACTTCTACGGAGATAAAATCCAAAACTAATTGATAAAATGAGGTTAAACTTCGTATCTCTTTTCTTTGACATCCTGTGCGGAGTATAGGCCGATTTTTAAATTAAATTATACGTAATTTATTTAAATTAATTCACTATCTGGAATATAACTTGTAATTAATATGGACATTGAAGGGGTGGGGGGGTGTTATTGGTCAGCGGTGTCTATTACTCTATTGTTTAAAACATTTGTTGATGGCCTGTTTTGACTCTATTATCGAAATGAGTTATTTAACACACTGCCAGTTCATAAGAAATCAGGCGCGTTTTTATATTAAAACTAGCTGATCCGCCCGGCTTTGCCCATGTACGCAAACAGTCGCGTTACTCACATGACAGGTAATTGCCAAAACCATCTGTGGGAAGTTTCTGTGACTACACAAAACTATATTATTACATTTAAATTTAATATTGTTTATATGAAAATTATATACGGGGAAAACTACATTTTCGTAAATACATATCTGCACCCCAGCGCCACCTATCGGGTCGAAACTTTTCTTTTTTAAATATTATATGGTGGCCATAAATAAGAATTTTGAAAAAGCGACCTTGGGGGTTCTAACATAAACAAAAACCATCCGGAGCACCACACGAACAATTTGTGTGAATATAAGGTGGTTCATCCGTGATAGTCGGACATACATACGCACCAACGTTTTTATATATGTATTAAGATTCTCTTTTGGCACTGAACCCATATATTTACCTACATATTATGTAGGTATATTGTGAATATGAGCCTTTTTGATCCATAAATATAGAAGTTAGTAATAACTTGACTCCAGCGCTACTTATCGCGTCCAGATTTGATACTTTTCTCTTTTGGCACTAAACCAACATATATTGTGAATATGAGCATTTTTGGTCCATAAATATAGAAGTTGTTAATAACTTGACTCCAGCGCCATCTAGTGGGATGAAATATACTTTACGACCTATTCTCATACCTACCAAATATACACAAAGAATTTCATAAAAATCGGTCGAGCCGTTTCGAAGGAGTGCAACCACAAACACCGTGACACGAGGATTTTATACACATTAGATAAAAGAAGCTAGGTAGAAAACTCGGTGCTAAGAATATGGTAAACCTACCTCTGTAGACGGTGACGAAGACCAACACTTCGCTGTCAGGCAGAATGAACCATTCAATTTAGATGATGAAAGCCAAAATTCCCGTCCACCTGACCAAAACGTAGTGAGGATAGCAATATACAAGCTTAAGTCGAACAAGGCTGCTGAACCTGACGGTTTTTCCGCTGAGCTATTTAAAGCAGCTGGGGATGACTTGGTGGTGAGCATACCCAACTCATCTCTAAGATTTTATCATATGAAAGTATGCCAGATGAATGGAATCTCAGCATCGTTGACCCAATCCATAAGAAAGGAGACCCTCACGACTGCTCCAATTACAGACGCATCAGTCTCCTCAACATCGCCATATTGTGTGAACGCCTGAAACCTTTCGTCAACAGCCTATCAGTGCGGTTTTAGGCCAGGAGAGTCCATCATAAACCAAATTTTCACACTCAGGCAGATCCTGGAAAAATCCCAAGAAGTCCAAATCGATACCCATCACCTGTTCATCGATTTCAACGCCGCCTATGACAGCATCTGGAGAGATGAACTGTATAGAGCCATTTATAGTTTCGACATCCCTGACAAACGTCCGTCTGTGCAGGATGACGATTGAGAAATCTCGCTGCTTCATCAAGGTCGATAGTGACCTCATCGAGACCTGCGATATCAAAAAATGATTCAGACTGTCATGCGACTTCTTCAACATCATACTTGAAAGAATTGTTTGAAGCTCACAAGCCAACACACGAGGAACGATCTTTCAGAAGTCCGTTTAACTACAGTAAAACCTCCTAATTGGGACACTCCGTAATCGGGACGACCTCCCAATCGGGACAACCCATTTGCCAACCCTAAAAGTTTTCATACAATATACCCTCTGTAATCGGGACACTGAAATCGGGACACCTCTTAATTGGGACACTCAATTTAACTTTCCTAGAACCTCCATAATTGAGCCAAGCCTCCGAATTGGGACATTTTATTAAAAACTTCAGGAAATATGACTTCTAATCGGGACAATTCGAGTTGAACCTCTCAATTGGGACACTAGACCCGAAAAAAAGCAATCGTGACTTCTCTAATCAGGACAGTAAAATTTCCATTAACTAAATGTTCGCAGCTGCATCTCATTCTACAAATTTTCAAACCGTTATATTTTTACAGAAGAGTGACTATATCGGAGACAAAAAACAGCAGAGCAACGTTTTATTTATTTTCATTGAATATTAGATATTGGTACCGTGCAGTTGCAGTTGTTTTTGTGTGGATACAATACATATTTGAAATTTTTTCGTATGCATACGCGTTGAATTTCGCGTAATGAGATACTATCTACTACACACATTTTTAAAACTTTTCATAAAATAAATGTCGTTTTATTTCATTAAGGTATGATTTTGTAAACGAGATAGGGCGTTCCATACTTGTTTTAATTGAAAATAGACGTTTTTTCTTAAGTAGTTGTGTTATTCTTTATTTTTTATACAAACTTCTATAATTGGGACACCTCCTAATCGGGACAGGAAAGAGTCGGTCCCATCAGTGTCCCAATTAGAGAGGTTTTACTGTACTTGTTTACGCCGACGACATTGACATCATTGCATTGGTAGAACACAGCGAGCTGTCGCGAGAATAGAAATGGAAGCGGCTCAAATGGGTTTAGCGGTAAACGAGGGCAAAACAAAGTATATGCTGTCAACGAAAAGGGACACTCAACATCGACGAATTGGACAGAACGTCACAAAAGACAGTTACAACTTTGAGGTAGTAAAGGACTTTGTCTACAATTACATCTCGTCGGAAAACAAACGAAGGATTACTCTTGCCAATCGCTGTTTCTTTGGGCTAAGAATATAAGACTATATAAGACTCTTATCATCCCAGTCTTGCTATAAGGAGCTTAAGCATGGACTTTATCGAAAACGGATAAAGATATCCTTGGTCGCTTCGAGAGAAAAACCCTTCGTAAGATATTCGGTCCTGTTTGCGTTGACGGGTTTTTGAGGAGAAGATTCAACCACGAACTATACGATCTGTACAGCGACATCGACCTGGTCAAAATACTGGGCATTGGGAGTTTATGATGTCTAGGATAGGTAAAGAGAATGGACATCAACGCCTGCACAGTTTTCGACTCCAACCAAAGAGCCAGCGCAACAAAGGACGGCCTCGCCTAAGGTGGCGCGCAGAAGTGGAAAAGGACCTCAACCAATTTGCAGTGCACAACTGCAGGCAGTTAAATAAGAACCGATCTAAATGGAAATAGTTGTTGGCTTAGGCCTTGGTCCACCCAGACTGTAGCGACACCAAAGTAAGTAAGTAAGTAGAAAACTCAGTAACTAAATATGTACTCCGTAAAAGATTCTAGATTCAAAAAATAATTAACATTTTATTGATAAAGTAGAATACAAGGACTTTGTTTTACAGCCTTGTGCTAATCGTAAAACGGTTGTGAAGTGAACTCATATCAGGTGATACATTTAACTTGTTGAAAACGATTAAATAAAGATATTCAATTATCTTTCTCACCATTTCTTCCTTGATCCAGAAATAACCTTCTCAAATTATCAAGTGGCAATAATTGCTTTTAAACATATTGACCACACTGTGTTATATCGCGTGGTTTTGCCATATGTTCACAACGATAAAGTAAGTTTGCTTTATGATGTCATTGATGAAACAATACGCTTTAGTTATCATTAAAGGAATATTCAAGGCTCTCATGTGTTGGTAAATAATGTTTTCCTTCTCCTTGATTACATTCGAGTCAACAATATCTTCAGTCTTGACCATCAATTAATTTACTTCGATGACCTTGGCTTTGTTTTCACTTCACTGGCCGTTGCCTGAATTATTTTAAGAATAAATAATAAAAAAGAAAAAAATCTAAAAAAAAGTACAAATTTGTGTTGGCGAATAAGTTAAACAAATATTGTTTCAACATAATTAAAGGAAATGCTAACACAATATTGTATAGTCACATGTTTGCCAATTGCTCAGACATTAATATTGCTCTTTACGCCGAGATAAAAAAAAAATCTTTTTTTTATCGTTTTATTGGTTATGACGAGTATTATCTAAAAAAGATTACTTGATTTGTCATCGCTAAAAGCCGCTCAAGTATCAGATAAAAGCAGAACGAATAAAAAACGAATTGACGTATCCCAGAAGAGTGTACAATGGTGTTCTGCGTAATTTGTTTAGCAGTCATAATAAATTGGCGTTTTTTTTTTGTGAAATTAGCTAACAAAAAAACGCGAAATACAAACGAAATTATTCCTGTTTGTCATCCATAAAGAAACAAAAGAAAATTGCTGGAATGAAAAAAATGTTACTCGGGGGAACTACAACTACATGCGATTAAAATACAAAATAAGTACAGGGTGTCCCAAAAGCCATGTTAGATTTACACGTATGTAGCTGCCAAATCTTCATTATTTCATTTATATCAACAATTAAAACACGTTGTTCTTTCTTGCTACAACATGGAGGCGGCATTAGCCATCACCGATAAATGGCAAATAGGTGTGGACTGAATGAACGTCAATCCTCAAAAATAGAACTGGTTCTCTTCACCAGAAAACACAAGATACCGCCTTTCAAGCAATTAACGGAGCTGAGCTAACGCTCTCGGAGCAAGCGAAATATCTTGGCATTATTCTGGATAGGAAGGAAACTAAACTGGAACTTAAATACACATGAAATAATTAGGAAAGCTTTGAATGTAATGGCAATGATGCACTGGCTATACGTCATGATGAAGACCATACATGTGGTTGTAGCATGATGACAGTGCTAGGCGGAACACGGCGGGTGACACAATCAGGGATATCGTGAATACATTTCGACACGAAGAATAACGTAATTTTAGCCACTGCTGAAATTCAGACCGATTTATGTGGAAAAGTCATAAAATCAAATCTCTAAAATCGTGTCCTGATAACGAAGCCGTGAGGGCGTTTAATGTACTTTAATTCAGAATAAAAATTTTCGGAACAGCTTTTTTTATTTAGTTTTCATATCGAGAGCTTTTATTTACAACTTACCTACTTATAGTGCCCTCCAAAAGTTAGTTGAAATCAGATACATGCTAATCTTCACAAAATCAATTGAAATGTGGCGTTCCACTACTCCTAAGACCGTTTTTAGTTTCTACAATATGTGTTGTCGCCCACAGACAAAAGTAAATCGAAAATCTTTAGTTACCTTTTTACGAATCGTTAATAATTGCAATGAGTGCGCTGCATTCGATCGCTAAAAGTCAGTTGAAACCTTCGAATTGAAGAATTAAAAGCAAGGAAGCTGCTATATCGTTCGATAAACTCCGATCTGGACGTAACGTCAATTAGAGATGAGCGACTTATGGTGCAACTCTGCAAGCGGAATCCAAGGTAAAAGAACAACTTTAAGAAACAGGAACATGATGCCAAGCTAACAGGTTATGTTGCAAGGAGGAAACCGTTGCTACCCAAGGTTCACAAAAAAACGACGTCTATAGTTTGCTGAAATTGTGCAAAAAAGTAATTTTCAAGCACGATTCTAAGTTTGAGATGTTCGAAAACCGTCCAATAGTAAAACATGGTGGTAGAGTTGTTATGGTGTGGGAGTGTTTTTCTTTATTTGGCGTGGGAAACTTGCATGTTATTGATGGCAGAATGAAGGCAGTGATGTACTAGGCGTTTTGTTTTGATGGGAATTTTGTTTTTTTGCCGTTATAGCGAAAAATATTGGCCGTAGAACCGAAACAAAGTAAAAAAAAAAAGAAGCCACTATAGCGAAATGCTGTATAACGAGCGGCCATATAGCGAGGGTGTAAGTAGTTTGGCTATGCATAAACTTAATTTAAGGTTATAAATGGATGAAAAGCGATTTAAGGTTATAAACGATTGAAAAATCTTATGAGAGCTTAGTGCTCAAGTGTGATTCAAAAATAAATCAGAGCGCTCAGTCTCAGACTGCGCTCAGAGCACATTTAGTTCAGAGCGCGCTCGATTCACTCTGGCTCTGAACTCAAAAAGAAAAACGCCAACTGTGACATCCTGCTGCTTTAATGGGATTGAGTGGATCATATGTCTCTTAATAAGATCCCAAACATCTGGTCAAAACAACACAGGACATTTAAGCGCAAAAGAAATAAATTTGTTAGATTGGCTTCCATATCACCGGATTTCTCCCATGAAGCATTTATGGGATGAAATCGACAGAAGTATACCAACAACTTGTAGAAAAGATTTTGGAACCCTGGGCAAGTTAACCGAATACTGTGCTGCAGAAGTTGGTCGAATCAACTCCGAAACGCATTGAGACTGTTTTGCAAAATGGAGGTGGTGATACAAAATATTGAATTTCCAAAAAAAAAAAAAAAAAAAAGTTAGCAAGAAGCACCAATTTTACCTTATTTTCAACTGACTTTCGGCGAGGACTTAAGGACTTAAGGACTTTCAAGAGATTTTTTTATATTTATTTAAACCAAATGATTTTTTTTTTTGTTTAGTTTTACTACCGAAAGGACATATTATGAATAGCAATAAAAAATAATCTGAATATTTAACTATTTTTCACCTCTATCAGCCATTTTGTGTGTTGCATGGTAATTTCAACTGACTTTTGGATGGCACTGCATATGTGTAAATGTATTATAAGTCATACGTACATACATACGTATGCGATCATCGAAATTAATTAAAACAGACTTTATATGGTTCGTTTTTCTAAAATATTTTCTCATGTTTCATAATCAGTGGTTAAGTCTTGTATAGGGAAGTTAAAAGTTGAAAAACACACTATCTTTCATTCACCTTTTATGGTTAACCACATAATGTGTAACGTGTATGTATAAAATGTAATGCAATTCATTACATCGTTAAGCACACACTATTTACACTTTAGTCGGATCAAATGTGCGATCGATTCGCAGGTTATTCACTTACATATCTGGTTTGCAAAAGAGACGGAAGAATAACATTTCAATCAAATTTCGAAATTTATTTGGCGTTGTTGCATTTTGTAAGCACTTTCATGACCGATGAGTATAGCAACACTCAACTAAAATTAATTCTTTTTCGGTTATAATATTAAGTGTGTTATCATTAGCTGTCAATACCCCAATATAATGCACAACAACGTGACTAATACAAATGATAAGGAAAGAGAATACAAATTTAGCCTATAATGATACATCGAATCAGATGTGAATACAAATTTAGATGGATGTAAACAAAACAGAACCACACAGATGTACATATGTATATACATACATATGTATATAATTCCTTGCCATTTTAGATAATGGTTGTCAACATATTTACTAAGATAAAATTAAATTGAGTTTAAATTTAATTTTTAAATTAAATTTAATGATTCGCAACTCAAACGAGTACAATCGACAAGGAATAAGCAGTTTATTGTTGACGTACTAAGTTGACTACACCAAACACTTCGCCATTAATATTCCCAGCCGACAGGAACGGTATTTAGACAGATCTAAATGGCAAATCTGCATTGGAGACCTACACGGATGGATCCAAGACAGGTGATGGTATAGGAGCGGGTATCTATTCAGGTCAGCTCAGTCTGAACTTGTCCTTAATACTTCCAGATTCACTGTCGGGGGTGATGACTCTTCTTGTCGTCGCTGTCATTTACATCGATAGGCAAGCAGTTATAAAAGCATTAGAATAACCAATTATATGATCATAATTGGTTAGGCACTGCCGCGTATCTCTAAACGAGATATCGAACAGATGCATGCTCACGCTGTCCTGAGTTCCTGGTCATAGTGATATACCAGGTAACTGTGAAGCAGACGAACTAGCCAATAGAATACCATACCATGGAGTACCAATAGAAACAATAAAGCACAAAATCTCTAGGCAAGCACTGCAACAGGCGAATGAAAGATGGCGCAACCTTGATACGTGTAGCCATGCCAATCAGACTTGGCCTTACCTTAATCGACGTAAAACGTACAGCCTGCTAAAAATTAGCAGAGCACACATCAGCATTCTAGTTGGGGAATTGACGAGTCATTGTGCATTAGGCAGACACGCCAGAAGGCTGGGAATCCTCGCCAATGACTTCTGTCACAGCTGCATGGACGAGGAGGAGGAGGAGGAGGAGGAAGCTCCCCTATCACCTACTGTGCAGTTGCACAGCACTCTCCTCCATAAGAAAAAAAGGGTTTTAGAGAATACTTCTTTATAGACCTTCAAGATATTTCCTCAACGGATATCAATAAAATATGGAAATTTATCCAATTCTCAAAATGGTTTCAAGAGTACCGATAATAAATCGGCCCATGTGGCAACACCACATTGTACCTACTTTGGTCTAAGCAAATCCCACCGAATATAGGGATGGTCACCTCACCTAACCTAACCTCTCCAACTTCGATACATTGCGCTGTAATTCACAAATAGTCTTGGAATTTGTTTTAACAACTTTTGAAGAAGAATAAGCCAACTCTCCAAGCTCCCTGTTTAAAAACCCAGAAAATGTAATTTAAATGTCATAAATAGAGTAACGCAGAGCATAATTTCATAGACAAAAATATTTATTCTTTAAAATCTTTTGATTGTCAGCTATAAAGACATTTTTATGATTTTTATGATTTTTATGATCAATTGTTCTCCGTAAGTGTAATCTAAATTAGAAGATGTGATTTTATCTATCTCTATTTTATAGCATTTACATACAAGTAAGCTTATAAGCTTCTTCGTTACATAATATGTACCCTCAAATATCATGTTCATAGTTGAAGTATCGTTTTTGAACGCGTGCAGAAAACTCGGTTTTACTATATAAGTACTAGAAGGCATAGCGTATTTATATAAAATTTTTTTACCACAAAAGATACTGATATCAGATAAACAATGTAGCAACGGTACTTTCGTTACTTCTCTTTATTTCTTCAAACTTTAATGACTGTATTCGCTATTTCACAGATGCAGACTCATTCTCCAGTAAAATTTCGATACGCTTTTGGTTAGTTCATGTTGACTTGGGTTCATGTTGTCAGATAATATCTCTTCTCACTTTGCCAACGATTAAATGCATTTGCTTTGGCTACATCCACCTGCTTGGTTCTTGTTTCTTTTAAAATTCGGTACTACGAGAATTTAAGGAAAAGCGAAACGAGCATCTGTCTAGTACATAACTTCGAAGTGGTTAAAGAGTTTACCTACATCGGAGTAAACATCTACGAATGGTACCCCGGTGGACGAAGACTTATACAAGGAAACCACTGCCTCCTCGATTTGGAGAAACAAATGGGTTCTAACCATTCTAACTCGAAAGATAAAATATTTGCCCTACAAACTATAAATCCTGCCAGTTCTGTCATATGGAATCGAGTGCTGGACGATAAGCAGTAAATCAGAGCAGATATTGAACACTTTCAAAAGAAAACACATTTTTTTGAATACTTGGTCCAGATGCGAGGATGGTGAATGGATAACTTTTGTCCCAAAAGACAAAACGAGTTGACTACATTGGCTCGACTACCTCGAACGGATAGGATTTTTGGCCCCAGCTAAGAATAGGATCTTCGAATCGTAGCTACCAGGTTCAAGAAGAGAAAGAAGATATCCGTTGTAAGGACCAAGCTATTGTGCACATTTTAAAATTGTTACTTACTTACTTACTTAGGTGGCACTACAGTCCGGCGTGGCCCAAGTCCTCAGCCACCAACCCCTCATTTAAATTATTATCTAATAAAATTTAGGTTAAGATATGTATTTCTTTTTTTTTTTTTTCATACAGTGAAATCTGTTAAGTGGACAGCAACGGGACCAGAGTTTTTTGTATGGGAAACCAGAAATTGGTTCCCGAAAATGTGTCCGTTAATGCGAGGTGTCCGCTTAACAGGGTGTCCACCAATGAAAGATTTCACTGTACATACATATATTGTTTCAGTATAAACATATTCGATAGTAACGTAAAGGAACCATTTAAACTTTTATTTAAATTTTGGCAAGCAAAGTACTGCCCGATCATTTTCCATGTACATACATACATGTGTGTATATTTTAATATTTCCATAAAAAAATATAAATACATATAGCTTAAAATGTATTCTTTATTTTTAAACTATAGCCGTGTTTTATTATCCCCGTGATCTGATCCGGATCAGATCAGAATAATAAAACAAACTAGATCAAAGTTCTGTGTTATGGTGATTGCACAAGCTAAGTGAATTTTGACATTTAGTGCGAAGTTGCCATGCGAATGAATATTTTCTTGTAAATGGAAATTTAATGCACTTGTTATATTTTTTTAGGAGGAAATTGTTCATTTTCAGGCGTGTTTTTTTGAAACGTAGCTAGCCAGTCGTTCATAAAACGATTCCCAGCCAGCCGAACCCAGCTGACTTACCTCCAAGTTGGTGTGTGTGATTTCGGTCATATGTGTGTGATTTCGATCAGCTGTTAAGTGTGAACTGTCAAAGTATTCGGCACTCAACCAAATCGAATTTTTGTTATTTGTTGTGAAAACAATTAATTTCGGTAATTTATTCAATGGATAATTTACATAAAGTGATATGAAATCATAATATAGTGGACTATTTCTGTGAAACACCATTTAGTAATTGAAATTATATAATTTTCGTACACGGCGGTCTGTCAAATGTTCTACAAATCGTTTTCAGCGCCCCCTGACGATGAGTAGGCGTAAAATTCCTAGCCAGCTGCTTTTGGCTGGGGATAAAATCAAGAGTTGTAGGCAGCTGGTTGTTGTATTTGTTTTACGTGTGAAATTTGACTTTGCTAGCAACTACTGGCTAGCTACGTTTCAAAAAAACACGGCTTTCATTAAAAGATACCGAATGAGAATAATATTTTGTAGCTATAATTTCAGTTTCACATCGCTTAAATATCATTATGGGCAGAATAATTAATTTATTCAAATAAAATAACAATAATGATATTTGGATTACCAATAATATTTTTATATTCTAATCTGGCAACATTTACCCTTGACAATTGTCGATAATACAGCATCATTCACAAACGAAAGTGTATCATAGTGAGAAATAGTCGAACTAATTTTTGGATTACGAAAATTGATCTTGATAAAAAGCAAGATCTCGTATTGTTGTTGTAATGCACACAAACTTATGAGTTGATCTGATCCGGATCAGATCACGGGGATAATAAAACACGGCTATTAATATTGGCAGAGGTTCTAGCAGTACTGAAAGCGGTGGAGCTGTTGGTGACGGCTGATATTTGATGATATATAAGGATAGGGCACAGAGCTCTAGAATCGTGTGTCGTTAAATCAACAATTGTCGAAGGATGTCACTCTATGCTTACAACACTAGGCAGACATAACAGGTTCCAATTATGCTGAGTACCAGGACACTCTCGTGTAGACGGTAATGAAGTTGCGGATGAATTAGCAAGAAAAGGATGGGCACTGCCTATAAACCTAGATGGTACATATAGCACCACCATCATGCATCAGGCCTCAGGGCAAAATTAAAGAACACAGATATAAGTATGGCGGCCACAAATGGTCATGAATAGAGGGGCATAGGCTCTTTGGCCGACCTTAGACCACAAAAGGTCCATGGTAAACTTTCGTTTAAACAGGACAAAATTAAGGTAGGTAGGTATACTCTCCGGACACTGTCTTTTAAGGAAACAAGTCAAAATAATGGGTCTTTCAAACATGGACGAATGCAGATACTACAATGACATGAACATATCCTTTGTGAATGTCAAGCCGTTGCTCGTTCTCGTAAGAAATTGTTAGTCAGCTACTTCTCTAATACACTGGAAGAGGCCACAATCAAATAACATTTTTTTCAGGGAAATTAAGTGTCTAGACGGAAATATTTCGGTTTATGTACCGTCCCAGGGGATCGCGATGGCCTCAGAACCCAATTCTAACCTAACCGAACCTAATATTGTTGAAATAAATATTGTACATATGCACAGCTCATTTATGTACGTTAGTTAAAATCAAAACGACTTTCCGAAATTAAATAACATTTAGTTTAAATGCAAATTTGCCTATTTTTAAACTATCAATTGTTAGAATAGTTTTATCTCCGAGTTGTCGTCATAACACTCAGCAGTCAGCACTCACCCACACCCATAAATGCGTCATCCGAGAGCACGTGTCGTGCTTTTTATGATTTTTGTTCTTAATTATTGATACTGTGTTGACTTGGAGTATATACATCTAGGATTCCCCGGTAATATTAACAAAGATAAAAATACTGTGTGAAGTACGCCACACTTTGGGATCTGGCTTTAGTAAGCTTATTTTGAAAGGCAGTGTAATTTATAATTTTTCTCCCTTGATTTATTTATCTAAGACCATAAAATGCATGAACAAAAATGATTTTTTCTTATTGTTATTCTTATTTCTTATTTAAAAAAGAAATATTTTTATTTCCTATTTTTTTTTTTTACATGTATGTATGTATATATAAAATAAACAAACTTACTCGTATGCATGTACCTACGTACATAATATGTTGCAGAGACACATCTTATCATGTATACATTGTGCGGTTATTTATAAGCGCAGTGTGCCGTCTTTGTTTGCTTAGTTAATTATTTAGCAGAAAAACTGAAAATAGCTTGCATAAAAGAAAATAAAGATAAGATGCTTTTGAGGTGCGTAATTTTTTATTTTATTTTTTTTTGCAACAAATCTTTTTATGGATCTCTTTTCTATGAAACAAATCTTTCAAATGAGAGATACATACATATAAAAGTGGATGTGACTGTAAAAACGCTAAAAATGGCAGATGGTAATAGCTACCATCAGCTTACAGTGTTGGAATACTGCGCTGGAAAACTCGCTCTTAACAGCATAGAGAGACAAGTAATTCAATTATTACCGAAACGGATTTAAACTCAAACCTTTCGGTATGAAATAATGTTAGCTATTTTTGGTTGGTATACCACTTTATTCCAATAGTTGGATGTGTCGCTGCAAAGCTGGGGGCCTACTCTGTATTTCGTTTCGAAAGTAAAATTTTCCGAAAACGAATATTTTGTACTCTCTATTTCGACAGCGGAATGAAATCTATTACTTTCGGATTTGCAATTCCGAAAGTGGAATTTTGGTACCTGGTATCTCGTTTCCTAATGTCAAAAGCATTGAAAAACGGAAAATTTGTTTCTACAACTAATTCGCTAACGGAAGGATTTAAAAGAACCTGAAAATGCAAGTTTTTCAAGAATAACAATTTAAACAAGCAAGCAATTCATGTGACAAATAATTTTTATGAAATATATTAAATCTAAATGAATTTGTGCGTTTATTTTTTGTGTTTATTGATTTAATAAATTATTTTTGATTTGCTCCCGTATTCTCTTAGCAATGTTGGAGTAGGCATCATTATGTTCAAAACATACATAAAAGCATCCTTTGAAAGGCGAAAGCTCTGAACAAAACTAAAATAATGAATGATAAGTAATGGTGATATGAAGCCTTGGTACCAACCGAGTTTTACCTTTTATCACATTTTTCAATAATATTTTGTAATATATTTTTCCTGTATAATTTTCCGCTCAATCCGTTCTTCACTTGTTTCTTCGTCCATCCGAAGTGCAACAGAATAATTATGTTACATTTTAATTTTTTAGTATATTAAATTCTTCCTTTAAAATGCATAACAATATTATTCCTCTTATTCTGGGTTTGTTTATTTGACATATCTCATAAGGAATATATCGAGACTCGACAAAAAAAAATCCTTAAGTGGAAAAATCATCTAGTAGTATTTTTTGCATTCCGAAATTGTTACAGAGTACCAATGCAAAAGCGAAACGAAAAACAATTTCGAATAGGATTGACTTTCGGAACGAAATAGAGATTAGGGCCCCTGGTGCCGAAGGACTTCAATGCCCCATCTCGCAATCAATTGATTATCCGTGCATTTCTTTTCCAAAACAACACAAATACCATCCAACGGCCACCAAATTCACCTGATCTGGCAATGTGTGATTTTTTCCTGTTCTGTCGAATCATAACACCGCTTCAGGAACTTAAGAAGGTAATGGGAAAATCGCTGAAAGCATTGAAGGCGATGTAAGCCCAGCGCTGTACCTTTTACAAATGTCATGCTATGACGCTAACATTTCGTGGGAATGTTGTACAAATATAACAAAGTGCCACACGTTGGCTACCATGGAAACTCGTTGAACAAGGCAATATATACAGTTTGTGAAGAAAGTGTTTACACAAGGTAAAAAAGCAATAACTTCTATTTTTTATTTGAAAATAGAGGCACTCTATTAACTTTATTAAACTTTTGTTTTTTAATTTATAATAATTCATAATTCTTGAATCAAATAGCAAAGAAATGATACTTAATTATACTTGACAACAACAATAAAAGTAACAAAAACTCAAATGGGCACAAAAATTACTGTCAAGAAAGTGTTTACCTACACATCTAGTATATACATTAATATTACCATACAAACTTAAGGATTCTTAATATTCAGAGAGCAAAATCTTTGCTTAGTATTTGGTGTGACCACCATTAGCATCAATAACTACCTTTAATCATCGATCCCATTGGTTTTTTAAGGTCATAATTGGAAGGAATATTGGTCTATTCTTCTTTAACGTACTGAACAAGTTAGTTTCAGTTTTCGGCGTTCCTTTTTTCCACTTTTTTCTTTAAATGTACCCATAAATTTTCAATCGGGTATAAGTGTGCGGTCTGGGTGGTGTATCTAGCCCTTTGCTGGAGTTGTAAAGTAGCCATGTCCTGACCGTGAGCTCCTTATGCTTTGGGTCGTTGTCTTGATAAAATTTAATTTTAGTTGGCTGCTTTCATCACCATCACTAAAACCAAAATTACTGGCGCTACTGAGCAAATGATTTTGCAAAATGCTCAGGTATATGGCGTCCATGGTTTTCTCAATAAAGCCTAAGTCTCCAACGCATTTGATAGATATGCACGCCCATACCATCACAGATAATTCTCCGAATTTCACCGTTGGAATGATATTCCGATTGGACAGTGCTTTTAAGGGCTTACGCCATACTCAGTTGGACCCTTCGTTGTAATAAAGCATTATTATCGTTTCGTCGCAAAATATTACATCATCCCAATATTCTTCTGAGTGAATCTTATATTCTGTGGCGAACGATAAGCGTTTTTGTATATTTTGAGATGAAAGCAGTATTTTTTCCGCGCAACTCGTGATGAGTACCCATGTTTCAACAGCATTTGCCTGAAAGTTTTGTGTGAAATCCGTACACCACATTCTTGCTGCATATCACTTGACCAAGCTCAAATTGAGATTTGGGGGTTTACTTGCACTTTTTTTAACAAACAGCGTTCATTTCTATCCGAGAGCTTTTTTGGCCTACTTTTTGGAACAATATTCTCTAAACGATTTTCATGTTCTGCTCGATTTATGACGTTGTTAATAGTTCTTCTCTATAAACCAAACATCTCAACTACCTCCTGAACATTTTTGCCATTATAACGGTATCAGTAAACCAATTGCTTCACGTGAGGTGATATTCTTTTGCCAGGCATATTGAAACGGGTATATTGAAACACTTTAAGCACCTTTAATACCAGAACTATCACTAAATCGTTTTGCTTTCAAATTCCTATATTTGTCACAAAACCAAAAATTCAAAATTACCGCTAAAAGGGTACCGGTATAAAACGATCCATACATGCAAAATAAAAGTGAAAACACTTTCTTGACAGTGAAATTTGTATTCCTTTTTAGCTTTTGCTATTTTAATTGTTGTTTTTGATTGAAATCAAGTATTTTTTGTGTGTCATTCAATTGTTGAAATATAAATTATGTATCAATAGTTAAAAATCAAAACTTGATTAAATTTCGTAGATATTCCCCTATTTCTAATGAAAAAATAAAAGTTCTTGTATTTTTACCTTGTGTAAAGACTTTTTCGACAAACTGTATTTAGATACTATCATGGTAGGTGGTTAAAAGAACTAAATGGTGTTTCCTATAAATTGACAATCCGCAAGGACCAATAGTCCTCAGGTCTACCTCGCTACTGTGCAAATATTACTATATATTGTCTTCGCCCAACTTAAACGGGTTGAATTCATTCTTAAGACTTTTAAATAATCGTCATTAAAAGATGTAAATAGCCTTAAATACCGTTTGAGCAAAACCGTGCTAGATATCCACAAGGTCACCATGAATCCCGTCTTTGATTTACTTGGCTCCCATCGATCACCAGAGAAAAAAAAACAAAGCAGAAGCACTCAAGTTATTTCTATCCACGAATCGAAGCGAGGATTTTGCTGCCACAAAGAGCAGTTCTCCAGTAAAAGGTAAAGGGAACAATATCTATATTGACGGACGGGGATTAACAAAAACATTTAAAAATTCTCAATCTTCAAACGAATATCGAAATGAATAGAATTTAAAACCGTTCATGATAGCTTTAAAGAGATATAGTCGGGTAGAAAGCAATGCAGCAACTTGTCTGGTTTTATCATTGCCGCCGAACTCTGTGTTTAATCCAATAACAATAAAGAATACACGCTGTTTGGTTGGCAATAAACTCATCAAAGCTGCATGTCAGAAAAAGTGACGCACTGTCTTGTGTGCTCTTAAATTGTATACCTTGGTTGTCATTACTGTCCAATGTGAGAATTTTAAATGATTAATTTCGGTGTGTTTGCATTAAAATTTTGTTGTGCTTATACATAAATTGAATTGTATTTACGTGTTAAGATAGAAGGAATAACTTGAAAATACTTGGGGGTTCACAAATGTAGTCGTTAAATCCATGTTTCCCCATAAACGATTAGTCAGATATACCAAAAAAAAAATCTACATACATAGTTCCAAAATAATGGCCAACTCACTGCTTTTTAGTGCTAGGAACGCAGCTAAATAAGGCATTTATTTAAGGATCTACATACGTCCTTAGTGTCCTGTTCAATGTCGTAGACGAATAAACACGCGGGGGCAGAGTGGTAACACCATTGGTTTGTCTGTCCTCGGTTTTGCCGGCGCATTGATAGAAAGAACACCGACTAACAAGTGGAAAATGACCTCCAGAAAACTGATTTTTTTTTTTTTGATAAACAATACATTTCATGTCTAAGTGTAATAATAACACCGAGGCAGTTCGGTGAATTACTTGTTTTTCTTGATTAACACATTGCAAAAGCCATTACTAATTGTGGTAAGACAACAAAATATTTCTTGGATAAGTCGCAATACAAGATAGAGCAGAAACGTTTTCATAGTGATACTGATAATAATCAATGCAGTAGCAGAGAAGAGACATGGAATTTAAAGATAAGAACCAGAATTTGATCTAATACAAATTTATCCAAAATATTTTACTTTTATTAACATCAGACAACTTGAAGTTGCACGACCGTCACACGCCGATAGTAAATAAAAAAGAACTATGTACTACATTTAATATAGTGCGCCCAGTCTCCTGCCGCCGATTTCTAAGTTTTCTAGTGTCAGGCTTCATCGCACAACAGACAACTTCAAAAATATGATAAACAAGATACATGGAGGTAGGTACTTAAGAAAATTTAATTCTATATACAGATACCTAAATAAGTAATTTAAAAACCAGATATATAATATCAATTCATCGACAATAAAAAGTAACGCAATTACATCTAACCACAATATTTTCTGCGATAGATACAAATTGTATGTATTCTATCCACTCACTTGCTGTAAGTGAAATGGATCAAAACTTTAATTAAAGCGGGGAGGTTAGTCTACAACAGTTAGCACGCCACATTTTTTAACTCATTCACTTCACTTTCATATCCATTTTGTTGCAAAATTAAAACAAATTACGTTCTTGATAAATTTTTTTTTTTTCGTTTCTATTTTTGGATTCATTTATCGAATCAGAGATTGCTGACGTAAATAATAATCATATATAATTGAGATGACAGTCGGGTTAAAACGTTTTTAAAGTTTGGCAAGGCCTTTTTTGCACGAAACAATTTAAAATAAATAAAAAAATCGTATTTTTCCGTATACACAAGGTACTTACTTCAACTTTAATTTTCTACTGGGTCGATGACAAGCATATCACTGACATTTATCATTTGTGTAACGTCATATTTTTCTAGGGCACGTTGACATCTATCATCAGGGATGTGATTGAGAAAATGTCTGTTATGGCAGTAGATACGACACGTACTGAATTCCGTGTAAATATTTAGATGGGATTTTTTTGGAAAACATCTTTCTCTAGAGAAATTATTGTATACTGGAATTAAATCTCTGCATTACATCATACTCAGATAAAGTTAGAAGTTTAGCATATTAAAAGGTGTTTCCACTGAGCAAAATAAACATAATATTCTTTTACTGAGAAGACACTTGAAATTCAATTAAAAAAACCAAAATATTAAATAGTTAAATAATTTTTGTTATATTTCATGTCAGCATTATTGTGAATAGATGTGTTCGATTTGATTAAATGTTAATTGCATCATATACTACGTTTACACCGAGCCGAAACCTCGAGGTTTCGATGAACATTCACCGAAACCTCAGTACCTAAACCTAACCCGTTTACACCGAGTTGAAGAGGTTTCAAATGTCATTTGCTGTCAATTTTGAAGTGGCTGGCAAAACTAGCGATGGGCGATTGAGAATTAATTTCACAATCGAATAAATAGACAGTTCGGTGTTACCAGAAAACAATCGAATAACTATCAAATCGTATTCTAGAAAATGTATTTTACTAGGCGAGTATACTAATGGTCAATTGTAGAAATGTATGTCTCAATTTATTCATCGTGGTATCAGTGTGACTTTTGAATTTCGATCTGAAATCTGAACGTATGCAGCCTTTGATATTTAAAATAAAAAGATTTTCTTCTTCGCCCAAAACAATCGCGGTAGTACAATCGATTCCTGTCAACTAAAGGAGCTCATACATCGGAGCGGTACGCGGTAGTGTTATAATGGTGCGAAATCCTATTGCGGTGAATATAGGTGCACACACTGGGGCGGTTTACAATTTTGTACCACAGCAAGCTACCTTTACCGCTACCGCCTGTCAAAATGTTTTTTGAAAAATTTATTGAAATTGAAAATGAATCCAATTTTCTTTTATTTGACTCATTCAGAGACAGAGTATAAAAATATAAGAGAAACGGATAAAATATGGAAAAACATAGCAGAGACAGAGAGCAGAGAACAATCGAATTATTCGATTTTTATTCGCAGTTGCTCATCTCTAGGCAAAGTAATTGTTTGTTGACATTCCTCAGTAGGCGACCAAAATGTCCTTTTTTGTGTAGGTTTCCGTTGCCCATTGTCTGAAAAGATTAACAAATTATATTATTTATTTATTTGATCTTTATTATATTAAAATTTTAAGCTTAATATAATGTTAACAAAAAATAATGATTAAGTATAATGGCTTCAGGAAATATTACTAAAAACAAAATTCGAGAATTTACATTACAATTGATAAGCAAAGATTTTAATTAATTAACAATGAATGTGGGAATAATAATTCATAAATATTCTTAATCTGTGCAAATACCTATGGCGCAAATTCATAGTCAGCCCATGAATAGTGCCTATAGCCGACTGTAGTTACAGCCGGCAATAAATAAAAAAAGCCGGCTATAACTTTTCGTTATTCATAAACACATTTTTTGGTATGTTTTTGTAAAGTGATTTGAACGAACAAACCCAAACGTCAAAATATTATATGAGAAATTTATAGCCGACTCTAATTATTTAAAATGACGTCATTTTAAATTTAAAGCCGGCTATAAGTGACTATGAATAGCAAAAAAGTATATTTTAGGTTATGTAGGTGAATAAATTCTTTTATCGTCGGCTCTATCTGACTATGAATTTGCGCCTATGTAGAACTCATATATAGAACTATAAATAGAACTCAATTTTTGAAAGGACCTATAAATATAATCCAATTATTGGATTAACAATTTATAAGTGAATGGTTTAAAGAAAAAAGCCACATTTTAATTATACGTAAAAATTTTGATTAATTTCGCTCGCATCTTAAATCATTGGGTAATTTATTAAATAAGCGGGGTGAAATCACAGTATAAAAAAGACAAAAGTGTGTTTTATTAATTCTAGGAACTGTTAACAAATTACAGTTGTTGGCTCTTAAATTATAATCCTCTTGTACCCTCGCAGAGTTATAACCAGCACTTTTAAAAAACAATTTTAAAACTTTATAGTAGTAAGTACATATGTATGTCTTACAGGTAAAATGCCGAGATTAATTAACAATGGCAAACTGGGTGTAAAACGGTTTACTTTAGATATAATGCGAATTGAATGTTTTTGTCTAATAAGCAACTGTTCGATTTTATTGGAGTGAGTACCACCCCAGCAGCAAATACCATATTGAAGCTTTGATTGCATAAGGCCACTATAAGCTAGTTTCAATATTGATTGCGGACAATAAAGACTTAGGTGGTAGAATTATGTAAATTAAATATTCTCTTGCAAACGTACCGGTGTCCTTTCAGTTGGCCGCAATTATTTTGGCATTTAATATTTTGACATACATATATAACTGAACACCAACATAATCCGAAGTTCACGCTGTAGACTTGTTCGCTTTGACAACCTTTCACGGACGGATGAACTCAAAGAGGTTTCAAGTAGATTTCGCCGAAACCTCGAGGTTTGGATAAATTTGCCGAAACCTCGGGGTTTCGGTTGGTGTAAACGTGGTAATAATTTGGATAGAATTTCACCGATATGACATGAAATTAGATTGACTGTGTAAAAGCAAAATGTGCAATATATTAAGATAAGGTAAATAACATGAATTTAAAGAAGCCAATATTTGAAAAGGAAAATCATTTAATAGCTAGTAATAGCTTAGGTTCGTACCGAGATCAATTTAAAATCCGAA
The DNA here is from genome assembly GCA_949775065.1 of Brachyopa scutellaris. NCBI lineage: Eukaryota > Metazoa > Arthropoda > Insecta > Diptera > Syrphidae > Brachyopa > Brachyopa scutellaris. The sequence goes on along the minus strand of OX459113.1, from coordinate 34,898,152 downwards.
AAGTGATTATGGATTGATCTATTTGGGTCGTTTATGTAACCTTAAAAGTAACATCTAAATTCAGCTGATCATGATTCGAATCTCATTTCGGAATATTTATTGCTTGAATTCCTTCAGTGTCCACAAAGATTGTAAGCCTTTTATGTTCTGGATTTAAAATTAAACTCAGAAACTCTATCTCCAATCATAACAAAGCTTATAAATATGAGTATACATAGATAGATCAAGCATCGATTCTCGAACTGCTAAAAACTTCGATTTCCATCCTATCAGCAATCGAGAAAGTGTTAAAAGAAATACTGGCAAAAAAACTCTATGTGTACGTGGATAAGTACAAGATCATAGGCAAAAATCATTTCGGACTCCAAAAAAATTGGATCATCAATCGATGGCCATTTTCGAAAACGTCATTTGATCGTCAATTTGATCGTCAAATTATGATCAACATTTGCAACACAAAGGGTTTTGTATGTGCAGTTTGCGTTTAAGAACATTTGGAGAAAAGCAATTTGATGCAGATGACGTTTTCGAAAACGGCCATTACTTGGAGATTTCAACAAAAGACTGTAGATACTCCAGCTCACATAAAAACCAAAACTCAGTACCTAATCTTGTGTATAGATTTTAGAAAGGCGTTTGACACACTGAGCCATAATCAAATACAATCCTAGCATGGTTTTCGAATTATCTACCTACAGAATAGAAGCTTTAAGCTAACATGAAAAAGTAGCATACCAAAATTGGGCCCACATCTTTTCAATATAAATGTGAATGAGCTGCTCTCAGTATTAGAACAAGCCACGGGCTATGGCGTTATGCATACGCGGATAACACAGCAATTGTAATGAGCTACAGAAGCGTAGAGGAAGCTGTACGAGTGATCAATGCCCAAAAAAGGAAAGTAATGCATATTCGCCCACCCCGCATTCCAGCCTTTCTACATGGAAAAGATTCGGGTGTTTGAGAGGCAATGTCTTAGGACCTGTCTCAAATTGTACAGAACACCAGAGTCCTAGTACATAAAATATTATCCCAACAAAGTCCTTTACAGTGGGGCACAATTGAACAGGGATTGACAATTTCCTTATCAAGGCGATTCGAAGGCATATTTCGAGGGCGATGACCAGCGACAATAGCCTGATCTTCCGGGCTTATTACCCCAATGAAATGAGAGTACTATGAGAGTACGCTCCTATCGGGCTTTATCCCACCAGAGGTATTTCTCCATATTGATGCCAAAGGATTAGTGCAAACAAGGGATGGTATTCCGGTATTGTACCACCGCCAGCGCGGTGCGCGAGATAAACGGCTCATCAACGGCGGGTACGACGCCAATGCTCATGAGCTTCTCTATTTTAGTACCGCAATTGCGGACCAGGATAAAAACGATACTGAAAAGCAATACGCCGAATTTTGGTGGCTTATTGAGGAGGAGGGGGTCGATGGCGCGCTCTCCCAAGTCGGTGCGTTACTTTTGTAACATCCTAGTTTTCAAGTTAGGTTAAGGTCAGATAGGTTAAGGTCAGATAGGGGGTCTTCGCGGAGTAGCCGGGCCCGGTATTGCGATGCATCGTCGCCGAGTGCTGACCGACGCTGTAGCCTCGCTCAGGTCCCGGTGCCGCGATGGGGCGTCGTAATGACGATGGCCAAGCGCCCGAGGATGCAATCAGGATGGTGACCGCTCGGGGCACTAGGCAACGAGCGCTTACCATCAGGATCACAGATAGTTTAGGTTAAGTAGCTTAGGTTATTTTAGGTAGGTTAAGTTTTGTATAGTTTTAAGGAAAATATAATAAAAATTGATATGGAACCCAAGTTTCCAAACTTTTCTTGAGATGTTATGGTTAGATTAGTTAAGTCTTAGCTTTAGGATAGTTAGTTCAGGCCGAAAGGCAATAATTATTACTAATACTGTTAAGCCTAGAGTGCCCTCTAAGGGCCAGTAAGCTAGATTAAGCCATTCTGTTAGTTTTAAATTAGATTTAAGCATTTTTGTCTAGTATGTAAGATAATATTGAAAATGGATTAATAAAAATGTTTTTAAAAGTAAGTAAAAAAAACCCCGCATTCCAGAATCATCACTACTTTTATGAAATGAAGTCTAAAAAAAAGTATGTATGTATGTGCCGCAAAAACAAAAAAACTACTGAACGGATCTGAATGCGGTTTTTTGCAATCCATGATGATTGGATTAAATCTACAAAATATTATCACTACATAAATATTAATTAAATTAAATTAATTTACTGTTGGACATTTATCTCGCTCTATCTTAGTTCTTAAAGAACGTATTAAAATAAAATAAATCATATTTGTTTAGATTATTTCACAACAAAGATTTCGATACATATATATATCTTCTTAAATTTTCTGTGAGAAAAGTAATAAGTAATAACATAAAGCAATATTGTTTGTATAGTCGTTCGGGGCAAGATTGCGCATTTTGGACTTCGGGCTTAAATTCTGGAAAATTTACAACAGATAACAAACAAAAGAGCCTACTAGTTGGAAACTCTATATTTTAGGAACAAATTTATAAAAAAAAATTATTTTTGTTTTTATGTTTCATGTGTTTTGATCAAAAAACAAAAGGAAGTCAAGTTGCGCATTCTTGCCCCGAAGTCAGAGTAAGAGTGCGCAGAGGTATGGGTAAGAGTACGCAACCATTTTAAGTAACAGTTTTCGTAGTTTAAATGGTTTGAAACTGTTCTTTTACTCAAACTAAATTCTTCGGCAGCCTTCCACGGTTTGCTTCCATTTTAAATCAGCTCTCTAGACTAGCAAATTTGCTTTTGGGTTATCAATTTCCTTTCCGTTTGTCTTTAGTAGATACGATGTTTTCAGGACAAACAAAACCAGAAAGATAGAGCCACAACCTACCACCTACGACTATGATGTGCTCGTTGCATCTTACGACAGAAGGTAATAGCCCAAAATTGTTATTAGCCTAATTGTATTCTAATCAGCATATAAAATGTTTAATACTGGGTAAGAAAGCACTGCGCACTCTTACCCACAGAACGACTGCGTACTATTTCCCTAGACGCTACATTTCTTTCATTGTATTGAAAATCTTAGAACGAATAATTTTATTCTCTAAAATTGTATCCTAAATCAAACACACATATACACTGTTTATGCCTACATACTACATATGCGGTATTGAGTTGCCACGCTGCGCTGTCCTGACAGACTTTTAAAAATTGACTTTTTTTTAAACAAAATCCGGCTTTTTTTTAATCGTTGTTTTTCTTTGTACTGTTAATTGGAAAATTTGCGTAGAAGTTGATCTTCATTGGCGGTTAGTGAAGCACACATTTTCTCATTTAGCGATTTCTGCTAATTCTTTCACATGTGGAGAAAATGGCACTGCGTACTCTTACCCGCTGCGCACTCTTACCCCAAACGACTCTATGCTTTCGCGACAACGATCAGTCGAGACCATTACCACCGTCAATGCACCAGCGGCAGCGGGTATGCGTGTATTCGATACATGCGTGTAGTATAAGAATATTGCATAATATGTATTTAAGGCTTTGCTATTTTATAAGATTTTATCTCAGGTATTGTAAACAAATATAAACTAGTGGACCAGTGCGAGAAATCGCACATGTAGAAACTACAACCGCTAACGGTTTACCAATGAAAAAAAAATTAAAACGTAGGTATAGGTAATAATGTTTTTTCGTAATAACTTTACTCGTATGCACTCTTTTCAAAATTGTTTATACTGATGAACAAAGTGGTAAGCTTTCGATCAGTGTTAGAATCATTGAAATCGGTGCAGAAATAAACTCTCAGGAGAAATCACAAGCTCTTGCGCTAGCGCTTTAATTATATAGATATGAAAATATAAATCAAGCGGTTAGACATATTAATGTCAAAAATGGTTTTATAAACTTTAATAAGTGGCTGGTGCTGTTTATCTGCAAAAAGCTGTACATACATAGATACATGCGCGTACATAAGTATACGATTCAACAAAATGTAAGACATCGCGATCAGCAACACCAAAACCAAACCATCCCCAAGCAATTATAAAAGATCGGATGCAACGGCCGGCGGTCAAATAAATTTCATTGCGTGTGGAGAAAAAAGAAGAAATCAATCCCTCCTCGATTTGAGCATCTGAATTTGACTCTTAGAAGTAAGTATGATTGTGTTCAGTGGGCTACAGCTGATCGCTGTGATTCCGGTTGTCAAAGGCACCATAAGGATTGCATTCTTTTGTTTCCTCTGTTTTTTTTGTTTGCATCTCCATTTCTACATACCATCTTGGCCACTATGTGCCATTTAAGGTGTTATTCCCTACCTCCTCAGACCATGCCGCCATCACCACCTCTTGGTAGCCACAAAATCACCAATTGCAGCCGGTCGCCTCGATTGAGCTGCTGATCAGTTGAAAACGAGAACAGAACGCGATCGGTTCAATTGTTCGAATCTAATTCGATATAATAACAGCAAAAAAAATAGATAATTTTATACAATTTGGTGTATTCAAGGTGGCCACAGTACAGTGGGTTAGTTTGGAAAAGAATTTTATTATTAAAAAAATAAATACGTAATTGATGAAGGATAATACGATCAGCCGAAGGAATCTAGCACTGACAGTGTCTGATCGTGCTCATGGGTTTTTTTTTTTTTTTCTTTCTTTAATTAATTAAGTGTACGAGAGCAGTGTAGTGAGTGGAAAGGTCAAAGTAAATTGAATTAGACTTTCTTTGAAGAATCAATAAATTCGTTGATGGAAAGGGTAATAATTATCGTTCTTATGTTCTTACTGGGCGCATGTGTTGGGACATTTTCATGGATGATACACAATCATTCATTTTTTTGAATAAAATAATTTTGAACATATCATATAAATATAGTTCTGATCTGATTACGGTGTCCAAGTATTATTATTTTTTTTTAAATGATTTGTGACATTTGAAGTTTTAAGTCTTAACATCTTTGTCTGTAATCCAATGCGCCAATACTGTAATACTTGCCAGTGCTGATTTTTATTTTCAAACTAGAAGTTCTGGAAAAACTTCGAGTGACATACAGTGCGTCACGAAAATATTAGGACGAGGAGCTCCTAACCTAAATGAAACTCTTACTATTCTTTATTCGTTATTTAAAAGAGAATTTATTCCAACGGAATGGAGGTAAAGTAAGTAGAAATGAGTTGAGCTACAAATCCCAATACTATATACGCTTAGCAAGAGATTGACCTTACAAGCGTCTACAGTCAGCTCTTTATTTAGCTAACTGCCTTCAGTTTCGCACGCTAAGTTGATTAAGGTCCCCTTCCACTCGCGTGCGCCACCGAAAGTTGCGGTCTTCCTCTACGCACCGTCCGTCTGGAGTGGATTTGAAGATTTTCTCTTCTGGGTAAGTTGGTGTCGCTGAAGAGCCGTGCAGCTCATCATTGAATCTCCTGCTTCACTCGCCGTCTGTACAGATGGGATAGGAAATCCATATCCATCGACTGCATCTCTTCTACGATGTTACCTTGATCGTCCTTGCAGTCTTCGGTTCGGGTTCTAGTCCTTTTAGTCAGCGCTGCTTTATGTGACTTTAGTTTAGCTGCAAGTGTTTGTCGGCATTCGTCGTCGAACCAGGTGCTTCGTTTGGTGGCCGAGTGAAACTCAGCACGAGGATTCTTGATTAATCAGCGGATCTCCAATTTCACTTATGGGATTAAGATTACAGAGAATTTAGATTAGACTAGATTATATTGAAAAGTTAGACTAAGTTTCATTTTCACTGCGGTCAGGTTTGGGCCTAGCTATTATGATGACCTCGTTAGTTCATTTATACAGCCGCATTTATTAATAAATTTTTGGGTGAACTGAAAGGTATGTCATTTAGGTACGATATACCTAACGTATTCTTGCTAAATACTACCTATAAATCATCTTACATCTCACTTCAAGAATCTGCATTTCTATCAAAAAACATCTGCTTTTACGTTTGTAATAAACTATGGCGGACGCTTCTTTAACTTCAATTTCTGTGAAATTTCTGTGAGGTCCAAATCTGGGAATCGATTTTGCACCCACTTCCAGATGTCCCATCATGCTGAAGTTTTGCGTATCCGGTGACAACTCAATATAGTATATTTCATGATCTTGTAAATCTAATATGGCGGACGGACGCCCAAAGATGGAGGATTACCATTATCTTCTCGAATAACTAAATGTGGGTATCAAATGAAAGGATTTGACAAGTAGAATACGATAAGCTAAGTGACGTGATTCTAAATTCAATATGGTGGATGCCATCAGATGGCGGATTACTTTTTTCCACAACCCCCATGACATAGGTTTCAATTGGAAAGGTTTGACGAGTAGAATAGTTAGTTAGTTGCGACTGAATGTGAAAAGAATAAAACAATCAGTTGATAATACATTTAAATACGTTTCTATCGTCCGCATACGATTTAAGACGAAACAAAGAATGGCCTAGAACTAGATGACTACCTTTTGACACACTAAATTATTGGTCTCTTTCGCATATCGCCAATTTTGACTATTTAGTTAACTCGACTGCGTAAAGAAAGGTTAAAACCATTTGGAGGTTTGTACCTACAGGCTACAGTCCTGTGTAAAAAATTAAGATCAGTTGGATAATGCTTCACTTTTATTCTTATTTTTTTCAGATAAAGGTTAAAGAATGAAGAATGCGGCCAAATATAAACCTGCAATCTTATTACTTTCTTAAGTTTGAAAAAGAATTTAAAATATGCATGTTAAAGTTGACGACAATATTTTATAAAATTATCCTTCTAGTCTTTATTTTTTACACAGAACTGTATATAAAGCGAGATAGGCTTCTAATATTGTTTGTGCTAGGTCGCCAAGATTGTTGAAGAAGTATTCACCTAGGTGTAGTTTCCTACTACACGAAAGAGCTCAGCATGAATAGAGGAGATGGGTTGGACTTTCTTCCTTTTGCTCGTCTCTACAACTTCCGCAGAAGTCGTTCGAAAGTATGCCAATCCTAGTTGCACGTCTAATATAAAGGCAGTGTTCGGTGATGACTCCAATAGTCGTGCTTATTATGTAGTCCTTTTGGGGACAGAAGGTTGTTAGGGCGTTTTAGATTCAATATAAGCTAGATCTGTCTATTGGCAAGGCATGTGGATCCACATCCTCATCTAACATTGGTTTTATTGAATGTGTCGATTGAAAGCTTTTACAAAATCGTTATAGGCCACACCAATTTAGTAATGACTTTTGAACACTTTAAAACAGTGATTCCAAAAATAGGCCAGGTTCGTACTTGTGCATCGACGATTGAAAAAACCATGTTAGAAAGTTAAAGCACACAAACTAACCTACAAAAAAGTAAACAGTTTTTTATTTTTTCTTAGATCACCTCCTTCGTTTATAATCATCACTAATTGGGATGCTGTTGATCTAAGTCACGCGAAGGACTCTCAAAATGAAACAAATACTCTTCTTGATATTTATTCTCATCATTTCCTTTCATTTAATAGGCGCTGTCAAATGTAAGAGTCCTAAAAAATTATTATCTAGCTTCCAACTTTTATAAATGTATCTTTGTATTCTTCAGTTTGCAGTTCAGTGGAAATCATAAATGAACAGGACATGCAACAGCTAAAATATTGCACGACGGTGATGGGACATGTGCGAATTGCAAATCTACCACTTCTTAACAATCATAACATGACATCACCACTTGAAGAGATCACCGACTATCTGATGGTCTATCGAGTGGAGGGACTACAATCTTTGGAGAATGTATTTCCCAATCTAACCATAATCCGTGGCCACGAACTGCTATTCGACAAATATTCCCTTGTGGTATATGAAAATCGCGATTTGCGTAATTTAGGCCTAAAATCGTTGCTGAAAATCCGACAAGGTTCAATTCAAATTGAATCAAATCCAGTACTGTGTTTTGCTGATACCGTTAATTGGGTATACCTCATAGAAGATCCTCTACTACAGCGCTATTCCCTGAGGGTTGGACAGAAATAATGTCGCAATTAAAGACGAGTTGCTAATCAAGAACTATTCATTACAGAACAACATGGATCTAAATAATTGTGCGCTTTGCCCAATCAATGATTCGAACTCCGAGATTGACTATTTGAAGACAAGCTGCTGGAATTTGGACAATTTTCAGCGGAAGAAACCAATTCCTCATCTTAAAAGCTGCCCCGAAGTATGTGGTTTGAATGGGTGCACAACCGAAGGTAAATGCTGCTCGCCACTATGTCTTACAGGATGTTCGCCGAAAAATTGTCGCATTTGCAAGAACTTCAAAAATCTTCAGGGAAATTGTGTTGAGTCTTGTGTGGTTCCCTTTTACACGGTAAGAAGTTTAATAAAATCGTAGAATTACTTTGCATTCTCTAACACTATGTATCTAGCTCGCAGACGAGTGTATCACTTTTAAGGAATGCCACAAGAGGGGTCGGATTCCACATGCAGGCGCTTGCATAAGTGAATGTCCAAAAAGCTATCAGCAAGATGTTGTAGATCGTGTAGCGATATGCAATTTAAAGTGCAATCGTTCTTTCACCATTCGCTCGAAGGACGACTTGGAGGATGTTAAAGATTGTACAATCATTCGAGGATCATTGCATATCGAACTAAATGATGATAAAAGTAAGAAAACACTCTAAAGCGTTGATTAGACTGTTTGAGAACTTTTCTTATGGGTCTACGTACAACTAATCGAGGAAACTCCTTTCCGTTTTTTGGGATTAAATTCCCTATTTGCCCATTAATTTCTTAGTATACCCTCGTGCCCCAGGATAGACAGGCTTTGTTGAAATTCATTTTACACTCCTTTTGCAAGGATGATTTTGATTCGGGGTTTGCTTTTTGTTGCTTTGTCATTAGAGTAGATATCTAGTAGATATTTACGAGGGCTCCCTGAAATTACGCCTAAAAAAGAAAATGTAAAAAGAGCCCGAAAATGTCCTAGGAGAAATCACCCAAATAGTTTGGCGTAAATGATGAGAATTTTGGCGTTTTTTCCATAACTATTTTAGACATTTTTTTCCATTTCTGAAATATGAAAAACGCCAAAAAATTGTTTGGAAACAACGCCAGAACATTTTTTGGCATTTTTTTCAAATTTAAAAAGGAATAAAACCCAAAAAAGTGCTTGGTTTTTTTTTTTGTTTTTTAAAGAAAAGAAAAATAGGCGTGAGTACCAGGTACTTGTGAAAACATAACTATTGCTATTATTACTCCGTGTGATGAAGAAGTGAACAAAGAGAATCATTGTTTTAGCGAAATTACTGTAACTGACATGCTTTTACCTAACTTCAAAAATACTGTAGTTCACGCGTGATCAGTATAATATGTATAATATAAAGGTGGCCAAATTCTAAAGTACAAATTGGCGGCGCGATCTGTAAATTTATCTCGGATCGAGCCATCGATCTTAATCAGCAAAGCCTGTAGAGCGCTCTTCCAGCTTTGAGTGTTCTCTTCCAGTACTGGAACATCATGCTCACTACTCAGCAGTGATGGGTAGTGCTAATTACAATTGTAATTTAATTATTAATTAATTACAGGTTAATTACATTGGCCAGTAATTGAATGTAATTTAATTACATCGCAATTATCGAGTAATTGTAATTAAAAAATCTAATTACAATTACATATAATTAGTAATTTAATTAGAATTACTTCATATAATTCAAGATGTAATTAAATTATAATATCATTGTTTTTATAAAAGGGACATTCTTAACTTATATACAAACGAAAGGGGTCTAAAAAATTGCAAAATAAGTTAATGTTAAAATTGTTTGAATTCAATTTTATTCCTAGTTTTACCGATAAGATTGAAATAAAATTTATATCGGTTAACGTTAAGGTACAATATTAAGGACTTTGATTTGGTACATACACAACGTATGAGTATATTGTAATATACCTGCATACTTAGCTGAATATATCTGCTCAAAGTAATCGTCTACTAGATAGTAGATTATGTAACTTTTAGAATGTTTTCTATGGTAACTGCTTAACTTAAAGCAGGTGCTTTTTTTGGGAAATACGGAACTATTATAAGTTCGCTCTAACTCTTAAATGATAAAAACATCAAAAACAGTTGTACATAGAAACTTGATATTTTCCACACTTACACATTCCGTTAGTTGCACTAATTTTACTCAAAAATATTGTGGGATATCATTTGAAAGAGCTCGGAGCAAGGATTGCAAAAATATTTTTTTTAATTTTTTTTGTATAGAAAAATACCAAAAATACCATAGTACAGCTATATAATGTATGTTGGACTATTCCAAATTGCAGTAAAAAAAACCGGCCAAGTGCGAGTCAGACCTACCCTCAAGGGGTTCCGTGGTTTTAAAACCAGTTATATTTTGTATAACTGTTTCGTTTCGTTAACACAAAAAACGACAACGACCCACCTCTATATTCGCTTTACAAATTTACAATCAGTATTATTATTTGCTATGAGAAATTCAATAAACATTAAGAACGCGGCTGAGTGTGTTCGCGTCCATTATCCTTTTTTGCACTGTACTATTGAGTTTTGAGGTCCCAGGTTCGTTTCCTGGCAAAATCCGTTTTTTTTTTTTTTTTAATTTTTTTTGTATGGCAGCACAATTTTGGATTTCCTTTATTTTTTCTAAAATTATTGTTAGTCGAATAGCGATAATTTCATTGAAATTGTTCCAGTAGTTTACGAGTTAATCGGTTGAGAAATTGAATTTTTCGACATAAAATTGAATTTTTCGACGTGATTTTTTCTCAAAAACTATACAACTTACGAGACTCGCTATATTTTTCTTTAAAAATATAGTTGATCACCTACGAACTATGCACTTTTCTTATTTTTGACTTCAGTAAGTAGTTTCCGAGAAAAATGTGTGGTCCTTTTTGTATGATATTTTTCACACATTTTTGGCAATAACTCCCAAAGTTTTTAACGGAAAAAACAAAGCAAAATATTTATTTTATCCAGTTATATGTTGTCCATGTATGTGGACTACCGTAATATATAGAGTGCCAAATTTCAATTTTCTAGGAGGAACGGTTCTTGATGTTTTTATCGTGACAGACGTTTTTGTGTTAGAGCGAACTTATAATGGTTCCGTATTACCATATGGGTACGGAACCCTAAAAATAAAATAAAATAAAAACTTGATTTTGCCCAGACTTGAACCTGCAACCAGAGCTCAGTAGTCCTGCAACTAAAAAGGCACACAGAGGATTTCCAATACCATAACAGAGGAGTTGGATATCTTGTCATATCTATCAGATCAGGATAAAACGCTCAAAACGTTTGTGCAAATACCAAAATATCTTTTAATTATATTTCAAATATGTATAATACTATTTTGCCATATTCCGCTCTAGTGGAAAGACTTTTTTCATTTGCGGGGATAATTAACAGGAATAAACTAAAAAAGATTAAAACTGTGACAAGCTAGTATTGCTTAAAGCCTAACATAAAATATAACGTCTGATTACTCAGCACATAACATTCACTAAAGATTTATAAATAGAATTACAATCATACAAAGAAAACATAAATCCATTTTTACATTGTACATAGATACATATGTATGTATGTATATACGGTGAAACCTGTCGAGTTGTCTATCTGGGTAAATTGGCCAATATTTTACTGCACCATGAAAATTCCATGCAAATGTCATTTAAAATACCTTTTTATGTTGTCCACCTGCCTATCTTTGAACTTGGCCGCGAATTTGAAAACTTTATATCATCTTATATTATATCCTGCAAGGATTGGCCAAGGGTAATGTGTGATGGATTTTGTTCCATATTTTCAGTTAACCACTGAACAAAACGTCTAGACATAGCGGTGAAATAACGAAATGTTTGTTCTGGTTTCATCGTGTGGAATATCGAATTTTTATTTTTATTTCGAAAAAAACATACTTATAAGTTGGGCAAACATTCTTGCACCGCAGGTGGCCAACGTTTCACTGTATGTAATGAATTTTGTTAATAATACCATTATCATTTTCATATCATAACCTGTAGATTACGATATATTGAACTAAAAAATATACATAAATACAGTCATACATTATACATACAACATACTATTTACGAACATCATAATAATCATATATGTATTATACATATAAAAATATGAAAAATAAAGATTTAATTACAAATTTAATTACTGGTTTTAAATTATATTTCTAATTACATCAATTTAATTACAATTCTAATTACATTAATGTAATTGCAATTATTTGCCGAATTATATGTAATTGTAATTAGAAATTTTAATTACAATTACTCAATAATTGAATGTAATTAAATTACATTGCAATTAAGTGTAATTGTAATTGTAATTTAATTAAACCTTTAATTACCCATCATTGCTACTCAGCCTTAAAAAATTGATGTTTTTGACGAAGCAGGTGCGTAACCACGATTTTGGGGAACCGATGGTTTGGTAAATCGCATATTTTGCAAATTAAGCTAACCCATTGTTGACTCTAACCAGCTAGACCTTCCTTCCTTGGCTTGTTATCACCTCCAACATTTTTGTCGATACTAAATACTATGTAAGTTATAGATAAGAGCATTTCTGTCGATGGAGTCGAAAGCTGTCTTGAAATCCAAAAGAATGCAAATAGTTTCCTGTCCTTATCTACGTAAGATCGCGCGATGCTTGTTGGCGTAAATATGTCTTCTCCAGGCTCTTTGTTCAGACTGCAACGGTGTATGTTTATGTTACCCTCCTGTATTGTTATTGCATGGTCTAGAGTTCTATTTTGATGATATGGCAATGTATAGTGTAGTTTCGGCGATGGATTTAAGAGACTTGCAAAATATTCTGCCAACACGGGAGCTTCAATTTGAAACTTGCAGAATCCCCGACTGTCTCTGACTCCTGATAGCGAGCGTTCTAGATGCCTCGAGTATAATTGCTTTTTTCTGATCTGTTTTTCTATCTGTTTCTTGGGATTAAATTCTCTTTTTGACCGTTCATTTCTTAGTATACCCTCGTGCCCCAGGATAGGCAAGCTTTGCTGAGATTCGTTTCACACTCCTTACATGCTTTATTTGTCTCTTGGTAAATTTGTTTAGCCAGGTTGAGCCTTCATATGAAACAAAATCACAAATGGTTCTTAGTGTGCGCAACCTTGAAAAATGGATTTTGGCAGAAAATCGCATCCCCTATTTCTCCTGCTACAGTTCTGTGTAAAAAATTAAGACCATTGGCTAATTTGATTAAATATTGACTTTCAACTTAAACATATTTTGAATCCTTTTTCAAACTTAAAAGAGTAATAAGATTGTAGACTTATATTCGGCTACATTAATTTAAAGACTGTTTTAAACTTAAGTACAGAATCATCTTCTGAAAATAATAAGAACAAAAGTGAACAATTATCCTACTGGTCTTAATTTTTTACACAGGACTGCATATTTGAACCATCTGTACATAGTGCTTCCATAATTGCGGTTGGTGTCGGTATCGTTATACTCGTATATCCAGTAAAACTGATTTGATTTTAAGCCCCATAACCTTCGAAAGACCCCGCTGCATATCCAGTTAACTTCTTGGCCCTGATTACTCATTCTTCCAGATTTTTCCCCCACGTCTGTTTTCGGTCAAGTATTATGCCCAAATACCTAAGCTGTGTCATGGTTGCAGCTGTGCATCTTCCATACGTGGTCTTCTGAAGTGTTTTTGTGAAGAGAACCAGTTCTGTTTTGCGCGGGTTTACATCCAATCCACTCTCCTTCGCCCATATTTTGACAGTGAGGAGTACGGTTGGCATGACATTGGCTATTGATATATTTAACTGGCCCGAAATGCCGGATGGCTAAATCCAAAAACGTCTAAGATCGTCCTTTAAAATGTCCATTAAGATCCATACAAACTGTGTTAAGCGAGAATTTGTCTATTCCACTGTTTGAAATACAGTTGACAACAAGTCGAAACATAGCTTTAGGGTGATGCATAATTTTCCAATTCATATTGCAGCTTACATCATTGAAGAGCTTGAGAAAGCCCTTGGTGGAATCAAACAGATTACTGGCAGCCTAAAAATTACGAAATCACCACAAATTGTTTCCCTAGGGTTTTTAAAGAAACTTGACACCATCGACGGAGATGAACTAATCGATCAAGAGTATGTTGCATCGTTTTACTTTTTCACAAGGATTGAGTATTTTTTTTTTCTAATTTTAATTACAGGATCGCATTATATGTGGTTAACAATATTCATTTGGAAGAAATTTGGGCTGAAAATCACAACGTTAGCATTTTGAAAGGACGAATATTTTTCCATTTAAATCCAAGACTATGCTTTGACAAAATCCTTCAATTGATTCCGTCAGTACGGAGTTTGGACGCACTTACCGTTAAGGATGCGTCACATAATTCAAATGGCGAAAGAGTTATTTGTAAACATAAAATTTCATTAGACGAGTAGAATGATTTATTATTTTTGTTTGTTTTTGTTTGACAGGTGGAAGTAGGGTACATCCTCTTCATCCTGTCGTTGAGGATTTAAATGCTACAGCTGCCCGAATTAAGGTGGGTACAGTACCATCTGCTGATCTGGAAGTAGTTATTGGTTATTTACACTATTACAAAGAGGCGCCGGTAAAAAATGTAACTTTGTATGATGGCAGACACGGATGCGGTTATGATAAGTACGGATATTGTGTTGATGTATGTTTATAGATGCATTTAAATTGATTTCTAATTTCAGTTGGCAAATGGATAGATCGATAAGCCGCAACATAAGACATGTTATCACAAATTTAAAGCCATATACACAATATGCATATTTTGTGAAGACTTTAACTAGGGATTATCCAATAAAAGCGGATTGGTACTCTACCATTCAGTATTTTAGAACTTCTGCAAGGAAACCAGGTTCAGTAGAAAAAATATATACCACAGTTCTATCAGCAAACACAATTGTAAGTAAATTCGAGGAATTTTGTATTTTTTTTTATAGCCAATTAACATTTATAGTGAGACCCGCTTAGGAACCACCCTCTTAAGTGCAAAACCCACACAGCATCCTCAATTTTTTGTAACTTAAAATAATATTCTTTTAAAATCCCCTTTTAAATACATATCGATGAACTACATTCCTCGTTAAGGTACTCATTGTTTTCATTTCTTTCGGTATAACTTACATGAATTATTCCCCTAATAAAACTCTAGAATCGAAACAAAACAAAAGGTAATAAACTTTATCTAGTATATAATGTGGTTAGTCCTAGTACTCTAGTAAGACCTTGACGTTTTCTCTTGGCTTTCGCGTTTCGCCTTTTCGCGAACTTGTCTTGTTCGTGGATAAGTACCTCTGAGCAGCTAAGCGGGTTTTCGTGGCTGCAGGAAATAACCCCCCAAATAGAAAACTCCCGATGAAATAACCCCATAAAACGGAAAACACCCCAAAATTTGTTTGAGGTTGCGACTTATTTCATATGAAATACACCCCCAAGATTGGGAACTTATTTCATGGGCTTTTGGGGACTTATTTTTTAAAATTGGGGGATTACTTCATCGTGAAATAAGTCCCAAATTCAACAATGAAATAAGTCCTCGAATTCGGGGACTTATTTCACTCGTCTATTTTCATGCTAAATTAAATCTTCATTGATCCTTAACAGTGACTTTAACTGTTGTTTTGTTATTGATATGAAGAGTGGAAAAATGCAATCTCCATTGGAAGTAGTTGAGTCTTTTTAACGAGAATCCATTTGGAATAATTTTGGAAGGATCAAAGATGAGAAGCATTTTACGGCCTTTTTTAAAGCATGCATTGGATCAGATAACAGTTCGTCTGCGCTCTACGTTTTCGGGTCAGATCGCATGATGAAATTCATCGAAGAAAATATATCGATTGGTAACAGTCGTTATTAAATGGATGGAACTTTTAAGTTTATGCCACAGGGATGTTTCCGACAGCTTTTAATAGTGTATGTACAAAGAATATTTTGGCAAGGAAAGTATGTACATATGTATAAAAAATGTGTAATAATGTACATATGTATGTATATAGATTTTCTAGAATTGAAAGAAAATTAACAAAGAATTGCAAGACTGCAACTACCATTATTTTAAATCACGTACGCGGTGATGCGGGGGGGGGAGCCTAGCGGCGACCGCGATGAACCGCCCCGCGCCGCGAATCTGATATAAACCAATGTTGCGTTGAAATTTATTTGTTTTTATAATTTTAATTACTGATATTTCCACTATTCTTTGTTTTGATGACACATAAATCGAGAGTCGTTAAATGTCCCTATTGTAAGAGCGAACTAAAAGAGTCAATTCTTGTATTTACGAGAGCATTTTTATATAAATTAAGAAATGTACATAATATACATATGTATGTATATACACTACGGTTCACTTGAATAAAGGCAATATTAAAATCTCACTAAACAGTGAGTTACGGCCAGGAAAATCGATACACAACTATAATTATTGATTGTAAACAAAGTCTCGGAATCCCTCCAGAGAACACACTTACAAAAATTACTTTCCCTTGCAAAGTATCGGGATTTTTCCCAAAATTTGTAAACAGACTCGGAAAAGTATGCAATAAATTCGGTTCACATAAATAAAGGCAATGGCAATAATTAAAGAAAATTTGTGCATATTGCTTTAATTTATTATTACTTTTTGATTATTACCATAATTAATGATTCAACAAAGAAATTAGCAATGTGTTTAGCCACCGTTTTCTGATATAACTTCAAATATGCGGTTTAGAAGTGAGTCGTCCAAGATTTTATGTAATTAAGCGATATTTCGGCCCAAGCTGACTTAATACCCCGGAGAAGTGGTTCTTTATCACCTTCGATTTTGGGAATAATTTCACACCCGTTTGGGGGTTATTTCCCCCCGTTTGGGGGTTATTTCATGCAACCGGTTTTCGTAATAACATACATATCCCGGATAAGTACCTCACGACATTGAACAATTCTGCTTATACAATTATCCGGGTTTTACTAGATTCCATTCTTCCACACCCAACATTTATAACAGCGCCATCTTGCTAGGAATATTTATCTTCATGAAATTTTGTTGCATTCTTAAGGTATAGGGAAAGATTACAGGATTTTTCAGGATCGTTTTATTATTCACGATTTGTGACATGCAACAAGCAAAACCATATCTTAGTCAGGGCAGGGCGTCCAAGAAGTTGAAGACCCATACGCCCATGCAGCAAAGACGACGTTTTAGAAGTGCTGGGCTGGGCAGTGGCATTATAATTATGATTAATCTGGGGTGTTCGCTAGCACTGTGATCAGAGTTGGTCTATTGTGCCGCATTTTATGACCAGGAATCATACAGAATTTTTAGAAATTTGAAGATAGCTTTGACTGGAATGCTTTTATAGTCTTCTTCCATTAGTACGTATTTGCCATGTTTTGGCTTTTCTTTTTCCTATAGAAGGGCACTCTGAGATCAGGTGCTCCTCAGTTTCTTTTGTTTGTTAACAAAATCTGCAGATGTCTGTGTTACTGATTTTAATTTTGTAGAGGTGGTTGTTGCAGATTAAAATACCTATAAGATATCTAACTTGTAAAATAATAACTATGTCCCTTCATTCAATAAAAACCTACGATTTCCTTTTAAAATCTTTCTCAGATCGTTCACTGGTGGCCTCCAAAGGATCCTAATGGTGTCATTGCCAGTTATCTTCTACACTATGAACCAATAGATAAGCAATTAAGTGAGTATACCAGTTATTGCTATGTTTAAATAAAATAAATATTCTTTGTAGATCTTTCACAAGTCGACGGATATAGTGTACAATCCAAAAACAGGGACTGTAACTGCGGCGTGCCGCACAAAATCCGTGGACCACCACCAAATGAATTAAACTTCTACAACAGGGAGCAGTGTATTATGGAAAGTGCTGTTATGAATTGGGTCTATGTTTCCGCGTGAGTATAGGCTCATTTCTATTTAAATCGTCACTAATCGGCCTTTTCTTACATAGTTCTGCAATTCGAAAAGCCGAACAACAACAGCAACAAGAAGACCAGACAAAACGTAAACGGGAAAGTCCCATGTCGTCTGATAAAAGTCGAAATCGTCTCGTAGCCGCCACTGACGTTACTACCGAGAAAATCATAACAGCGGAAGAACAGAAGAAAATCGACGATGCGATAGAATTCGATAAGCAAATGCAAGAAGTGGAAAATAATGCAACACGAATACAGGACACTGGCATTACAGACTACAAAATTCTGCGAGAACCACCAATTTGTACAACAACGAACCCTTCGAAGGAATACCAAGAGAAATACAACTGTGCTGCACAAGAAAGCTATGAAGGAACACAAATTCTTGGCACGACGCACTCTTACACATTGGACAATCTGGAGTCAAATGGAGCTTACAAGATTTTCATAAGAGCCTGTGTGGAAGGATTAGACAATCCATGCGGTCCTGAGATATCAATCCAAGCTGAAACAGTTAGCAAAAGTATGGAGTATTTCCTTAAAGGTCCTTAGCTGTTGTGCCTTTAAATGTTTACTTTTATTTTAATAAGTTAGTTTAGAAATAAGTGCGTGTATTAGTGTACAAAAGTGCGTTAAAAATAAATCTTTGTACCATATGTATCAGATTTTATTCATTTTTCAAGGAGTACATGCATCAAGACCCACCTTATTTAGAGGCCCGCTCCCGGTTCGCGAAGAATCTTGAATAGTAAAAGATTGCTTAGTAACGAAATGATGCTATATATATAGGACTTACTTACTTAGTTGGCGCTACAGCTCGAGGTGAACCTGGGCCTGCTTCTCGCAACCATTTGTGTGTGCGTGTTATATTTTTGCACGAATGGAAGGGACCTACAGTTTTTTGCCGACTCCGAACGGCGAGTTGAGAAGCTTAATCGTGACAAATGATACTCTTTGATGCTTGTCAGGCATTCGAAAGAGGTGGTACCGTGAAAAAAATCTTTTAGGTGTTAGACCCGGCCAGGAGTTGAACCCGGGCAGCATTGCGTGGTAGTCCAACGCACTAACCACCACGGCCACGGCGACCATATATCCTATATATATAGGACGTCTGAATAAAAAAAGTGGATGACTTGGAAAATTTTTTATAGTACTGGCACATTTCGTGAATTCAGGTAGGTACATCGAAAAGGTGGTTTCGGTAGAAAGTAAACCCAAATAGCGCAAAGGGCTGTTTCGATACAATAACCTCACGTGATCCATTTTGTCGAATGTAGTTTGAAATATTGGGCACCATAGCGCAAGTGGTTAGTGCGTCGGACTACTGAGCCAGCGGTCTTGGGTTCGAATCCCGCCGCAAACACGTAAAAAGTTTTTCAAAGTGCCCACATCTTTCGAATGTCTGACAAGCATCAAAGAGTATCATTTGTTACGATTGAGCTTCTCAACTCGCCGTTCGGAGTCGGCAAAAAACTGTAGGTCCCCTCCATTCGTGCAAAAATATAACACGCACACACAAATGGTTGCAAGAAGCAGGCCCAGGTTCACCTCGAGCTGTAGCGCCAACTTAGTAGTAGTATGTAGTAGTTTAAAATATTTATATCCACTCTATTGAGTTTAAGAAAAGGATCAGTTTTTCAGTCCACTCCTCTTCTCTGATATCTCTTTAACCCATTTCTGACAATGAAGCGTTTGTGCAGCACATATATTAATCGCAACCGAATAATTGCTGCATCGATCCAACAAAATGCTTTCAAACCATTTTAAGTTATGTATATGGAAGTGCGAGTCAACCATCCTTCAGTGGGTTGTGAGTGACTATGGTTCGGCAGCGATGCAAGCAATGCACTTTGCCAACTTTTTTCGCATACTGGCTTTGTGCACCACATACAGTACCATTGCGTGTTTTGCGCTTATGACCTGAAATACAAATGTGGCAAATACCTTTGAGAACAAGGCGACCGTCTCCGTCGGTCGCGTCGGCTCCAGGTTCTTGTGTAGCTTGAGCAGCCATAGGTGAATTAATTGACTTAGCGAGCGAACCTGGATGCGACGTGGAGAAGTTGGTCATCACTCTCGGGATCCTCAACCGCTCTTCTATACCTAGAAGCATGAGTTGTTTCGTCATGTTGGGCGAAAAAACCTGCGCTTATGAGCAGGAATAAATGTTATATTATGGCTAACGGAGCCCACCAAAGGCAAGTTTTAAGTGAAAAGGTATTTGGTGAGGTAAAAAGTAGTGAAAAAATCGCCGGTAATTACATTTCGGTCTGATCCCTCGTACCTCTATATTAATCGCTCAACTACGTTTTCTCCAAACGTTGGTCTGGCGTGCTACACGTGTCTCCTTTCCAGTATAGGTTTCGCACGCAGTTGATTAAAGCTTAACACATCGCAGGCCACTAAACCTTTAAGCCATATTTGGCTGGTTCTAGTGGTGTACAAAAATATATTCATTCGTTACAAAGTAACCAATACATGAATGTACTCGCAGTAACTGATCACCTACTATGTACTCACTCACTCGTTCGACCTAAACTGTACTAAGCAAATGAATAACTCATTCTCACATCGAATACAAATAACCGTGGCAATGCAAAAGAAAGAGACAAATGGAAAGGATAAATTCATCAGTATTTAGCAGAAAGAGATAATTGATGACGACGGGGTATACCTATGGATATGTATTTCTTATTCGGTTTTTTTATAACATGAGACAACCACCAAGATATAATATCTTTGGCAAGTGTTGACTGAGACGAATAGATGGATATTGAATGCACACTTTTTTTTATAGAGTAAAAGAAGAAAGATCATATAATACTTGTACCGACCGGACCTAGTGAAAAATAAAGAGGGTACGAAAAGTACCAATGAGTACAAAGTATTCGTTACTTTTGACTGATTACTTGGGCGAAAATAACGAGTGAGTATGAATACTCAAAAGTAACGACTTTTTACATCACTAGCTGGTTCTGGGGTACATAAGTATATACTGCGTAAATTTAGGAGGGCCTCTGTATAGAAACAGCTGTTCACCGACAGTGATGTCTGTCGATGGCTCGTAGTTTTTATGCAGCTTTCCGTTCATTACACCGCGTTTCTACGAGACATATTTATGACAAAACTACATCTTGATTAGAAACAGGTTTTTGGTTTGTTTTCCTTCGTTGGGCAGATCATGCCAAAACATTTCAATCTACAAGCTGACGTCGAGAAAGAAACAACGCGCAATTCTCGCTTTAAAAGCAGTAAAATACTCTACGGAAATACCATTGAATGAAAATCTACCTACCCAACCAGCATCTTCACTCTACGGAAACACCCTAAAATGAAAATCTACCTAGCAAACCAACTCAGCGCGACATGTTCACTCTACCGAAAAACCCACCGAATGAAAATCTACCTGCCAAACGGCCAAATGTCAGAGAATAATCTGGATTTCAGTTTGCCGAGAAGACAAAACTAAAATGCTGACATCGCTGACATGTTTATAGTTTGGACATCAAATTAGGGGTCTCCACGAGACATTTGCATGTCAAGCCGAAGAACATGTTTTGGGAGATGTCTCGTGGAGACGGGGTATTAGGTTCCAAAGATCACTATTTAGGGCTGCATTGTCAGTAGACATTCGATCAACTCTAGTTGGTATATTATTGAAGCGTATAAAGCGCGTAATTGCAGAACATTGGCAAAGAGCAATTGCAGCACGAAAATTTATAACAGAGAATATGCTACAGTGGTCGCCGTGGCCGTGGTGGTTAGTGCGTTGGACTACCACGCAATGCTGCCCGGGTTCAATCCCAACCCGGGTCTAACACCTAAAGAGTTTTTTCACGGTGCCACCTCTTTCGAATGTCTGACAAACATCAAAGAGTATCATTTGTCACGATTGAGCTTCTCAACTCGCCGTTTGGAGTCGGCAAAAAACTGTAGGTCCCTTCCATTCGTGCAAAAATATAACACGCACACACAAATGGTTGCGAGAAGCAGGCCCAGGTTCACCTAGAGCTGTAGCGCCTACTAAGTAAGTAAGACCATGCTACAGAGGAGCGATGTATGTTCCCCACTCGAATGATGTACATACAAATATCCCAGCTATAAAGGGAGCAGCCAAGTAAACCTTCCACTCTTGAGCAGTGAGTGGTTTCCATACCTTTGGTGATCTATCCGAATGATTGGAATTGCATTATACAGAACTACTATACGATATTACTTATTCGCTGCGAGCGCTGAATGAATAAGAAATTGCGAACCAGTAACACCCAGATGATGAGGCCATATTTTTTAAACTGTCGACTTAGATTGACTAATTACTTGAAAATGTAATGTGAGAGAGACAAAATCGATGCAATTACAATCAAATTCATTGTAAAAAACTTGTGTGAGCTTGTTCGTGCACGCATTGTAGAGCAGAATTGCGATATATTCTGCTTTAAAATTCGTGCGCGAACAAGTTCACACCCAGGTACCCAGGTACTTTGATGCCATATTCGAGAACATGTCAACGAAAAAAAAATTTTGACGAAACATATGGCTCGATTTTCGACATTAATAGCGCATTTGACGCAGAAATGTTTTTTAGGAAGGTACTGAAAATATTATGATAGTGGTAGCGGTAGAAATTTTTTTTTTTTTTTTTTTTTGAAAATTGTGTTGAGAAAGTACCCAGGTACCTTGACACCTGATCTACCCAAGGGTTAAAAACTTTTTTTCGTTTTTGTGAGCATTAAACGGTTTGTAGGATTACTGCATCATGTAAAGAGTTAAGTTTTTTCAACGATTTTTTGAGGAGAAACAACGGAGAATATTCTTTGAATAAATAAAAATCCAATAAATTCGAAAATTGTATGAATGTCTCTCCCGTTTGTCACAAATTCTTCTTCCTTTGTCCACGATTATAATATGTGGCTAAGAAGTTTCACTTCGGTCGCGCGTAACTTCTACACGTACTATTTTTTTTATTATTTCCATAATTCGTGATCTTTAAACCCAGAATTTCGTCTATATTATTTTGAAAAACTGTATTTGCCATTATAATGTATTAAATTAATAATCTTGTATATTTTTAATGAATTATTATCTTGAAATGGAGATAAAAAAATCTTGAATCAGTTCAAGAGCCCATAAGGTTAGCTGGGCTTGAGTGCTAGAATCTCTTAGTATAATAAATTCTTTCAAAACTTTGCCCATCTCTTAGGTGCATGGAAATCTTTTTGACTCTTGACTCTTGTTGCAGAAAAAAACTAAAATTCGAAAACTGTTCTTGCAATTCAATCCATTTTACTACATTCAACAAATTAATTTCACAATTTTGAAGCCAATTTCAAAATTCAACGCCCGGAATCTAGCGCCACCTATGGCCTCGTCCTACAAGCACTGAGTACTAAAATACCCTACTGAAAACTAACCATAAACTACCTTATCCATTTGCAATTCGCTTCATCGGTAATATAGTAAATTTCAAATGTGTCACTCAACTGTATTCAATTTTCAAAGCGTCCGAAAAAAGTAGAAAGATTGCTGGTGCTAGTGCAATTTCAGCTGGAAATTAATTACAAACTAATTGAAAATCAATTGAAATACAATAAGACTTCTTAAAATACCTCCGATTTCCAAGAAAAAGTAATTCAACATGAAACTTAAAATCTAATTAAAATGTACAACAATTCGGATTTTTCTTTATCATTTTTTCAGGGATAAAATGGAAAATCTCTCAAAAATGACTATCGATGATAGTTGTTCTACATCTATGTACTTTTCATTTAATAGTACGACTGCTAATAAAACTGTGGGGGCAATGGAAAGTGGATCTGACTCGTTTTGCACTGTCGACGACGATCAGGAGGGTGAAGGCGAGCAAAACATCACACTGGAGGCGGATGAAGCAACTGAACCATCGCAGCTGGTACAAACGGTAAAAAAGTTATCATTTGGTGTCTCGCCAATGAAAGCAAATCCGAAGAATATATTAAAAGCCTATAAGGCACTATCATCGACTCCATCCAAAGAGCAAATACTCCGTAGTGTTCAGGTGACCAGAGGATCGGCTGTTGTTGACGTGTGTGATTTGGGTCTTGCCTTTTTGGAAGCTCCTCAGGAGTGCATTCAATCAATTCTGTCCGAAGACAAGGAAAATCAACCGCAAGAATCACAGGAGATATACTCTGAGACTTCTTCGGAAATGGTTGTTTCCGTGATAGAAAAGACTCAGGAAGAAGAGAAACCAGTTGGAAAGCGAGTGGGTTTTTCCAATTTGCCTTTATTAAAAGGCTCGGCAAGTAGTAACATACCGAAGGTGCGGAGATCTATGCCACGATGTGAACCAGATTTGGCTGCCAATCGTCCATCGAGGATTGCCTCCAAAAGAATGTCAATCAATACGAAAGCAACCAATGCACAAGCCAAAGAATTGGGCGCAGATGAGGTTCCTAAAGTGATCAACTCAATTTTGAGGATTGCAAAGGAGTTGCCACCGAAGAGGAAGTCCTTTGGAAATCCAGAAAAACCATTCAATTTGCTTGGTAAAGCCACAAGGATGTCCATAGTGAAAACAACTCTGAACAGTCCAGCCAGAAAGGTTTCCAGAAAGTCAATAACGTCAGCTCCAGTAGGACGAAATCCCATTCGTCAAAGTATACTTCCATCAAACAAACGCAAAACAATCGTTTCAGATAGCAATGCTATTTCTCGACGAAGTATTACACCTTGGAACTCTAGAAAAAGTATGCTGCCAACTGTGACTGTGACCAGTCCCAAAAAGCAAAGTGTCAAGACAGGGTTCCGAAAAAGTGTGATTCCTGAGAAACCAACTTCATCAATGATTCCAACTTCTAGAAAGAGCATGGCTGTAAAATCATCCACATCTATCACTCCAGACCCACACGATGCCAACGGCAAAACAATCAAGATAAAAAAGCCTTCAAGCGTTCTTAAAGAAGACTATCTTTGTGAGATTTGCACCAGGAAGTTTCGAGTTCTCTCACTTTTCGAAGCGCACAAGAGAACCCATAACACCGCAGCCACAACATCGACCAAGCAAACATTCACAGGCAACGACAAACAATGTCGCTACTGCGATAAGAAATTCGCCATTGCCAAGGCATTGGACAATCATCTCATTCAGAATTGCACAAAAATTCCACCTGGCGACAAGAAGAAGCTTCTATTCCCACCTCCACAACTGCTGCCGCCATCAAGAATGCCACAAAAATCACTTTCGAATCTCTCCAGCTGTGACTCAGTCTCCTCAAACTCAACTCAGTTCACTCGAAGCCAGTTGAACGCTAAAAACTCTGATGGTCCCGATGGTTCCATGCCACCGCCGTCGATTAATAAAATCAAAAAGAAAGCAGCACACTCTGGGGTATATTGCACCCCAAACAAATTGATTTGGTGTCACGTCTGTAAGATTAGTTTTAGTAACATTTTAGCTTATACCGAACACAGCCTATTGCACTCAGTCGATGCAAATGCTTCCGGAACTATTTCTACTTTGACTGAATGCACACAAACCGAAGTCGAACTGAAGAGTGATAGTACCCAGACGTTACCAGAGGAAAGTGTTTCAACATCAAACTGAGCCGATTTCACGTGTTTGTATACGATATTCCATCACGATCCTTATTTATTCCGATTGCCATAACAAAAATCAAAATTGTCACTGAAAGCTGAAGCAGTTCTTCGTATCTTCGGCTTGTTCTGAATATTTATTTGAACCTGAAATTTATAAAACAAAAAACAAACGACGCTGTAATAATGTATTGTAGTTTTTTTTTTTTTTGACGACTATATATAAATATATGATATGTATGAATATATGTAAATGACACTGTCATTCTTTATTTGCCTCTCAAACAGATTTCCGATCTTATTTGGGTACATTTGAGGCTCATCCTTTAATCATTGCAGGTTTTGTATAGCATCTGTTAGAGTTCGAAAAACACGAAGTAACTTTCG
Source organism: Brachyopa scutellaris (assembly GCA_949775065.1). Classification (NCBI taxonomy): domain Eukaryota; kingdom Metazoa; phylum Arthropoda; class Insecta; order Diptera; family Syrphidae; genus Brachyopa; species Brachyopa scutellaris. The sequence continues at coordinate 34,872,254 of OX459113.1, read as the reverse complement.
TTAACCATGGGTCGTCCTCGTCGAATCTCGATGCTGCCGATCACAATGGCATATCCAGTTTACTTTGACTGCGAGTCTGCTCGATCATTAGCCAAATGCCTTAGGTTGCGCATATCAAGATGTAAGATTGCGGAATATATACATATACCGAAGCCTATTAAGGTGACTGCAATAATACAGAGAGAAAAAGTTATAAGCGATATACTTATATGCATACGTTCGTACATTCGTATTTGTTCCGGCAGTTTACTGCAAGGGTGGCGTCAGAAACTATTGGAGGAGAACTGTTACGATTTTTGCATTCGATATGTGGTCTTTATTTGTATATGTAGATATTTGTTGTCAGCTTCTTGCAAAAATTTATGTATATTTTATGCGGGCTCCGAACGGCGAGTTGTGAACTTTCTCTTCCTAAATGATACTCCTGAATGCTTGTCGAACCTTCGAATGAGGTGGAACTATAAAAAAAAACAAAAAAACGTTTGGTGTCCGCTGCAATTCGCGTTAATGGAAGAAATAACGTAAGGTGTCCACAAGTGGAAAGGGTATAAGCTATCTATTTGTACGAATTGTAGTGTAATGTAAACCCGCGTCTCCACGAGACCTTTCATATGTTAGGATTTCATTGGAAGAAAAAAAAAAATAGCAAGACATCAATAGCTTGCAAATAATCCTGCATCGGCATAATATGGGGGTCTCCATCAGCCATTTTGATGGCTTTGCATCTCTTATATTTTCTCTTTTTTGCTCTTACAGTAAAATCCTGCCATATGAAATGTCGAGTGGAGACTTACTTTGTTGACGCTACAGCTCGAGGTGAACCGGGGCCTGCTTCTCGCAACCATTTGTGTGCGCGTGTTATATTTTTGCACGAATGGAAGGGACCTACAGTTTTTTGCTGACTGCGAACGGCAAGTTGAGAAGTTTAATCGTGACAAATGATACTCTTTGATTGCTTGTCAGACATTCGAAAGAGGTGGCACCGTGAAAAAACTTTTTTTAGGTGTTAGACCCGGCCAGGAGTTGAATCAGGGTAGCATTGCGTGGTAGTTCAACGCACTAACCACCACGGCCACGGCGACCGTCGAGTGGAGACGCGGTGGGTAAGTCCACCGATTTTTGTTGTTTTGTGCGAAAATATTTTCTGGAAAGCGTCCTCGACCACCTGCAATGATTTTATTCATACGTAGCCATCCTGTCTCCTCTCATATTTCATTCGGTGTTATCAGCGATGAGGAGCTAAATTCTCAATGTCGTATTTGTGAGTCGTATATACGACTATTGTTGTGTTCGTGTGAAGGTACATATGCATGTATGTGCCATTCATTCATTGACAGCTGTGATATAAGATTTTCTTATTTCATTCTGATGTTGGGGAAGGTCGGTAGTTTTTTTTTGGAAATTTACTTTACATTTACATTTCGCTATGAGCATGAAGAATTTGCAACGTTGCAACATTTGAATTTATCGCATTTCGCTATGGGCATAAGGGATTTGCAGCGTTGCAATATTTCGGATGTGGATGAGTAGGTGCAGGTGCAGATAAAAAAGTCGTTTGTTTTCATTCAGTCATTATCTACGCTTTGTAGGTACCTAAGTAAATTTCGATTAAAAATCATACAATTAAGTACATTTTGTCTTTTGAATGCACCTACCTACTGCACTTATTTTACATCAAAAGATTCTTTATATACTTACATATGTATGTATGTACCTATATATGCACATATTTTTTTTCACATCATCCAGTGGGGTAAAATGCTAGATGCGTTTTTTATCGGATTTCCCCTGTAGGCCTGTTCCTCCCACTTTCTACTGCATAAAAAATAAATAAAATAAAAGAATTTTGTACTTATGTATTACACTGTGTAACAAAATTTCAAAAAATGTTTGTTTATGTACATTTTTGGATTGTTTATGCTTGGTATATGTCAGCTCATTTCAAAAATGCCAAAAGTTCCTCTGAAGTGTTAGCTATTGCTTCAGAATTTTAACGAAAAGTTGGAATTTTTGAGCATTATGCACTTTTGTAATTAAAAAATATATATAAAAGAAAACTTAATTCAAAATGTTATTTTAAATTTTAATAACCTATCATATATCCGAACAAAAAAAATATTGGCACTTCCATATGCATTTAGAAGTGCAGAGATTTTCTTGCTTTCCTACTGTGAACTTTGGAATTGCCCCTTTTTAGGTGCCAGACGTAGTCGGTCATCATATTGGCATCCAATTTACCCTGGTACCGGGCCTCCATTGAAGTGATGTCTTAGGGAAACGTCTCAGCATGTTCTTCACTAATGCTCCCCAAGTTTTCACTAAAAAAAATCTAAATGAGACTGAAGGACATGTAGTTTTAGTGACATCCTGCATCCTAATATATTAAACCTATCCACTAAGTTTTCTACTAGTTCTACATAATTTTCTATTTTAATATTTCCTCCTTTTATTTCCCTGAATGCTGTCCAAACATTACGTTCCTTTGATTTGAAGCTTTTCCTGAATCTACCAATACATGGAACTTCACGTTTTTTTGCATCAGGTACCTATAGTATAAAGGCTTCTCTTAGCGGCTATCTTTTTGTACGATAGTTTTCAGTGTCAGCACGACTGTTCCATAATTAAATGAAACATTTTTATTTATTTTCTCAACTAACGGATATTCACATTCACTTGCAGAGGTCGAATGATAGGCTTGCTCTAATTGCATCTCCGTTAACACATTTCGTGATGCCATTACCGTAAAACTAACAGTTAGAACGACTGTATACTCAAAATGTGCTTGACATATCATAAGGAAGCAGAAACTAACAAAAAAATAACATAAACAAATTTTTGTTACACAGTGTTATATTTGTGGTCACAAGCAAAAACAGCCCAAGTCGATTTACATATGTATGTCAAAATTGAAAAAATGCAAATATGCATAGGAAAAACAGCATAAGTAAACATTTTCTATACATCTTTCGACACAGTGCATGTATGGTTCTCCAACGGTTAAGGAAACTTTCTCAAGCTCTAGGAGTAAGGCCTTGCATATCCCTGACTGGGAAGTAGGTAGTTGTATAAAAATTAGTGTTGAAACGAATAGTATATTCGGTCTCAGGCCGAATACCGAATAATCGGCCATGAGCGTGGCCGAATAGCCGAATATTCGACCAAACTTTTCGGCCACATTAAAAAACCCTAAAAAAGTGCGAACATAGTTTGGGTGAATATGGTTTGAATAAACGGCGCAAACGATAAAATCATTCAACTCAAACTTCATTATTTTTGGGACTTAACACGATTCTCATCGCTCCATTTGGTTCGCGTTCTTCCACGAAAAGTTCATTTCCACTCGAACATCATGCAGAGTAAAAAAGTCCACCACGAACATGAAGAGCGACTTTGTTAGATCCCATGATTCCAATCAACTGCAAAAATAAAAAGTCCAGAAGTACCTCCTGTTTGAAGCTTTAGTTTCAGAAAATTACACCAGCAGCGATGAAAGCACAAGTTCTTCTCCCTTGCAGCCTAAACGTAAGAGAACCGACGAACTTGGGCAAAGCATCCATACATCTTTCTGGGAGTGTTATGACGAAGTATTTACTGAGAATCTTACTAATGATGACAACGGAAATATCATCGAAATACCATATCAACTGACCTTGATAAATTTTTGGCAATAAAAACTTTGAAGAGAAATGATAATCCCTTTGTCTGGTAGTCTGCAAATAAAGCTGAATTTTCCCAATGTTTAGTCAAACTCGCTGCTAAGTATTTATATGCAAGCAGTGTCTATTCGGAGAGGCTTTTTAGTGAAGCAGGACTTGCTTATGAAGAAAAAAGAAAGCGACTTCTTCCCAAAAATGCAGAAAAGTTGATATTTCTGCACCACAACTTACCTCTTATAAACTTTTATTATGATTAGTAGTTTTGTACTAAACAAAACATGCTATTGAATATTAATTTTCAATGTTTATTTTTCTGATATCTTAATGAAGAAAAATAAATTTTATTTTATATCTTTTTATTATTTATCGCAAATCGCAGATATCGCCAAATTATTCTTTTCGCTTATTCTTTGGTGAACTCCAGTTCGATGCCTAGCCATCACAGCAGCGTTGTCATAACATTGTGAACGACAATCCTGTAGAACCATATCGTCTTTCGCTAGCTGTTTCATTATTTCGTCAACTAAACTTCCAGGTCCTTTTGACTTATCTGGATGAAACCAAGAAAGCTCTATCTAAAGCGGACTGATCTTCTCTCAAAATCAACCTCTACATATCTCACTACTTCTGACATCTGCTCACGATGTGCTTCTTGAGTAGATTCTGACTTGAAGTCGAATCGTAAGAAGAGAAATTTATGTTACAAAGCAATGACTTCAGAAGAATTCGTTTTGATACTGGTCGCTCCCGGACGTCTAATGGAAAATGACATGAGTATTGCGTTATTTCCAGTTTTGTCAGATAAGTTAGTGGCTGTATTGTAGTTTTCTTTTTTTTTGATTCTTAAATATCATAAGTGGCGGTTTTGCGCGCCCCCGTTTGAAAGGCGCCTGGGGCACGTGCCCTACCTGCCCCACCCAAGATACACATCTGTGTAGATATTGTGTCTTCGTATCTAGCTGGTCGTCAGCAGGCAGTATTTGTGAATAATAAAATGTCAGAACTTCTTGCTAATATGTATATGTGGGATCTATCCTGGGACCCTAACTCTTTTCTTTTTATGTTAATGAGTTGCCCTCAATCGTCATTAGTTTTTCTGTTGAAATGTATGCCGACGACACCCAATTACAAATTAGTTGTTCACCTGATTCAATTGATCATTGTGTAGGTTGCATAAACTCTGACTTGAATAAAATCTTTAATTGGTCTCAACAGAATCTGCTACTGACCAACTCAAAAAAGTCCAAATGTATTATCATTTCAAGAAAAGCTGTATGTTATGTACGTTAAATTCTACACCTATGTATCTGCATAGATTACGGTCTCATTGAAATTGAATATGTAACCACTGCTAAAAACCTGGGTATGATATTCAACAAAACGTTAACTTGGAGCGATCACATTAACATAACAGTGGACAAAGTTCATGGCATCCTTGGGTCGCTATGGGCGGCTCGATAATTCACTCCCATAAAAACAAGAGTCCTCTTAACTAAAACCCTAATTACACCAATACTCACTTATGGTTGCGAAGTTTTTCGTAAATGCAATTCAGCAAGCAGTCGGAAACTTAATCTTGCCTACAATAATGCAGCTCGATGTATATTCGGCCTGCGAAGATACGATCGCATCTCACACTTCTCTCACCTTATCAGCAATCCCTCGTTTGATAGTCTTTTACAATACCGTACAGTTTTAATGTTGCATAAAATTTTAACAGACAACAAACAAAATATAAAGGTGTCCAACTTACGCAGGTTATTTAATAATGAGAGTTGAGAAAAAGTATGAAAATTTGTGGCTAAGTTCCAAGATAGGCAGGTGAACAACATACATTATAAAGGTATTTTGAGGAACATTTGTATGGAATTTTCTTGATGTAGTTAAATATTGCCCAACTTAGCCAGGTGGCCAACTTACAAGGGTGGCCAACTAGACAGGTTTCATTGTACATATGTTTGTATTACTGTGAAATCTCTCTAAAGCGAAAAAGTGTCCGTTAATGAGAGTTTACCGCTTATCAGGGTGCTACCCTATTCAGTAGTACCACATGGCTAGTTTCCAGGATACTCTTATTACTATTGGACTCTCCTTCAACTACCATTCAACAGATGTCGCTTCTTTTATTTAAAAAAAAAACTCACCTACCGGCTGTAAACAGGGTTGGAAATAATTGTATTTTTTCAAAACATAACATCCAGGAGAATATTCAAAACAAACGCATGCGTCCTTCGACAGTAGAAGAAAAAACTCAGTTCAACTATGACACTAATGACAGTCGAACAAGGATACACACACCATTGATTTTTAACCCCTAAAGTCTAAATACATGCGATACACAAATCCTAGACCAGGGAACAACGCCCCAGTACAATAACAATAATAAACCAATCCGGTCGGGTGTATATTTCGTCTATTTTTGAATTGAAAAAACGCACAATCAATTTAAATTCATTATAATAACAAGTAAAGCCTCAGCAGTATATTGTGCCTTTTAATAAATTTATTATTATCTAAATAACAACAAAATAGTTTTAAAGGAACAAAATATTTATTCAAGAGATCCTCTTCTACCTCAGTGTGTTCAATTTACCCATCGAAGTGTTAACTTTTATTCCTGGCCTTTGTTAAATTCAAACCGGTTGAGTGAAATTAAAAACAAAAAAAAAAAAAAAACAAAGCTTTAAATGAAATCTGCACAATCAAAGTCACCAATAACAAAATACGTACAAAATGTTAACCACATCCCATCTACCCAAACAATGGGTGAACGTAATCGGAGTCTCGAAAGTATATTCCTGGCGGCTGACCAAAAGAAGCTCTACCAAGGAGTCATTTTAAGGAGAGCGGCAGCACGGTCTTCATCAAATGCCAGAAATGTCCCCGACACACCACTCTCGTCGCCGTTATCTAATTCTGAATATGACCTGACAGTACACACGAGACGAAAGTCGAGATCGGAGACGCATTTAAATTTTCAGGCGGAGGACTTTGGTGGGACCCATGATGGAGAAGATGGTCACCAACACAACGAAGTTAACGTAAGTGCTTGAAGTTTTTTTTTATATTTATTACTTTTCCGTGCGTTGTTCTTGAAAGTGGGTTAAATCGAATCCTCACTCCAAAAAAATTCGAATGTAATGTATAGGGTGATTGTAGCCCCTTCAGCAGACCACAAACAAAAAAAAAAAGAAGAAGAAGAAAACCAATGACATGGCAGGGTAGTGTACAACGACCATTGGAAAACTACCCTCCTCAGTGATATGGTTAAAGTTACTCATTGAAATCGATTAAGGAACATGAATGGAGTCAGCGATATGATGTGGTGCTGCCGTTCATATAAGGGAAAGGGATTTAACATAAATATTAAAGCGATAATTCACCCTTAGTTCCTTTATAGTGTTCTGTCAGCACAGTAGAACTTTAAATTGAATGATAGTGGTGATTCGAAGGAGCTTTTCAACGTTATGAATATTGAGTTCTCGCTAGGCCTGATCCACTCCATCGCAGATGACAACACTTGTGATTTAGGGCTCTTTTAATTTGCGTCAGTTAAGTATTTTTTAAGGAATTGTCTGCGTTGGTTTCTTAGTGGGTACATACATATGTACATATGTATGTATGTACCTATGTTATGTGACTGGCAAACTAAAAGTTGTTTAGACTAAGTAGCAAGTTTCAAGCTTTTGTTCAGGCGTTCAGATAGTGAATGTTTTTTTGCATTTGTTAACAGCATTCTTAACTTTTTCTATACTTCTAGTCTTACATAAGCCGTGTTTTATTATCACTTATGATCTATATGAATCACGCAATGAAAATAAAACAAATTGGATTACATTGCACACCTTTTTAGCTCAGATACAGACCTTTTTAGCTCGGACACAGGTATTTAGCGCGAAGTTGCTATTTAATTACACAACCTTTAGCCGGATACAGACATTTAACAGCTTTTTAGCGCAGATTTCTGTCACGGATACAGATAAGGAAAGTTCAAAAGCGGACGTGCATCCTACTGCGAAATAGCCGCACTAATTTTCAGATCAAGAAAATTGATCTTGTTAAAAAGCTAGATCACGTAGTGTTGTTGTAATGCATACAAACCAATGATCTATATGGATCATCGGCGATAATAAAACACGGCTAATGTTAAATATGCTTCCGTTGGCCATTTATAGCAGCAAAAACGGCGTTACGAATTAAAGAAACCTCACAGTGGGAATCTTTTAACTTAGGGCACGCCAGAATACTCTCAATGAATAATCTAAATACAGGAAGTAGGGACTATATGACTCCGCTCCTGGATTACAATCTAAGACTAATATTCCCAGCCGACAGGAATGGGTAGGAAATATCTTTCTAAATGACAAATCTGCATTGGAGATCTACACGGATGGAACCAAGACAGGTGATGGTATAGGAGGGGGAATCTTTTCAGGCAAGATCATTGCAGTGTCTTCCACGCGAAGGTGATGGCTGTCGATGAAATCGATGTACCTACAATCGGGACATTTTCATTTTCACCGATAGCCAAGCAGATATAAAAGCACTCGAATCACCAATTATAAGACCAGCGTTAGTTAGGTACTGCCGCGCATTTTTAAACGAGACATGGAGCGGATGCATGCTCACGGTGTGCTGGGTTCCTGATCATATTGATATACCACAGTGAAGCAGACGAACTAGCCAGAAAAGGTACAAGACTGGGGATTTTATCACAGACAGTGAACATGTACCAATAGAAACAATAAAACACAAAATCGCCAGCACTGCAACAGGCTAATGAAAGATGGGGTAACCTTGACACGTTAGCCATGCCAAGCAGACGTGGCTTATTGCTTATTGCTAATCCATGGCTGGTGGAGAAGAAGGCTGGCAGAGGCCACCTTACTGTGATGGGGGTTTATCTGTATTACCCGTATCATTGGAGATTGTGTTTAATTCAGACGACTCTATCACAATGATGTTGGTCCCCTTTGGATCAGAGGAGAGATCATCGTATTCCTGTCTTTTTGCCTTGAGTTTAATTGCCTTGAGACAGAATTTAATCTCGTGGTTTTTTGTCTTTAGAGAGCCCAAAGATTCTTAGTTCAGCAGAAGAATAACTGATCCCTGGATCCCTGGACTACCTCTGTTTTTTTTACCTTCCAGTCGTATAATGGAAGATCAGGGTTTTCCCTCTAAGTGAGTAGCAGAATGTTCTATGGGTCACTGGGCTCCAAGGGGACCCAGGCGGGAGCCCTCGGTCTGAGTGAGATCTTGTCCTTACTCACATCTTCCGGCTTTGCACATTCCCATAGATTGCCCGCAGCGGCGACAGCGGTCCTCTCAAAGGTAATAGCAATCTCGTCGTTGCAAGCGTGGTTTTGATGGATCGCTCTTGCATAGGGAGATGAGGCTGAAATTGATTCTGCACTCCAGTACTTCCAGTGCTCGTGACTTATATAGCTCTCCTCATGAACCCGGTCTACGATTGCTATGTTTCAGCACTCAACACCCCACTAAGGGTATTGAGTGCTGAAACAGTGCTCTCCACATTTTTTGACGTGGATAGAGTACCCTCTTGAGACCGAGGCTCCTTAGAAGCACCATCTTGCTTCTTTTCAGTACTGTCAGGTGTGGGGACATTAATGGGTCGACTCTTCCACTCCTGGACTACATCCGTTGCCCACTTAAAGGTGTCGTGGTCTCTAGCTTCCCAAGTACCCTTGCCCTTTTTGTCAAGACGACTAAGGGCTTGGAATGCCAAGCGACGCTTCCTGAAAGGGTATGTGCTGACCCGTGTATGCTTTCTGATAACCATCTGACAGGACGAAGCCTGTGAAGCATTGCCGGTATCTGTGTGAGCGTGAGAGCCTTCGAAGCAGGCATCGTGATCGATTCTCAAGCGTTCCATTCGCATCTGAGCCGGTTTGGTTTCTTGTACCGTGACATCCTTGTCACGTAGTGTTTCACAGTAAATCGAACTACACTACCCCCCTTTCACTAACACACACCCCAACCCTGTTTTCTCAGCACAATTCTAGAAGGGAGCACAACGGGCCCGATCCGTGGCCTACGTGAAGAGGAGTGATCCTCACCCTCACAAGCCAACCAACCAAATCGAAGTAATAATGCAAATATATTAATTGGAACATTATATTGGAAAAGCATGGTAATATGAAGTACTTATATGCATATGTATGTTTATAATTATGAAAGCACTATTAAAAACGTAATTCATCCGAATTAATTGAAAGTATCGCTTCATGGTGATCTTGGATTAAATATAGGAAATTGTGTTATGTGCTGCAAACGTTACCATACCAAACAGTTACCACCAGGCGACGCAAGACGCAAATAACAAAAACCTTTATTAGTACATTGTCGCGCTTGCGGCGCGGGTTCGACTTTTGACATTTGGACTTCGTTGGAAATAATAGTTACGGCACGTGCACCCTAGGTTACTACATGTTATCCCCGTATTGTAACCAGGGCAGGCTACCAGCTTCAGGCTAAATCGACGTAAAACTTGTAGCCTGCTAAAAATTGGCAGAGCACGTAATGGCAGACATGCCAGAAGTCTGAGAATCGTCGCCAATGACTTCTGTCATAGCTGCATGGATGAGGAGGAGAAGAAATCTCCCTATTTGGGGGATTCTGGGAGAATAGATACTTAATGGGCCTTCTAGATATTTATCTAAGGGGACATTTTCACTGGCCTGCAGTGTAAGTCGGCAAAGTAAGTGAGAACGGTTATTTTGAGGAAATGATGGTCGAATCTATGTCATCAATTTCTTTCAACGATCTTGACATACTCGCATGCTGACTTAGGAAGTTCGCTCTTGTTTCTCACGAATAGTAAAGTTTTTATGTATAGTCTTAATTTTTCTTATATTAAGCATAAATAAATAAAATAAATAGTATTATTGTGCATAGAAGAGCTCTGATCACAAGAGGTGAGCTGTGGCTTCCTCCTTTGCGTCGATTTTTTCGCTGCCTTCTTCCCTATGTCGACGAGTGCTGATTGTAGGGCAACATAGCTCTTTTTACCCATAGTATTAAGCACCTCATTTTCATACTAAACTCAAATGTATTGCCAGGAGTTCAGCGTTTCAATTGCAGCTAGGCTATCTGACGAGTTCCTAACTGCCCGAACACAATGGCGAAGCTGTAGTGAAAGTAGGCAGCGCTGTCAAAGTTAAAATACACGTAAACCCTATAGCGCGAACACAATGCGAAGCTGTTGCTGTAGTGTGAATTGTATGATGAAGCGCAATGTTCAGCCAACTTCAACTTTCTACTTCCACTACAACGTCACCATTGTGTTCGGCCAGTAATACCTCACTTGCTCTAGTTTCTGGTTCTCTTATATCCACGATTGTGTGGAGATTATCTTAGATCACTATGAGTAGGCACGAGAAGCAAGTTTTCTGATAAATGGGCTTTACTTATTTACTTACTTGGGTGGCACTACAGTCAGTGGGTGGCTGTGGCATAGTGGTAGTCATCGTCGCTGGTCACGCTGGAGGTTCACGGTTCGAACCCAACTGTCTCCGAAAAATTAAATAAATAAAAATAAGTTGATCGGTTTCGGAAGTTAATGTCAAAAATCTACTGCGAAAGCATAACACTGGCACCCTGATCGCACAAACAATGAGTAATACGAAACATCTGTCTGTCTCTCGTACTTGTTCTTCATGTGTGTAAACATTATAAGGATATTCATATCCCCTTTAGCGTGTGCAGATTATAAAAAAAAAAAAAAAAAAATCTGGAAAAAACATCTGTGAATCATAAGCAAAGACAACTTTCAATAGTAAAAACCCCTCACTTATCCTGGACAGCACCCATAGTTAGTTGAAACTTAAAATATGAGTTTCCAAACACAATGCAGATCTGTGTTCCTTTCGTTTTTGTTCTTCATGAGCTCGCGCTGTGTGTTATAATTAGAAGGATACTCATAACTCCTTTAGAGTGTGTAAAATTATAAAAAGAAGTCCAGGTGAGCCAAGGCCTCAATCAGCAACCCCTTCCAGCTCGCCCGGTCCTTAGCTAACTGCTTCCAGTTGTGTACTCCAAGTTGGTTAAGGTCGTTTTCTATTTGTGCACCCCACGTTAGCCGAGGTCGTCCTCTGTGGCGCAACAGTGGAACTAAATTTTATAACTTTGTTTCTCCGCCAGCAGTCGTTATTTTAAATTCTTCTGTTGCGGCATCCAGCGAAAGTTTTTATATAAAATGACATCGGCTACCGTAGAATAACCTAACATTGACCACTTTTGAGCTTTGAAACTTTATAAAAAGACAATGGTTTGTTCTAATCGTTATCTGTAAGAAACATATATAGGGGCCTGTTTAGTTCTTTAATATCATCTACACTTTTTAAAATAGTCATATTTTGGTAATAACTTATGGTAAAAAAAGTAAGTGGTCAATGTTAGGCTTCGGTACCCCTAACATTGACCGGATACAAATTACATTATTTTTAAGTTACAAAAGCAATATAATATCAAAATTTTCTTATTATCATTATTTGATAAGTAGATAGGAATATAGATAAAAAAAACTTTAATATAGGTAGGTACCTACATATTATGTAGTCACACTTAGCGGTCAAAGTTGTGGATTCATGTATTTATACCAGCTCCTAACATTGACCAGCAATTCAATGTTGCGGATTCATGTATTTACATATACTAACTCCTTACATTGACCAGCCAGTCAAAGTTAGGAACCCAACGGTCTAAGTAAGGACGAAGGCTAAGAAATTATTAAACACTTTTTATTTCCGATTAATTTTAAATAACAATTAACTAATAAGGCACGGTTTTTATATGTCACTAATAATATATGGAACTACATACCTAATAATTTTTTTCACGATTGCATATTGTTTTCTGGTCGTGCGGAGATGATTTTACCGACACTTAAAAATACGCGTTTGAACAGGCCACCCGTTATTGGCGGTTATTTTCGATTATGACAATTGTACATCTACAGAATTATTTTCTGTCATCTATTAATATCCAGGGATGGTCACTGTTTGCCGCTAGGAAAGTTTAAAAGATTTTATGATTTTTGGTCAATGTTAGGGCATTTTACGGTACTTTCAGTAAACGCTTTCAGCAACAGACTAGGTACGTGATCTTAAATTTGTTTCTATATTTTATAAGATGCCACTTTTTCTTATTCACTTTTGTTTTGTATTTTTGAATCATAGAAAGAAATGTTGAGTTTAAATAATTTCCTTAATATTCATGAATATTCCATGGTAGCACTTTCACAGATCTAGTACAATTATTTACCTGAATCTCAGTGCAAAGTTAAAAACTCTCCACCAACCATAATTAATCTTGCGCATCTCCAGCATTTTATTTCATCCCTCTTTGAGTTCTTTTTTTATTTGTAATTTTGTCCGTTTTTCTATTTTGTGCTGCACATTCGTTTTCCTAGATTTAAATTCAAAACAAAACAAAAATCAAAGCAAAATATGAGCATAATAACAAAAAATAAATGCGAGAAGAGATTCACCACAGCAGCAGCAAGCAGCAAGCGAGAATGAGAGAGAAGAAAGGAGTGAAATCCAGCCAAACAAACTCAACAAGTTATCGCGGTTCGACGCATTCATTCAAAACGCAACGAAGTCAGTTTGTTTTGAATTCTCAGTTGGAGAGTAGTGCGCGGCTAATTTGAGTGAGATTTTACTGCTGTCAATAAATGTCAATTGTTTTCATCGTTTTTTCGAATAAAATTCTCGTTTTATAGTGTCACGTTGTTTAACAAAAAATAAAATAAATAAAAATTGAAAAATAATTACCCAACACCATTTTGGTTGAAAATATTGTGAAACAAATTCCATTGGTGATTTACAAATTTGCTGTTTTCGTTTAATTGTGTTATTCTGTGGTCAGGTTTATTGTTTTGTCGCATATTTTTTTTTCGCTATTGCTTCTGGTTTTCCACTGCACCATCAACGACCAAAACCAGAGAAGAAGGAAAACCGGTTGCCTGCCGCTGCCAGTTACATCTGTGTGGATTAAAATTGTTGCCAAAAGGTTTTTTTTTTCTGTTCCTGACTCCGCTGTCTGTAATTTCGTGTCCTTAACTCATTGAAAAGGAACTAAATTTGCGGTAAGTACACATCAAAGAGCGACCTTATCTTTACCTACTTACAACAAAAAAAAATAAAACACTTCAAATTGGGCACTTTAAACTATGGCAGCAATTTTTTTTGCTGTGCCTGTTAAGATTTGCGGTTTGCGAGTTTAACATTAAACAATTTGCCCACAAGAGGATTGTCGCTGATGTGTGTTAAAATGCTTTTGATTTTTTATTAAAGCGTGCTGTTTCTTTGAGAGTAGATAGTAGCTACCTATCGTAGACAACAAATTCAATTTCAACTAAAATCTTATCTTATCACAGAAGTGAAAAGTTTGGCAATGGTTGGTCGTTGCACTTGGCTTACGATTAATTGAAATTTTCTAATTTTTGTTAGAGAAATAAAAAACTAGTTTTTTTTTTCGTAATTCGGAAGAGTCATACAGACAAGACCTGTCTTACCGTTTAAGACAACGCATTGTCATATCTAAACTGTGTTGTATATGAACTTGTTGAACATGTAACGAATGATAGCCTGTGGTCAGTGGATAGTGCTTAATTAGCACATAAAACTTTAATCTAACTAATAAGGTGGTCTGTTTTATTTATACCCGTGTTATGCGGTTTTCACGAACATAGCTCAAATATACATAAGTTGTATTAGTTCTGGTTCTTTATCTCCACGCGTGTCTACAAAACAGCACGAACACTGTTTCGTTACTTTTTTCTTAGCTCAAATCCGAGGTGAATTTGACTTTTCACCTCTATATGAGCTTGCACGACACGAAGTACATATATGTAGATTGTGGACAGTTTTGGTATTTCTATACTATGTAAAATGCAGATCATGATTAATAGACTTCAACAGTAGGTACCTACTACGATAATTGGAATCTATATTTAAATACGAGCAAATCCAAAGTCATGATTTTTTCGGAATTGAACTGGACGCAAGAGATGAAAAATGGAGCCTGCATAACAACGAACTCGAAAATCTAAAAGAATATAAATATCTTGGAGTCCTGGGGCAAAATTACCGCACTCGATAACGAGTGAGTGAGTAGGCCTCGTTATCGAATGATCGAGTAACCTCATTGGGATGGGCCCTCGAAAGCTAACGATTCGAATAAAAATAAAATTGTACTAAAAGAAATCAAATATATTGGCGTTTTTCCGGTTGATTGAAGAATAAAACTCATTTTATTTTAGTGAAATTCAAGGAACTAAGTGAAACTCGCTTAATTGTTTTCATAGGCCTTCGACAGCAAAATTGTTTTCGAGTAAAATAATACTCGATAACGTGAGCGGTAATGCCAAATTGTGACATCCCGATAACGAGTAACTCGTGCATGAGTGCAATTCGACCCCAGGACACCCCAGGTATCGTTTAAAAAACAGGTTCAAGGAATGTAAACGTGCGATAAACTGTAGTTGGAAAGGTATCTTGAGCAAGAGAAATATGGCGAAATATGGCAAGAGTACGCAGTACAAGATCTTTGGGGCAGTCGTGAGGTTAATTATGTGCTACGCGGATTTTGGGGTATCTTACAGTTCGATGAGGTAGAAGAATTTCTCAGATATTTCATAAAAAAAATCTTCAGGCTGCCAGAAAAGACACCGACTTACTGCTGCATCTGGAAACTGGTCTACCACCGCTGTATATCTAAACTCTTCGATTACATTTTCTTTATACATATACTCAAAGTATTGGGCCAACCAAGTTACCAAGCCATCGACTCCCAAATAAGATTGCTGCGCATCTTAGAAACAGAACCCTTCAATGCTTTGTGGAATGGGCGGGACTGCGATGAGAATATAATGTCCTCCAATATCCCGAAAGCGAAGTAACTCTGCGTAAAGCTCTACAGAAATTACTAGTAAAAATGGAAGAAAGAACACGACAAATGTTCAGGACACTGAGCCAACAAAGCGAAACAAGAGAAACGTATAGAGTACTCCAACATGACCTTTACGCTGAAAACTATTTCCATGACCGCAAAAATGTGTGTAGGCAAGCTATTGCACTTGAATCATCGGCCATACAGTACTGAAGGAAATACTGATTGTACTTTGTGTAACCAAAGAGCACTTTATTGGAAAGTGCCCTATTCTTTCCGAAATCAGAAGATCTTGTTGCGGGCAAAGTACTCTTACTCGTGAAGAAATTATTTGCATTTTAAATGGAGAAAATTGGACAGTCCTGTACAAGTACTTGAAGGTCTTGAAGTATGCTGTAAAAAACCGATTTCAAAATAATAATGAACGAAGCTTAATAGGCGTGTTTTTTTTTTTTGCGTAATCTTTATAGCCTTAGAAAATATTTTTCATGTTAAATACACTAACAACTAAGCCTATATAGAATAACGAAATCTAGATAGATATCGAGTCTAATGTCCTTAGCCTGGATAAAAAATTGTGATACCAAACTATTTTTTGTCGATTGTTATCGAAATGTTATCGAAAATGTCAGATATGACATGTAATTTCGGCGATGAAAACGTGATACTAGGTCTGTTCGCGTACCCTCCCAAAAAAACGAAAATCCACGAAAAACAACGGAAACCCGTTCGCGTATCGCGTACGCAAAAATTTCGTAGTTTTTCGTAGAAGAGAGTGCTCACGAGAGAGTAAGAAATTTCCCCATGCTACGAATTTTAGTCCAAGGAATTTCTTTGGGGTGTATTATGAAATCTGTCAAATCACATACATTCTTCATTTGTTGCTGCTTAATGCGTTCGATTACTTTTTCGTGATTTTTCTGTCTTGGAGAGAATTTTACCCCCACTCTTCGAGATTTGACCGAAAACCCATATTTAGTGCAAAAAGTCCGCGAACAGACCTACTATCTATGCAAAGGAGCTTGGAAAATAAGTGGAAAAGTGAGGAAGAAATATTGAAAGTCAGAAAACGTGGACTTGGGGGTTAGTGCGTTGGACTACTACGCATGCTGCACGGGTTCAATCCCAGCCCGGGTCACGGTTGTCACCTCTTTCGAATGTCTGACAAGCAATCAAAGAGTATCATTTGTCAATGAGCTTTTCAATTCGCCGTTCGGAATCGGCACTGTAGGACCCTTTCATTCGTGCAAAAATATAACACGCACACACGAATGGTTGCGAGAAGGAGGTCCAGGTTCACTCCGAGCTGTAGCGCCATCTAAAGTAAATAATTACATAATGTATCTCGCTTTTTGCAAAAAAAAAAAAATTTAAGAGTGGAATGTCAATTAGCATAGTGCTGCCAAATCACCTAAGAGCGTTTTCTTGCACATACTTTTTTTCA
This sequence comes from Brachyopa scutellaris, assembly GCA_949775065.1. NCBI lineage: Eukaryota > Metazoa > Arthropoda > Insecta > Diptera > Syrphidae > Brachyopa > Brachyopa scutellaris. The sequence goes on along the minus strand of OX459113.1, from coordinate 34,855,241 downwards.
GGCTTAACTTAACCTTTGGAAAAAAAAAATTTTAATTCGAATAGTTTGCTGTAAAGTACTATGATTGCACAAATTGTATGCATACATTATTTTTCATTTCTGTTGGGGTTAAATAGCAGCTTAGGTAATTCTACTTTATCACTTAAATAAATATTCATTCCTCACTTGTGAAGTAGGCCAGGTTTCATTTTTTTAGTTCCTATTTTCACCCAACACACGACTGTGTTTTTCAGTCAAGAAAAGGATCTAAAAATAGGGACTTGTGATCGGTTGCACTGCACATCCTTTCATTCCTGGAATCATGACTCTTTCACAAAAATGTCGAATGTTGCTCTTGAGTCTTTATAATAAATAGTTTTCAAATACGTAAGTGCAAAAGTCCAACGATGTCAAGCTGTCAAAACGCAAATTGGTATTGGCCAATTACTTCAAATGAACTTGGACCTCAATATTGCGATCGTCTTACCCGGTGTGTGGCTATTGGTATCCTCTTCCTATCGTTGACTCGCCTCTTCCGTGAACATATTACTCCTCGCGTATAGATATGAATTTGGCATTAGATATGACATCCGCAATCGAATAACAAGTTACGTAATACGGGAAAAAAGTCTTCTGTGATCAACTACGTGAATGTACGTTCGAGTCGAGATGTCATTCGATTTGTTTGCAACAATCGTATGAATACTTTCAGTAGGTATACTTAAATGCTAAAATGGATTTGAATGATTCATACATCATTGGTTTATTTACATTTGAACATTTTGGATTACCAAAGGTGCAGCGTTTTGTTATTCTTCGCCACCTACATACGATACCAGATATCTATATACATATATACAATTTAGCAAAGAATTTGTTTATTCATTGGAATATCAGCAACGCAGATATGTATTTGAACAATGAGTTGGAAGTGAGGCGAAGAAGATTTCCTTGTTAAAATAAACTGCAAATAGTCTTCTATCTTTTATTAAAATCGGCTCATGATCGCTATAAAAGTTCCTATTGTTGTTCAAAAACAAAACTGTTTCAAAAAACTTATTCATCAAGTTACAAATATAAATAAATAAATAAAAAAAAATGTAGATATGTGTTTATGTATGTAGGTCCGTCATGATACCAGATAAACCAGATATGTCTGTGATACGCGAGCTGACAGATATATCAGGTCTGTTCCCGTACGGTCCAAAACAGCCGAAATCAGTCAAATTCTGTTCCCGTACGAAGATTTTTCGTAGTTTTTGACAGAAGAGATCGAAGTTTTCGGCTGTTTTGGACAGTACAGGAACAGACCTATCATCTGTCTGGAGGTAGAATTTGTCTAAATGACGATGACGTATTCTGATTAAACAGTTGCAGTGACACAAAATGTGTTCTGCTGATTATTCGCCGTCGTCCTCGTTGCACAACATGCATGACGTGTTGTCTTGTTCCTGAGCGCCCCAAGCTTTAATTAATAGTCACATATATTAGGTCTGTTCCCGTACTTCCTGCACTAAAATTTTACAACGTCATCAAATATATGTACTATATTGTATTGTCATCGGACTTAAGGCCCCGACCCATAGAATCCGTAGACGTCGTTGTGTTGAACGCTGACGTTGGCCTTGACGGAAAGAGCCGCCCCATAGAATCCGTTGCATACCTTATATTGAGATATGGGAAAAACAAAAAACAAACATTTTCTTTTCAATTCGCAACTAGCAATCCGTGCATCGATTGTCAACGGCGATGACAGTTTCTCAATTTTCTTTAAATGCTTCCACCAATGAAAGTGCTTACTCTCAATTTGTGAATGCATGAACTATAATATGTGAATGTGTGACCTTGAATTCGTGAATGTGTGAACACCCAACGCACAACGCACTGAAAAAAAGTAGAAAGTAAACCTACCTACTTTCTGCGTCGATGTTCATTGATGTATGCGTTGGTTATGGGCCACCTTCCATAAGAATGTGTGTATTCTATCGGGGTGTCAGTTAAAACGGACGCAGTCTATGGGTCGGGGTCTATACACGTGTGCAAGAGTTTAGTATGATCGCATATCTGGAAGTGGGTGTAAAATCGATTCCCAGTTTTGTATTTCATAGAAAGTGGATTAATCATGCCGATTACGGAATCCGTCGGATCAAATGCGGCGGGAGTTATCCTCAGTGTCGGTAAAACGTCGGTAAAAAAGTGAATGGTTGTCGGTAAAAAAATTGCTATTACCGAAAATGCAGTCGATTCGCACTCCATACAAAGTTTGATGAATCGCATTCACGCGAAAATACCTGCGGATGGCAAGCGAATGCAATCAAAAATCACAAATGATCTAGTTCTTAACATGGAAAATAAATAAAAACAAATGAAAATTACTGGAAAATTCAGAAATTAATGTATTTCAAGTATTTGCTTGGAAAACAACAATAATAAAAAAAATAAATGGGATGCTTCAATCGCTGTTAATTCACTGAAGTGCAATCATGTTTTTTTTTGTTTGATTTAAGTTCCCTAATTAATAACAATGGGCTTATTAGAATGAAACTCGTTTATTTAAATAAAGAAATTAATGTAATGTACATTTTTGTACTTCTTGGTATGAATTGTCATTCGAAAAGTTGAAATTTTGACAGCGAATTGATAACGTGGTCTCGCAATTGATAATGCAGTTTTCGGACCGATAAAGCAGTTCATCCGACGATTTCCCTAATGGCTCTGGTATGAACTTCGGATCGGATCTCCCGGCGAGTACGATACGCCGGATTCCATAATCGGCATGAATATAAAGCTTGTAAATATTTCTCAGACTAAAAAAAAAACCGAAAATAAGTAGGTTCTGGCACTCTAAAAAGTCGCCCGTGAAACCGTAATGAAGGCAATACCAAAAGACAAAGCAACTTCTGTCTCTGAAATAAAATTGATTTTCTGCGGTGTTGTCGCGTAGCTACAAGTTCTTGACACACAGCACAAAGTACAACTCTACTGAGTTTCTGGCCACAAAGGCGTGTCGGGAAAGCTGATAAACTTGCTAGGAAAGGCCTAGCGTTGGATTCAGCTCAAGCTGAATTATGTATACTAAAATTGGAAAGGGCTGAAAACAAAACCCGATTTAGAAGAACTCCTCGGAAGACCGGTTCAGCTTTATCAAAGCATCGAGTTGTTTCAAGAATCCTTAGACAAAACATCTACTGAACAAAATTCAGGCATCGCATACCGAATCTGCTACAATAATAAATAAATAAATAATAAATAAATGTAATAAATTTATTTAATATTAATGATCATCTTATGTAACATATGCACATCCGTCCGTCGCACGCTTTTATCTGCTCAGATTAAAACAGTTCCGACCTTAAAGTTACATTTGCCTAACATTTTATGCATTGTAAGGCATTGGCGATCGCATTATAATTACCGTGTTTACTCAATAAAAATAAACTAAAACGTATCGGCCTTTGCCTAGTGTCCAATTTAGACTGTCGCAATCCACTGATAAGGTTGTGACACTGTGTATGACATGAATTGCAGATATTCATCATATACATAGGTGTATATAAATTATGAACATATGTTCATCTATATCAACTAAATACATTACAATCTGATTAAAATCAAAATCGCCGAAAAATCAGTTCACGGTCACATAAATTAATTGGCTGCCATTAAAGCCAATAAAATTATTATACTCGTAATCACTTAGGCAATGACTGCAGCCTCCGTTTAGACGAAATCGATTTATGATACTTAAATTGAATATTCAAACGTGTCACTGCACGCACACGCCAAAATACCAAATAATTAATTAATTATCGTAACACTAAGACCGATCAATCCACTATACCCAATTGGATATCAATTTAAAATCGTTATCAATTCATTTCCCTGGGAATGCTTAAACATTCATTCAAATATAAAAATAAAATACGCACAAAGTCGTTGGCAGTTCCAATGTTACTCGTATAACAAGTTTTACCACTATTTCTTATCAACAAAAAAAAAAAAATAAAATATCAGTTAGAAAAATAGATTAACTCGTATCTACATATGCATAGGCCACGTGTTACACAGCAAATAATCTTGTTTATGGTTTTCAAAAAAAATATGTTCTGTTTGAACAGTACTTAATGATAAACTCATGTTAATATTGTGTCAGATTAGGGCGTGGTACATCATAGACGCTTATTTCCAAATTTGACACAATTAAGTTTAACCTACTTATTTGTACCATCCCTATTATGGTTAGCGAGTCAATCGAAAACGTTGGCGAATGTTATGTCAATACGTCAAAATATTGGCGAAATGTCAGACTTCTGTCAGAATTACTCGAATTAAAATATTTAGTGAAAAGCAAGATGAACTAGCAAATTTAAAAATGTGTGATGGAGGAAGATATGTTAGCTTAGAGGTCAGGAGGGTGTTTTCAGTAGATGCCATTTCACCTAGAGGCCATACGGGTGCATTGTGAATACCCTTTTGATCTTCCATTTGAAAAACCATTTTGATCTTGTAACAAATCTGTTTAAGTCTGTCAGCGGTATCTTAGCCAGGCAGTCGAAAAACCGTGCTCCCATACAAAATAGGCGCTGGTCTTGAAGAGCCGGGCGGTGGCATGGAAGGTGTGCTATAGATTATATTTCATCCTCATCCATGCAGCTTCTACAGAAGTCATTTGTAAGGATGCCGTCTCTTCTGGTCATGTTTCCTATTATACACCGACGAGTACATGGATTTGACTTCCTCTCATAGAAAGTAGGGATATTGTTCTTTTCTGGTCCACTGCGGGCCACATGTTGCAAGTTATGGCACAATCGTTAGCGTTGCGCCATGGCACAGTGTTACGCGTAGTACATGTTAAGTGGACAACATTATTTCTTTGACTATTTCATGTTATTCTTATGAGTTAAGTATATTGTAATAAAAAAATTATGTTTTAAGTGCTTTATTAACGTTATGTTACTTACTACTTTATAGGGTAAAAATCAATATTTCGTTGCTGAGGTAATGGTGGGAGAGCAGGGCCAACTAAAAGAGCCATAACTTGCGCTGATGACCTACAAAAAAAGCATTCCTTTTTTTGCGCACGTTGATTTTTTTGCAGCTTATAACTAAGAAGTCGAGCTTTGTATCAAAATCAAAATTGACACGGGGCAAGGTGGGGCTCATATTCAAAAGTCAATGTAAAAAATTTTTTTTTCAAAAAATGATTAAAAAAAAATCCGTTAAATTGACTTTCAAAATTTATTGGAACTATCTATTCACTCTGGTTATTTGAAACTATACCAATTTGGTTTGATTTTTCACACAAAAAAATTAAAAATTAATTAATTACAAATTGATCACTAACTATGCACTTGACTTATTGGTGTGAAATGGAACACTGTGCATCGGTTCTCGGCTAAATTAGGTCTATTCGATGCTTAGCTGTGTTGAAAGCCGGTAAGCCCTTTCTGTCAGCTAGTGTTATATCCATATCAGAGCCTTTCCTGGCCAGTCCGTCTGTTGTTTCCTTCTATTCCCACATGTCCAGATACCCAGCAGAGTAAACTTTATCGCTCTAAGTGCCGTGCTATTTTTCCAAAATATGGTAAAAATTGACAACTAAGCTAATTTCTACTTTTTAGTTTCATAATCGGATTATTTATTTTGTATAAAAACCAATGTTGGACAGCTTCAGTTAAGTCTTAAAAAAGTTAGTATTTCATCTATGAACTTCTTTTGGAATTCTACATAGATATCTGGCTCCCTAGTAGGCTTTGTTCAGTCTTGAACTAATAAAGTAGGTACTCCAATTTATGAACCTCAACAACGTCAGTTACAAAGAAAGAGTGAAAGACGGACACTTAATTTAATGTGCTGGAAATTATTGCCATCGACAGCGATTGTTTCATGGTTGTAACATCGATCAGCAACTTTCCACTTAATAGCCGAACACATGGTCACCAAATATACACTTAATGAAGTAGACTTATAAAATTTATTCGATAGTCGATTACATTGCAACACCGGTTTTTCTATAAATATTCACTAGTAAAATTAAAAATAAAAATAAACCATAAAATTAGAATTTAAGAAAAAAGTAAATAAATTCCGCCATTAAAATGCCATAAATCGCGACTACTGATCGGGTAATTAATGTAAATGTTCGTGCAAATCAAATAGAAATACGAGTTCGTTTTATTGTACACATATGTACATATATACATACATATGTATGTTATGTAGAATATATTTATGTTTTGTAAAACTGTAAATGTAGTTTATTATTTTCCTCACTAAATTCAATCCGCTTATAAAATATTTGTTACTTTCGCATAGATACATACATACATATACATACATACAGTGGCGACAAAATAAATAGCACATGTTGGCTTATTTATTTAACTTGTAAAATTTACGTATTTAACTATTAATCATGTTAGTAAAATTGTTCTCTCTTAACTAGTAAACCGGTATAGCTAAAACAAATAACACAGATTTCCTTAAGTAAAAAATAAAATCTTATTCAACCTTACAACATTTGAGAATAATTTAGTTACTATTATTTTACAATACAATACTCTGTCCCAACCGAATTGTCAGTACAGGCCTCATGGGGGAGCTTTTTTTTAAACACTTGTACCTGTACATATATTCCTGGCACTTAATCGGAAAAATACCACTGAAATAAAAGCAAAACCACTGACTTACACAGGCTTTGTTTTTGTAATTTTCGTCCAATGCGCTTACATCCTACCACGACCAGTCTACCACACAGATAAGGGCATACTGCGGTCATGTGGGTGTGGCCGCCATCAACCCTCGCCTTCGCTGTGTGTATGGAAAATATGAACATAAAAGCAGTATAACCATTACAAAATCAAAGCAAATCATTACAGCTTTTTCTGTGGTTTTTGTCAAAGAGCTTTGGGATTTGGTACTTTGAGAACCGATAAATGAATTTGAGTAGAAGAGGGTGTTGCCGCTAATTTTTTGTTTTTTTCCAGTTTCTTGTTTTTCTGGAGAAATTGCTGAAATGCATTTAATTTTTTTTTTCGCGTATATATCTATATCTATCTTCTATAATTATTTATATTTGCGAGGTAAATGTTGGGTTCGGAAACGAATAGTGAGTATTTTTTTTTTTTGGTTTTTAGCTTATATTACTTAAACTAATCGTTTCCGATATAATATGTATACATAAATCAAAATACTCGAAAAAATGCCCCTACAGCATTCTAAAATTTCATCAAATTCGAAGTGGATTCCACTTTGTAAACAATTATCTTTATTTCGTTCAACAAATGGTGTTGTTTTCAAATCAGCAGATGGTAACCCTACGGGTATTGCTCTCCGATTTGCGGTGATTTTTTATGCATATTACGGTAACCCAGTCAGAGCTTAAAAAAGGGACATGTTTATGCAAGCTATTGCAACCAGACTGAGAGGCAAACGTCTTATCTTCCCTGTACTGACTATTCAGTTGGGACAAAGTATAGTACTTAGTAGCGTTACCCTTATATTTTATAGCGACAACACATCCAAGTCTTAATATGACAACGTTATAAAGGTATGACTTCTACCGAAAGTTGACCCAAATTTGTAGCCGTAGATCTGTTATGGGTGTTGTGCACGTCATTCCACAAGTTCTCAATCGGATTGTGATCGGAGGGACTGTGCTGACTAGCTTAAGACATTAATCTTTGGGACTAGTAACCATTGCTTCACAGATTTAGCAGTCATTGTCGGGCTTAAACTTCCATTTCAGCGGTATTTCCTCTTCTGCATACGGAAGTACAACAACAAGTATTAAGTTTGGTCCATAATACCCTCAATATGATGTATGGGTCACACTCTGTACCGACTTAGACCACCCCAAACAATGACACTGCCACCACCATGTTTCAACATCTTCAGGGTGTATTTAGGATTGTATTTTTTTCCTCAGATCCAATATGATTAAACTTGGATTCGTTGATCCACATAACATTTTTCCACCAGCTGGGTTCTTTATTTGCGTGTTCTCTGGCAAACTGTCGCAGACAAGACACCAATGATTTCTGTCTAGCAAATCGTCCGAATATATATATTTTTTTAACAAACACGATTTTTAAAAGAGCTAACAGAAATAGTTAAGTTGTGCTGATGTTTGCTTTATTTTACGAGCAGTCGAGATGGAATCAATTCAGCTAAGGCGAACAATGGCAATATCGGTTAGATGTGGTTTTTCATTGGTTTCACCGGTTTTTACGAATTTTATTTTTGACCAATCTGTTTTTTGGCAGTGGTGGACAGTATTCGTAACTTGTTTTTTTAACGCTCTAATTTTTGCGCTATTCTGAATTCAATAGCATTTCCTTTTTATTCTTCAAGCGAAGCACACGTTCCCTGGAGGGGAGCCTTCGGTTGAATGTTTTCAGCTTTATATTCTACACTTTTGTGTGCAAAATTTAATAAGTTAAACTTACTTAAGGAACAATATTTTTATGTGCTAAAAAGTACCTCAATCATAATAATTGGGTGGTTTAATCAAATGAAACTTCAAAAGAAACAAAGGTGTGCTATTTAAATTGTCTAGATCTCTAGATAAAGTAAGTTAACCAACTTTCACTGACAAAATGACGTTTATTACAGACTTAAAGTAAAAAAAAATAGGCCGCTACTTTACAGTGCAGTCCCGATAAAAAGTCCCACAATCTAATTGCTTTTTCAAAACAAGTTATATGAATTAAAGTGTATTGCACACATTTTCTAAGACTGTGCTATTTATTTTGTCGGCATTGTAGTTCCTACAGTGAAAAATATCGAAATTTTCAAAATCAATGCGCGGGTAGAAGGAAGGTACGTAGAAATGTTTTTTTTACGCTTTTTAAAATCTCTTAGGTATGGCAATTTTTTTATCACTATGTATTCCAATTCAAAAGAAGAAAATAAAACAGTGACCCACCCTAATGTACGTATTTCTTGTAGAAAGTTCTGTCTATAATTTTTAACGGTCATAGGAAATACTATTTCCTTGTAATACTTTGATTTCCACATCATTATGATAATATTTCACACTTATTAACTAATTTGTTGCAAATCTCATGTTCAGTGTGTTATACCATCCATAGATACGTCACATTGCTTTCAGCGCAGTGAAGAAAAACAACAGATTCACTTTTCCGGAAAACTCGTTCACAACTCATTCCTTTGTCATTAAATTCATTCCGCCAGAGCGGCAGACTTTGCACTTTCATTATAAATTTTATTACTTAATAACATTTTTTTGTTTGTTTCATTATCGTTACTATGCTACTTTAGTGTAGTCATGTAACCGTAACTGCAATGTATCTTTTGGCAGCTCTACCTTTTACTTAAATTCTCATTCACTGATCGTGAGTATGAAATATTTTAATCAAGTCTGTAATGAGATGTAACCACATTAGCAACTTGCAATGAGTCTTTTTTTTTGCAAGTCAGTCTACGACCTACGTACTTACAATTCGAGATTGACACTTGAAGTTAAACCGCTAAATCATATTTAATTGATTTATTTTTTATTTTTCGGTATACAGAATGGATTCTTAAAAAGAAGGTTATTTTAGGGTATCTTCCATTGAAATTCATTCTCTCACGCATCTTTCATCGGTTGAACGTTCGCAATGCTAAATAAAAAAAAAATACACAATCAATCAATTTGGAGGCGGGAACGTTTCATGGTAGCGCGCTTAAGTCCGTAGATGTTATCTGTTCGGAAACTGAAGATATTTGTTTTTTATGTTTTTATTTTTTAAAGAATATCATAATCAATTAACAAAGGAAGATGAGAAGTGGAAAGAAAAAAGATGATTGATTGCTTTACAATAGAATCTGTCCGTTTTTGGTAGAGGTGTGCTTTCGTGCATATCGATGTGGCTTCGTGTAGAGGTCATTTTATAGGAGCGCAGGTAAGGTTGTTTAAACCGGCAACTCAAGGTCGCACTGATGGTGCATATTCTTTTATACATCGCTTCAATGTTGCCGCTTTGCTTTCAATGGCTTACGCTCCTTTACCGATAATTGTTTTGCAATTAAAAAACCTAAGTCTGGCGGTATCATCGAAAAATAAGTGCGGTATTCGGCTAAAAATTAGTAGCAACAAACCAAGCGGCCTCTTTTTACTGTCATGTGCCAAAGCAAGCTTATCAGGTACTGTAAAATGTGATTTAAGGTGGTCGAACCGTGGGACGGGTGTATATTTTTGTGAATTTATTCTTACGATCCATGAAAATACACCATCCTGGAATTTATACAATATATTTGCTAATATGTATACTCGTACAGTTAATCAGAATTTTTTTGAGCCTAAATATAGATTAGAATTAACTTTACAGCGTTCGAAAGAGAAATAAGTACATTGTGTTCAATAGTGTGAGCACCGTGGCGTAGTGGTTAGTGCTTTGGACTACTACGCAATGCTGCCCGCGTTCAATCCCAGCAAAACATCTAAACGTTTTTTCACGACGCCGATGCCACCTCATTGGAGTGTCTGACAAGCATTCAAAGAGTATCATATGTCACGAGGAGCTTCTCAACTCGCCTTGTCCGCTAAGGTGTTCATTTGGACGCTTTTTAGCGATTGGGACACCTGGACACCATTTTTTGATAATTAGCTAAAGTGGACACTTTTCGAAATTCGTGGACGTTTTGGACGCTTTTCCAACATTTCACTAAAAATTAAAAACCATTAAATTACTTTTTTTTAACTTCTGCGAAATTTAAATACATATTCAATTTACTACCTCTGAATCATATCATTAAATTATAGAAGACACTTGCTGTCCCGCCCCGCTTCGCCCGTGTACTAAAACAGTCGCTTTACTTATTAGGCAGAACGCTGCTCCAGTTATGTGGTTGGGTAGAAGTAAGAACCGCCAAATCCGACAAACCTTGTTGAATCGCACCAAATGTTCAAAGTGTGAGTAAACAACAGCATAATGTTTACTATTATTTGGTTGTGCCACATGAAATGTTTGATTTCATAGCAAACATTTAAAAACCAGTAATACTTTTTTATATTGTACATTTCTCTTTAATCAAAATGGCACGGCATCTACAGTGCTCTTCCGACGTCAAATGTCATGTATTAATTTTTTTAAGAATTTCTGCAATTATATTTTCAAAGGATTTTATGGCCTTTTGCTTGGTATCGGAAGATCTGGTGGCTAAATGACTTCAGACTGACTGAAACACCAGGACAGTACCGTGGATGGGGAAGAATTTCCAATCCCAAATATAAGAGTTTTTGTACTGTTACACGCGAGATATCGCGTTTAGCATTGCCGTGTTGCTCGTGGTTAATGAAATGAAATGTCATACCATAAATCTTTCTAGGTGAAGAGTGGAATTGGGGATTTGTTTTAGTTTTGCATAAAATATGTACATCCAACCACTGCCTAGGTCCATACATACTCCACTTTTTACCACAGTTGATTATCCGCTGCAAAAATTCTTTTAGAGCATACCTTTTCCGTCTTGCAGTTGAGAATTTGATAAAATTCTTTGAATTCTCGTTTTGGTTTAATCTCCCGTTAAACAATTTTTCATTTTCACAAGGCTCGTTAAAGCTCAAAGTGGAGTTTAACTCGTCGTAAGAAAAAAAAAACGCCTTCACTTTGCCGTTTAAACTTTCCCGAAACATAAATATTTTAAAGGCGTATTACGACAGCTGCCAGAATAGCAAAAAAATAATTTATATTCCTTTTTAGGAATCATACTTCATATCATATCAGGTCTGTTCCCGTACCTGCCCAAAACTACGAAAAACTACGAAAATCAGTCAAATCCTGTTCTCGTACGAAGATTTTTCGTATAGAATAAGCGTTAAGAAGGGAGTAAGAAATTTCCCCATGCTACGAATTTTAGCTCAAGAAATTTCTTTGGGCAGCATTATGCAGACAGTCAAATCTGTCACATGTCATACATTTTCCATTTTTTTGTTGTTCAATGTGTTCCTGTACTTTTTGACACTTTTACCTCTCTCTGACATACTTTTACCCCCACTCCTTGAAATGTGAGAATCTTAAGAGAGGCTCGTGTTTTTTATTTCCTGGCTAGGTTTGAAAATGGAGAGTCTAAGCTGCTTCATTTAGATCGTCACAGGTGATGAATCTTGGTCTTACAAGTGCGCCCAGAAGGTGCAAATCCTCCAAAGGCAAAATAAGAAAAGTCAGCGACAAAAGTTATGATGTCGATGTATGGTCGCCGTAATCGCGCTTAAAACTGATCAGACAGTCACTGCTATTTGGTATACTGAAACGTGCTTACCACAAGTTTTCAAAAATTTGCTAGGACACCGAAAAACAGAGGAGCTGCGCCGCTACTTTTTGCACCACGACAATGCGTCTGAGCACACTGCTGAAATTCGCCCAGCACATTATTTTCCGGATCTAGTGCCGTGTGACTTTTGGCTGTTTCCGAAAATGACAAAAGATTTGAGTAGAAAAAATCTTCACATCTTATGAAGAGATTGGCAATGCAGTCAATGTCGAAATTATTATTGAATTATTGAAATAAATGGGAATTATATGGAGAAAATAAAAAAGATGAAGATTAAATATCTAAAGTTGAAATTATTCATTCAATTCAATCAACTAAGCGAACTTTTGTTAGTCCCTACATAGGGCCACTTGTATTTAGTTTACAAAAACATTGGGGTGCGATCGCAAGAAATGTTTGCGCTGTTTTCGATAGATGGATTTACTTAAAATGATGATTCGTTGCTTAACATAATTATTGCTGTCCATGATAATCTGGAATAATTACGATTTATATATATATATATTGTTATGATATCAATACGAGTATAATGTTATGATATCAATCTTTTTAATACAAGGGCGAAGCCGGGCGGCGCAGCTAGTGTTGAAATACTTTTTCTTGCAATCCTTAGCTGGACTTCAGTTTTTTTTACTTCAATATCGTCTGTGTCCAAAGCTCATTAATAAAACACCCTTTACTCTTATTAACACCAAACAAATTAGCAATAAACAAAAGGTGATCCCTAAACGAAATGTCATTTGAAGTCATTTAAATTGATGCCAAAGAGAAATCGTACATATTTAAACGTCCTCATCTATCATCGTTTTCACCCTTAAATCTTCATTTTAAATATGTATTCCATAATTAAGTGGACAATTAGTTCTTCAGCAATGTCGAACCACGACTGTCATAAGCTCAAATACTAACAACAATTCTCCCCACGAAGTAGGGAGCACACGTTCCTGTTAATTTAATAATTGAAAACTAATTTACCATCACTTTGTCTCTGGAAACCCTCATAGTCAATAAATCATTATTATTCAAAAACCCAACACCCAAATGCGTGCGGCTATCAACCATTTAAGTGTCCAATTTGTTATCACAAAAGAAGTTTCAAAAAAAAGTGTTAATTGTTGGTTGCCACTTTAACCACTGTGACTTGTGGGTCGGCCCTAGATTCATATAAAAAAAATCCAACTCATGCAATGCCATGAAACGATTAAATTTTCAAGTGAACCACCACGCTGTGTGTCTCGTTGGGTTTCAATAAATTAAGGGACCGTACTGTGAGCTGTGAACAGTCTTTTATTAATTTTTTTTTTTTGGTTTTATGCTCGTAATCCCTCATAACTTGTGAGTTGACAAAGGTTAAAGAAAGTCGTTGTGGTCTATGGTATTTGCCCTCCAACTCGATGTGAGCACTTATTTACTTATTAATGTTCACTCGAACGTCCTTTTGTATGCACATTTGTCAATTGGACCGATGAACATCAAACAATTTTGTTGCATGGCTTTGAATAAGCTGGGAGTTGTACAGATGTAGTCGTATGTAATTAACATGCTCAGCTAATGTGCTGCTCATTGACCCCACCACTGTGTTAGTAGGTACGAGTACGAGTATTAATGTGCAAACAGTCGCGGGCATAGAAATATGCACAGGGGGGAAAACCTATTTGAGTAGAGTAATTTTTAAGGTGTTAGTGTGCTTACAGAGTGGAGCGTCGAGCAAAGCTGCGAAAATCGCTCGAGCAAAGAGCAAAGTGAGAAGCAAACAAGCTAAAGTTCATTTTTTCTATTGAATATTTGAATAGACAAAAAATCAAAGCGATAATAGCTGAGAAATCAAACTTGTTTGAAATCGCTGCTCGAAAGACGCCGCACTCTGTGCGCTACGCTTTAATTTAATGTGTTTGATTTCATCGCTTTGCTCATTGCTCGTTGCTCTTGTTTACTCTTCGTCCCACTCTGTAGGCATACTTAGAGATAATCAAGCCCAATCTTGCCAAACGTTTGTTTGTAAAAAAAAAGTAGTGGATCCTTTTTTGAATGATAGCTTTTGTCCGTTTCGGCATACCGACCGAGAAATCCTAGCACCAAAAATAGTCTAAACTAAAGGCATAACACTGGCAGTAGGATGGTGATATGGCTGAAGAAATTGGTCGCACAAACAACGAGTCATAAAAAATATTTGTAAAAAAAATACTGTGAATCATAAGTAACGACAAAAATAATCCAAATACAGAAATCCTAGACACCACCCATATAGTTACATAGTTGAAATTGGAACCTAAGATCTGAGTTTCATTTCACTACGCCGATGTGTCTGTCTCACTGTCTGGTACTTAATGTGCTCGCGCTGTGTGTAATAATACATATAACGGTATTCACATCAATCCATCAGTGTACCATTACCATATCAGATTTTTGGGTCTGGTCCGCCATTTAACTATGCGGTACGTTCTTTGAATTTGCTGTCAAGGTATGTATTCAAATGTCATAATATCGATCGCTGGCTCGTCCTTATAAATAAGTTACAGTTTGATTGCACAGACAGCACGGACGTAGTACCATTTTATTGTCTTAAAAAAATAGTATCGAATGAATGAAACAGAAATTCTTTTGAACTTAGAAATCAAATTACAACTTGCGAGCAACTTCGCGTGTTTCCACTTGTAACTAAATGTTTTGTTTAGATATTATCTTAATGTTCACAACTCACAAGTGCATATAAAATCACGTACTTTGCGATTTGCCCTTGACAATTTCAGAATGGAAAGGCTTCTACGTCCAAAGAAATAGGTCTCTTAAACAAAGGATGTACGTTCCATCTCTGGGATCATTACTGGGCACATCCGTACCGTCTCAGAATCTTTTGCTAAGAGCAGTTGCAGAGACAAAGAATAAGTTGAATTTGTTCGTAACCTGCTATGTGATTGTCCCGCCATTGTAGGCAGAAGAATAAGGACTCTTAGTAGTTACTTCTTTGAAGGACCCCAAAGGGCTTAGTCAAAATTTTGCTGAGAAACTTTCTGAAATTAGATAAACATATTACCGGGGTGGTTTTAAATCAGCAGTTTCTTGACAGATTACAGATTCCAGATTTAATATCATAATGGGCACAGTGGACCCACACATTCGTCTAAGTGAGAGGTGACTATTCTATGTCGCCGTGGCCGTGGTGGTTAGTGCGTTGGATTACTACGCAGGCTGCTCGGGTTCAATCCCAGCCCGGATCCAACACCTAAAAAAGTTTTTCACGGTTGCCATCGCTTTCGAATGTCTGACAAACAATCAAAGAGAATCATTTGACAATGAGCTTCTCAATTCGCCGTTCGGAGTCCGCGAAAAACTGTAGGTCGCTTCCATTCGTGCAAAAATATAACACGCACACATAAATGGTTGCGAGAAGTAGGCTGAAGCGCCACCTAAAGTAAGACTATTCTACGTCACGGAGCACCAATTTACCTTACCTCACCTAAAGGGGGAACAACGCCGATAGTATGGCAGCGGTCACTTCTAAGAATGTTAAACGCCCTTGACTCAAAAACCTTGATAGACTCGGTATTGGGAGCACTGGGCAGATCCTGGAAGGCTCTTATGTGACACAAGTGAATTGTTATTCTGAATAATTTACTGACAATTTCATTGCAGTGTTGATTATCATGATGTACGAACATTATCCATATGTACGAACAAATACAGTGACTCAGTGTTAAACTCGAACAAGTAGCTTTGGTAAATTTGGAAAATTGTTAAAACCGGGTTTGGGAATTCATTTCCATATAATGGACATTTACATTATTTCCATGTCATAAGTCGGCTTTAAATGTAGCTTAGTGCTCAATCGTTAACGAGTTCAGTGCGACTGAGGCAGGTCGTTATAAAGATTGCCAATCCCAACTAAAAACTGCACTTTGTATTGATAGAAGCGGAAACGCTGTGCTATAAGCTGTCAAAATTTGTTAAAAATAAGAAGGCGGGCTCAGAAAAGTTGCATAAAATCGATGAAATAATGAACCAGAATATGTATTTAGATATTCTGAAAACAAATATTCCAGAAAGCGTTTGAGATTTCTAAATCTACCAAGACAACAACCTCAAACGTAAGGCGCACCAAACACGGATGGGTTTGTTGTACTATTCACAATCATGTTATGGAAAATTCCCCAAAATCACCAGACCTTAAAGTCATTGAACACTTGTGGGAGAATCTGAATCAAGAACTTAAAAATCACTCAATTTCAAACCGCAATTAGGTTATCCAGGCGCTGCAAGGCTAATAAAGAATAAAATTAAAGTATTAGCGTGACAAATTAGTGCAATCAATGTCAAGGCGACTCAAGGCCTTCCCAAAAAATTCAACCATCTGATTCACAGGACTCTTATGGACTAGTTTCATATTGCGTACAATGTTTGAATTATTAATTATTTCTTTGTTTATTAGTGTTCCGTACCAAAAAAGGGGCACCAATGGAATCAGTTCGGTGTCTGTCTGTCACAGGCCTTTTTCTCGGAAACCATTTGACGTAGACTATTGAAATTGTTAACAGTTGTAGGTTGTATTAGCCCAAACACAGACCTGAATTTAAAAAGTTGAATTTCCATTTTGGGGGGCTAAATGGAAAAATTAAACAAACAATCAGGACGCCCTGCGTTCGACAGTTTTTTTTTTTTTTTTTAATTATTTTTGCTTTTAAGAGCCCCCGCACACTACAGACTTTCTATCGGCCGATAGTTTGGTCGGGTTGTGCTGGTTAGTGTGCACATTGGGCTGAATAAATAGTCGGGTTGGTAGTGAGTTCACACACTAGACAACAATCGGCCGATTGTTCTCGAACGATTTGCTATTGTTGGTCGTTAAACAGATTTTGAAGAGATTTGCTTAATGGCAGTTAATAAAAAAAATGTTCCAGAGATGTAATCATTGCTTTACCCCAAAAAATGTCCATAGTTCCATAGTTAAATACGAGAAAATATCCAGAACTTAGAGCAAACTGAGAGCAAACTCAGAGCAAACTGAGCTATCGAAAATATCGGCCGACTTTATAGTCGGTAGTGTGCGCGCGTGGAAAAGTCCCGTACTGATTAAGTAGTAGGCCGATAGTTTGCCGATAATTTAGTTTGAAGGGAATCGTGTAGTGTAGCCTAACAAACTTACTGCCCGAACACAATGGCGAAGCTGTAGTGGAAGTAGGCAGCGCTGTCAAAGTTAAAATACACGTAAACCCTATAGTGCAAACACAATGCGAAGCTGATGCTGTAGTATGAATTGTATGGTGAAGCGCAAAGCTCAGCCAACTTGAACTTTCTACTTCCACTACAGCGTCACTATTGTGTTCGGCCAGTTGTTTATCGGCCGATACCGAATCGTTGTAGTGTGCGCACTCTCATATATTTTCATACTGATTAAGAGCCCGACCAAACTATCGGCCGACAGAAACTCTGTAGTGTGCGGCTCTAATTTTAACTACCCAACTGTTAACATATCCAAACATGACGTAACCCCATCCCAATCAAATAAAAATGGATACGTATAGCGAAATCTGTATCTGTAAGAGTAAAAATTGAAGGGTTGATCCTAGAACAGGCATTGAGCTTGTAGTTAAACCATTTATTTCATGCACATACATAAAGGAATCTTGATGATTTTCTATCTTCTCTAATATATACAAATCTCATGTCACGGTGTTTGTAGTCGAACTCCTCCGAAACGGCTCGACCGATTTTTATGAAATTTGTTGTGTATATTTGGTAAGCATGAGAGTTCTTTGTTAAGTATATTTCATCCCGCTAGGTGGCGCTGGAGTCAAGTTATTAACAACTTTTATATTTATGGACCAAAAATGCTCATATTCAAAATATGTGTTGGTTTAGTGCCAAAAGAAAAAATTGTAAAATCTGGACCCGCTACGTGGCGCTGGAGTCAAGTTATTAGATCAACATTTATATACCATAAAAATGAATGTATGTTAGTTTGCATTTTATAGACTCGGAAACTACCCAACCGATTTTGGCTAAATTTTTAGCGTACGATTTTCTATAGAAAACAACATAGCATCAGTGCGGTGCAGCAACCGGTGGTTTCGGTACCTGTCATACAAAATTTAATTTCAGGTGAAATGTGAATCATTTTGATCAATTAATATAGACAGACAGATCGATTGATAGACAGACAGACAGACAGACAGGCAGGCAGGCAGATAGACAGACAGACAGACAGACAGATAGATAGACAGATAGACAGACAGATAGACAGACAGATAGACAGACAGATAGACAGACAGATAGACAGACAGATAGACAGACAGATAGACAGACAGATAGACAGACAGATAGACAGACAGATAGACAGACGGATAGACAGACAGATAGAAAGACAGATAGACAGACAGATAGACAGACAGATAGACAGACAGATAGACAGACAGATAGACAGACAGATAGACAGACAGATAGACAGACAGATAGACAGACAGATAGACAGACAGATAGACAGACAGATAGATAGACAGATAGACAGACAGATAGACAGACAGATAGACAGACAGATAGACAGACAGATAGACAGACAGATAGACAGACAGATAGACAGACAGATAGACAGACAGATAGACAGACAGATAGACAGACAGATAGACAGACAGATAGACAGACAGATAGATAGACAGATAGACAGACAGATAGACAGACAGATAGACAGACAGATAGACAGACAGATAGACAGACAGATAGACAGACAGATAGACAGACAGATAGACAGACAGAAAGACAGACAGATAGACAGACAGATAGACAGACAGATAGACAGACAGATAGAGAAAAAATGGAAATCGAATAACTATGTGCGATAGACAGACAGATAGAGAAAAAAATGGAAATCGAATAACTATGTGCGCGTGCAAATTTTGAAAAGATAGGTGGAGCGAAGCGCACCGGGTTACAGCTAGTGTATTATAATATAGGTTTTCTCTACCTTTACTAGATTGGGAAACATTTAACTTGGGTACAAATACAGGCACGCATTTAATACAATTCCACAAATGAGGAGACGAAGAATTTATTTTTCGTAGATTTCTTCCATAATTTATTTGTTTAAATCTATTACATATGTACATGTGTAAAAATAACTGATAGTACGGAACACTTATTGCGCAAGTACGACTTGCACTTGACCGGATTTTTTTTTCATTTTAGTGTTTTATTATATAGTATTTATGAAAAATTAAGTGATTTTGGACTGTTATGTGGATTTTTTTTAACAGCAAAGATTTTCAGCAGGAAACCGAAAACCAAAATACTTGCACGAACTTCACCTTGAGCCACTGTATGAGTGAAGTATTTTTCGCTGTTCCATGCCGGCCCTGTATGCATGTGTGTGGTGTGTGTCAATGTTCTATTGTAATTATGATGATTTTTTTAACTGAAAATCTAACCTACTTTCCCGCCAAATGTTTTTAGGTTTTGTTTTGTTTTGTTTTTTTTTTTTGTTTTTCCATTCGTCGCTGTTGTGGAAGTTTTTCTTTTCACTCATTGTTCATGTGACATATTTCCGAAGTTTCCAACTTTATCGCTGCCACTGTCGCCGCCGCCGGTGCTTTTGCTGTTGTCCATTTCTGTGGGTCTTACTTTTTTTTTTTTTATCTCGAATTCATTGAATTTTCCACACTTGGCTGGTTAGTGGAGTGTGGGCCCTTTTGACACGGCCTCAATAGATACAATCGCCGTAAGTAGTCTCTCTTTTTGGCTGTTTCATGCTTTCCTCAGGCCCATTGTGTGTTAGTTTTCAAGGTTAAATACTTAGGCTTGCCTAATCTCTCAAATATATTTTTTAGGAAAACAAAGAGAAATAAAAAAAGAAAAGGAAAGAGGGGGGCAACACATTTATTTGCATTAATGGATTAAGCAGCAAAGATGCAAGTAAAAAATCATTTTTATTTTTATTTTGTTTTCTCATATTTATTTGAAAATTTGAATAAATAAATTTGTAGTCATTAAACTGTGAGCTTTAAATTGTGTGATTTTTTTTTTTTAATTATCATAATTTAAATATGAGAGTTTCGATTATGTAAGCAGCAAAGCTGACATTTGAGTGTGAATTTGTTAAAAATAAATGATGGCAACACTTTAAGGTAGCGGAAGTGGATTATGCACATAAGAGCTTTAGCTATTGTTCAGTTCAGTCTGGTGATTAATTTGATATTTTTCCGCAGTGTCAGCTTCAATGGCCTTTAGGATGGCGGTAATAAATCAGCATTAATCGATTTTTAAATTGAAAGTGAGAAGAAAGTGCGAAACAATGCATTACAACCATTACCCAAAGACATTATTGATTTTTCTTTGTATAACAACGGTTCGATTCAACTTAGTTTTTGCTTTATTTTGAAGCTTAGACAATGCAGTCACCTATGTGCATTTTTTTCGAAGTTTGGCGAATTGGTTGCAATAATTACATATTCTGCAATGAGGTTTTCTTTACTTAGGCACTTTCGAAAGTTTCATGACACTTTTAAAGTATTACAATGTTTACCCTATGCATGGTCAAGGGAGCAAAATGTTGTTAGACCGAAAAATGGGTTTTTTTGAGCAGGTACTTGGTTCAATTTTAATAATAAATGAAAAAAACATAGTTTATTATTGCAGATTTTTTTCTTTTTTGAAGTGAATACTTCTTAAGCGACGTACATATTTATTTTTGAAACAACTTACGATAAATGTGTTACGATAAATTTCGAAAAATGTGTTTCTATAACGGGGAAATATGTATACAGAAAACATCAGCTGTCCGTCCGTCCGTCTGTCTGTCTGTATGTCTATCTGTCTATCTGTGTGTCCGTCTGTCTGTTCGTCCGTCTGTCTGTCTGTCTGTCCGTCTGTTTGTTTGTTTGTCTGTCTGTCTGTCTGTCTGTCTGTCTGTCTGTCTGTCTGTCTGTCTGTCTGTCTGTCCGTCAGTCTGTCTGTCTGTCTGTCCGTCCGTCCGTCCGTCTGTCTGTCTGTCTGTCTTCCTTTTCACTTCTAAACCGCCGAACCAATTGTAATGTAATTTGGCAAAGAGATAGTCTGGGACCTGAGGAAGAACATAGGCGGAAAACCCGCTCGCTAGATGGCGCTGGAGTCAAGTTATTGACAAGAAAGTCCGGTTATTTTCTTCATCAGTGGGTGGAGCCGATGAAAGGCCCAGCTGGCTTTCTCTAGGACGTTCCTTGCGTGCGGGTTGAAACTTAACAGTTCGTGAAAGTGGATCCCCAGGTACTTCATGCTCCGCTTGGTTGCTAATGTTGATCCATCTGTGAGTTTTAGGGTTAATCTTCTGCACTTCGCTGCTCGTCGGCTGCGTCCAGAGCTCGTTGAGTCTGATTCCACACTTTCGATAGTACTCAATTAGTCTGTGGATGTGGGCTCCAACTTTCCAGGCAGCTATCAATGGTGACATCGACGTGGCATAAGTAATGGAGTCATTGGCTTCGAGTAGATTCTCACAGTTGTTTGGGATGGGCTGGCCGGAAGTCAAAATACTGTACAAGAACGGCCCGAGCTTAGAGCCTTGGGCAATTCCAGCCCTGATGTTCTTCATTGATGATGTGCATTTCTCCAGTTGTACAAAGAAGTTCCTGGAGGAAAGAAAAGAAAAAATAACTTTGATTAGTGCTAAGCGAAAGCCTAGTAAATGAAGTTTATGGATGAGGCCTTCCACCCACACGCTGTCGAATGCTTTCTCGACATCCAGAAGGCATCCTACGGTGACTTGATGCATGTTTCAAGCAACGGTGATATCATACTGGAACTTCATGAGCGGATGCAATGTGGAATGCTTCTCTCGAAGGCCGAACTGCATGTCAGGGTGCACCTCTTATTCATAATTACATTGAATTTTGTGCACTAACTAAACAATACTTTGCTACCTAGTGCAATCGGAACAAGTAAGAAAAGTTTTGAGCTTAATTTTTCGAACAGCAATATCTCTTAGATTTCAGTATCAGCATTGGGGCAGGATAGCTCATACAAAAATGCGATGCTCTACGCTCAATTGTTTAAACTGCTGCTCTAGGCTCAGCTCCACGGTTCTCAACATTTTACACATTAAATAGAACACTTGTCTTAATGTGTATCAATAAGAATCACTTGAGGTTTCCTAATCAAAACAATTTTAATTGCGTACATTACTCTTAGTTTAAACACTCGTCGTTAAAAAAATATAGATAAATTCTTACGAAGTAAATTTCGCCGCAAAGCACTTAACTAGAACAAGAGCAAGCGTTTTATGAAACATAAAATATCCCCACATTGAAGGTATTTCGTATAACAATACCTTATCATCGATATTATCATAATTTTTTTATTTATCTTTGTTTTGTTTAATTGCGGCGCCCAACAAATGTGCTCTCAAGTTTCGCTGTCAGGCGACCTTGCCAATAATAAAAAATCAAAATAAAAACCAAAAACTCAAATCGTCTGCTGATAATGCCAAAACCTATCAATGTGGCTTTACAATCGGTTGTTCGAGTATTTACCCACACTTAATAATTGCCAATCTGAATTATTGATGTGTCAACTGTCAACCTGCCGTAGGCGATCGGAATGTCATACGCCTGCTAACAAGTGTCACTGGCATTACCTTTTGTTTATGTGTAAATTTAATTAATTACGCTTTCAATAAATCATGTACTTACATACATTTGTATTCATATGCGTTTGTGGGATTGAAATGTCAACATGACAGCTGACTTTTGTTAATCAGTGAATATGATTAGCTTGCCTGTGTTGCCAATTATGTACTTTTGCTATCAAAGTATGTAGCTTACTTTTCTTTACGAAAATAGGATAAAAGCTTTGCGCTTTTTTTTTTTGCATTCTTCCAGCGCGATTCAGCAGCAACATTTTAAAAAAAATTAAAGGTGTATTCATCGACCTACCCTAAATTAATAAATGAGATTAGATAAGAATGCTGCCGATCGGCTCTGGGTATTGAGGTTTCCTGGCGATCCATGGGTATTTACAGACAAACTTACTTAACCCACATGATGTCATAATGTCTATAATCATTTTCCAAACGGATGACAGTAAAATTCTTTGAAAGTGACGAATTCACTGCTGAATTGTCTTTTTCTGAATAAATATGTTTGAGAGTAGTGCCGAGTATGCTACATCGTATGATATAATAGTTTTGGACTTATTAAGTGGGAGCGGTTTTTTTCCTGTGAAGGTCAATTCATTTGGAAAGTAGTTTTAACTTTTGGACGCTCTGCTCGCTTAACGCTGTCGACCATGCCATGCGCGTCGTAGATTAGCCCAGAAAATACTCTACAGGCTCTTAGGAAACAAGTAGGACCCGGCTAGGACACCTACAACGATGTGGATGCTGTTGGTCCGTCTTATGTTTCTCTACTTCACCGAAGTAAACAGGACGAAGCAGAAAATTACTGTGGATTCCTATAGACCCTAAGTCATTCGTCTGCTTCTTTAAATTAAATAGATAATTCCGCTTGCTTTTTTGCGAAAGTTTGAGCAGCCTCTGTGAAATTTGTATTCAAAGTGCAGCTCGAATCTCTTAAGAGAACTCATTTTAGATTGCTGAAGCTACATTCTCGACAGCCCGACAAAAAAATTTAGCATGTCTGCCATCTGTCTGAATTTATAAAAATCTTCCAAATTAAGTCCCACAGTTAAGTGGGACTTAGTACCTACCCTTATTACTGCATCTAACTTTTTTTTTTCTTTTATAATCTACACACGCTTAAGGGGATATGAATACCCTTATAATGTTTACACACATTGAGCCTATTGTGATCCCCCAAATAAAATTAAAGTTCGCCCAATAGGTCGTATTGATTAATAAAGTCAGCCAAATCCTCGGGCGAACTGACAGATATGTTATCTGCCTAAGGTAAGGTTTATCTAGGAAACTTAGACATGTTATTGCTAGGCAGTTGCAGTGGCATAAAATATGCTCCGCTGTTTCTGCGTCTACGTTGCACATTCGACAGATATTATCGTTAACGATTCCCATGGCCAGAAGCTTTTTTTTTTTACTCTGCCCGACAAGAATCCGTGTGTATCTGCCCTCTGGACTGCATGAGTTGCTTAATTCTTTAAAGTAAACCGGTTGGTAAAAAGCGTTTGGCCTCTTTATTACCTTCAGTGTCCGTCCAGTAATGAAGTGCTGTTGCCTCTGCCATTTATTAATGCTGCGTTTCGCAGAGCTAATAGGCAATAGGCTTTAAGGTTATAAATGGTTTCTTGGGATGTTAAAAATAAATCAGTTACAGTCGTTGAATCTACGTTTGCATTCTGCATCTACTCAAGAGCTAGCTACAGGTGAAAAATGACAAACTCAGGCTTTTCACTAATCGTCTCTTTAAATAAGGGAGCAAGAAATGATGATCTCAAGCTACGTAGGCGAAAGTTAGTTCACTTTAGATTTTCCGAAGGCGCAGGAAACTTTCATATTCCTATACCTAGGTGCTGCTAAGGACAATATACTCTCACACTGGTGGACCAGTCTGAAAAAATGTGTCATATCCAGAAAAATATGGCCAAATGACAAAAGGTCAAAAACATGTTAGCTGCTACAAAGAACTTGCGTAGACATCGCTAAAGTATTGTCAGTTAGTACAGGGCACTGGCCATTAGCGATCCTTCACAATAATTTCTACCAAAGCTGAAACGATGAAAATGAAAAAAGGGTCGCTTATTCACTTTCTGTGCAAATGTCCAGATCTAGCCAAAGCCAAGCAACGCATACTGAAGACATTTTTCTTCGACGACCTTAAAGAGATGCCCGAGGAAAGGATTGGAACACTGATCCTCTTCCTAAACTCCACAGGGTGGATATAAATATCCCAACGTTCAGCTATTTTCAATTAAACAGGTCACCTGGTTCTGGTATCAAAACAGAGCTACATGGTGTTTAAAAAAGTTCCTTCAGAGAAGTAGGTACCAATAATTAATTCAATTATAAACTCTAGTGTATTAAACCCAGAACAACCAAAGTGGGTTCGTTCGATAGACAATTAATCAATGTTTATCACAGTTACCCACGGTTATTACCATCTGCACTTCCATTTTTAAGTTATTGGTGTTCAAACTATTAATTTTTTTTAATAAGTTCTTGTGAAAATCGCATTTATCTCGGGAAAATGCGCTAATTTTTTTTTGTTTTGGTGCGCCATAATGTTGCCTAAAAATTAAAATTATTTTTTTTTTAAAGTGCGGGTAAATTGACAATTGAGAATGTACAATGTTGTTGTTTTTTTTGGAATTACTAATATGTCATTGTCCAATCTCAACAAAATTAATATGCAAAAACATATTTTTGCTGAATTTATGGCTAAACATACAAAACCAATCATAAATTCACCTAGTTTCTTGAATTTCAATAAAATAATATTTGTTTTATCCTTCAATCAACCGAGAAAGTGTCACTTTATTTGAATTTTTCTAGTACAATTTTATTTTTATTCGATACGCACTCGAAAACTCCCGTCATCCCAATGAGGTTACTCGAAACTCGATCGATCATTCACCATTTTTCCTTATTTTGAATTGGAAGCAATAGTTTTCGTTTGTTCGGCTACTCGTCCAAAGAGCTCAGATCCTCTAAAACGCCTTTTTACGGGGTAAGAGATATTGCTGTTAACAGTCGCAGTTCTGGACATGCCAGGGCGTTATCTTTCTGTCATAATATCACTCACAGGAGCACGATAAACACAATTTTTTGATATTTTCATTTGGGAGGCAATAGCTTTAAACGTGTTTATAGCGCTTTTATATCGAAATCTTAAAAAAAATATTAAATCAAGCGAAAAAATTGTCCTGTTGTCAACAAACAAATCAGCATCTTTCTACCGCACAGTGTGAAATTTTCACATTCTAGCGGAACTTAATTCTAAATCTTACTATTGGCATCGCTTGTAGCCTGATTTAACTGAAAAAGTCGTTTTGTGTTATAGCAATGTAGCAAGTTGTGAAGGTGTCGAAATAATCAGAGCAACAGAAAATGTGAAAATTTGCTTGTCTACAGATGTCTATAATTTTCAAACTCTATCCAAAGTGCAAGCTTTCACCTTTGTTTATTTAGGGTTCCGTACCCATACGGAACCATTATAAGTTCGCTCTAACTCAAAAATGTCTGCCACAATAAAAACATCATGAACCGTTCTTCCTAGAAACTTGAAATTTGGCACACTTATACACCATGGTGGTCCACATACATGGACAAAATATAAATCAAAAATATTGTGAAACAACTATGCAGGGTGGGTAAAATGTCATCTCAAAAATGTATCATGTATGTAGGTCCTTCATGACAAAAGGGGCTCGAAACAAAGATTCCAAAAATGTTTTTCTTAATTTTTTCTGTTTTCTGGGAGTTATTGCCAAAAATGTGTGAAAAATATAATACCAAAAGCCCCCCACTATTTTATCGGAAACTACTGAACACAAAAATATAAAAAAATCATAATTTGTAGATGATTAACTACATATATTTTTTAACAAAATTTAATCGAATCTCGTAAGTTGTATAGTTTTTGAGAAATTCACGTCGAAAAATTCAATTTTATGTCAAAAAATTCAATTTCCCGACCGATTAACTTGTAAACTACAGGACCAATTTTAAAGTAATTACCACTTTTCGATTAACAATAATTTTGGGAAAATTAAAGGCTAAAAAAATTAAAGATTAAAAAAATTAATAAAAATACGGATTTTGGCAGGAAACGAACCTGGGACCTCAAAACTCAGTAGTACAGCGCAGAAAAGGTTAATGGACGCGATACACACTCAGCCACTCAGTTTATCCAATTTCTCATAGTGAATTAATAAGTTTGTAAAGTGAATATTGAGGTAGGTCGTTTTCGTTTTTTGTGTTAACGAAACGAAAATGTTATTTAAACAAAATAAATATAACTAGTTTTAAAACTAAGGAACCCTTTGAGCGCGAGTCTGACTCGCACTTGGCCGGTTTTTTTTTTCTTTAGCCTGAGTGGAAATCGAACAAAAAAGTATAAAAAAAATTAAAAATAAATAAAAACTACTTACTTGCGCGTAAAATGTAAATATTGTAGATATACAATTGTTGTTTAATTTTTTCACAACAACTAAGGATTTAAAACTGGAATATTCAGTATATTGTTTCAATAAATCGAAAAATAATTTGTTTTGAAAGGAAAACTTGACTTAAACCACTTTCTGCACAGTAAATTATGCAAATATAAGCCAAGAATAGGCTTAAAAAAACGGTTCGTTATATTACGAGCTGAAAGAAAAGTTTTCGTTCATAAAAGATCAACGCCTAGAACAAAAAACATTAACTTCGAAATTTACGCGAAATTCGTAAAATAAATCACGAACGTCAAATTGAATCACTCAACACCCGCTACTGTCTTGATTTGTGAGGGTGAAAAAACTTCCTCTTCACGTAGGCCACGGGTCCCGCTACTGTCTTGCTTGTTAACAGAGAAATTCAGTCGTTGTTTTCACACAAATTTGGAATGACTATGCTTTTACAGAATCCTGCAAATCAGCAGATAAATCTTTTGTTTCTTTCTCAACCAAAAGAGAATCGAGATAAATGGAAGTTAAAAAATTATGTATCTCTACCTACCTATGTATGTATGTACATATATAGCTACCGAAATCAAGTAAACGATCTGAACAACATATTAGCAAGATTTAATGAACCCTTTCACTGTGCCATGCCATGGCAATCTGTTATCCACAACTGGCGGTACACATAATAGACACTCTGCGTTCTCGTTCATCTAATAACGAGCTCTCCCGCAAACCATTTAAAATAATTTGTATATTCTCAAAGAAGAGTTTCATAGAAAAAAAAAATAGTAATAATAATCTCTCTACAAATCGCTTAGTTTAATTTCACTTTTTTTTTATTGTTTCTATCCCTGCCTTGCTTGCCAAACAGAAGAAGATACATTTGTTACTACAAACAATCCATTCATCTGTAATAATGAACTACGCGACGAGTATCTGCGCTAAACGAAAGCGATAGCGAAATACGAATAATTTCCATTTCAACTGTGTGGAGGAACTTGTGCCTTTCAGTTTGCACTGCTATCGCGCGCCATCAGAAGTTCAATTAACCGCAAAAGAAAATTTATATGTCGACTTTTCCTTGGAAAATGTTATACTTACTCCAGTTTTCCTCTTCATTTGTCCATACGTATGGAGTGGAGACTACATGCCGCTTGTAATAATGTTATGCATCCCAAATGAAATTGAAATCACTTCGTTTGAAAAGTGAAGTAGAAAACAATCAACACAGCAGCCACACAACGTAAATACAATGATTTGGCTTGTTTCGTAATTTATTTGCAAAAACAAAAAATTAAAGAAAAAATTACAAACGCGAAGAGGAAATTTTCCAATTCGACTTGTTGAACTCTGCGTCGAAGTAAAGCGTGTTTTCTTTTTTTTTTTTTCTGATTTGTTGCCTTCTGGCATACATATGGCCGATAATTTGAACGAATATAGACGCTTTTCTGTGCAAAACAAGTACGATTCTCAAATAGAATTTGAAATCGAAAAAAAAACACGGAAACGATAAAATCAGTTATTATTTGATTGAGGAAACAAAAAGGAAGATTGTCCTAGTTTTGAAACAGTGTTAATGTTTAAGCATTGAAAATGTCCGTAGACACCGGCTGGGGAACAAGCAAAGAGACACAACAATCACACGATTAACTCGCGAATCAAACCATCTTCAATAGCACTTATGAACGCATACAAATATGACTACAACTAAACGTCAAAATGTTAAATTTGTAAGTTATAATTGTATATACATCTATTTACATAATATATATCTTTATACATAGAAATGAGCTATTCGTTTGATACCTCAGAACTCATAAACTAACCATCCGATTGAGCTGAAACTTACACTTTATACTTTTTCTGATGTTTGGAGTGTTCGTACATCAAAAAATTTTAAGTTTTCCGCTAGACGGCGCTGGAGCTAAAAAAAAAATTATTTCACCGTACGATTAAGCTGAAACTTACACAATATTATTTGTAATGAATTAAGAAATGTTCGTACATCAAAAGTTCTCAAGTTTTCCGATAGATGGCGCTGGAACACCAAAATTTCAAAACCATCCGATTGAGCTGAAACTTACAGAATATATTTGTTATGAAGTCAGAAATATTTGTAAATCAAAAGTTTTCAAATTTCCCGATAGATGGCCATGACAACCAAAATCTCAAAATTATTACTACAGCAGATTTACGTGCACTTCTCGCTTCATAACAAATATATTGTCTAAGTTTCAGCTCAATCGGATGGTAAGTTTTGAGTTTTTATGATATTAATGTTTGGACAGTTTTCTTAAATCTAAATAGAGTTGTCGGCATTTAATTCTCCACCAGAGTCATTACTATTCACAAAAAGTCAATCGAAAAAATTTCATTACATTTATGGCATAAACACTGTTTTTTTCAAAAGGTGTAGCGAAGCACACCGGATAACGACTAGTAAATATATAAATATATACAGTGTACTCTCTCCTTGCGGACACCTCTTATAACCGGACATATTTCAAAGAACGGAAATAAATACACAATTTTTCATATAAAAAAATTCTCCCATAACCGGACTCTCTCATAACCGGACACGGACACTAATTTTTAGCCGCAATAGAATGTCCTTACTTACTTAGTTGGCGCTACAGCTCGAGGTGAACCTGGGCCTGCTTCTCGCAACCATTTGTGTGTGCGTGTTATATTTTTGCACGAATGGAAGGGACCTACAGTTTTTTGCCGACTCCGAACGGCGAGTTGAGAAGCTCAATCGTGACAAATGATACTCTTTGATGCTATTCAGACATTCGAAAGAGGTGGGCACTGTGAAAAACTTTTAGGTGTTTGCGGCGGGATTCGAACCCAAGACCGCTGGCTCAATAGTCCGACGCACTAACCACTTGCGCTACGGTGCCCGGTGCAATAGAATGTCGCTCTCTCTTAAATGGACAAAACACATCTACGTATGCAAACTTTTTACATACTTTATTTTGTATTTGTTTTGTTCTCCTCGTCTTTATACTTTGCAAGGAAACGAAACAAAAATGTAAACTGTGGAGTGTGCCTTTGCGTCATTATCACGTTCGCGGACACATGATGTTCGGGTGGGAACGGTAGAATGGTATACGCATATCTCCGGCATTTTGAGAGATACTTTATATTATTTTGTATAAAGAAAAAAATGATTCCGCTGGTGAAGTGAAATTTTGTCTCTGGTAGGACAAATAATGGCGGAATATGGAAGTTTACTGTATTTCTCGTTAGGGTTCCCGTCTTGTCCTAACATATCCAAAATTGTCATGACCCGCTTATTTCCTCAGTCATTGACGGCATATGATGTCTTGTCCGCGAACGTATTATCCAACAACTATGTATGTATGTGCATTTATAAATCTTACTGCATTTTTAAATAGGTTTGTATGTTAAGTGTATGTATGTATGTGTCATTTTACGCTTGATTGTCATAGACAGAAATTAGTATTTATTGGTAATTTGTGTTTATGACATAAAAATGACTTCCTTTATAAAATCAAATGAATACCACATGTCTATTGTGTTTCTTTTTTAAACAACGTCATTTTATTTTTTTCTCCCATAACCGGACACCTATCATAACCGGACAAATTTACATTTAAGAGTTTTATTTTTATTAAAAAGAATAATTATATTATAAAAATAAATTCATTTACACGAAACTTAAATGCAGGTAAATTCATAAGTGTGTGCAAATACAGTGAAATTCGTCTTAATGGATACCCCTCTTACGTGGACAATCACCATAAGTGGACAAGATTTACTCTAATGGTTGGCTGGCATGATTTTGTATGAGTTTTTTTTCCTCTTAAGTGGACGATTCTATTAAGTGGACATGGACAGTTTTTTCACTATATTTGAGTAAAACCATTCCGTTAAATGGACAATATGAGTCATTCGTATGAAAATGAGAATTTTTTTTTACGAATCGACGCGTTTCCGCTTCTGGCGAAAGATCGTTGTATACATACATATGTATTTATATGGCAGCTCGCATTTTCGCATTCGTCTAAAAAGTTATGAATGTGTAAGTTAACAGACTTTGTGTTTGATTATTATCGGCATCTAGAACGTTTTGTTCGTATAGCGTTAACTGGTAGGAGTAGATCTCCATAATGTAAAAGAGAATCAATAGGAAGTTTTTGTTTGTTAGCAGAAGGCGGACAGTATTCTGCGTTAGCCGATCCGGAGTGCGCTCCATAGAAACAAAATTGGGTGTTGGTTAGAAAACCGTGTGTGGCCAGCATATTGAAAAACAAAAAATTCGTTACTTGCTGGAGCACTACTGTCACAAATCAGCTACAAAAACGGAGGTTTCATAGCAGCGATGTAAAGAAGGTCAATACATGGACACATGAATGGTTTGTCAAAGCTCGCGAAAAGCGCATCCCAATTTCTGGACCATTCATTCGAAAGAAAGCTAATTGCGATGTTGATTTATTTTAAAAATGTAAAGGCATCATCATTTCATTTCATTTTCATTTTTACCCGACTATGGCAAAATTAAGGGTTCTGATTTTCACAGGCTGGGTTCGTACAGCCTAAGCTATGGAACTGCTTTCAATAAATGAAGTGTCATTGGATTTGTCTTGTAAAGTCGCAATACATATCCTATGGACGCATTAAGATGACGGATTACATTTTTTTTTTATATTTACAACTGTCTTGATAGTGGTATCAAATGAAAGGGCTTGGCGATTAAAATACGAGACGCAATGAAGTCATTCTAAATTCAATATGGCGGACGCACAAAGATGGCAGATCATCGTTATCCTTACTTCCCCTCCTTAATATGGGTATTAAATGAAAGGGTTTGACAAGTAGAATACGACATTTTTTACCTATGTACTTCCTTTACTTACTTAGTTGGCGCTACAGTTCGAGGTGAACCAGGGCCTGCTTCTCGCAACCATTTATGTGTGCGTGTTATATTTTTGCACGAATGGAAGGGACTTACAGTATTTTGCCGACTCCGAATGGCGAGTTGAGAAGCTCAATCGTGACAAATGATACTCTTTGATGCTTGTCAGATATTCGAAAGAGGTGGCACCGTGAAAAAATTCTTTTAGGTGTTAAACCCGGCCAGGAGTTGAACCCGGGCAGCATTGCGTGGTCGTCCAACACACTAACCACCACGGCCACGGGGACCACCTATGTACTTACACTCTAAATATTTTCTAAAACTAAAAAAGTAATAAAATTAAAAAAAACTAAAGCCCGACAGTGGGTAAACTAACTAAAAAGTACGAAACAAGATGAAACGAAACGATGATGTTAAGAGTAGGTATAGCCGTAGTCGCATGCCATTTTATCCTATGTATGCGTGCATATAAAAACGTTATTATAACGACGTAGTCAGGTTTAAGTTTTTCAAACTTAAATTATATAGGACTGCTGACGCCGTATATTTATTTTTATTGAACTTATTTTTGTATTGTTTTTTCTCTAAACCGGACACTCTCTTATGTGGACAAAAAACTCCGGTCCCGTGGCTCTCCACTTAAGAGAGATTTAACTGTATATTTATATACAGCCTAAGTTTTAAAAAAAAAAAAGTAGAAATTATGGTTTGCACTTGTTTTGCAGAAGATCACTTCACAACAGTCTATTGCGCATTTTCTGGAGTTGCATAATTTCTTCAATTTTGAAGTAATCAATGTTCTGCCCACTGCAAGCATGGTGGGGAGCATTTTATTGCACCTCCTTACTTTACTTTGGGTTGTGTATCAATAATATCCATTTCCGCAGTTTTAACAGAAACTTCTTCCTTTTCTCGGGCTTTTACGTTTTGCAGATTCTCGGAGATCCATTCAGAGATGTCATCGCTGCCTTTCTGACAAAATTCTATCCCGAATTAGAAGTAAATGAACACAGTCAAATTCCTCCCAATGATTAGGAGTTCTTATAATTTTTTTTCAACATTTAGCAGTTGTTTTCGCTTTTAACTCTTTTCCAGCGCTTGACAAAAAATATATGGCATATTTTAAATTTAAGCTTTTCACAGTGCTTCTTCATAATTGCAAGAAGAAACTGAATGGCTCAACAAAATGTTTTTGTAGTAGAGTTTAGTCAACCTTATCTGACTTTGATCTATGAAGAATTCGCTGTATTTAAAACTAAAAAAAAAATTTAACCGTGTTGTTATTACTACATTGCGTCAAGACGATTTATGATATCGGCAAAGGTTTGCTCTTGCCTGCAACATTGCATAGTAAAACTTACACACACCAATTTTGTATGTTGCGAAAATCAAATCTCAGAGTTGCGAAAATCGACATTTTTTTTTGGATTCGTTGCAAAAATCGAGAAAAGGAAATCCATTTATGTCGGTTGCAAATATCGAGATTTGCAGAAATCGAGGTTGCAAAAATCGAGAGTGTACTGTATATATAAATCTACTGTTTATTATAACGTATTGAACAACGGGTGTCTCATTTTAAGCGGTTTTCACAAGCGACAAAGAAAAATTGAGAACAAAGAATTTTACATTTGAAAATATGGTCCTTCGAGCCGGACTTTGAATCAACTGTTTTCATGAGGATTTCCGTTTATTGTGTAGGCCATGAGAAATACCCAATAACCCCAAATGCCATTTTTTGAAAGGTTCTAACCCGCCAGTTGCGCAGGGCACAGCGACCTAAAAGACCTTTTGTATCGCAATGTAATTTTAGGGGACCAGAAGAGGTTCAATATTCTTTTGATGAAATGGCGGACTGGTAGAGATTTTAAGAATTTCCCCGGGACCGGGAGAGATTTCTTTATGGAAATGTTGTCTACTTAGGGCACATAGTGCACATATTTTTCAAAAATTCGGATACCTTACAAACGACTTCTGTAAGAGCTGCATAGGCGAGGATGTAATAAAATCTGTAGCACACCTTCTATGTCACTGCTCTGCTCTCTAAGAATTGCGCCTTTCCTTCATGGGTGCACAGTTCGTGAACCGCTTGGACGAACTGACTGGGATACTGCTTGTAGATCTCAAAATAATCTTCACAAGATCACAATGGGCCATTCTATCATCAGGTCAATATTTTTCGTTAATGCCCCGTTTTACTTAAGTGAAATAAAGTCATTCACATTATGTAGTCAGTGAAAAAAAAACACTTTCTTAAAACTAGCTTCCGGTATTAAATCTGAGATTCATGAGCAACGAATTCAAAGAAAGTAGATATGGGGGAAGAGCACCATCCAAACAGTTCATTTTCCTGGCCAATATCGAGAACCATTTTAACCTTTAACTGGGTAGGTGGGTTCTGACAACAGTCCAAGCTCTTTTTTTTTAATATTATACTTTGCGAGTGACAAAACCCGTTATCGGTACAGTACCTTCCTGTTGTTTTAAAAAAGTTTAGTTGCACAAGTAAGCCGTGGCAGACTGTTTAAGCAGCAAGGGTGCTGTCAACACCCCACCTACCCAGTTGTGTAATTTTTTTCATTGGGTGAATTTGTGTACTTAATTTAAAAATGTCATTTAAAAAAGATCAGGAATGCATGTAGCGTTTATTGCAAGATATAAGTGAAGATTGATTGATACGGATGATGGCGAATTTGTTAAAACAAAAAATCGTTTCAAAAATTAATACAGGAAAGCACTATTTTGGAAAGGACGACTAAAAATTGTTCTACCCCATAATGATATAATAATGACAATTTGACCATAGAACCACTTACCAGAGGAAAGCTAAGGGTAATAAAGTGAAATCATGATGGGGTGCTGTCAGCACCCCACCTACCTACTTACGTTACTATAACCCACCTACCTACTTAAAGGTTAAACTAACCTCACTTCCAAATTAGAAATGATTGATAAATGTCATCTGAAAGCGCAATTTGGTTATTGTGAATGAAACTCGAAATGTAGAAGAACGTAATAAAATGAGCAATTCAGCTGCGCTGTATCTGGTGTTCCAACTTTTAGCTTTCACATTTGTTAATCACGTAAACGAGATAGAAATCGAATCGAATTGAATTTTATGAGTGTCTTTGCTCAAATGTCTATTTTGACAGTTGGTTATGATAAGCCGACATTTTGTTTTATTATCCAGCGGGGTGTTGACATTATTAGCTTATCATAAGCTAACAAGCGTAGGAACACTCGTAATACCAGTAAGCAATCGAACATTTTATTGATACTTTATTCACGTGTTATTAGATTTTATTACAATTGAAGATATAGTGGTTTATTTGTTCACATGCATATCTCCATATCACTCATTACTAACGGCAGATTCTAATTTCAATGAAACATCAATGGACACCGTCACGTTACCAAGTTTGACTTCCAGTTGCGCAGTTTAGCGGAGGTGAGATGTGTCAAGTGTGCCCCCGTGTGTTGCTCTTTTGAACTGAATTTAATGATTTGTAAACAAAAACAGGCGATATCTCTGCAGTGATGTCATTGGCAATCATTAAATTATATTATTTTTGATATTTTGTAGCAAAAGATTAATTTTTAGCTTTTTTTTCATCTCCAGTTGTCCAGTGGCACAGACGTTTAAAATTTTATTACATGTGTCCAAAATAACGTGTCTACTTAAAATTAGAACAACAAATTAACTCTTTTTTATGGCTTACGAAGATAGACGTCGTTTAATGGGGAAATGATTGCATTTTTGCAGAGACGAGTTTTTTAACTGCAATTTTCATGATTTATTTGCCCAAGTTAGGTTAGGCTAGTGGTGGCGGCTAAAAACATCACATAGACCAGTGACCACAACTCTCAAGAGTTAAGTCAGTTAATTTGTGTTGCTTTGTTCAGACAATTTTACGTTTCATAAATATTTGCGACTTGAGTGAGTTAAAATGGAATTTTCTCATTATTTGATCCCTCCATTTTGCCAGTTCAGGACAAGCGTACAGTAGATGCCGCCCCAGTTTTTGTACAAACTCCGGTTCACTGCAAATTCTGCATCCGAAGTTACTAACGAAAGTCGCTTAGTTGGTGTAGTTTTGAAATAAAGGTAACGGTTATAATCATGCCGATTATGGAATCCGTCGGATCAGATGCGGTGGGAGTTATCTTCAATTTCTAGTTTTTTGTATTACTGACAGCTGTCGGTAAAAAAATTGCTATTACCGAAAACGCAGTTGATTCGCACTCCATACGAATTTTGAAGAATCGCATTCGCGCGAAAATACCTGCGGATGGCAAGCGAATGCAATCAAAAACCACAAATGATCTACATAGTTCTAAAGATGAAAAATAAATAAAACACAAATGAAAATTACTGCAAAATTATGAAATTAATGTATTTCAAGTATTTTCTTAGAAAGCAATAATTATAAAAAAATAAATGAGATGCTTCAATCGCTGTTAATTCACTGAAGTGCAGTCATGTTTTTTTTTTGTGGTTTGACCCTTTGTTATTAAAAAAAGTTATTAAAAAAAGTTATAATCTCCATTTTTTGAAGAATTTTTTAGTTGACAGTATTTTAAGATGGAAAACCCATTTTTAGATTTTTCAATGACTCGTAGGGACGAAATATGAACGTCAGTCTCCAAAGTACCGTTAGGGTATAATTACTTACTTAGTTGGCGCTACAGTTCGAGGTGAACCTGGGCCTGCTTCTCGCAACCATTTGTGTGTGCGTGTTATATTTTTGCACGAATGGAGGGGACCTACAGTTTTTTGCCGACTCCGAACGGCGAGTTGAGAAGCTCAATCGTGACAAATGATACTCTTTGATGCTTGTCAGACATTCGAAAGAGGTGGGCACTGTGAAAAAACTTTTAGGTGTTTGCGGCGGGTAAGGGTATAATTAAAGTTATAAAAAAAAGGTATTTTTAAGTTTTTTTTATACTATGATATTTTTTGCATTTGAATACATAAGCATTTAAAAAAATTAAAGATCGAAACTGTGTAAAAATACCAATTTAGTTTATTAATACCAAAATCGACTAAAATTACTTTCTTCAAAGTCTAATATGCTGTCAGAAAAACCGTTATATCTGTGGCTTAAATAAGGTAAAAATACATAAAAAACAAATTTCATTGAGGTAATATGATACTTAAAAGCCTTGTTTAGTCTTAGTGTCTAAATTTTTTCCTATAGTGATTTCATTTGAATTCAGTTAAATATGGTGGTACTTTTAAGTACCGTCTGTCAACAAAGGGTTAAGCTCCCTAATTAATAACTATGGACTCATTAGAATGAGTCTCGTTTATATAAATAAAGAAATAACATACTTTTGCACTTCTTGGTATGAATTGTCAGTTGAAACTTTGACAGCGAATTGATAACGTGGCCTCGTAATTGATAATGCAGTTTGCGGACCGATAAAGCAGTTAATCCGACAGTTTCCATAATGGCTCTGGGATAAAATGCGGATCGAATGCAGATCGGATGTACTCCCGGGGAGTAATATGGAGGGGCTTAATATGGAGGATGAATTTCCGATGGTCGGCCCAAGTCCCACGATACAAATGCGGCTCTTGTGAAGGTCAAAGTTGACGTAGTTCCAAGAGCTTTCCCATGTAATGATAACTGATGGACTAGGCTTGAATGCCATGGCTGTATCACGAATATTGAATCCTCACCTGAAATATTCGAAGAAATCAGCTCGATGGGTTCCAAGAATTTTGAATGAAAAGCAGAATCAGCCAAAGAAGATGCAAATCCCTCAGAGATGGTCAAACAACAAAGAGCGTCTTCAGAGCGAAATTGGTCAGCGTCATCACACTAATAGCTGGTTAGAGAGTAACTGCTAATAATTGGTATACGAAAACTAGCTAACCACAAGATTTCCCAAATTTGTAATGAAACCAAAAAAAAGGAACTTCTTCACTACTTGCTGTCTGATCCCACAAATTGTCAGCTGCACTTTGTAATTTAGCATCAATTTCAGAGAAATAGTGCTGGATCGGCCCTTCGATGATATCGAGATCTTAACTAAGTAGCCTGTTTAGCCTGTTAATCTGGCCTTTCGTTGCCTTTGGCGAATATGAACCGGATATAAGCAGATGATGTTGATTTTGCTAAATACCTGTAGTGAAGCGTAGCAGCTTAGAATTGTTTAGGATCTTTAGTTCTTTGAGCGAAGCTTGGTTGTTAACATGATGAAACCGGAGTCGTCTTTGCATTTCATTAGATATTCTTCGACTCTTTGCACTGCCAAATGTTCAGCTTGAAGGATGGTACTCTTATCTGGCAGCTTGAAGCTTGAGGCAGTGTTTGCAGTTAGATCTTCGATTGAAATCTTCACCGCCCAGGCCTTCGATCAGTTTTTACCCGATTAGGCAAAAGGAAGGGTTATGATTTTCACAGGCTGGGCTTGTATGTTTATTTGTTTGTATGTAAGGATGTCACCTCATACAGCCTAAACTATGAAATCGATTTCAACAAATGAGGTGTCGTTAGATTCGCCTTGATCCGGAGAGTGTCATTGGCTATGTGGTGTCACAGAAAATGTAATATGGCGGACGCACTAAGCAAAATGGCGGATTACCTTTTTATTTTTGTAAATATAAATGTTGTCGATCGTTATCCACTGTGTCCGATAGAGAAAATCTTTATAGAAAAGGTTCCAGACAATCTGTATTAGTATTCAAAATTGTGTTGATAACTTAACGCTGTATCCGAAGGTCTTAACTTCAAATAATTAGACCCTTGAAGTCTTAGATCTGTTTCAAAAATGATACTATTAGCAACAAGATATATTGGTAGTAAGTTTAGTATGGTGTTAAGTGACATCATTGAGCTTGTGCTCCAGTGATTCCAATACACAATGTAGGTCAACATACTGGCAACTTTCAAATTTCTATGTGAAACGGTCTCTGAGATAGATGACTGTAAAAGACCGACAATCAAACATAAGAGTCTCGTTGTTCTTTTTTGACACGGAACCCTTATAAAACGATGCACTATGGTTGAGTCCGTTTTGTAAACCGCCCACACGGGATATTCAGCCATTTCTCCATGAGCACACTCACACAAAAGTCACCAGTAAAAGCGCGCAAAGTTCATATTATTTGTTTAAAAACCTTAAACTCAACATCAATAAAAATGTCTGTAACTGTAAAGACTACAAAAAAAAAACCAGTTCTCAAATAAGTATCTCCTGTAAAAATGGAAAATACTCGTATTCCGTATCAACAAGCCAAAGCCAACATATTTTGAATATCAATTACCGCTGAGATCATCCCGTGGACACATTGCAAAACTAAAAAGAACACTAACCCCGATCCCAAACACAGCCACAGTCCACGACACAACAGATGTCTACAAAATGAAATTCAAAATAAAGAAAAAAACGAACACATACTCTCGTAAATTACCGGATTATCCCATTCATATATCAATTTCCTTTCACAACTCTGTGCGATCAGTCATTGGCGTTCATTCACAATAAAAAATAAAAATATCCCTCTGGCACCAGATGACACGAGCAGATGATTCCACAGCGGATTCTCGTGAGAATTTTTTGCATTCTAAAGATTTGCATACCCAAAGATACGACGAAAAGAGCCCAGAGCCACAGTTAACAAGCACACGGACACCACTTAATAAAATCACTTGTCTTTTTGTTGTTGTATCCGTCATGCGTAAGTAGCACGGTTGCCACTTATTAATATCTATAAACTGACTCTGACGCTTGAAATGAAAGTGGGTGCTCGGGCTATAAAGTCAAATTAAAATTAACCCATGGGATCCGATCCTTAATGTAATTTTCAAATTTGCTAAATCGATTTTCTTCACCAAATGATATGTTGTCATTTGTGAATGCTAAAGAAATTGGATCTTTGTTTTCAAAATGGCCACCAAATAGCTGTCAAACAAATACGTTTTGTTATGTGTTAGGCTGTCTTCGTAAATCTCTGCCACATAGCGAACTAAGGAACAACACCGAGGACGATGACATTTCTTTCGTGCAGATGTTTTCATATGGACATCATTCGGTTTTAACAAACTTCAAAAATGTAGCACAATGTCACAGTATTTCTTTGCAGTCAAATTAGATCCGTTTTCACTCGATGAATCCGTCGCCTCCTCGAAACTACATGAACTGTGTACCTGTACAGGAATTTGTTTTTGTCCGTCTAATGGAATTAAATTAAATTATTTCCACTTAAGGTCATATGAAATGTATACAATCTTCAGATCTAAAAGCTTGGTCAGGGAAATTTGTCCGTCCAAGGGAGATTTCCATAATGAAAGATTTCACTGTATTTCATTTTATAGAAATCATATTCGACCTGCAACTACAACGCAGTCAATGGATAAATAAAAACAAAACTTGAAGAAATTATTCGATCAGACACAAATATGCCAAATTTTGATGGAAAAGTTGAGCATTTGCCTAGCTTTGTATTCTTAAATCGATACCCAAATTTAAACTTTATTTCAAAATCAATGAGCTGGGAGTTTTACATAAAATTCGCTTGCGTGTTACTGAAACAAATAATTTGCCACCTCTGTTTGAATCACTCAAAACAATAAAGCAAAAACCAAAATATTTGCTTGAATTGCTAGCCTTGGATTGAATTAGTTTTGAATCTCCTATAAGTCGAACATAAAAACTTGGTATGCAGTATTTGTAGAGAATAAATAATATTGCATCATTATAATTTAATTTATGTTACTAGCATGTGTACTTGTGTACCCGCTTGGCATTGCCCGTGGACTAAAACAGTCGCGTAGAAAGCAATCACTGATCTTTTATTTTTCAATCTCAATGTCCATATTAATTACAAGTTATATCCCAGACGTAATCAATAGCAATTAAAGCACGACTCATTCTTGCGATTGCATCCTAAGGTTTTTTTTTTAACAACCATCAAATACAATCCACAAAATGAGTGTGGATTGTAATTGTATCTTAAATGAGTGACATTTCGTCAAAAAGTGTCATTCGTTCGAGTGTTTTTATTTTCGAATTCATTTAAATAATATCACGTACAAATTGATTAAAAAAAAGATGTTAAAGAATAGGTATCCGAAGTTTAACTTCATTTTGTCAATAAGTTTTGGAGTTTATCTCTGTAGAAGTTTGACAGGTAAAAGCGTGACATAAAGATTTATATTAGGTCTGTTCCTTGATTTGAAAATTGCTACTGATTCGTACGAATTTGTACGCATCCAAGACAAACAGCGTTCCTTAATACAAAAAAGTAGTAAAAGAGAGAGGCAACGAGAGAGTAACAATTTCCCCTCACTTAAAAATCTTACTCATTCTTACTGGACACATTTCTTCCGGTAGAAAGTGAACTATCTGTCAAAGTCAGCTATTCCCTTTGTTTTGAATTATTTGCATTTTCTTATTTTAACGCAAAAAGTAAAATAATGGAAACAAAAGGAACATAGATTGTGGGTGGCCGTGGCGTAGTTGTAGTCGTAGTCGCTTGTCACGCTGAAGGTTCACGGTTCAAATCCACATGTCTCCGAAACATTTATTTCTTACGAAATAAAAATAAGTTGATCAGTTTCAGAAGCTAATATCAAAACCAACTGCGAAGGCATAACACTGGCAGTAGGATGGTGGTATGGCTGAAGAAATTGTTCGCACAAACTATAATAGGAAACATCTGGAAAAAACTTCTGTGAATCATAAGCAATGGCATAGTTTT
The DNA here is from genome assembly GCA_949775065.1 of Brachyopa scutellaris. NCBI lineage: Eukaryota > Metazoa > Arthropoda > Insecta > Diptera > Syrphidae > Brachyopa > Brachyopa scutellaris. The sequence continues at coordinate 34,813,368 of OX459113.1, read as the reverse complement.
CAATAATACACAACTCTCCAGTTATCCTGGACACCACCCATAGAGTTCGTTGAAACCTAACATCTGAGTTTCCTACCACTACGTCGATCTGTCTGCCTCTCGTTCTTGCTCTTCATGTGCTCGCGCTGTGTGTAAGCATTATAAGGGTATTCATATCCCATTTAGCGTGTGTAGATTATAAAAAAAAAAAAAAAGGAACATAGATGAAAGTTGGCATGTATTCTGGGATGTCATCAAGAGTGGACTTTTCTGTAAAATCCAAAATCATACAACAACACTCTGTTTCATTTTGCTTCACATATGTTTATGACATTTTGTTGGTTGCAATTTTTGTGGTTAAACGCGTTTCTTTACTTTTCGTAATTTTGCCTTTCTCTGAGAGAATCTTATCGCCACTCCTTGAAATTTCATAATTTACTATTTTTGGAGCAGAAAGTGAAGGAACAGACCGGCTACTGTTATGATTTATGTATGTACCACCATGGGATAAATCGGTTTATTTAAAAAAAAAGCTAAATGCCGACAATTTTGAATTGAATTGAAATTTATTGAGTCTCTATTTTCTCTTTCTTACATGTGTCTTAATTCTATTTACATTTTTGTATTGGGTATGGAGGCTTTAATGTATGGCCGTCTCTTTCGGTTTGTTTCTTAAATTATTAAAAGCCACATGGCTTGCTTTTTCTTTTTCTTTTTACTTTTGGCTCTTGCTCACGGAGCTATTTAACTGTTACTTTCGACTGTGATGTCTTCGTTATCTTAAAACTACCCTAACTATGTACATTCTACTAGACTCTAAATATATATACATTATGATACATTGAGATTTACATATAACACTTATACATGTAAAGCAATTATACGAACGATACGCTAGTTAGCGAAATGGTTTTCTTGTGAGTACTGTATGAAACAAGTGATTCATTTTAGAGCGAGGACGCTGTATGCTATTAGAGAACAGTTAAATTACATATTATGCACTACCGTATTGAATACGTTTGTCAGTGTTAATTTCTGAAATATTTTTGCAATGATTATTTGATACAACCGTTAGTTGATTAATTAGTTAACAATTTTGTTTTTTTTTTTTTTTTTTTTTAAATACATTTGCGAGGAAATGTCAGGTAGAACTAACCCCTTACGGGATAGCGTAGATGTTCTGAAAGCTGGTTTTTCTGCCGTAGTTGAGCGCTGCTTGGTGTATGTACCACTCTCTGTAGTTGTTGATTCCAGGTGATTGTTGCAAGGTGGGTGTTAAAGCTTCCCACGATGTTAGATTTGTCCACTTCACTGATTGATGTGGAAGTTTCCTTTTCGGTTGTGTGGCAGTTGTTGGTTGCCATGTTTCTCCTGTCAGGTCCCTAGGAACTATTGTTCGGCAAAGCTGTTGCTTGCTATTGCACATTATTGTGGTGTTGGTGACTGGTATTATTGCAGTCGCTTGTTGATTAGCATTATCCTTGATTAGTGTGGGCAAATGGCGGGCGGTGGCCGCCTTAATGTTGCGATTGTTTTCAGCCCTTCTTGGGTTGACGGTAAAGATTTTCGAGGATTGACCTGCTTTCTGTTTCATGCTTATGGGTACTTTCGTTCCTTTTTTTCAAAAACATTATGGTGACGCTTCCGGAGCAAAGAAGCGTTTCTGCGTAGTGTGGTTTTTGCCACGTGTTGTCTATGGATTAAAATCCAGGTTTAGCCTTACCATGCTCTTTTTATCCAAACGTTAGTGTGTTTGGAAATGCAATTAAACTGTTGTAAAACTTTATTCTCTATCTTTTTTAGAGAAAAGTTAATCACTTTTTTAATTTCAAAATAACTAATAATAAAAAGAATCTACCGGCCCTGACAGCGTATCAACCTGTCAAGACCTTGCCGGTTGCCGGTTCGCCAAGAACCCAATCCTAAATGCCGACAAGTTGGTACCAGAGTTGGAAATGAAATCCGCCCTGTAACATTGTTGCACTTTTTATACTTTTGCTTTCTACAAATTTTGAATACTTACATACTTAACTTTCAATTCTTCACGATAGATCATAAAATAACGTCTGCCTATCACACTCGTTACTAGAGGGCGCTAAAAGTTTTTATTTTTATTTTTTACAACATCTCGCGAGTTTCTCGCTAAATTAGTTATTTGTGTTTTTATCTCTAGAGTTGTTTAATAGTTCAACGCTCGCGATTATGGTGGAAGTGCATTCATCTAACATTGGTATGCTAATATGATGTTGGTCGTATCTCTTCTTTAAAAGTAGTCAGCAACTTGTTATTTTTATGGATTTTTGTCGATTGAAAAAGATGAATGTATGTATACTTGTATTCTACCGTTTGCAGGATACCATGCACTTAAACGAGTTAATAACAATTAAACCATTAAGCGAAAAACAAAATACTTCAAAGCGGAACTTAATTAAGGTCCAGCTCTCGTCTTTTGCATCTATTATCTTAAGCACCTAATGGATTCAAATATTAGTACAGGGTGCCCCGAAATGACATTTATGGTTCAAATTCGTTATAACAGTTTCATTTTAGTGTAACTTAGAATTTTATTTTTTTACCTAAACCTAATCGTGAAAGATTAAGTCTCGCAAATTGTGGCCATTTTCTTCTTTTTACACATTTTTTTAAAATTTTAGATGTTATGATACGGATTTCATTGCAAATATTGATTTTCAACTGGGTGATGGATTTTTGACGTACAATCGTTCTTTCAATAGCCCACAAGAAAACAATCGGGAGCGTTAAAATCCACTGAACACAGCAGGTAAATGAAGGCGCTACTGCACGAAATACCTATAATACACACGTTAAAAATGTCATGTTACAGAGCCATTCTATTTGAACCACAGTTGTGGAACGATATTGAGCAGCATTGATCGACTACATTTCCAAGAAATATAGGTCACCGATCCTTTCGGACGATACACCGCCCAAACAGCGGTTGTTATTGTCACCGATAGACTGCTCTTGGATTCTCCCTAGTCTATATCCAAATTGTAAATTTTAAAATGTTTTGGATTCTGCCTTCCTTTTTGACGCAACGAGATAGCATAATCACTATCTAATGCTCAAAAACTAAAGATTCCATTTAAATCATAAGTAACGGATTTGTTCACTGTAATACATCTGGCAAGAGTGAATCGCACAAGAGCAAACTTTTAAATTTTCCAATAAAGTGAAATTACTACCCACCTTTAATGAGAAATCGCTTCACATTAAAAACGAAACTAATTCCCACAAAAAAGTGAATTTATTTCCCACTTAAGTTAAGTTAATTCTCAGGTAAAGTAAATTCCCATGAAGTTATTATCCTTGTACCGTAAGTGATATGGTTCAGTAATTGGTGGGAAGGAGCAGATTCACTTTTTCAAAGGGGCGGGGCTGGACAAATCTCGTTTTTCGTCTATTCGAGAAGAGTAGGACAGATGGAAAATTGGGAGAGATAAAGTTCGAAACAGCCGAATTGTTGATGTTAAGATTAGGAAGTACTCTTGCGACTGTACGAGTGCGAAAATGGATTTGTCCCATGGTAGATTCAATGCTCTAAAGTACAGGTGGACACATTCTGGGAGTATGAATTTAGCTGCGAAAGGAGCTGCAAGCAGTTTAGCTTTACCTTAAGCACTGCCAGCTGGAGTGCCATTCTAATTGAGTGTTGAAGAGGCCGTATACTTAATGTTTTTACAAATGACCAAAAAGTGGTTACTACCATTGGGATATTTTAGTATTTTTTGCCTCAACTCTCAGCCATATGAGAATTTAACACGCTTAGTGACACCATTGCATATCAGCGGCGTTTAAATTCCCTAAAGCAGCTGTTAAGTCGCTCCACTTGGCTTTCTCGTACGGCTCTTCTCGGAGTTCTTTAATTAACTTTGTGATTGGAGTACGAGATAGCTGATATATGCAAGTGCAGTGGTCCGACGAGCCTGGAGACGATAATATAGGATCATCTAACAAGAGGTGTCATTTTTCGTGCCATAGTCGAACTGTCAACCATCATTGCGCTGACTCTTGATAGATAAAAACTAGGAGTATAAACCGTAGCTGAGATCCAGCCATTTCGAGACGATCACAACAATTGGGCCTACCCGCAGCTACTTTGCAGCGCATTTTTCAGAAAGATCTTGGCCTACATGCTTATAAGCTCTCTAGTTGACACAATAGTTGCAGCCAACAGACCACACTCAATGCTTTGGCTGAATCTATACTCCAATTGGGGACTTATCAGAGTGAGAACTAATATAAACGATAAGAACGCTGCATCAAAACAAAATTAAATTTGATGTTTTTTGTTCATTATTTCGTTTTACATCGTTCCATTATTAGCTCCCCAAAATTAATGGATAAAGTATCCAAGTTTTCCAAACTTCTCTTGGAATAAAATATGTGTTAAATTAGCTTAGTCGTAGTTTAGTTAGTCTGAGGCCGAAAGGCAATAGTTTGTAAAAATAGAGTTAAGCCTAGAGTGCCCCCTAAGGGCCAGTAAGCTAGATTAAGTCAGTTTTGTTAGTTTTTAAATTAGATTTAAGCATTTTTGTCTAGTATGTAAGTTTATACTGAAAATGGAATAGTAAAAATGTTTTGAAAAGTAAAGTAAAAAGTTCCCCAAAGTTCTGAAAAAATTGTAATTAAAAAGTAATAAAGAATTTATACTATTATGGGCATTTCGCGGCACCCTGTACATGAAATCGTGCGAGTACACTGATTATCTTCCGCTGTGCGTTCACTCTGCGCATAATGATGCGCCTAACTCTATGGTGGCATCGGAATCAATCCAAACTCTATTGCATCTTACAATGTCAGGCATCTTCCTCTCTATCATCATCATCGTCGCGTCGTCTTGTTGGCTGTCTCTCAACTCAAAGTTCATTGTAGTAATCAACCACCAGGGTATAGCTCTACTCGTTCAAATGAAAGTGATGGAATATGCCCCAACACAGATCACGGGCAGCGTCCATGCGGATTGCACGCGATCACAATAATTAATCAATTCTAGTGCCTTTGTAATAAAATGTTGTTGTCTTCGCACGAGCCAAAGTCGACTTCGCTGTAAGCCACCGAAGCACAGGTCTGGTCAAACGAAGAAAGTGGTTTCATTCCGAGTTCCTATGTTCCCCGCTGACCAGCGCGCTTGCTAATCCATCTCTCTTTCTCGACCTCTAACGCATTCTGGGCATTGTGCAATTTTTATTTTTTTTTTTTTTCTGCTGGCCAAGTCAACAATTAAGAGCTCAGTTTCCTGCTTTTCCTCTTTTAAGACGAAGAAGTAACGAGTAATCGCTGCCGCCATTACTGAGTGCGTGTGCTCAAGAAGTTGCAAATGCTGATTTGTCCGCCTCAGATGGTTCGTTTAGTTCCTCAAATATGGAATGCACACCACTGACGAGTTGTGATTTGAATTAAACATTATTTGGCAAAGAAGTTAAAAAAAACAACATTTGAAACAGAAATTAGAAAGTAACGTTAGATTGACTGATTGAGTCGAGTAGCTAGCATTAAATGCGCTAGCTAGTGCGGTCTCGTCTGTCATGCGAATTGGACGATTTACGCAAAATGCAAAAATCTGATAATTTGGATAATGGTGTACAATTGGCAGTGGACACCGCCGCCGGCCGTACAAAGTGTGTAAAAGCGCCACGAAGACATTTTAATTTTATTTATACGATCGACCCGATAAGGATAAATCGGTTGGGTAATATGTTCAACGTTGAAAGTTGTTTGCAACTGTGAATTTAAGATTACAACCATAAAAATGGATGACAGATATACTCTATTCGTTAAACTGTTGTGTTGTGTTGTATAATTACAGCTACGAGATCTGGCTGGTACATATATTTGCCTGATGTTCCGGTTACTAGATTGATAAGAATTAAAATATGTTCGGGAGTTCGGCAACAAGTTTTACAGTGTTCATTAAAAAAATCAAATATGTTGCGGATAATTAATGAACATTTAATTATACACACCATATCATAACAACATATGTACGAGCATATAGCCACCATCAAAAATTCAATAAAAACCGTTGGAAAGGAATGATAAAGATTAAAATATCTTTCAACCAAAGAATAGAAAATTAAATAAAAAAAATATTTTACGTTGATTTATTTAACAAAATTTGCTTAATTAAAAAAAAAAAACTGATGGTAATCTTTATATATAAAAATGAGATGTTCGTTTGAAACCTCAGAACTCATAAGCTAACCATCCGATTGAGCTGAAACTTACACTATATACTTTTTCTGATGTTTGAATGTGTTCGTACATCAAAAAATTTCAAGTTTTCCGCTAGATGGCGCTGGAACTCAAACATTTTATAATTCACCGTACGATTAAGCCGAAATTTACAAAATATATTTGTAATGAATTGAGAAATGTTCGTGCATCAAAAGTTCTCAAGCTTTCCGATAGATGGCGCTGGAACACCAACATTTCAAAACCATCCGATTGAGCTGAAACTTACAGAATATATTTGTTATGAAGTGAGAAATATTTGTAAATTAAAAGTTTTCAAGTTTCCCGATAGATGGCAATGAAAACCAAAATCTCAAAATGCAATGCACGGTGACAGCTAGAGTTGTCGGCATTTAATTCTCCACCATAGTCATTACTATTCAGAAAAAGTCATTCGAAAAAATTTCATTATCTTTATGACATAAACACAGTTTTCAAATGGTGTAGCGAAGCACACCGGGTAACCACTAGTAATTTATACATATAACTTCAACAGAGATCAAGAAATATATGATTTTCAGCAAAAAAAAAAAAAACGGAAAATATTAATTTAATAAATAGGTCTGTTCCTTTAACCGAAAATTGTTACGAATCAATACGAATTTCTATGAATTCTAGACCAACCTCGTTCCTTAACAAAAAAAAAAATAGTGAAAGAGAGAGTAAAAATTTCCCCTCAATGAAAATTTTTACGGATACTTGCCCAACAAATTCCTGCCGGTCAGAAGGGAACTATCTGTCAAAGTTAGCTGTTTCTTTTGTTTTAGAATTAAAGCACCCAGTGCAAAAACCCAGATAACTCCACTTTTTCAAACGTTAAGAAAACTAAAAAAAACTACGCAAAAATTGAGAACACAAAATATTTGCAAATTATGAATTTATTAAGGAAAGACAGTATAAAACCACATCTTTTTATTTTTAAAACATTTCAAAAATGATAGTTTTTAGTTAAAAAAAAATTATTGGGTATGGACTTGTCTTGTTCTTGCTTCATTTTCATCTTTGTAGTTCGAAATTTTAGCTTCTTGAACACACTGCTTGGACGCTAAATTATTTTAGAGAGGCATATTCGCCGGATCATATTTGAGGGTTGAGCGAAAAATGTTTAGATACAATATTGTTTGTTTAAAAGTGTCACCTTGCACGTTTGCTTTTGTGTCAATATCGTATGTCGTTAATGGCCCGTGGTGACTAATGGAAACTGATATTCTTGCAATATTCGCTACTTTTTATAAATAAATCTTCGGAACTTTAAAATGGTCCATTTGTTCTGTTTTTATTGGTCACATTATTATTATATGTAATATGGAGCCAAACGAGTTTTGTTAATATATCCTGATTGCTCACTTTTGGAACATTTTGCCACTATATGCTACCAATATTTTGGTTTTCCAATCACGCTAAAAGAGCGATCGCATGGCCAAAAACCACCACCAGTCTGGTTACTTTTGCTTCACATATATATGTTTATGACATTTCGTTTGTTGCAACTTTTGTAGTTAAACGCGTGCCCTTACTTTTTCGTAATTTTGCCTTTCTCTGAGAGAATTTTACCCCTTTTCGAGCAGAAAGTAAAGGAACAGACCTAAAGGTGCGTGTCCACTTGAGAGCACTTTTGCTTTCCATTTGAGAGTGAAATTTTTGAGATTTACTATCGAGAGTTGTTTGCGAGATATCTGAGAGTAAATTTGCGGATAGTACTCTCACAACCGTGTCCACTTATTATCTTTATAGCTATATTTTTTTTTGTTCCTATCCCGAAACTCAGGAAGAAATGTGTTCCAAAGAATTTCTTCGGATTCATACATTTCTATTAATATTTTTACTTTTTCGATATTCCAAATTGATGCCATAATATTTATTTATTTATTATTTCCAGAAATTCAAATTCAAAATCAAGTTATCAAATTCAAAATTATATACATTTTTTGACAATTTATTTGTAGGCATACATAACCGATTTACTCGCAGCTAGCTGCTCTCAGAATACGAACTCTGTTTGAATAGTGCGAGTTGTTCTCCGAGAGTAGCAAAATGTATGTCCACTTACAAACAACTCTCAAGAAGTCGGAAAGCTGAGAGTAGCAAACCAACTCTCTGCGAGTTACTCTCGTGACCGTGTCCACTTACGAAACTGCTCTCGAGAGTGGCCTGAGAGCTACTCGCAATAGTTTTACTCTCAAGTGGACACGCACCTTAATGTTTGGTTGAACTACCCCGATTTTCGATCAAGCAAATTAATCAGCTCGAAAACCGATTTCAACTAAGTTTTGTAGAGATTGCTGCGGAATTTCTCTCCAAGCTCATTCCACGTTGTAAGGTGGGTAACTGATGAGTATTGCCTGTTATTGCCGTAAATTTTATGGACCAGCATGGTTTATGGGCACCGTAGCGCAAGTGGTTAGTGCGTCGGACTACTGAGCCAGCGGTCTTGGGTTCGAATCCCGCCGCAAACACCTAAAAGTTTTTTCACAGTGCCCACCTCTTTCGAATGCCTGACAAGCATCAAAGAGTATCATTTGTCACGATTAAGCTTCTCAACTCGCCGTTCGGAGTCGGCAAAAAAACTGTAGGTCCCTTCCATTCGTGCAAAAATATAACACGCACACACAAATGGTTGCGAGAAGCAGGCCCAGCTTCACCCCGAGCTGTAGCGCCAACTAAGTAAGTAAGCATTCCCCATAGGTTTTCGATTGTCAAGAACTTAAATTTGATTTTGTTGAAACCATGGTTTGCTAGCCTTGCTTTTGTGCATCGACGCGTTATCCTGTTGGAATACGAGGCCGGATGAAAACGCACCATAACGAACCATAAGGCTGCCACCACCGGAATTTTGCTTTAAAAAATACCTCAGATCCTTCCATGGATCCTTCCAATAGCAGTGAAAGCCATCTGGACTATCGACGTTGAACAAACAAAACAACAACGGTTGGACATATGAATTTAGTTTTCTGTTTTATTTTGAAGCTTGGGCAATGCAGTTATGTTCGGAACAAGATATTGTTCAAATGTAGACCACGGCTTTGTTTACACTGACGCACCCCATCGCTCCTATTTTTGATCACCTTGTCCAACATTTGCGGCTGTATGTCGTCTTCCAAAAAATCAAAACTCTGTGGATTATCGGCATAGACATGTGCTTTGACGTAGACTCAAATACTTCAGCAATTCACAAATCGTCGTCGTGAGATGATCCAATCGCCAATCTTATCCTTCAGCAATTCGAGCCTAACATTAGCTGTATAGAACGTAGCGCTATCTTGTTGAAACCATATCTCCTGAATTTCGATGTTCTCAAGTTCTGGCCACAAAAATTCGGGTAACATTGCTCTTAAGCGGTCTCCAATAACGGTTACGACTCTTACCTCTTAATTTCGGATGAAGATCATTATTTGGTATTCTGATTTGTTAGAGTCGTTTGTCCCTTCCATTCTGGTTGAAAAATGATTTAGATAGATTTATTACAGTCAAGCTTGAGATCAATAGTGGTCAATGCAAGAGTTTTCACGTTTCGACGACTTTTCGGTGACCATATGGCTAAGAGAACCAGTACATTGAATCTCTAAGTGTCACAGCACTATTTGTACGATACCAAGTACTTGATGTGTACGTTAATGGGCAGCATATGTATGAACATAATGCTATGGTTGGGGTTTACCGCATGGCACCAGTGGCGCACCTATGTAACCCTGCTGAGTTAAATGCTATGTATGTAGACTTTACTACGGGCCACCATACTCCCCAGGTCTGGGGGATGAGGTTGCGTAGTATTCAGCTTCTGAAAATCGCCGTAAGCTAGAGTAGCACCTGCTCAAAGTCCTTTCGGAGCATTATAGGTAAGAGACCGTCAAGACCTGGAGTTGTAAAGGGTGTAAAGCGGCTGATCGCCCAGGCGACATTTTCATCGGTGAGAATATACTTGAATATACAACTGCTACCAAACTTGACTGACGAGCAAACATGGACAGTACCAAGAGTTCCACAAATCTATAGAAGTCTTTCCTATTTAATATGACAGGGTAACGTCTGCACCAACAGGTCACTCATTTGATGCTGGTGTTAGTTGTTTTGAACCTTATTCCTATTTGTTCCTGCGTTTTTCGGTCTAAAATGATGTACTATGGTTTCTCTCAAAGATCTACAGAAAGTTGTTGAGCCTTGTGTGCATGAAGAAATGTTGGTTAAGCTCATTAAATAACTGTCATTCTTTTTGAAACTCCTCTACTCAAAACCATGGAATATATTTCATAAATCAGTTCAGCATTAAATCACTCACCTGTTTCATTCGTTTAGTCATTTACTTGACATAGGTATGTTCACCAAGACCGCACTGGCAATCATTTTTGAATATCTGATGGCTTGGAATTCCAATCAGCTGCAACTTGAGCCATTTATCATTCCAAATGTTTAAAATGAACAGGGAAGCCCAGTAGCTGAGTTAAGTGAAAAAAAATGTTATTAAAGAAAATTTAAAATTGCTATGCACATCGGTATGAATAACATTGACAGCGACGATGGTTGCATCTACATGTTCACAGCATACCTATGTCGTTGACACTAAAAACATGAATTACATGTACACGAACATGAAACTATCAGTAGAGTGGTATGTGCAAAGCAGCGTCTTGTGGGTCCCGCAAGAGGTTATAGTAGCATAGTGTAGATGGTATTTCTTTTCCATGTCTAGGTGTTCGCTTTAGCATGAGCGTAACATGCAAACGAGTGAAATCAATAGATTTGAACCAAATTTTTAACAAATTTATAAATACGCGCAATATTGAATAGAGTCAGGTGACATTTAGCAAGCTTTCAAAGCCAGCATGTGTTGATCTGTCAGATCACATTTTTCCTACATTCTGTAAACGAAGTCATAGTCTCCCCTTCATGGAAGAGCTGAACGCAGCTATCAAAAACATTAAGTTAAAAAAACTAAAACCCGACTAAGGGAAACACTAACTAAAAAGTACGAAACAATACGAAACGAAACGATGTTGTTCAGAGTAGAGCCGTGGTCACATGCCGTTATAATACATAACATATTTATATAAGTACGCATTCATAGGGCAAACCGACATGCGACCACGGCTATACTCTGAACATCATCGTTTCGTTTCGTCTTCTGTCAATGATAAGCAATGGCATAACTTTCAATGATACACAACTCTCCAGTTATCCTGGACACCACCCAAAGAGTTAGTTGAAACCTAAAAATCTGAGTTTCTTATCAATACGCCGATCTGTCTGTCTTTCGTTCTTGTTATTTATGTGCTCGCGCTGTGTGTAAACATTATAACGGTATTCATATCCCCTTTAGCGTGTGTAAATTATAATAAAAAAATAAAATAAAAATGGAAGCATTCATTGCTTTGTAGAGTTCAAGGCCGTATTCGGGACCCCGCTAAAACTGATCCAGCTGTTTCGCTGAAAAACACACAATGCAATGTGCAGTTTGGAAACAGTACTTCTGAACTATTCCAAACGTATACAGGATTTTGGCAAAGAGATGCGCTATCATATAACTTCTCCAATCTAGTGCTGGAACAGATAGTGCGTCGGGCAGGTGTCAACATGGAAGACACTATCTTCAGCAAATCTGCCAGCTGCTGGCGACTTTAAAATCATCGGTCACTCCCGGCACGCTGAGAGTTAACAATAGTCACTTTGAAGTGGTTAAGGAGTTCAAACATCAACTCCACGAATGACACCTTAGTGGAGATGTGACACGAAGATTTACCCTAGGAAACCACTGCGTCTTCGGTTTGGTAAAAAAAACTGGGTTCTAAACTCCTAACTCGGAACACGACATTCATGCTCTACAAAACACAGATCTTGCCAGTTCTGCTGTATGGTGCCGAGTGCTAGACGATAAGCAGGAAAGCAGAGCAGGTTTTGAACACTTCCGAGGGAAAACTTCTTCGTCCGATATTTGGTCGATATCTGGTAGGAGGAATGGAGGTGGTCGCCGTGGTTGTGGTGGTTAGTGCGTTGGACTACCACGCAATGCTGCCAGGGTTTAACTCCTGGCCGGGTCTAACACCTAAAAAAATAGTTTTTTCACGGTTTTTTGCCGCTACAGCTCGAGGTGAACCTGGGCCTGCTTCTCGCAACCATTTGTGTGTGCGTGTTATATTTTTGCACGAATGGAATGGACCTACATTTTTTGCCGACTCTGAACGGCGTGTTGAGAAGCTCAATCGTGACAAATGATACTCTTTGATGCTTGTCAGGCATTCGAAAGAGGTGGCACCGTGAAAAAACTCTTTTAGGTGTTAGACCCGACCAGGAGTTGAACCTGGGCAGCATTGCGTGGTAGTCCAACGCACTAACCACCACGGCCACGGCGACCACTGAGATCTGCCCCTTGATTAATTTACAGAGAGGCATCAAGGGCGCTAACATCTTTTTATACAGCCAAGCTGCACTCAAAGCCTTGAGCTCCTACTCTTTAGACTCGAGACTGGTTAAGTTCTGATTCAATGCCAATATTGGGTATTTACAAACTTCTTCTCTGGCCATTGTCAGTTCCGAAACCACCTAAACAAGTTAAGCCTCTCTAGCGAGACCGATTGTCGACTCTTTTTAGATGAGGTCGAGACGGCCGAGCACATCCTGTGTGATTACCCGGCTTTTTTTGGGGTCAGACGGCCTACCCTACATAACGAACTCCTCAGACCTTATGTCTTACAAAATGCGTCAACCAAGGACTAGCCTTTTAGAAAGGTGGTCTGCCTCTTGGACTAATAAGGAACCTACGATACAATCGATCTTTTAGGTCACAGAATCAGCCTTGGACAGGATCACTCCCCATAAAAAAATAAGTAAAATTGAACGAACCCCTGTGATTCATTAGCATAACGTTTTAAAGTATGTTGCTGCCTGACAGTCGAATGTTTTTCTGTCTAATCTCGATCTCTTTCCTCTCCTTATTTTCTCATTAGCAGATTTTCTTTTTTCTCTCTTCTATTTCTCTTAATTATCTGCCTTAAATCAAATCCTAACGAACCGCCACAGTCCAGGTATGGTTGCCATTAAACGTTCAATTCAACGTTTTTTTGTTTGTTTTGTTTTTGCGGAACAATTAGCCACTTACGTCTTTTTAATTAATTGTCATGTGGAAAAAGTTGTTTACCTACGCGTACGCTGCTGCATAACATACCAGTTTCTGTACATAAAAAAAAAAAACGGTGACACTAATGTCTGAGGCACATCAACCACATAACCGCTTTAACTACCTTTAGATGTGTAACACGACGCAACACTTTTTTTTTTGTCGGCCGGCACGGCGGTATATGGTTGGAATATTTGTTTTGTACTTCAGGTTAACAATCCCAAAATTTGTGGGGAATTTTGCTATTTATGTTTCAAAGAAAAAACTGCACGACACGAAATTAATCCAAAAGTAACTTAGAAGTGGACAAACCTGTCGCACGACAACGATTGCATGCGGCATATGCTGTGCGTTGTTCAGAATTTTATTTTATATTTATTTTTATTTTTAAATTCCCACATTTACAATTCATTTGTGTGTGGAAAATGTTAACACCTGCCTTAGAGATACCTGAAGTGGCAGCCAAATCGATAGGAGCATTCCAGTTCCACTCGTCTGTGGGGAGTGCTCAATTCATTGACGGTGGATGGGAAACAATTTTGTTATCTTGCCGATAAAATTGTTTCCTACGTAAATTTGCAAGGAATTCGATTTCCATGAAAATCCACATAGCAACTGCTCCTGAGAACGGCCGCGTTCAATTTTCCGCCGGAAGGATGCGAATTGCTTTTTAACCTTTTGTCGATTTTATATTGATGGTTCGTTGTGCGCTTCCGTTTGATTTGTGACGGTAAAATGTAATATAAAATGGAAGCATTATCAGTATTTCTGTTTATTTGTGTGATTGAATGCACTGAGAGGAAAGTTTGTTACCTTGTGTTTAATGTATTGAAGACCAGATTTTAATTTTATTGTTCTATCTTTGGCGATGAACTAGATTGTCATGCTTCTTAAGGATAACATAAGGATATTTATGTAAAGCGTGGGGTGAAGAATACAGCTTTCATTTCGGTTAGATTTGAGTCTCTCCGCCCTGGTCTGCATTTCGACTGAAAGTGGATTGAAATCAAATTTGGAATTCACTCGAAATGGAGATCAGTGTTCTGCATTCCGAGTGAATTCGAGTTTTTGGAATTCACTTCCAATTCATTTGTTTGAAATGTCGAAATCAGCTGTAAGATATTTTCAAAATTATTTGAGATTTTCAGTTCCTTGTTTTTGTTTTGTAAAAGTAAATTAGAATTAATAACTTACAAAAAAAATGATTTTATTAAAAACGAATTCTTTTATTTTATTGTCCCGCCCGGCTACGCCCGCGCCCAATACAATGTTCAAAGTATGAATAAGCAGCAGCATCATTTTTCTACTATTATTTGGTTGTACCACATAAAATGTTTGATTAAGTAGCAAACATTTAAAAATCAAAATATGAGGCGTGAGAATCTACAACGCTCTTCCGACGTCAAACGTCAAGTATTCATTTATTTAAGAATCTCTGAACTTTCAACGCCTTTTGTTTGGTATCGGAAGACTATCTGGTGGCTAAATGACTTCAGACTGACTGAAATATCAGGACAGTACCGTTTATGGGGAAGAATATTCCAATCCCAAATACTAAGAGTTTTTGTACTGCTACACGTGAGATATGGAGTTTAGCATTGCCATGTAATAGTATCGTACCATGCCATTGCATGCACTTCTTATGTCGATTCCCTCAGAAAATTGTAAGGCGTTTATAGTTGCTCGTGGTGAATAAAATGAAAAGTCCATCAGACTGTCACCATAAACTTTTCTAGTTTAAGAGTGGAACTAGGGATGTGGTTTAGTTTTACATATAATATGTATGTACATTCAACCACTACCCAGGTCCATACATACTCCACTTTTCACCACAGGTTATTATCCTGCCTACCTTCTCCGTCTCGCAGTTAACAATTTGATAAAACTCCTTACCATTCAACATGAAAAAACATGTCCATTAGATCCGAATTTTGTTTTGTTTGTTTTCTGTTTCCCTAAATATAGAACTTGTTTATAACTTGACTCCAGCGCTCCCTAGCGAGCCTATGTCCTTTCCCAGGTCCCAGACTATCTCTGTACCAAATTTCATTATGAATAGTCCAACGGTTTAGGCGTGAAAAGGTTACCGACAGGCAGACAGACAGAGTTACTTTCGCATTTATAATATTAGTGTGTTGATTGGTGAAAATCGCGAGACTGATGGATGTTACCAAAGGTCAGTGGGAGAGGATTTCGCCTTTGGCCTTGGTTTAACAACTGTTTAACATTTTGCAATACAAATTGTGTTCGAAGTGGACTTAACTGCAAAGTACGCAGATGGAAGAAGAAAATATGTTGTTTTTGAAAAATAAGGGATTCCGGGGATTATTGATTGCGTATAAACATTCACTTTCACCCTTTAAAAATATTTAATGTTTTATTTTGTTAATAAAATTTGTTAACTACAATTTCTTATCTTTTTCAACCCAGTCGTTGGAAGACCTTGACCCTTTAACCGTTGTACTTACTTGCTCCACAAATCCTTAGTACTCCCTTTGCCCGTTTGGTTCTCTCGGCTAAAAAATAACGAAAGAGAATTACAATATTGTACAGCCAAACCAGAAGAATATCTTCTACTGCGTGTAAGAGGATGAATGGGGTAGAAAACGAATGCACAACTAAAGGGTGATTTTTTAAGAGGTTGAGAACTTTTTTTAAAAAAAAAACAAAAAATTCGAAAAAATGAATGAAATATTTATTTGAATCGATAGTTTGAACCTTGCAATTTAATGTTTAAAGATAATTTCATGCAAATGTTGACCGCGGCTGCGTCTCAGGTAGCCCATCCGCTGAGTCCAATTTTGGCATACTCTTTCACACATATCGGCCGGTATCTCACGAATGAATGCATGGATGTTGGCTTCCAGTGCGTCAATCGAAGCGGGCTTGTCCCTATAGACATTAGCCTTGACATACCCCCACAAAAAATAATCTAATGGTGTCAAATCGCACGATCTAGGCGGCCAATTGACCGGCCCGAAACGTGAAATTAACTGTTCACCAAACTCGCCTCGCAATTGCGCCATTGTTTCGCGTGCTGTGTGGCATGTGGCACCGTCTTGTTGAAACCACATATCATGCAAGTCAAGAACTTCCATTTCGGGCAAAAAAAAGTTTGTTATCATCGCTCGGTAGCGTTCACCATTGACAGTAACGCTGCGATTCGCATCATCTTTGAAGAAATATGGCCCAATAATGCCGCCGGCCCATAAACCGCACCAAACAGTGGCTTTTTCGGGATGCATTGGTAGCTGTTGCAATGCTTCTGGCTGATCTTCACTCCAAATGCGGCAATTTTGCTTATTTACGTACCCATTCAACCAAAAATGAGCCTCATCATAAAATGGAAGCAGCGCGCGATGAACATTTCGAACCGAGCACGAATTTTGATAGTAAAATTCAATAATTTGCAAGCGTTGTTCATTTGTAAGACGATCCATGGTTAAATTGCAAACCAAACTGAAGCTGTTTGACAGTGACACAAGGTACTAAACACACGTCAGCTGTCAAAACCAGTGTTGCCAAAACCAAACCAGCTAAAAAATCACCCTTTATAAAAAAATATTAGATTCACAAAAATACTAGCATACTAGCACAGTGAAAAGAAGTTCAGTAAGTACACATCAGAAATCATCCCTTGTGCGCTCGAAGAGTTCAAAGTATGATATGAAACCGATTTTCTCCAAACAGAATTGATCTCGTGTGCGCTCCCACACTCTCTATCTCTATCCAATACTAAAATGAACGAATGTATTCTGGTGATTGAGACTTTTGGTTGTATTGAAATGAAGTGAACCAATACAAAATACAATATTATTCTATCTCTATTATTGAATGATTGAATGATTGATTGAAAAGACCGAATCATTTTTGAAACCAATACTTGAACGATTCGATCTTCAAACGCGAACGATTGATACAGCTCTAGCCTGGAGATCAATAACATTGGAAACGGCTCCCTGAAATTACGCCAAAAGAAACTACGCCAAAAAAGAAAATGGAAAGAAAGCCCGAAAATCCCCATACAAAGTTGTGGCGTTTTTTCCTAGGAAAAATCACCCAAATAGTTTGGCGTAAATGCTGACAATTTTGCCATTTTTTCCATAACTTTTTTAGACATTTTTTCCATTTATGAAATATAAAAAAACGCAAAAAAAATTGTTTGGAAAAAACGCCAGAATATTTTTTGGCCTTTTTTCCAAATTGAAAAAGGAAAAAACCCCAAAAAAGTTGTTGTGAGTACTAAAAAAGGTAAACTTTTTCTGGCGTAATTTCCGTTTTACTTTTAAGCTGTTTTTCAAAAAATGTGGCATTATTTCCTTGCATTCTGGCGAATTTTCTTTTTTTTGTTGGCGTTTTTGCCGAAAACTTCACGACACAATTATTTTGGCTCTATTTCTAAAAAACTTTTTGGCGTTATTTCAGGGAGCCATTGGAAACTTACAAAAAGTTGATCGATAGAATGCTTAGATTGACGGTAAAATTGGTGTAAGTACGAGGTGACATTTTTTTTTTCCGAAAAGGAGATCTAACTCTATTTTATTAACCAAGTCTTTTAATTTGTTAGGTTTAGCTACTCGTCGTTTGGTAATTTGGCTAGATATACATTATATTGACGAAGCCATTTACAATATATTTTGATTATCACAATTAAAAAGCCAAAAGCCCGATTTCACACTGTTGGTGTTGGTTTAGTTAAGTGTAGGCTAAACTTCCCTTAAGAATATTTCGTTTTCACAGTCAATATTTAAGTTTTTTTTAACTAAGCCGGCTCTATGCAATTGCTCCTAACGTATTAACTCCTAATGAAAGAGTTCCTAATGAAGAAATTCCTAACAATAAATGCAATAATTCCAAATTTTTGAAACGAAATAAATCCTAATTCAGGATGAAATATCTTCTAACCCAAATATGAAATAAATCCTAACATTTAGGAGTTATTCCATAATAAAACAATTCCTAACGCTAAAAAATTAAAAAATTCTTAAAGTGCAAAACATTTGTGTCAGTACAGTTTTAATTATAAACTTGGATGTTGTCAACACTATGGATCTGCCTACAGGGCATCTAATAAATTCGTCCTCATCCGAATGTAGCTTATTGAAGCATTCACTCTGTTTTATCCGCCACTGCATGGTTGGAAATAGAAAAATAATTCAGTTGTGCTTCCGGCAACATTTGCAAAACAACCGGTGTCCTTAAAAAAAGTACGAACATTTTAAAAAGATAACAAAGCAGAAGTATGCGATGAAACTTCCATATTCTTTTTCCTTCCTCGATCTGCATGCTGTTAAACCAGCATTGTGAAAACAACATCTGTATTGATCTTGAGTTTATCCTCGGATCGACACCTAAGCTCGCACTGTGAAAACGGGCAAAAGAGTTCTGTATGAATTTCTCTGACAGAATGCACTGTCCGGAATCTTATGAACGTCAGTGTATTTCATAGTTTACTCGTAGAAACGAGTAGTTTGCTGGATTAAGATCGATCAAAAAGCAAAAGCTGGTAATAGACCCATCTGACTTGTTTGTCACCTGACAACTTCACCAACGACGTTACCCATCAGTCATGTGTGTTGTGCCATCTCCATTTGGAGGATTCCATCGTAGATGTTCCCTAAGACGATTCCTAAGATAGTGCCTTGGCCGTTGCGCAGTGCTAGGAATGCACACTTCTTTAACTTCATCGTTAACCCGGCTTCACGTAACAACTATAGGAAGTCCTTTAGAACTTCGAGTCCGCCCTTCACGTTTCGGCTTTTAAGAATAAAATCATCTAGGAAGTCTGATACAGTTCCGTTCGGCATCTGACTAATCAATTTTCTCGAAGTCTCCTGGAAAACGCTTGGAGCATTAGCCAGCCCAAACGGCATGTAATTGAATTTGTGATGTCAGTCTATGGTCACAAATGCCGTGTATTGCTTCGAAGACTCGTCCATCGGAATTTGGTGGTACCCGGACATCAGATCCAACGTTGTTAAGCAACTGTACTCGGACAAATCGGCTAACTCCTCTTCCACGACCAGCATAGCGAACGGCTGCTTTGCGGTAATAGAATTTAATTCAGTAATTTAGTCGACGCAAAACTTATCTTCACCATCGGCCTTCTTCACTAGTACTATTGGAGAAGCATACACGGAATCGCTATTACGGATGATACCACTTTCGTACAATTCGTTTACCTTTTGACGAACAATATCACGTTTAGCGAATAGTATACGGTACGGTTTCTTATTGACTAGTCGGTCGCTGTTCAAAACTATTTTCATAGAATTTGTTTTACACTTACCCAGTTTGGAAAGAGTAACTCTCTGCGAAACAATCTTGGTATTTTTCGAGAATATCAAGAATTGTTTCTTTGTCAACCGCAGAAACTTTCGCCGATCTTGACCTGATTTCGAACGCCTTCTATTCGGCACTCATTCCCTTCAATAACAAGGCGAACTTTATCAGAACACAGAATGTCCTTTCCGAGTAAAATAGGTTCATTTAACACGTCATCGTCGACGATCAGTAAAACCGCGGATAGCTTCTCACCACCTATTTCTAGCTTAAACGTCAGCTGTGTTGAACATGTTTGTACATGGTAGAGTAGCATTTCTTAAGTCTAGGGTGACTAGCACGACGATTTTTCTCTCGATATGGATGCTTTCCTGTGCTTCCTGGAAGGTCCTAACTACCTGCTCTACTGCACCTATTAGGGAGTGTCCTGTTCTAAATCCGTGTTGTTTAGGGAATATATCGGCGGCTGTTGTGGACTACTGTTCGGATTCGTGATTTTAACTTTCTCTCTCGAAGTTTACCAGCGGTGTTAGCCACAGAAAAAAATACGAACTGCGAAATGTTCATTATCTTTGTAGTGAAGGACATAATGTATGTACATAATATCATTTCATTTTGTAAAGATGAAAAATTCAATTTTTCCTTTTCTTTGATCACCAGCGGTAAAGTTCCAGGTTTATTACCTTCGGCCGAAATACCATTTTGCAGTTTCTCTATTCGTTTTCCCTTTACCCTATATCGAAGGTGCAACGAAAGCTGACTCATTTGTTCCCATCTTGCCATATATTTGTATTCAAAAATTTAAACTACATCCAATGTTTACCCGACAAACCACAAAGAACCACTTCAGTGGGTCAAACGATCGCGCCAATCGAACAAAAATGCTTATACTCGACCCACATTCGAGTACAAAGTAAAAATGCTGTAAACACTTCCAAAATGACTCAACACTGGATCTCTCCAGAGAAGAAGAAAACGAATTCTTTAAAAATAATTAATCACTGTCAGCCAGCACGTTGTGAATCCAATTAAACATTTTTCAATCGTTTTTGCTTCTTGCCACCCCCCATTTAAACGTTTGCGTTATTTTTCTAAACTTCAAAACCACATTTTCCAACAGTGTACGAAGTACAGCGTACCTAGGTGATTTTATCTTCTCCTCTTTTATTTTTTTGTTATCTGTAAACATTGCATACCGACAATCTGCCGCAAGATTTCTTCACCTTTGGCGTCGGTCGGTGCTAAGCTGTTGAGTATCTTTCCACTCGAACACACCTCGAGCGTATCTAATTCCTGCAAAAAAAGGTGAAAATTTCATAATTCCAAAAAAAGAAGAGCAGCAAAATGATTGGTTGAGGTGTCGGTAGGTACATGTGTACCTTACCTACATACATATAGTATGTATATGTTCAGATGTCTGTCACCGGTAATAACTGTCTGGTCTCCTGTCTGCAATGTGAACCATTTACCCATAGCAAATGTAATTAGATGGAAGGTAAGCAAAAAATACAAAAAAAAAAACAGCATTTCATGCCGGATGGCATCTGAAATTGAATTTTACAGGGCTCTCGGCTGCAGACAGCGCAAAAGAGCAATCAACCAAATAGGGAGCCCAAGCCCAACCATAATTGTCATCCTTCTTAGCCTCCTCGCTGCATCATCATCCACTATGAGGTTTATTGCGCTACTTGTTGCCTCATTTGCCGCCAGTTAGCCCCGTCCTCTGTCAATCCAATCCATCATGTCATCATGTTGATCTACGTGTAGCTATTAAGATCTGTTTTACGTACTGCCGCTGCCTCCACATAAATTGTCAATTAAAATTCATCATAACATTGTTAGACTGACGGGCGGATTAAAGTTTTGCCCACATTTTGATTACACTCTTGTGCACAAGTGTATCCAGTTCTATGACAATTGACATTTTACGTGCAAAAAAAAAAGAGAAGAAGACGGACATAGAACAAGATGTGTCTACAAGCAACTTATTCAGAGGCACCTTCTAGCATATCAATTAGCCATTAGATTCGGCGTCGGCGGCGCAGCGGTTCGCTTCGCTTTGAGCCAAGCGAAATGAACGGTCACCGTTGCAAACGTCACTCGACATGACAATCGAATTATGTGACAACACATTTCTGTCACAAATCATCAGTCGGTGTGGTGTGATGCCTTCACGCTCCATCACTTTATGTCGGAGCTCATGCATGCAGGCATGCTACACATGCTACAACCTGTTAAAAAAAAAAAAAAAAAAACAACAACAAATTAACCAAAGCGAACGTTAAAAAAGAAGAGTGGGGGAAATTACGATAAAAGAATGTTACGGGTAATTTGTATCTTCTGTCTGTCATAACGCGTGTGTATATGTGTGTCTGTTTGTTGCATGCAGTGGCATAGTGGTTGTTATGTGATAATGTCATTGTTTTGGTTTTGGTTTATGGCATTATGGTGTGCTGACAATTTCTGTTGTACTCATTGTTATTAGACTCATAATGGTGGCCGTGCTGTTTGAGTGGACTTAACAGATGTGATTCTACACTGAAAATGAGTTAGAATGTTAATTAAGCGGTATTGTGGGTCGATAGAAAATGGACTGTGGATGAAAAATGAAAAGGGGAGAATGTAGAGAGGTGTGCTCATTAAGTCACTAAAAGTGGTTGATGAAAATTCATTTTACTCTTTTATATATTAGATCTGTAGACTATTGTATCCTACGGATAAACAACATGCTCTGCATTCCGATTTGGTTCACCTCCTTGGTATCCATGGTTATGAAGTGCAGCTGGAGCAAGAATGGAAAAATCATTACAGCGTTCTACATACAGTGAAATTTCCCATTATGGACAGCTCCCTTAGACGGACTGATCCTTTAGACGGGCAAATTTTCCTAACCAAACTTTTATGTTTCAGATTTCAAACATTTTACGTTCCCTTGACGCTTAACCGGACACTCCCTTGCTCGGACGCGGACATGCGTACACATATCAGTCAGAAATTTTTTTAATTTAATTCCATTAGACGGACAAAAACAAAAAAAAAATCCTCCGTAGTTTCAGATCGGGTGTTTGTTTTTATTTTGATTTTAATTTTAAAGAAACATACTTCCTCACAGTCGCAAAAGATGCAAATGAAAAGACAAAATACAACAGAAATATGTATAATGCACACTTTTAGTACAGTGCGTAACATACCGTCTAGCCAGGTCATGTCTCTGCTGATGGTTTGGCCGACATAGCGGGCGGGATTAGGTAACTCCTTAGGTACAAATGCGAGTGTGGATGTGTGTGTAACAGGGTGACAGAGTGAGTGAAATTTTAAACAAATTCCCCATTTTTAGTGGGTATGTGGTAGGTAGTATGGGGTGCATCGATGGGGCCTAATTTTAATCTGGCCTTACCATATAAATATCTTGAAGAAATATTCTCCCAGAATCTTTTTGTTCTTTGGGAGGAGAGTGCACAGGAGATGACAGCTGCGACAGAAGTTATTTGCGAGGCTTTCCAATCTTTGATCTGTTTTGTTTTGTTTATCGTATCAAATAAAGTTGGAGTGCTTTTTTATGTTTCGATAAATAAAGATAATTTATTTGAAAAAAAAAATGTTTCTATCCGTTGAACGGACAACTCCCCACATGTTGTCACTGTCCTCCTAAGGGAGGTTTCACTGTTATTTGCTGGCGGGTGTTTGTTTAATTTATTCGTACGTCAAACTGCCTTATCTGTAGCTTTAAAATGATCGAACCCTTCACAACGAGCGGTATTTTGGTGCAGACTGACTTCGTTTAGACCTGACTTAGACGAAAATGTTGTAAATGATAAATAATGTCAACTTTAACATGTCTCCTAACGGAAGCTCTTCACTCTGATACTCTTGAATGCTTGTCAGACATTCGGAAGAGATGGCACCTTAAAAACAGTTTTAGGTGTTTTGCTAGGATTGGATGGGCAACATTGCGAAGTAGTCATACGCACCACTACACCACGGTCGTGATGGGTCTAGTGATCTGTAATGGCTCTGCCTTATAACTCCTCTCAAACTAACCTTACTTTACCTAACCTAACCCACTTGTGCTCTTTTTTTTTACTAAATAATAGTTGAAATCCTTCAATGTATCTTTAAATAATGACCGTTTTTATAATTTATTTTCAGAGTTCAAATCACAAGGAATTAAATGTAAGTGCTCTCAAAAATTACTAACTAATATTTAAACTATTTGGAATCAAAAAATTGTTTACGGTAATTTTTTATTTTTATTTTTAAGTTCTTTATGTTCTTTAAATTTAAATAAACTCGATATTAACAGCCATATTGACTCGAGTTAAAACTTACATCCGGGTTAAAGTGAGTTTAAACTGAAAATTAAACCCAACTTCATAATATTCACTCGTTTAACCCGCATTTAAACCCAGTTGAATAAACCTGGTCGGCGTTAAATCCGTCGGCAATATAGGAGACACCACCAGCGTCAAGCTGAAGTACTCAATTGGGTAATTCAGCTCAAGTATTTCTGATTTGGCTCAATGCTCCGAGCCACAGAGAAATGGCTCACATTTGGCTCATTTGGCTCAAAACTTTGTTCTCTTAAAAAAAAAACTGTTAAAAAGCAATAAAAACGAAATCAGGAAATAAGAATTCACTCTATATAACATTGAGACAAATAAACACAACCGCTTGAAATATGAAGTATATTCACTTATGAGTTTTAAAGAGCCTTTAAAAGGATCAACAATATCATGGGGGAATTTTGAACAACCTATAGATGAAATAACGAAATGTTAGCCGTATTGTTTCTTTCCTTGGTTATTCGTTTTCGTCTTTATTTATGTATATGCTATGATATGTTTTTTTGTGGTTAGCGAATCTTTTGCGATTTCCAAGCCGTAATACCAAATGATCGCAGTCGTCCTTAAGAAAATGAAATTGTGAAATGCTGTTGCTGTGTTCGTGTTTATAAAGAAAGCAATTATTTTTTTGGGCTGCAATCTCCCCCTCATTCTTTTTCAGTAATTTTACTAATTTGCCTCAACCTGTGTGTGAAATGGCTCAACTCCAACATCTATCCGGAACAACGCTGGACACCACCTCATCAAATAAATTAGATGTCCGCGTTCTAATTTAAATTGCTTCCCGAGTACAACGATATCTGTAGAAGCTGCATAGATGAAGAAAGTGAATCGACCCAACATCTACCCTGCTACTGCCCCACTATCCAAGAAGGACGCCTCCGTACTTGAGGCCATAGATTCTTGGCGGACATAGCAGAGATCGGAAATTCAAAAATATCGAATCTTCTTTCATTCGCCGAGAGCACAAATCGGTTTACGAGTTCGTTAAAAAGACAATTTACTCCCGAGTGGAAGTGATTGCTCGAACAATCCCACATCCTTTAAATCTAATTTAACCTAGCCCGACCACCTCCGAAAGATCAAATGAATCCGAAGGCGGTTTAAGCAGTGGTTGGTGAACGCCGCCAGTTGCTAGGGTTGATTCTTTTTTGAATCTCGAAAGTTTATAGAGCTGATGTTACTACACTGATCCCGAAGTTATTTCTGGATGGAAGATAAAGAACAGCGATTGAATGAAACACTTACCATGACACAGGGCGATACATTGAATAACACACTGATCGACTCCCATCCCATCGAGCGCCCTTTAATTGTCATTCGATTTGTCTCCATGCTACATACGAAGACATAATTAAGGACAACAGAAGATCAGTTTCCATTTAGGAAATGCACTCTTTTTATTTGTTTCATTTTGGGTTCACTTTCGCAATCCACCGCGATTTTAAGTTCGGAGTAGGAGTCCTACACTGGATCAATCTCATATGGATAGATGGTTAGGTTAAACTATTTCAACAGATACTAGTAGCCCGGGGTATCACCATGCACGATTTGTACACCCAAATACTCGCCGTCGGGGTACGCCTGCCCTACTAATCCACACCCGGAGACTTCTACCACTCTGCTCACGAAACTACAGTTAGGTATTACTTCGCGGGTCTGGTTAGCACCTTATGCTATGTGCGCTGTGGCTGCGTTTCAGCTCTTTTTAACCGTTTCTTTCGAGTCTTCTTAGCTCGTTCTGCACGCTCGTTATGAAAGAGCAGATCTGCAACTAGTAGTCCCCTCAATTTATCATATGGCTTACAGTGGAATATTGCGTGCTCCGCGTCTTGCTCCACCTCTGGACATTCTGGGCAGATCCAATCTGTGAAGATATTTTCGATAGCTGCCGACTGAACAGAAATTGCATAAGGTGGAAGTTGAAATCCCCGTGTGCTCTTTTTGTCCAAACCTCGATTGTGGAAATCAGCTTATGGCCCATCTGCCTTTTGTCGTGGTAGCCGATCTGGGCGCTACCGATGTGGTTACCCTCCTGGTAATTTTGGTCTCCTGTTGGTTTGTCGTTTGCCTAAGGTAAACCCTTTGCATCTCGTTGGCGAGAGTATCGATAGGAACCATACCCGCTATAACACAGACTGCTTCAGGTTTAACTACCTGTAAAGCCACCAAGTGTTCCGCTAAGAGGCCAGATAAAGTCATCTCTATATTTCTCCTCAGTCCGGGGCGTAGAGACTGCCGTAACCTTGTGGGGCTAGTTGTGGGACACAACGCCTGTGGCTATTACCTAACGTGCTACAGAACATTTCCTCTATTAGTGTCCTGCTTTTATAAGACAAAGAGTTCGCATCTTATGTTCTGATGTTATGAGGTTTATTCTCTTTCCCTAGCAAAGATTATTCGTTTTATTGGAGGGACGAAGAAATTCGACTAGGAGACTCAAAGGGAAGTGAGTACATTGGACCGCACAATTGTCTGAGTGCTCGAAATGATAATCATGTACACGGTCATTCCCCATGAACTATAATTAGCTATCAAATGGGCACTGTGGTGAACTGATGGATACTAAGTATTTTTGTTGTTTAGTGTTAACGGTAATTGTAATGAAAACTTGAACAAAAATATTTTCATAAACTCAATAAAAATACGATAACAGAAAATTCGAGTGCGTGATGATGTTGTCCGTCAGTAAAAATGCTCCTCACGACTAGATCCCTTCAATGAACACACAAGCAGTTGATGTGCAAAGCAAAATTTATAAATAAATCATCGTAAAACTTTGTTGGTGGGAGTCATCGACAAAACAACCATTCAAAAACACATCTTTAGACTAAACACCAGCATTTCAGTTTTTCCCAGAAGCAATATGAACTCATGAGCAACGCATTTGTTTTGCAGGTGGTCCTGCTACACTACGACTCCAGAGATCGCACTTCCTTATGTGAGGCTGAATCGAAAGCAAAATAAATTCCTTAATTCCAGATATCCGTGCAAGTAGTAAAAACAAAACTCGTGCACACGATCGTTAATTTTAAAACAGTTCCCGACGATCGGTTGATACGTTCTGAGATACTCGGTACGTTTCTCTATCTCTTCTAATCAACAAAAGGAAATTTATTTTCACTTGCGCGCGTTCGCTAATTACATGGAATTTTCTAAATACCACTTCATTATGGAATAACAAGACAGGGATTTCTGGAATTTCTCTCCCAATCACATTAATCAGCGCGCGCTTTTGTATATTTTCGCGTTTGCAGTCGGACAGGTGAATTTATCCGCTTCGTACACCTTTGCCCGCTGTCAGCGTGTGTTTGTGGCCATTTAACGATGAAAACTTTGAGAACCTCTGGCCTATTTCAATTGGCGAATTTATTTCCATTCAAGCATTATGGCAAAAGTTGCTATAATTTTTTGTGTTTTATTATTTAACAGCGCGGCTTGACCATATTGCCACTGGAACCAACGTCATCATTGTCAGTACGAGTATCTGTGATGTGCGGTGCGGTGCGGTACCCCCCACAGCTAGAGGCAGAAGTCATTAACTTTTTTATGGCACTCGACTTGATCCGAAAGTAAATATTGAAGTTGTGTCTCGGGAGTTGTGTTTGGGCGCCTTCGCCAGCGCATATGCACACACGAGTATGTTTGCATTGGAGTCACGCTTTATGCTGTTATTTGTCTTCTTGCCTTGTTGCTGGTTATTATTGTTGCACCACCATACACAGCATAGGGAGGGATGATATGTACCCACTTGTCTTTAGCATGGACAAATGATGATGACGTCTGTCATAGTTAAATGGAGTTTATCTGAATAAATTGCAATTGGAGAGATGAACTCGTAAGTTTTGTCTTTGAACTTTATTTAACCTTTCAATGGTTATGTGCATGCAGATGCTTGTGTGTCAAGCATCAGCTGAAGAATGAGTTGAGAAAGAAAATTATGTACTTATGGTGTAATATGTTTTAGCGGTATCATCAGAATGATGGTTTATATTTTGTGAGTTAGGTACGCTGTGCCTGTGGGTTAAGTTAATGAAGATACATATTAGCTAAAGGTAGTACTCGCACATGTTTCTTCGAATCGACGACACATTTTCATCATTCATTTTATTTCATTCATTTATTTTATTTAAAATATTTTCACAGTAAGATTACAATATCTCATAATTAGTGAAAGGCTTGAGAAAAAATTTAAGTGGTTACAAGAATTTTACAAAATTAAGAGCTAAGATAAGTGTATAACAATTGTTTTTAAAATTGATAAAAGCAAACATTTTACAAATTACATAAATTCTTATAATGTTAGTTCAATTTAAAGTTTATTATGTATCACTGGCCAAGTGTTTAAAAAGATTGGTTTTGAAATTGTTTGCGCTTGTGACTCTAAGTGTCGGGGCTCGGGGGAAATAAGTTCCGTAGGGGAGTTGCGTGGACGAAAAATGTGCGTTCAGATTGTAAACAATTAAATATGGGTTGAATCAGTATAGCTAGCTGTTCTTTGTGAGTTGGCAAAATTTAGTCTGCTGTACAAATACTCCGGCTGTCGAGTCTGCATAATTCCATGCAGTAGGATTAATGACCTGAACTTAATAAGGTTACCAAAACTGAGTTTCATTATCTGAACAGAGTAGCTAGATATATGGTCACAATATCCTTTGTTGAAGACGTACCTTGCCAGGTTGTTGTAAGTAACATATAGTTTTCTTCGAGTATTGTAGTCAACATTACAAAAGACTTCACATCCGTATAGCAATATAGGCAAGAGAAGCGTCTTGACAAGTAGCATCTTGGTTTTAATAGGCACCGATCTTTGAGTGGGCCATAACAAACGGAGACCATTATAAACCTTTCCGATTGTGACAGTTGCATGATCGGCCCAAGATAGGGTGTCATTGAAGCCTTGACATTCCTGTCTGAATATACAGGCTTTTTTTTTTGTTTGATGGCCGGTACAAGACCGATGTTTTGTAAGGCTTTCCTAGCGTTCCACTCACTTACATTCTTATTTTTAGCCTTGGCTGCTTCCTTGGGCGTCTTTGATTTCTGTGATCTCATTAAGTGTTCCATTTCGACAACTTGCCTTCGTATAGTACAGAAAACAATAAAGCTCATTTTGAATCCAGTAGAGTTTAGTTTTGCTGTGGACTGTTGTAGTTTCAAGTAAATTGGTTTGAAGATGAACATCATGTTAATTTGATGTGGCCTATTTTCTCCGTGTATTGTTGTTTTTCTGATGAATCTATTAGCTAAATACACTCCTCGACAACTGGTTGTAACACTTTCCTGATTTCGCTGTTATTCGATAATTTTGTTCCATACCATATGTGCTGCAAATATTGCTGTTAGGTTATCATTACCAATTCTTAAGAAAACAAATATCGCCTGTGGTCGAAATTCGGTCAATTGTGCGATCCGAACATGTTCAAAATCACGTAACTTTAAAATCTAGCAACAGAATGGTAGGGATTTTTGTCAATGATAACACATACAAAATAGTTTTTTTTCTAAGATAGCGGCTTTTCGGATCGATAGGATTAAAGTCTCTTACGTTATTGAATTCTCGTCCGCCTTGGTAGATAGCTCTGGAGAGATGTCCCCATATATTCTTAATTATGTTGAGGTCTAGAGACAACGCTGGCCTGAGAAACGAAAACGTTGTAACGCTTAAAGTACTCTTTTGCCTACCTGGCTGTGTGGATTGCTACATTATCTTGTTGCAGGATGAAATTTTCGTCGATTTTTTGTTTTAGTTATGTTGCGTGATCTCTTCGTCTAATATCTTGAGGTAGTCGTCACTTTTCATACTGCCATTTACAAGGCGGACATTAGTCTTATTTTGCTATGATATTCCTGCCCAAATCGCCTTGTCGTCGTCTGAAAATAATGACGAAATCCGTCAGGTCCATCAAGGTCAAAGCGTTTCTCATCGGTGAAAATAACAGTTTTCCAACGCTTCTTCCACCTTAAATGATTTCTGGTAAAAAGTCAAGCGGGCGTTTTGATGACGTTGTAGTAAAGCGGGATTTATATTCAAACGCTTTCTTTGAATATGTTTCGCTTCGGCTAACATACGCTGGCAAGTCCTTATTTTTTTATCCACTTTCGAAATTCCTGCTGATACCGCAACTTCCATTGTTATTGCTGTAGAATTTGACGCTTCTCTTAGTAGGGACTGCCGATCCGCTGGTGTCAGTCTATATTTGCGTACGGGTACATATGTATCTTTTCCCGTAATTTTCTGGATCTTTTAAATGATTTGAAACAACAACTGTACGATTGCGGCTCAAAAGTTTCGCAATTTCGTTAACAGAATGTTTAATATCTTTCCAGGCCCCATTTTCAACCTTTTTACTTCTTAGACGTGCTTAAATACTTTCTTTTAAATCAAATCACTAAAACTGAATAACAATCCACACTGCGTAATGGAATCCGCACTGCAATTCCAATATATTAATATCCTGTCTTAACCACTTGTCGCGTGTAATAAGTGACAAATTGCAAATTCCAAGAAAATTAAGGGAAAAAAAAAGGTTTTATGGTGATTAGAATTTTCTAAAATGCTAATGATTACCTAAAAGCAATCTTCGCAGCACATATGGAACGAAATAATCTAGAAACGCTAAATTCAGAGGGATGCCTCAATAACCAGTTGTTGATGGGTGTACAATCGACTTTTTTGGTGCATAAGTCATTTGTAACCGCTTTGAAATTTAGTTTTTGCTTTATTTTGAAGCTTGGGGGCAAAGCAGTTATGTTCAAAACAAAATAACAAAATATCGTTCAAATGTCCACCATGGTTTCATTTACAGTGACGCGCCCGATCGCTCCAATTTTTGATCACCCTGTCGTATCTGCCGGTGATTTCTTGGCGAATGTTGGCTTCCAAATGATACAAATTCTGTAGATTGACGGCACAATCTTGTGCTTTGACGTAGCCCTCAAGAAAATAATCTACTTACTTACTTAGTTGGCGCTACAGCTCGAGGTGAACCTGGGCCTGCTTCTCGCAACCATTTGTGTGTGCGTGTTGTATTTTTGCACGAATGGAAGGGACCTACAGTTTTTTTGCCGACTCCGAACGGCGAGTTGAGAAGCTTAATCGTGACAAATGATACTCTTTGATGCTTGTCAGACATTCGAAAGAGGTGGGCACTGTGAAAAATGTTTAGGTGTTTGCGGCGGGATTCGAACCCAAGACCGCTGGCTCAGTAGTCCGACACACTAACCACTTGCGCTACGGTGCCCACAAAAAAAAATAATCTAGGGATGTTTAATGACCTGACCAATTTAGAAATCCTCGTTGTGAGATGATCCAATCGACAAACGTATCCTTCAGCAAATCTAGCGTAGCATTCATTTCGTTGTGTGGCACATAACGTTGTCTTGTTAGAACCACATCTCTTCAATATCAATGTTCTGGTCACAACAATAGTTCTGTTTGGTGGCTCATAAGTTTTCGCAATACTATGTAAACCTTCATAAAATCTTGATAGTTTCATGGCTCTCAATTTTTTGGCTCTCTCCTTGCGATGAATTTTCTGCTACACCTTTTCCTCGGGGTAGGCTATTCAACTCTGTCAAACCAGCCATCTGACAGTTTGTGAAATGTCATAATCTTCATTGTTAGTGAAAAACAAAAAACAAATTGACAGGTTTGCCCAAGTGTTGTTTCAAAGGCGTTTGGTGTCTTTTGTTCAAGATTTTTCTCTTTGAGAGGATATCTCTCTCTTTGAGAGGATTTTACTATTAGACAGGTCAATCACTTGCACAAAAAAAAAACACACCAAACAGACCTAATAATAGCCACTTGTGGGTTGTTCTCACACCAATAACGGCAATTTTGTTTGATAACAGGGCCATCCACAAATGTGTCTCTTCCGAGAAGATGATTTTTTGGCAGGTTCATCTTTCAAGTTCTCAAGAGCCCAAACAGAAAATTTCCGACGTTATCTGTGATCGTTTGGCTTCAATTTTTGCATCAATACGACTTTGTAAGGATGTAGGCCTAGATCCGTACGCAAAATTCTCCAAGTTGACG
This sequence comes from Brachyopa scutellaris, assembly GCA_949775065.1. Classification (NCBI taxonomy): domain Eukaryota; kingdom Metazoa; phylum Arthropoda; class Insecta; order Diptera; family Syrphidae; genus Brachyopa; species Brachyopa scutellaris. The sequence continues at coordinate 34,781,363 of OX459113.1, read as the reverse complement.
TCATAGAAAGCCCCAATTTGACTCACCGGCAACACTGGCCGCTGCATCTGCGGCTATTATGTTCTTAAGTCCTAATTGTTGAGTGTCTCAAAAGAACACTGCGGCAGGATTTAGAACTGCTCAGCTGGCAACTTTTTTAATTTAGGTGGCGCTACAGCTCGGGGTTAACTTGGGTCTGCTTCTCGCAACCATTTGTGTGTGCGTGTTATATTTTTGGAAGGGACCTATAGTTTTACCGACTCCGAACGGCGAATTGAGAAGCTCATTGACAAATGATACTCTTCGATGGCTTGTCAGACATTCGAAAGAGGTGGCATCGTGAAACAACTTTTAGGTGTTTAACCTGGGGTGGGATTGAACCCGGGCAGCATTGCGTAGTAGTCCAACGCACTTACCACTATACCACGGTGCCAGTGAGCTGAGCTGGCAACAAGCATTTTTGAGTGCGGCGCAGTCTTTGTGTTCATTGCCTCGTTACTTAGTATTGCTAGGGCTCCGATTTGCAGTTATTTTGGTAGACATTCGAGTTGATCATGGGACGTGTAGACATAAAAGTGAAAAAGGGGCAAAAATCTGCTTCATTCAGCGGTGCATTGCCGTTTCTGATGAATTTCCCTTTGCCGCGTAGACGTGCAGTCAGAAACTTTGGTTGCCATCATCCTTCCATAAAGGTTATGTGTTTTTTTTTTTAGACTAGAATATATATATTTTTGCCAGCAGATGGACTCACCACCTAAACCAAATAACCATCTGTTTCATCTATCTTTTTACGTGTGTTGCCTCAAATAATCGTCCGACATTCCATTTCTCTGTCACTGTTTACACAGTTCTTTGGGATTTCCATTGAGTAAGTAAATTTAATCATCCCACCCAAGGCCTATCGAAATCATATCGAACGTTGCTGAGTTTAAAAATAAATTCGATTTACTTTCGACGACTGCGGCGGCGGCGAAACCGGCACAGACGCCCGCCCACCGATCCGCATAATTACGCGCATTCCTTATGGAAATTCAAATTGAATGACGCACTGCCAAGTAAACAATTAGCTGCGATTGCGGATAAATTTTCACCGTAAATTTCAAACGGAACATCGAAATTTGGTTTAAACTGCCAAATCGAGGCTGCCACATGAGGTAAGCATTTTATTTCCGTAGCTACCCCTGTTTGTTCCATGAGCAAGAGCCACGAGTACGGAGCGTGTGTATATCGAAGCAATAAGGTCAGATTCAATGGCTGTGCAATTACTGCCCAATCGATCTTGACCCAAATTTGGAAATTTGTTTGTAATAAATCCTACGAAGGACCGTTGTTTAGCGCATTGCCAGTCGTGTCCTTTTCCTGTGTTTGGAATGAGTACAGACAGCTTTTGCATTTTGCCTTGTCAAAGTTCGTGTTTGCATGTATGTAGGTGCAACCCAGTTACATCATCGTTATCGTCCTGCCTCGTCGGATGCACTGATACGAGGACGTTGCACAGTAAGCACAAGTGATGACCTACATTTGGAACAAGTTAAAGCATTTGTATGAGTATTTGTGTGTTCGATTCTGTTCAGGCTCAGAGAGAGTGTTCATTTTACTCGCTACTGGTGGTGAGTGTATCCTTTGGAAAAAATTGAACAATGTCCTCGGCCAGGCTAATTTATTTCATTTGGTTGTACCTAACGGGCGAACAAAAAATGATTCCGATATCGATTGTTGCACTTTTTAAAGCTGTCAGTTTTTCAATTGTGATATTTTTACCAACTTTTCGCGATATGGGCCAAGAGATAATAATGGAACCCGTGTGCAGTCATTCTGAATAGAAAAAAATAGGTTGATAGCCAATACGGAGCTCACTATATGCCATGAATTTTAAATTCTTTGTTTAAAGGTAGTTAACAGGTTTCGCTGATGTTGAGTTTGAATCTAAAGTGGCGTATGTCCTGCTGTTTGCTAAAACGAATATGCCAACATACGAATACATAAAGCGAGATATGACGCGTCACTTCTTGTCAAATTGGCCACTTCAAACAGTGCATTTTTTTTGATTTTTTTGGCCCTCCGTTAATTGCTTTTAATTTGACATTTTTTCACAATTATTAATTTTCACACCAACTTTGATTGGCTTCAAAAACTAAAATGACCCTAAACGACTTGTAGTAGCACACTTCTATACCTAATAGGATGAATGGCATTAAAAAAAACTGCTACCTAAAACTAGTTAAGGATTATTCTATAAAAAAATGGCTGTTGTACTTTCTTTGCTCGCTACTGTAGGTCCACAGAAACTGCTCTCAACGAGGAAGTGCGTACAATAGAATATAGAATCCATTACCTTCTTGGATACAGAAGAAGCGTTCAATAATGTACACACTAAATCAATTCAACAATCTCTTGCTGAGCTTGGCGTAGAGCGGTTCATTGGCCAATGGATAGTATCCGTGCAAAAAAACAGAATTATTCAGGCATCCCTAGGAAACAGCAACCTGACCAACTTCGTGAGCAGGGGAACGCCACAGGGTGGTACTACCTCGCCTCTCCTATGGCTTATGTCAAGTTAGCAAAGCAAAACCGAAATTACACTTTTTACCACAAAAACCAAAGTACAAACCTTTGATCTTCACAAACTGAACGGACAAACACTTTCACTATCCTCCAATGCTAAATATTTGGGCATCGTCCTTGACTCTAAACTTAGCTAGAAGAAGAATATAGATTTACGGCTTAAGAAAGCATGTATAGCTTTTTACACCTGCAACAAAACCTTTGCCAGTGGGGACTAAGATGACACTATGGATACAGCCGTAGTGCGTCCAATTCTCACCCTCCTAAGCAAAAAATATAACGTCAACAGAATCAGAACAGTCCAAAGAACGGCGAGCATAGGCATCACAGGTGCAATAAGGTCATGCCCAACTGATGCTCTCACTGTGCTATTGCACCTTCTGCCACTTGATCTCCATATCAAAAGCGCTCTCTCAGCGCTCAACGGTATTCACGGATTTCTCGGAAAAACTCGGCATATCGAAATCCTATCGCCATCCAGGACATAGCGCCATAGAAGGCAACGAGAGAGCCGACGAATTTGCCAGGCGATGGTCAACCCTTAACAGCTCACTAGCGGAAATTGCTCATATTGCTATGGGTGCTGTTAAGCGCAGTATACTCTCACTTCGTAAAACTAGCCGGTCTCAGGTGGACCAGTCTGGCAAACTGTTTCACAAACAGAAAGGTATGGCCAAGTTACAACAGGTCAAAAACAAACGAACTGCTACAAAAAACACGCGTAGATATCACTGGAGTAGTGGCAGTTAGTACAGGGCACTGGCCAAAGGGGGACCATGCAGCCAAACTAGAGATCCCTCACAACAGTTTCTCCCATAGCTGCAGAGATGAAAATGAAAGAAGAGTCGCTTATTCACTTTGTTTGCAAATGTCCAGCTCTAGCAAGAGCCAGGCAACAACTACTGGGCAAACTTTTCTTCGACGACCTCAAAGAGATATCCGATAAAAGGATTGGAGAGCTAATCCTCTTCCTAAACTCCACAGGATGGATATAAATATCTCAAAATTTCATTCGAATAAACGGGTCACCTGAGGTTGTGGTATCAAAACGGCACCATTTACACGCTGTTTGCGCTTTCTTCCATCGTACCCACCACTGTCCATTTCTTTAATAGTTCTCATTTGCTAACAAAGAAACGCAAATGTCACTTTTGGGTGTATGACTTAAATTAAAAAAAAAAAAAAAATAAATTTACAAGCAGAAACTAGTTAGCCGGGCTAAACAACATCTTTTATTAAGCAAATTTTAGAGTTTACTCTTAAACATTGGTTGACTATAGTCCTGTGCTATTTTGTACTTAATACATGATGTCAAACGGATTTATTTTGATCACGATTCAGCTGAGATGATTCGACCCCAGATGGCGCTATATATAGTATACTAGCCGTAACCCGGTGCCCTTCGCTCCACATAACTTTTTAAAATTTGCCCGCGCTGATATGTATTTATCAATTTATCTGTCTGTCTGTATATATGTCTGCCTGTCTAGCTATCTTTCTGTCTGTCTGTCTGTCTGCCTGCCTGCCTGTCTGTCTATCTGTCTATCTGTCTGTCTGCCTGTCTGTTTGTCTATCTGTCTGTCTGTCTGTCTGTCTGTCTGTCTGTCTGTCTGTCTGTCTGTCTGTCTGTCTGTCTATATTAATTGACCAAAATGATTCATATTCACAATTCACCTGAAACTACGAAATTTTGCATGACGGGTACCAAAACCACCAGTTGTTGAGTACTTATCAGTACTTTTGTACTGATGCTATGTTGTATTCTATATGAAGAAAAACGTATTCTGAAAATTTTACCGAGATCGGTTGGGTAGTATCAGAGTCCATAAAAGACAAACAAAGTGACTCGTAGTGACACGCACTCTCACAGATTGTTGCTAGCAACTGTTTACAATTTAAGCCTAGCTTCCATGTTCCTGAATTTAAGACTCCAATTGTAGCTGGTCAACTGAAAACATTGCTTCTGTTGCTCATTTTCCGAACCGTCATTCCCACAATGCGCCATTGGCAAACTCTCTTTTTTATTTCTTTTGATTTTAATTCCCATGACAACACAGTTTGGGGGGAAATAAAATCATCCTGCTAATGACCTTCACCCCAGGCCATACAATTTCATCGAAATATTATAAAAATCCGTCAGCTCACCAATAAAGAAAAAACAAAAACAACCGAATCTTGCTCTTTCCAAAGACGCTATAGTGTTTCCCGACTAAAAGCCGAACAGGGATGACGTCAACTACGTCATAACCACCTAAGACCAGATTATTACGTTTTATTTTATTTCTTTCTATCAAATGAAAGTTTTACTGACATTCTCCATGCACGGGGAGAGTGGGCGACAGACAGTGGAACTCTGAGTATCCATAAAATGTAATTGCGTCTCGCTATCAGCCCAGAGACGCCAAAAAACAAATATCGATTCATCATCATCGTTGTTTTTCTTTCTTTTTTTTTTTGCATTTTCCATTTTATAATAAACTGTCACCCATACCACGAAGCATTTATTCTCTCTTTTATCCTGCAAGCTGCATTGCAACCATGAATGCGGCCATGATACTCGTGGTTCGTTCGATGCATCTTTAGAGAAACTGAATCTGGTCATATTTTCATGGCCATGGGTGGAAATACGTACAACGCAACCAGCAGCAGCATCCAATTTGGATATGTCCCTTTCTTCTATATATGTATGCATATGCTTTTGAGAGTCCTTGCTTGGATATGGTTGTCATGCGCTTTCGGAGCCATCCTCCACCCCTTTCCACCGCGTAAAGTTAAGTTTTAACTAAAGGTATAGATGCTAATGCAGATAGATATACATATATAAGCATGTATCTTAACTGAAGTTCGAATGTAAACAAAAGACTGCGAGTGGAATGAATCCCGCGGTGGAGGGTGCGCGATAAAAGAACACCACCACCACAAGGTCTTTCATCTTCAAGGTTTCAAGGTTGAAAAGTTGATGAAAAAAAAGTTCATACAATCAAAGCTGAAGTCGATGAATCCCTGCCAGTTTTCCCTCTCTTTTTCTCTCTCTCGCTCTCTGTTATCCTTTCCTTTCTGCTCATGTCCTTTCTCAATATTTACAAAACAAACTGGCGGATAGGAAGAAAAATAATAAAACGCCAGTCAACCACCAAACCAAGAGCCAAACAAAAGCCACATATCGTCTGAAAGCTTTTTTTTGTCATCCTTCTTCATCTGGCTGTGTTTATACCTCTGGCCGTTTATCCTTTTGGTTAATATTGGTCCTAGAAGGATTTTGAGTTTGCTCTGTGTTGGTCGTGTGGTCTCGTCGTCCTCGTGTACTGTTTACAGCTGTATTTTACCCGGATTTTTATTATTATTGTTTTGTTTTTTTATTTTTATTATCATTTGTCGTTAGCACTTGTAAATAAATAATAAATAAGAAGTGAAGAACACCGTTGCCTCCACGTCTAAATTAGCGGTGATGAGTGGTGTTGATGGTAGTGTGTTACTTAATCGACACTTTGTTGTGGTTGTTTATGGTGATTTTTTTTTTTAATCGCATGTAGACTAGAGTGAAAGGATGTCTAAATAAGTTTTGCTAACGCAAATTGTTTCGTTCAATTGGAAGTGAAAAGTGAATCAATTTTTGAAAGGATTCTATCACAAGTTAATCATCATGTGGATTGATAAAGTGAGTGGGATGTGAGATCACTTGTAGATGCTTGACACCTTATCTAAATAATTTAAGCACTATCATCGAGTCATCATTCATGGAGAGTTACAAATGCTTGGTAAAAAATGTTTTTTTGTGCTTTTAGTTGCATTTATTTTTTTCTAGATCTTGTAGTGTTATATATTTCATTTGGTAGAGGTAGGCCTCCTCCTGACCTGTTAAATATGAAAATGTCAGGCGCATTCACAAAGACAGTGTATGTGAGTTAGAATAAGTTTTGAAAGTCTCTATTAAAATAGGATTTCTTTTGAATATTTTACAAATGTATCTACGTAGCTCAAAAAAAGCTTTAGTCAGTTTACAATAACATTTTTAATGCCACTAATTATAAATGCAGAAAAATTAATTGGACAATGTTGCAAGGGTTGCTACTTTAGTTTTGAGTAGACAAGTAAAAATACATATTATTTATTATCGAAAATAGATTAATTGTTATTCAAAATATTCCCCATGAAGATCAATACATTTTTGCATGCGTTTGAACCAATTTTCGAAGCACTTTTTCCACTCCGATTGATGTATCCCAAAATATTGGATTTAAAGGCATCAACACCTTCTTTAGGCGTCGAAAAACGTTGACCTCGCATTTTATTTTTCATCTGCGGGAATAAGAATAAATCATTGGGTACCAAATCAGGACTGTACGGCGCGGATGACCCATTATTTCGATGTTTTGAATGCTCGAAAAATTCACTTGTTTGAGCCGATGCACAGTGCGGCAGCCTTTGGACACAAATCGAAAACATGATAATAACTTTTAACTCAATCAACGGTATATTTTTGTAGGGAAATAACTCAATCAAACAAAACCAGACTTCTTTTTTTCCTTCCATAACGGTACTTGTGAAAAGACTCCATTGAGTAGAACGATGATTTTGCGATTTATTTAGTTTCGATTTTGCTTGCTATGAACAAGGTGTGTTTTGATTGAGTACGTGCAAAATTTAAGACTAAAATCATGCCAGGTTTTGAACAAGATATTAAATTGTACTATTTTTGTTTAATATATTAAAATATATAAGGTGTTTACGTGAATTTCTTGATATAAGATAAAAAAAAAATATTTTTACTTTAAGTAAGCTTTTCAAAAAATCGGCGCAATATATTCTGTAAATTTAATTGCTATGCACAAGCCATATACAGTGTACTTTCTCCTTACGGACACCTCTCATAACCGGACACCTCTTATAACCGGACAGATTTCAAAGAACCGAAATAAATACACGATTTTTCATATAAAAAACTCTCCCATAACCGGACACGGACACCAATTTTCGTAACCGCAATAGAACGTCGCTCTCTCTTAAACGGACAAAACACATCTTTGTACGTATGGCAAACTTTTTACATACTCTATTTTGTATTTCTTTTGTTCTCTTCGTCTTTACACTTTGCAAAGAAACGAAACAAAAATGTTAACTGTGGAGTGCGCCTTTGCGTCATTATCACGTTCGCGGACACATGATTTTAGGTGGGGAAAGCTAGAATAACGCACGTATATCTCCGGCATTTTAAGAGATATTTTATATTATGCGAATTTTGTAAAAAGATAAAAATGATTCCGCTGGTTACAGTGAAGTGAAAATTTGTCTCTGGTAGGACAAATAATGCCGGAATAAGGAAGTTTACTGTATTTCTCGTCAGGGTTCCCGTCTTGTCCTAACATAGCTATCTAAAATTGTCATGACCCGCTTATATCCTCAACCATTGACGGCATATGGCGTCTTGTCCGCGAACGTGTTATCCAACAACTATGTGCATTTATAAATCCCATTGCATTTTTAAATTGGTTTGTATGTTAAATGTATGTACTCGTATGTATGTATGTGTCATTTAACGCTTGATTGTCATAGACAGAAATAAATATTTTTTGGTAATTTGTGTTTATGACATAAAAATGAATTTATAAAATAAAATGAATACCACATGTCTATTGTGTTTCTTTTTTAAAGAACGTCAATTTATTTTTTTCTCCCATAACCGGACAAATTTCTCGCCACCGTTAGTGTCCGGTTACGAGAGAGTTCACTGTATTAGGCTTTGTGCCTGTTTAATTTTTTTTTTGCTACAAATTGCTGCCCTAATAATAGTGAATTTTTTTTAGTCCAATATCCAACTATTCGAAATTGTGATTTGGTTGATGATTAGATTTCAACTCCAACTCCATAAAGTTATTTAGAAACTTAAATCACTTTTGAATTTGAAAATGAAATTGAAAATGAGTGTTCTCATGATTTGGCTGTCTAATCTCACACTTTACTGTCAAGCTTTGAGCGGAAAATGGAAAGATTGCTCTAGAAACCGCAACTTTTTACACAAGTGACATTCATATGGTTCCCTATATTTCCGTTCTCTGTGTACTGCTTAATCGCATTGTATACCATAGTTTTTGAACACAAAAGATCCTTAGCTATCGCCTGAATTGACTTTGTTTCTTTGCAGTATTTCGTAACGATAACTCTGCGCAATTCAAGCGTGCAACTCTTTTTGCGACCCATTTCTAAAATAAATTAACCTTTTACCTTATGCTACTGAAAATACAATATACCACTAACTAAAATTTTTATTGTTTTTATTATAGCTAAATAAGACAAAATAGTAGCTTTCCTTAATTATGTGACCAACTCAAAGAATCACTCATCTGTTACTGCCACAATGCAAAGCTTTTACTCGGAACCTTATGAAGTGAAAAACAAATCAAACATGTGTTTACTGCTTGAGTATGGTCGTAGTTTACCGTTACAGCGTACAGTGAGTGCGTGAACAAAATAACGTGGACAAAAAAAAATTAAATTCTTCTCTAATTTGAGAATGTTGTCCTTAATTATGTGACCACCACTGTATATGATAAACTGGTTCCTCTATATTCATATGTTCGGTGACTGAAGGTAGATTGCTGTATCGCTAGACGTATTCTTTTTTTGTTCCTGCAGAGGGCGTAAGTCCACATTACCATTCTTCAATTGTTATTCCGTATATTGAATATGTATCTGCTATGAGAACTGTCAGTTTCCTGAACAAAGGGAAAGCTGTCATAGTAGTTCGAATATCGAAAAAAAACCGTCAGACTACTAAGTGCTGAGTGCGTCTTTGACTGCCATATTTGTGCAATACCTATATATCATACTATATAATAAAGCAGTAATGCTTATTCTGTAAACACGACTATATCTCGAACCGGAGCCGAAACGGCTGGGCGGATATGCTCGCAACTTCATATCTGGGGTCTGTGGGACTATACCACAAGTCCAATTTGGAATTTTGATTCTAGCCCTAAAAATTAAGGTACCTACCTATACTTCACTTGGGACCGATTTTATAAAAAGCGTATATTATCGAAAACCGCTCCAACTATCTTGTTAAAAGTTCATATTTAAGCTAGCTTAGACACATGCTATCAATCATATCAGGTTTTTGCCTAAAAAGTTATACAACGGTACTTGACTTTTTAACCGATTTTCTAAAACTGGATACTTTTCGGATATCGCTCAGTCGATCGGTATAACAGATAGTAACCATTCAAAAGTTAAATAGCAATAAGGATACGATGTAATGTGAAAAGAACGTCAACGTGCTTACATGTACATATGTATGTATATCCCTCGCATGTTTTGATCCTCTTGCAAAACATTTCGGTATGAAAGTGGAAGCATATGAAATGAATTAGGTTGGGCTAAAAAAAAAAAACAATCCATCTTGTAAATAAATTTGAGGAAAAAACTTAAAATTATTCAAAAGTGCAACGAAATTTGCAAAAATATATTTTTTGACCTACAGCAAATAATGGGGCTGAATGTGGGTACATAAGATAAATAAATCTGCCGCGCATACAACGAAAGTATGATTTGCACCAGAAGGAAATGTCGAAAAAAAAGTACATGGTAATGTTGCGGGCCTAACGGATGATGGTGCTGTTGTTGTCTTTTTCTTTCTTTCAGCTCTCCCAATTCAATTCTGCGTTATAGCTATGAATTCAAACTCAGTTTATGCGCCGCGGCGTTTAAAAGCACGCGAAAAGAATATACGAGTACTTATGAATAGCAAATTACTTATCTGCAGAGGTAGCCATTGAATTTTCTAACTACACTGATCTTTTATTGGTACTCGTAAATATTATTCACACAGTTATTTGCTTAACTTAAATATATTTTTGCCCCTTAAGCTCTGTAAAAATGTTCGTCGTTTTCGTCAGCTAAATAATAAAGCTCAGCTAGTGTACATACATATGTAGGCACATATAACATATATCAAGAGACTACCATGGTTGTTTCCATTGCTAACGTAGGTGTTGTTATTATTAATCCTGTTAGATGGCATTTTTTTAAGTGCCTTCCACATCCACCATATTTCCATACGTGAGATGATAAGTCCATGATAAGACAGCTTGAAGCGAATCAATCTTTTAATATCGAAGTTAAAAATGTAGGCAAGTAAATTTCATGTCACAATTAAATTCGACAATGGGACATCGAAAATTTAGAAGCGAACTATTTCGTTTAATTGAGGAAAAAAACGGGTATTGTTTTAAGACTGAAAACTGGAGACACAAATGTACTTTTAAAAGCCTTTTTCTATCGGTTGCCACAACTTGTCGTTTATACCGATCATATGAATAAATCGGTCCATTGAATATCGCAGTAACTCATTTCAACTGTATTTTAATCCGCAACGAGAATTCATTTCAAGATTTGGCGACTTCAATTGGCCACCAAGATCGTACAATTTGTAATCGGTAGACTTCTTCTGGGGTTATGCTAACCGTCCATGACGCATTATTTATCAATTTATCGCCAAGATAATGTCCGTATAAAGATATCAGAATCATTTTGAACAATTATGTGTTGGTGTTGGATACATAACCCTGTATGTACGAAATGCAGAACAGTGATGTTCATAGTTTTCTGATGTCAATAACCGCACTTTAAGTTGTTTAAAATATTTTACTCTACTTATACCTATTTCGCAAATCGCCTTTGATTTTGTCGTACTGCTCCTTAAAATATGCAGACTTTCATATGTAGCCCAGACACTGAATAGCTCATGTCATCGCACTAGAATTAATTGAAGTGCTCAGCAGTGTTCGTTTGCTTACATAAACTTCTGCGTACATCCACTTTATTGAAGGAAACATATCTATTTCTAGCGTTTCTGCTTAAAATTACAAACCCAGGTGCATAAATGCAAAAGTGTGGAACATGCACTTCATCTCTATTTGCAGTCGCCTCCATTTTCTTTCTTCAAAGTGACACTTGATTCTGGCATTAATTCAGGAAAGGATACCTTTTCCAAACACATCGCCTCAACACCATCATAAGTGCTTTTTCATGGCTAGCGATTCGTGCGCTTTGTAACATTATTTGCTTTTAATTATCCACACACACACACAGACACAGGCACGCGAGGGTAATTACGAATAAAGTGACGAACCGGCTGAAAGAACATGCAACGCGTATTTGCATTTTTAAACTTGACATCGTTTTGTAATTTTTATTTTCTTAACCTGGATAGTATTCGTAATCTTCGTTATCTAAAAAAAAAAAAAAGAGTTAAATATTGAACCGAAAAAATAATAAATTACCGTAATGAGGAGTAGTTAGGTAGGTGACCTTAATGCGCTTAAATTGTTGGCTGTTTGTGTACGCATTAAGTTGCTTCACATCATTTTTTTATTTTTTATTTACAAATCTGTCAGTTTGCGTATTTCGCTGTTATTGTAACGCATCATAACATACATATGCTCAGTGTTATTTCATTCGTTACGCGTTTTTTAATGCTTAAACGGTTCACCAATTTATGTACAAATATTTGACTTAAAACTTAATGCAATTAAAATATGTAATCTTTTAACGTAAAGCAATAAAAAAATAAAGTTGATATGGTGGCGTATACGCAATATTTTTGCTTTGTTTTTTTTTTTCTTTTCTTTGATGTTAAGCCATAGCAAATGTCACATTAGGCATTCGCAATACGACTGCTTAACTTTATTTTGACAATTTTTTGATGTTTATTCTTAGCTTCTTGTCGTACGACTATTTAATTTAACAGTCAGGCATAAAAGTATTCGCACCTTTCCAGATATGAATTAAAACCATCAAAACTTTTTATTATTGACATGAATTCCGGTTATTATTCTATGAAATCGATGTTCAAAAACATACATAGTCGTGCGCCAAGTCCATAAAATATTTACATTTTATGTATCAAAATCAAAACACAGCCACTCCCGACCAAACAGAATCCTGGTAGTGGCTTCCCGCATAAATTCTATCATTTTGACGGTTGAATGCCTGCTCCCTAGTGAAAATATTTTAATCTGTTAAAATGATGCTTCTGAGACCCCCACTCGCGTGTCGCTTAAACAAACCGCCTGCGCGTGTGGTGCTGATGTTGCCCAATGCCACTGTCAATCGTTGACCTGTAGTTCTTTTGTACGCTCCGAGTATAAGGTCTCCATTTATAATTCTTGACCTCGGTAGAATTTTCATCTATCTGGCCATGATTTTTTGTTTACGCGTATTCGTTTGATCTGCGTTCTCGCTTGGCCACAGCTTTGACGATTAATTTTATTCTTGCTTCGTGTGGTGTGTGGAGTGGCTCCTCGACTTGTCATCGACAGAAGACATCTCATGGTACCAAATTTGATTTTATTATTTTTTGAAGACTATTACGTTAGGGGGAAAATAAGTCAATTGAAATGTTCTCTAGCATGAACCAACGACTACTGTCACAGCTGCATGGATGAGCTATGCAGTTGCCCAGTAGTCCCCTTAAGAAAAATTATTCTGGGGGAATACTTCTTTAGAGACCTTCAAGATATTCCCTTAACGGATATCAATAAAATATGGAAATTTATCCAACTTACAAAATGGTTCTAAGATTACCGATAAAACTCGGCTCATGTGGCAGCACAACACACACTCCTACCGAATGTGGGGAAAGGCACCTAATCTAACCTATGAACCAGTGGTACTTTCATACGACGAAATGGAACCACTTTGTAGAACTTTACAAAAAATGTCTTGAGCTTGGACAGTGTAGCTATGTTTGGAACAAGATATCGTTCAAATGTCCACCACGACTTTGTCTACACCCGATCGGTTCCAATTCTTATCACCCTGTCCAACATTTGCGGCTGTATGTCGGCGACAGCTTGAGGAATGTTGACCTCCAAATGATCCAAAGTCTGTCGATTGTCGGCATAGACTTGTGCTTTGACGTAGCCCCAAGGAAAATAATCTAGAGGTGTCAAGCCACGTTCAATTACCAAAACCTCGTCGCCAAACATATCCTTCCGCAAATCGAGCGTAGAGCATAAGCTGTATATCACGTAGCTTCGTCTTGTTGGAACCACATCACTTGTCGAAATTCAATATGAGTCTATAACGGTCACAATTGGGTTTCAGCTCTTCCTTCCACATTTCGGAAGAAGTAAGGTCCGATGATGCCGAAATGCCAAAACCCCCAACGAATCTGTGATCGTTTGGCTTCAGCTCTTGAGTCAGTACGACTTTGTTATGATGTGAAATCGACAAATTTGGCTCGTTGGCAATACTGGCCTCTGCAGCTGCCATATTTTCTTCACTTCACGCTTGTCGTAGTCTTATTGGTGGCTTATTATCCTGTAAAGTAAACCCATGCTCTAACTTTACCACAGTGCGGCGTATAGCCTGCGAAGAGTAACAGTGACAGCGACCCAATTATCTGGTGAACACACGTTGAGCATACAACAAAACCATGATTTGCACCAGAAGGAAATGTCGAAAAAAAAGTACATGGTAATGTTGCGGGCGTAACGGATGATGGTGCTGTTGTTGTCTTTTTGTTTCTTTCAGCTCTCCCAATTCAATTCTGCGTTATAGCTATGAATTCAAACTCAGTTTATACGCCGCGCCGTTTAAAAGCACGCGAAAAGAATATACGAGTACTTATGAATAGTAAATTACTTATCTGCAGAGGTAGCCATTGAATTTTCTAACTACACTGATCTTTTATTGGTACTCGTAAACATTATTCACACAGTTATTTGCTTAACTTAAATATATTTTTGCCCCTTAAGCTCTGTAAAAATGTTCGTCGTTTTCGACGAGGGTCAGCTAGTGTACATATGTAGGAAATTTAATAATATTAATCCTTTAATAATATTAATCCTGTTAGATGGCATTTTTTTAATGTGCCCTCCACATCCACCATATTTTCATACGTGAGATGATAAGTCCATGATAAGACAGCTTGAAACGAATCAATCTTTTAATATCGAAAGTTAAAAATGGAGGCAAGTAAATTTCATGTCACAATTAAATTCGACAATGGGACATCGAAAATTTAGAAGCGAACTATTTCGTTTAATTGAGGAAAAAAACGGGTATTATTTTAAGACTGAAAACTGGAGACACAAATGTACTTTTAAAAGCCTTTTTCTATCGGTTGCCAGTTGAGCACCCACAACTGAGGTCGAACTTTGTAATATTTTTAAATAATTTCTCAACGGTCTATTTTCCACCTGGAAGTAAAAAATAAATATATCAGGAACCTAAAAACTTCTGCTGAAAAAACTATTACCCTGTTTACTATGCAATCCCCACAGAGTATAGTTGAAGTGACACCATCCTGAAGCAATTCAAGAAGCGGTTCCAGGGTAGAATAGAGTCTTGTTTTTGGTTAGTGCTTCCTATGATACTCCTTGAGTTTACAGTGCCCCGGTTGGAACCCAGATACGATGCGGAATTTCGATTTGCCCAAACTAATACAGGCTCTGAATCTCTGCTATGCTTAGTTACCCAAAAGTTGTTTCGCCTGTGTATTTATCCAGGACTTTGTCGTGCTTTTCTTGTTCGAATCTCGTCTTTTATGGGAAGCCACTCTATAGGGGAGAAAGCATAAAGTGCGTAGCGGCCTCCTTTCCTGGCAAGTTTGCTCGCCGCATTGCTAACTTCTATTACTTCATGTCCTGGTAGATAAATGGTTTCGTTGTTTCTTCTGTAAAGATCTGTAAAGATTTTCTAGGTATTCATAGGCGACTTAAACTTCGATCGCCTTGACAGCTATTTGGTGGCTATTTGTCATTATTTTCTATGTTTGATAGATTGATTATTGACTTAGGCACATCAACCATACGCGCAGATTTTAGCCTATAAGATGCTGCTGTAGCTGCCCATGGGTTCGAACAGTTTGGTTCTGTGCGCAAACACTCCCGTTCTTTCCTAATTCCTTGAATTATCCGTCTACCATTTTGTGATATACTTAGATTCTGGATTCGGTAGATGACTGCGTTTGAAGTGGACATTTTTTGCTCCTGATGCCATCGCCACTGGGAAAGGCGAGAAGGAGTAGCTTTTCAAGCAGTGTTGCATGGTCCTTGCTATGAGATCGGTTCTTCTTGCCCATGATATTGCTCCATATGTGATCATAGGTCTCACCATATGGCGTTTTTACACAAGTCCTTGAGTCTCATTTTCCGAAGGACTAAACGATGCACAAAATACTTTGACTTAGTTCCCTATTCTCATATTGAAGAAAATGCGATTCCTTTCAAGCCAACTTATCGCTTCATAATTCCCCCACCACTCTCAATAAAGGATAGAAAAAAAGAAGAAAGCAAACACCCTTCGTCCCCTATCAACACTCAAAATTGTACTCCTCTCCTATTCCTAATTAAATTCCCGAATAAAGCAATGACGTTCTCCCTATTTTATGAGAGCAAAATTTAATCTTAAACTGTATTAACAAATTCTATTAGAAAATCCTTCAAGAGAGTGACAAACTTTAGACAGCACACCGCCAGCATTGTTATCCTTCAAAGTTCTCATGAATTAAGTTTGCTCTCATTCACAAACTGGAAACAACTACGAGTACTATTGTTCCTTTAAATTAGGTATTCACAGATTATGGCGAAACTCTGTAAGTCCTGTTACTCCTTGCGTTGACAGTAAGGTACTTAACTTCATGATATTCAGAACACACACATTATTGGCAGCTAGGAAGGGAGAGAGTTTATTCTCCATCGTAAAATGCAAGGAATTCCCACAAATCTTTGAGTGGAAAGGATAAAAAGGAAAAGAAAAAAAGTATCAATAGAATATTCTACACGCACAAATTGTACTCCAACCCAAACACATCACGATTCAAGAAGGATAAGCAATGAGAAAACAAGCCATCATTAGAAGACAGGATATACGAGTATGTTCCTCTTAGCGTTTTAATTAGAGAACGTTTATCTGCTCACCCCACTTGCTTCTGATTGCGTGTCCTTTTGTTTTGAACTTGACACTAAGAACCCGCTTCGCTAGTATCAGTATGTCTGGGGAATTGAACTTTCAACTTTACTCGCCAGATACACGATATACTCGTAGAATCCTGAACGAAAGTCGCCCGCAAATCGATGAAATGATGTCCTTCGCTCGCTACTGTTGTTGCAGCATGGATAACAAAGGAAGTACCGTGCCAATGCCAAACTGAACAAACACAAAAACAAGAAAGCAAAATAAAAAGAAATAAATAATTAGTTACCATGTTCAACTTAAGTTGATTGATATCCTTGACCTTCCCCATTGAACAGAGTCGTGTGCAGGACATTTCTGGTAGCTCATATATCTTAGCTTCGTATCGATTGCCTTCCTTTTGGCCCATTTTGGTTGGCGATTGTTTTTAAATGTCCCCCCGGGGTATGCAAAGAATGATAAATCTATTAGGGTGGCGGGACAAAAAGGGCGTAAACTGTTGTCATCCTTTGTTCGAAGTTCGAATGAAATATTGCCTTTGTTATTTGTTTCGTTACTGTGATTTGTTGGTCTCGAACATCGGAGTACAGTATTGAAATAATTGCCACACCATATGATCAGTGTAAGGACACGTAATTAACTATTAACTTTTCTTGCTACGGAAATTTATTGAAATTATATCTAAACAGTTAATTAGCTGGCGGGACACTGTTAGGGTTCGGCTTGTGTATCTTTTAAGCTCCATGTTTCTGACTATTTGCCATAATTTAACTATACTTTTACTGAACCATTCCACTCCATTATATGCTGCTGGTTATGTCATTAACGATAAAATTGGCTTAAAGTTTCTCTATAATATGTATAATCACTCTTCCCTATATCATTAAAGATAAACCTAAAGTTTTACAGATTTCATTTAAATTAACAACTTTTTGAGGATGAAAAATGTCGAAAAAACAGTAAAAAATTTCAACATTTTACTAAAGAGCGTACATAATTTTTAATTTTATACTTTTCTATGATTTTACAGGTTTATCCTTTCCATGCATATGTTGGAAATAGAAACTATTTTTTTTTTTTTTGGTAGAAAGATAAATAGATAAAGACTGACAGATGCAGCACTTTTGGACCTCGCGTCAAAGACACCTGAAGAGAAATTGAACTGAGCCGCCATTTTGTGAATAAAAACAAAAAAAAATCAGTTTTTATATGTTCATAGTTCGAATAAAATGATGTTACAACTTCAAAATGATTTAATTATTTTATCACCTTTAAAAACACGGTTAAAAAATGAGTTATTTTGAAGCGTTCTAAAGGGATTGCCCCCCTTAAAAGGATCAGCATAATTTCGTCCGGTCCTTGTGCTTTGAACGGTTTGAAGGAGTTTATTACCCATTCTACACTTTCGAATGTAACTATTCTTTTCGCTATTTCAAAGCTGCATCCTGGAAAGTGAAAGAAGATCAAGAGTGCTACGAAAGAAGGTAGTGCACTCGCCATTTCAGTGCTCTAATGATGTCAGTGTTGCCTTCTGAAAATACTCTTTGGACTCTAGCCTCTTCGGATCTATTTTTTGGCGAACCAGTTTTCATTTGAACTGACAATGATACTTTGTATCTATGTAGATACTATATAACAGCTTATAACGTTAAACAAGAGAATTTAAACGTTTTTGTAGTTTTATATTCAAAATTTTTGTATTTGTTCGAAATTAGATTACGCTGCTCTTCTTCAATGTGACAAAAGGTATTTGAATATACATAATATGCATACTTATTTTCGTTTGCCACAACAAAATTCGGGAGAAATTTCCCGATATTCAGCGTCACAAATCTTACTGTGATTATATTAAATCATCGCACCTGCTTGCGCTTTTAAATCACACCCACTCTCATCCATTTTTTACTGACAAATGGCAAACTACCCTTAAACATTTGCCCTATGATAGAACACAAAAAAAAATTACTGGTATTAGAAGGTTACTCACTCCTTGATTTTCAAAAACAAAAGCAATTTATCTTAATATCTCCTACGATTAGTGTCGCTTTCCCCTATTTAAACTGTCAACTGCGAGATAAACAAAAACGAAAAAAAAGTAATACTAAAGTTCAAAGCCATTAACAACAATTTTCGCGGACACCTTCAGTGGGTAGCTTAAGCTGCCATTGAAAAAATAACCTCCCCATCCGTCAATTACCTCATTTGGCGTTTATCAAAAGTCACCCCAGCGAAGCAATCAAATAGTGGCCTCCAAAAAAAAAATCGTTATCTAAAATCATCCACATAGCGCCGCACTCTTAAAAAGATAAATAAAAAAAAAACTCCCCTCGCTCCGGAATCGTTCACCGTTACGTAGCAATAATAGTCGCGCATAATTTTTCACTTAACTGACACTACGACGCGGGGGAAGGGGATGATAAAATCGCGTCATCATTCGGTGAACCGATTCCGCTTTTTGTTTTCACTTTCGCACGTTACAGCAAAACAAACGTCTACGGTGACGGCAACACGTAACGTAATAACATCGCCAGTAAAGTGAAAAATTGTCGCTCATTCAATCATTGCAATCAACCATTGAAGTCTATGAACTTAATTCAATAGAATTAGACATACTGCGCCGCGGTCGGGCCCGATAATTATGGGACGACGAGATGCAAAAGACAAATTATCGTGCTGATGGAGCCATCGCCGGATAAATTACCATCCGCAAGCAGCAATTTAATACGTTTTTTTTTTTTGTTTGCCGGCAGGGGGCGCGAGCATGACCACAATTTTAGTGTTGATTCCGTTTTTGATAGCTGCCAGACGATTTGTCAACAGAGCTCCGGCTAACTTAAGGGAGACGATCATTTCCAAGACTTTTGGTTTTCTTTGATGTTTCGCCTTTTGCCTAATGGCTGTTAGTTTTGTTGTTGCGCGATATTGCCGGCGATCATTATGACTAATGATCTAATTAACTTCTAGATGATTTACTACAGCAAGCTTAAAGTGAAATGGGAGACTACAGCATAAAAATGTTGTTTTTGTTGTTTAAAAAAAAAAAAAAGTGGAACACAACAGGTGAAATTACATTTACCTGTTGCCTATCATATTTCGCTGTGGTTACACGGCTATGATCTTGGAACTGTATGCATATGAACCTCTTAAGTTGGAAAATGATGCCGAAAATAGTAATAACAGCGCGATGATATGTGCAACAATGGCAAATTATGATGCTTGGAAAATATTTGCAATTTACTGACCATGACGAGAACTCGTGATTTAGAAGGCTTTAGGCGTTAGGCTTGGAAAGGTACTTAAAGCCCTGAAAATGAATAATTGTATAATTGCGCCTGTCTTAAGCGTATGATAGGTGCAAATGAAATTAAATTAGCTGGTCTGTCAGTCGTGTAGACACTCCCAGGCTAGTTTTGATCCTATTTTTTTTTAAATTCACGCGCGCTAAAGGGGATGCTTTGTACGGCGTGGGCCATAGGGGAAAACTAAGGAAGATGAATGAGGAGATGCCGATGTGTTTGTAGAAAAAGTGATAAGTCAGGGGACGACATGAAACATTACGACACGCTGTTCAAGGAAGTCAATTGACGCAGTGATGTTTCTATCCTCTATAAGAGTATATTGGAAAATCATATGGATCATTTTGCTGATGATAATTTGCCATTCATACATGATGACGATCCCAAACACGCTTCTCAACTTGTGAAGCAGTGGATAAGTGATCGTCAAATCAATGTTTTGCCAAGTATCCCGACTTTAATCCAATCGAGAATCTTTTAACTCTTTCAAAGTCGGTGTTATGAAAACTATACCACTTATCTACAATTTTTCTAGACTTCAATGCACATTGGTATATGTACTTCCTATACCATATTTCCACGTAAATTCAAGCTTATATTTTGGAGAAAAAAAAATCATCCAATGGAAGAGTGGAGGAGTTATAAAGATTTTAAGGTAATGTGATGGGACGCCCGTCAGTTGTGAAAATATTCTAACGCTTTCTGCAAATTTGTAATTCGTAGTTGGTCACGAAATGAATTGAGTTTAAATTCTGTTAGTACACATCATCTTCTCTGTTCGCTGAAAATTTATTTTATACAAAAATATAAAAATATTCGTATTTTGTGAGCTATTTTAGTTCGTGGTATAAAAAACATACCACTGCAGTAGTATGTACATATATGTATGTTTTGGCACACAGTGGCGGCCACAAAAAAAAGAACGGAATCAGTTTGTATTGCCTTCCAATAGGCGCAATATCTACGAATGTCTGTATTGTATACAATCAGTCTTAGAGCCACTCCTCCATTTAAACAAAAGAATGATGCGACTGTATCACGCGGGTGGGGTGTAGTGCTCCACTTTTTTGGAAAGAAAGTGAATTATAACTAGTCTATGTTCAATAAAATGCAAGCCAATCGCATATGTATGTATATACAATATACTCATCGAATCCACTCCATTCGCAGCAGTCGACGCCAGGAAACGAACCTGGGACCCTTAGACTCAGTAGTACTGCGCCAAAGGTAGAAAAACCGACGCGCTACACACTCAAACGCCGCGGTTATAAAAACTTTTCATCCAAGTTCTTACATAAAAAAGCATATGAATGAAGTTATTATTGAAAAACATTATTTCAACGTAACTACATTCACAAATGAGGTGTCTAAAGAAAATAATGTCTTAGAGCAATGACGAAATGCACTCTGATTTTATAAATATAAACAATTTGCTTACACTTAGGCCAGGTGCACACATGCGATTGCAGTCGCACGACTATTCAGTCGCAAACAATAGAACACATATCTTTTAATGTAAGTGCGCGCACATGATACGTTGCGATTAGTAGGTTTCATGTGAGCGCACTTACATTGAAAGCTATGTGTTCTATTTTTTGCGACTGAATAGTCGTGCGACTGCAATCGCATGTGTGTACAAGCCTTAATCATAATATTTATCAGGATCTCTATCACGAAAAGTAGCGCTTATTTTTTGGAACAAGGTGCCACTAGGACACTAGAGGCCAGTAGGTAGCCATTTTATTTGTAAATAGGTTGTAGGTTTTCTACATGCGATATTGTTAATAATATTTATAAACTAAAAGTCCAAATCACTGCTCTAGAAAATCCTCTTTCTTTTGACACCTCATTTGTTAAGATTGGTTGCTACCCGACTGCTGGCGGTGGTTTCTACTGAAAGAAAATTGTGGGCGATGCTTTGAATAATGATTTTGAAGCTTCAGGACAACGCAGGAGGATGTTTTATATCTCAAATTAATCAGAGACAAATTTACTAATTTCACCTATTTTTTTTTTGTTTTTCAATCCGATAAGCCATTATTGAGTTAGGGCTGTATAACTATAATTTTCCCTCCCAATATGCAGTATTTTCACTATTTTCTGAAAATCATGCCATTTTCCGGGATAAAAAGCGTTTATATAAAAGTTGACCAGGAACATAAGCAATCACTATGTCCATATTTTATCGAGCTGCTATGAAATTTGAGTTATAAATTTCGTAACCGTTTGGAATTCCGTCCCCGAAATCGCGGAATTACTCCACCAGAAATTTTGCTAACGCGCGCTTAGATGTTTACACATCAAAAAAATATTGAGCACTGAAAACACGTCCGATCAAAACAAATTTTGGTAACAATGTAGAGAATAACCCTCTCTTGCTTACTTACTTAGGTGGCGCTATAGTCCGGGGTGGACCAAGGCCTCAAACAAAAACCTCTTCCAGTAAACCCGGTCGTTAGCTAACCGCCTCCAGTTCCGCCCTTCAAGTTGGTTGAGGTCTTGTTCTACTTGTGCGCGCCACCTTAGGTGAGGTCGTCCTCTGCTGCGCTGACCCTCCGGGTTAGAATCGAATATTCTCCGAGCAATACGCTCCATACGCTTTACAATTCTACATGTCCTAGCCATCTTAAACACCCAATGTGCAGTTTTTTGACTAGGTTGATGTCGCTGTACAACTCTTACAGTTCTTGGTTGAATCTTCTCCTCCAGAACCCGTCAACGCAAACGGGACCGAATATCTTATGAAGGATTTTTCTCTCGAAGCGACCAAGGATATCTTCATCCGCTTTCGATAAAGTCCATGCTTTAGCTCCATATAGCAAAACTGGGATGATAAAGGTCTTATATAGAGTCTCCTTAGTCGATCGGCAAAGGGCTTTGCTACTCAATTGCCTTCTTAGCCCAAAGAAACAGCGTTTGGCAAGAGTAATCCTTCGTTTGATTTCCGACGAGATGTCATTTTTTGAAGTTAAAGCAGAGCCGAGGTAGACAAATTCCTTTACTACCTCGAAGTTGTAGCTGTCTATTGTGACGTTCTGTGCAATTCGTCGATGTTGGGTGTCCCTTTCCATTTCTATACTCGAAAACGCACCGGTGACAGCTCCCTTTGTTCTACCAATGATATCAATATTGTCGGCGTATGCAAGTAGTTGAACGGACTTTTGAAACGTTCTTTGTATGTTGGCTTGTGAGTTTCGAACGATTCTTTCAAGTATGATGTTGAAGAAGTCGCATGACAGCGCGCCACCTTGTCTGAATCCTTTTTTGACATCGAAGGTCTCGATGAGGTCATTACCGATCTTGATGGAGCAGCGAGCCTTCTCCATCGTCATCCTGCGCAGACGGATTAGTTTGGCAGGGATGTCAAAACTAGACATGGCTCTGTACAGTTCATCCCTCCATATGCTGTCATAGGCGACCTTGAAATCGATGTACAGGTGGTGGGTGTCGATTTGGACTTCTTGGGTTTTTTCCAGGATCTGCCTAAGTGTGAAGAATAACCCTATCTACTGGAATAAAATATAAAATTCTCATAACGGTATACACAGAGAATTTTTGAAGCGATAAACACCACTACCAAGAAAAAAACCACAAAACTTACTGAACAACCCACTATGTACGGAAAACGTTTAAAAAATTATTACTATCAGATCATTGAGTTGATTTGTTTGGATGTGCTAACACTCTGTCCAACACTGTAGGTAAATCTATAAAAAAAATTATTAAATAAATAAGACACCAATATATGTATGTACATGTGTACATACTCGATACTCGTAAATACATACATACTTTCACACAACTAAATAACTTCCGGCATATTTGCTATCAACAATAACTTCTTGTCTAACCTCACATCGCATATCAAAACAAAATAAAAATATCTCCTCATCCCGCCGGTCAGTCGGTGGTCGTGTCTCGCGCAGCACATGTGTTTGTTTTCTTTTCTCATATTTATTAATTTTTCCTTTCTTCTTTTTTTTATTCACATCTTTATCGTCGTCGTCAATGTTTTTACTTTTGATTTTCATTACGAAACTCCTTCCTGCTGTTCACTGTCGCTGCTGCTAAACGCTAAACGTCAGCGCATGATTCCGATTCGTTATGATTCCGATACGAACTGCGGTTCAGAAGAACGTCCAAAGTGAAAAAAAGCAAAGACCACCCGGTTGCTGTTGTTACATTTTAAAATGCAATTAAAGCACTAAAGCCTGCTACTGTGTGCGTATGTTATGGTTAAATTTATTACAGCAAATAGCCGACAACATAATATCTGCATTAGCTAGGCCAATAAAAAAGGAGAAGAGCTGAAAGTGCGTTCTTAATTGACATACGAACTCTTGGAAAGTAAACTCGGGAAAAATTAATTAAAGCGCATAGTTTAGAAGCTATGATAAGATTTATTTAATTTTAATGCTATCATAGTGCTGATCGCTATTAGGCCGATGAAATATTATACATAAACAATGTGGACTCAGGTAAATTATATGGTTTAATGGAGGAGAGACTTGAGTGACTATAACCAGTTGGATCTACATACAGTGACTCAACTTTTTGATCACATGATGAAAAGGAAAGGGGTTTTTTAGTTATGTACGTAGGCTGTTTTTTTCTCAAAATTTAATTTATTTTGCAACATATTCTTCTTTTAGCGCGATACACTTTTCCCAACGGTTTTCCAACTTTGCTAAAGCCCCATATTCCCAGAACGAAAATCATTGCGAAACAAAAATCGTAGCTTGTGGTACGAGATTTTGAGGGTAAATTCCTAGAATTTCAAATTTCGCAACGAGATTTTTGACGTACGAGTTTTGACATTTCAACAATTGACATTTGTAAGAAGTAACTTTTTATTTGTCTTATTTTCCTCTTCTTATCACCTCATATTGAATTCAAAGTATTGTGAACAACAAATTTAATTATTTTTGCTATTTTAAATTAATACAATTGTTTCCTCTTTCATTGAAAACAATGTCAAAAGATCGCATCCGAAAATAAATCGTTGCGAGAAGGAATGGTTTCTCGCAGTGAAGGTGCGAGAATTTTGACATCGTGATGAAGGAACACTTTTTTCTTCTTGAAATGAGGCCGTTTTTCTATCAATTCTGCATTAAATTTATCCAATAAATTGGCATAGTACTGTCCGGTAATCGTTTTTCCCTTTTCCAAGTAGTTAATAAAGATTACGCCATGGGAATCCCAGAAAACCGGTGCCCTGACTTCTCCGCTCGACGAACCCGTTGTTGTCTTTTTGATGCATGTTCGCCTGAAGAAGACCACTGTTTTGATTGTTCTTTCAATTCTGGCGTATAGTGGTGTATCCAAAATTCATTGACTGTTACGAACTGACTGTCCAAAAACTGCACCCGAATCCGTTTTTGATCTATCGTCAACAAACGCGGCAACCATCTTGGCGATCATTTTTTCATGCTCAAATGGTCATGCAGGATTCGAATGACGCTATCATTTGAAATAGCTACTGTCTCAGCTATCTAACGAACCTTGACCTGCAATCGTCCAACACAATATCGTGGATTTGTTGACCATTTCTTCCATTGTGACATCATTTGGACGTCCTGGGCGCTCAGTGTCGACCTTTTGTAGAAAACACTGACTGCAGCGATTTTCGTTAGACTCAGATAAGGCTCTGAAATCCGAAAGAAATACCTGACTTGTCTGTCTATAGTCATGTGTCATTTTTAATCTTTCCTGACGGGGATTTATGGTTTTCCTTGATGCAGCTAATCTGTACCCGTGACAGAAACCTGAGCTGAAAATCTGCTAAATGTTTCTTTCCATGGTAAAAACCAGCGCTAAAAACGCTAAATGGATCTGGCTAAAGGTTGTGTAATTAAACGGCAACTTCGCGCTTAAGGTATGTGTCTGAGCTGAAAAGGTATGTGTCTGAGCTAAAAAGGTGTGCAATGTAATCCAGTTTTTTTTTATTATGCCCGTGATCTGATCCGGATCAGATCAGCACAATAAAACACGGCTATAGATACAGATTTATTACCAGCTTCGCAATCATAACTTATCAAAGAATAGTATAACATATAAGGCACCAAATTTTTATATACCACTGCCTTAAATACAGTGTGTACCCCGCAAATATTAAGTGGATTTAGAACTTAAATAACTTTTTATTAAATTAAGGAATCTTACCAAACCTTAAAAAATATTAAATCTTTGCTATTTTTCATGATGTTAATGTAATAATGGAAAAAAATAACCTATAAGTGACCGCCATTTTGGTTTTTAGAACACTCCAATCTTTTGATACTTTTTTCAAAAATCTGTGGTGTCAACGCCTCTATGTATATTGAAGGCGTTCGTAAAAAGACGCCCGGACCAAGGTCTTCCAGTTTGTCTATAGAAGTTTAATATATTGTAACGAAATCTGGCTGCTCCATCGCACGTAAAACAAACCGGTCTACGACTTGACAGCTGCGCTGTCATGTAGAAGAGCAGAATTAGGCGCTTTTTTTTGTCACTTTCTTTTTGGATTTAGAGAAGCAAGCCGCGTGGTTGACTTTTGGCAGAGCTCATTAAATATTTGTAATTTTCCTTTAAATAAAATAAAGATTTGCTACATTCGTAACATTTGGTGTCAGGTGTGGGGTTTTGTCAAATATTCATGAAAATGAGTAGCCCACCCCCAAGTAACAACATGGATATGAGCATGATTTTGACTGCTGTCAATGAAATTGGACATCGCCTGGACGAACTGTCCTCCAGCCTTACTGGACGAGTAGCGGATTTAGAGAGCACAGCACTCAACGCAACAGCATTTGCAAACCGAGTACTCGCCAATAGTGGCATTGATTCAGTCGTCCAACCAACCGAGGATTCCACATCTCAACATCCCGCCGCCACAAGTTTTCCAGCGCAGCTTTCACCTAACCGTAATAATCGCTCTGGTACTTCTCTGCCAGAATTCGCACCGCCAAACGCAAACCCAACCACCTCTAGCCCCCTCCAACAAAATGCCAGTGATAAGCGTTGTTCTGCTATGCAGCCAGATTATCAACCACGAACATCATTCAGCAGTGTTGCTAGGAGACCTATCATTCAACTTATGGAATTTGATGGAAAATCTTCGTGGGAAGCGTACGAGACTCATTTACGCATGGTTTCCAGAGCCAACGAATGGGCAGAAGATGAATCTGCTATCTTTCTCTCTGCAAGTCTTCGGGGTTCAGCGCTTTCATATGTGGGTTCACTCGAAGGCGAAACGTTGAACAGTTATTCACTTCTGATAACCGCACTTCGGAGACGATTTGGAGCCGCTATGCAGTCTGGAACCGCGTATGGTCTTTTTCGCTCCAGATATCAAAAGCACGGTGAAAAGCTCATTGAATTCGCAAATGATGTGCAACGATTAGCTCGATTAGCATACCCAACGTGGAAGAGAGATGTGCTTGACAGTTTGTGCATTCAGCAGTTTTTAGATGGTATATCCGATGCTGAAGTCCAGTGCCGAGTTCGGGAAAGTGAGCCTAAAACACTTCACGATGCATTAGAAATGTCTCTTCGAATTGAATCCAGCCGCATTGCTACCAGAGCTGCACGACGGGTAGCCAATATTTCGATGACTCAAGTTGGAGAAAGAGATCTTTCGGGAAATGGGAATCCGTCAGCTTAAAAGGGCCACAGCTGACGGAAAAAAATAATGTTGCCCTAAACGTCTACAGCCGCTCGGTCGACAAAAGAAATTCCCACGAGAGGAATCTTTCCACCAACTCAACACGCTATTGTGGCACTGTCAAATGGTATTGCTTCAAAAAAAAATATGGGTTTATTAGCTGTCCTGCTCTGAAAAGAAAACTTTACTTCCATGCCCGCCAAGTACAAACAACTTCATCTCCGGATATTCAGGTGGGTGAAATTCTTGAGTTTGCAGTAATTACTGCTTCTCCAAACTTCCAGGCTATTAATATCTGCAAACCGGATGGCCAGGGAGACGTTGCCAAGCAGACACCTAATCACGCACAGAAGAATCCTTTAAACTCACGTACGCTGGCTCCGAGGGACACGAGTCAGCTATTGAAGTAGTCCCCCGTATTAACTCTGCCAGCTTAGACAGGAATGTTCTTTACATACGAGGCTGCATCGAAACTTATCCATGTTATTTGGTCGTGGATACTGGCGCTTCTCATACAGTTATCCACCCAAAAGTACTCTCATCCGTTCGCCTGTCTCAGCTTAAGCCGTCATCTACTTTCATCCAAGGGATTGCAGGTCATCTCACACCTATACAAGGTACAATCGAGGTATCAATCCAAATAGAAACGTTCGCGACGCAGATAGAGGTAATTGTCGCCGACATACAACAAGATTGCATACTTGGAGTCGATTTTCTAAGTTCTTTTAAGTGCCTGGTCAACTTGGAATCCCACGTACTCCAACTTCATGATGTCACTGTTCCCTTACTGGGTGCCATCGGCCACGGAACTCTCCATTCGCAGTTTAAACTCCTGTTTACAACTCTGGATGCCAATGAGCTAGGTTCTTGTTGTTCTCCAGACCTATCTTCAGATCAAAAATTAAAAGCTAATGACTTTCTAGTCCGTTTTCGATCTGTTTTTGCTTTGAATCCAGATGAGATCGGCCGTACTAGTATTTTAAAACATCACATAGATACGGGTACGTCGATTCCAATAAAACAGGCTCCTCGACGCCTTCCCTGGGCCAAGCAATCGGTAGCTGCATCGTTGATAACTGATATGGCCCGGCGAGGCATCATTCGTAAATCACGTAGTCCATGGTTATCTCCGGTCGTTCTCGTCGGGAAGAAGGATGGAACTTTGCGTTTTTGCGTAGACTATCGACGCCTAAATGATGAGACTGTTAAAGATGGGTACCCAATGCAGAGAGCCGACGCACTTGACTCGATGGCTGGGGCGAAATGGTTCGCTACTTTAGATCTGAAATCAGGTTATTGGCAAGTGGAATTAGAGGAATCATCAAAAGCAAAAACTGCGTTCAGCACGGGAGATGGTCTTTGGGAATTTAATGTCATGCCGTTTGGGCTATGTAATGCCCCGGCGACATTTCAACGACTGATGGAAACAATCCTGGAAGGCCTCTTTCGCACCTGTAAAATCTACTTGGACGATTTGGTGGTTCATGGTAAAACATTTGAGGAGCTTCTTCATAACCTAGAAGTCGTGTGTCAACGCCTAATGGAAGCTGGTTTGAAAGTTGCCCCCCAAAAATGTAATCTTTTCTGTAATGAAGTTTTATTTTTGGGTCATATCATTTCAGATCGCGGTATTTCTCCAGATCCCACTAAAACTGAAGCTGTTTCCCAATGGCCAGTGCCAAAATGCAAAAAAGAGGTGCAGATTTTTTTGGGGTTTGCGGCCTACTACAGACGATTTGTGCGCTCGTTTTCAAAAATTGCAAAGCCGCTTACCAGGTTAACAGAGAAAAATCAAGTTTTTTCCTGGGATGGGGAGTGCGAACAGGCATTTCAGGAAATAAAATCAAGTCTGACCAACGCCCCCACATTAACTTTACCCGAAGAATGTGATGAGTTCTATCTAGATACTGATGCCAGTAAATTTGCATGCGGAGCTGTGTTGGCCAAGATCGTCGATGGAAGCGAACATCCAGTAGAATATTTCAGCAAGACATTTTCCAAGCCGGAGACTAACTACTGTGTGACGAGGAAAGAACTGTTAGCCGTTATAAAAGCCGTAAAGCACTTTAAGCCGTATTTACTTGGACGCCGCTTCATTCTACGAACTGATCATTCATCCTTGCAGTGGCTGATGAACTTCAAAGAGCCAGAAGGCCAGTTAGCTCGATGGCTAGAGCAATTAGCGGAGTTCGACTTCAAAGTTATTCATCGACCAGGTAAAAGTCACGGGAATGCTGACGCTCTGTCACGAAGGCCTTGTCTCGAACAACCATGTCGACACTGTGACCATAAAGAAAACCGTGAACTTGCGCAGGTAGCGTGTGCGGTAGTCATAGACGATATAGCCAAACTTCAAGATGCGGATCAGCAACTAAAACTTGTCAAGGATTGGGTAAGACAATACGAAAGACCCAATCAGAAGACGATTTGCCAATCCGACCCCATCTTAAAATCTTACTGGGCTATTTATGAAACGCTGTGTCTTCGAAATGAGATACTTTGCCGAAAGCATTTTCAACGCACCGATGTTATCTATCAAACGGTTGTTCCAAAGCAGCTTCAATCGCACGTTCTTTCAATGACTCATGATAGCCCATCGGGGGGTCATTTTGGCACGACCAAAACACTTAAAAAACTACAGAGGTCTTTCTATTGGATCGGATGTTCGGAAGATGTGCGGATATGGTGCAAATGCTGCAAAGTTTGCCAGGTAAGAAGAAAACCTAGTCCTCGGCGGGTAGCTCCACTGCAGTTATATAATGTCGGCGCACCCTTCGAACGCATCGCGGTGGATATCTTAGGACCGCTTCCTCGAACCGACTCTGGTAATCGATACATCATGTGTTGCATGGATTATTTTTCGAAATGGCCCGAATGCTTTTCAATTGCAGATCAAACAAGCGAAACGGTGGTCGATAGGCTAGTTACTGATGTCTTCGCTCGTCATGGTGTCCCGATGCAGATTCATAGCGATCAAGGCCGCAATTTTGAGTCCGAAATTTTTACCAAGACAATGGAGCGCCTGGGAATCGAAAAAACCAGGACAACCGCCATGCACCCTCAATCAGATGGCATGGTCGAACGGTTTAATCGGACCATACTGGACTACCTTGCTAAATTCTGCGAACAACATCAGCGCGATTGGGATCAACATTTGCCTTTACTGATGCTTGCTTACCGAACGGCAGTACACGATGTCACGGGCGAAACTCCTGCGATGCTGATTTATGGTCGAGAACTTCGTCTTCCTGCAGAAAATCTCCTAGCACCACACGAACAGGACACTATGGATACCAACGAATTCCTACGAGGGCTACGACATCGGTTGACGGAGATGCACAACATTGTTCGGTATAAATTGGAGAATGGAAGCCGAAGGATGAAACATCGTTATGACTTACGCAGTACCAGACAAACCTTTGATCCTGGGACGCTTGTGCTGCTATATAATCCAACACGGAAGAAAGGGAAAAGTCCCAAGTTGCAATCGGATTGGGTTGGTCCATATGAGGTTCGGCAGAGAATTTCTGACGTCGTCTACCGCATTCAGAAAGGAAGAACCGAGAAAATAGTCCATTTTAACCGCTTGAAGCAGTTCTATCAGCTTAATTCGGAGTCTTAAGCATAAGAGGGGAACAATGTAACGAAATCTGGCTGCTCCATCGCACGTAAAACAAACCGGTCTACGACTTGACAGCTGCGCTGTCATGTAGAAGAGCAGAATTAGGCGCTTTTTTTTGTCACTTTCTTTTTGGATTTAGAGAAGCAAGCCGCGTGGTTGACTTTTGGCAGAGCTCATTAAATATTTGTAATTTTCCTTTAAATAAAATAAAGATTTGCTACATTCGTAACAATATGTATTATTCCTTCTTGCCGAAAACGGGCAACAACTCACAGGGGCACCGTTATTTAAAATCGAAATAATTTATCTAGCTTCACGAAATAAAAACTTGTTTGAAAATATTGCTTTTTGAATTTTTAATATCCTCTCTAAATTAATTTGGGTCACCCTGTATAATACCGCAGAACTAATCACGTTTTAAGGAAACCACTTACAAATTCACATTTAATTGAATTCTATTTTTTTTTTCATTCCAGGAAAAGACTGAGGACATATTAGCAAAGGCCTTAAAAATTGCTCTAGAGAAACAAGAAGTATACAGAAAGACTGAATTAGGTAAGTTTAATGAAACACTTAAGTACGTGATTTACTGAGACTTGACCTTGAACCTAAGCTAGTCAGTATACTCGGTTGTTGAACGTAGAAACCACCCGAGCTTCTTCGTCAAATTTGAAGTTATTTGTTTGTAACTAATTCAAAGCTCTTAGAGTAAAATTTTAGAAACAAAACTAAGGAGGCTTAGTACCAATGAATAGATTCTTCTTCTTGGGATAGATTCTTGTACATGACATTCTCCCCAGAGAGTTCATCGATTCGTCAGTGTAGAAGATTATATTTCCTGGTAAGAAACCGGTCCAACCCCTATTCATAGCGTTCTGGAAGAAGACATTGGAACCTAAGCCCGAAGTTTTATTTTAAATTTGTGGTATCCAGAGCTCCTCCCAATGCGCCTGGCATTGAATCGAGTAGTTCCCTGCTCAAAGATTGCTTGCTTTCCCAGCCCATGCGATAGGCCGCTTACCTAATTTCGTTTTCTATGACGATATGTCGCGGAGGCAGAGTATATGTGTCCATTTCGTAGCCCCGCGAATGCTGATGCACGAAAGGCGCTGTTTACTAAGACCTCGTTGAAGAAACTTTGCTTTGTACGACTTAGTTTAAATGATAGTGTCATTATAAAATGATATACAGTCATTAATTTTGTCACTATCTGTCACTCGTGTAAATGCAGCAAGAAACTAAACACATTACTTTACTTAAGGTATCATTCCCATATCGCATACATGCACAGCACACAGTTAAAATTTTAACTATACTCTGCCCCAACCGCATTGTCAGTGTATGCCTTATGGGGAAGCTTTTTTTTAAAACACCGGTCGCTGAACATGTCTTCACGGCACTCAATTAGAAAAATTGCCATTGAAATAAAAATCAAACCACTGACTTACACAGGTTTTGTTATGACCATTATAAGATTTCTTCCATTTCTAAATTGTTCGAAAAGATTGTTTATAATAAAATTGTTTTTCTTGTTAACAATATGTTATATCGGACCATCAACATGGATTTACTAAGGGAAGATCTACTTCAACGAATTCGGTACTTTTTTGGTTGGTTAGATAGGGTTCAATATGTAAAAATCGATGATTGTCTTTCGGTTCCTATTAGAGTAACATCTGGTGTTCCTCAAGAGAGCCACCTTGGACCATTATTATTCCTGTTCTTCATCAACGATCTACTACACGTCGTCAAACATTCTGAGTGCCTTCTTTTTGCCGATGATCTTAAATTATTTCGCTCCATTAAATCAAAATATGATTGTAACTTATTACAGCAAGTTGTGGCCGCAGTCAATGACTGGTGTGAACGGAATCACCTCCTTCTTATCGTCTCTAAATGTCAATGTTTCAGTTTGTTCAGATCTAATGTTCCTATTATGTATCAATACCTTATAAATTTTAATCCTCTTACTAGAAAGACCTTGGTATCATTCTCGATCACCAACTAAATTTTAGAGAACAAATAAATAATAAAAAAGCAGTTTTTCATTATTTCCATTTGCCAGTTTTCTAACTGATGTAAAAATACGCCGTTTATCAATTTCAAATCGACAAGTGAAAACCTAGCAATACGGATTATGTAGTCTGCAAAGCTAATACGTTGCTTGGTTTCCTAAAAAGAAATTCCAAAGATTTTTCCGTTCCGTATACCTTAAAGGCTTTATATGTATCTCTGCTAAGATCCAACTTAGAGTATGGCACTATAATATGGAATCCAGACTCATTCTAAAAGAATCGAGACAGTCGAAAACTTCACGCGGTTTATGATAAAACAGCTAAATTGGCGTATAGACACGCCAGCTTATAATTCCAGTTGTTTGTTAAGAAGTATCAGTAGTCTTGAATGTCGTCGTACGTACTTTTCTATCATGTTCGTTGTCCTAAATTATTGTCATTGCTTGAGTTTTACTCACCGTATCGTTGATTTCGTAGTTATTTCCACTTTCGTGAAAATAATAATAGGACATACTACGTTCGTAATGAGCCAATTGCTAGATGCATCAGAGACGTCAGCTCTATGATAAGGTCTATGGTCTGAATTATTCCAGAGCAACTTTTAAAGACAAACTTCTCTTTCTTTTGAACCAACTCTAGAATCATTATTTTTTTATTATTATATTATTTTATATCTTATTTCATATAGTTTCTAACTGTTATCTTCCTTCATTTAATATACATTATTCTAGTTAGTCTAGAAGTAATAAATAAATAAATTAATAGATTATAACTAGCCTGCCACACAGTCGATGGCAGGCTGAGGCAGGTGTGAACAGAAAAACAGTGTTGCCATTATTTCATTACTGATTTTTCTGTAGTTTTTGTCAGCGAGCTTTGAAATTTTTGAGAACCAATAAATAAATTTCAGTACGTGAGGGTGTTGCCGTTTGGTTTTTGATTTTTTTTTCATTTTCTTGTTTTTTTTTTCTGGGGAAACAGTTGAAATGCAGTTAAACAATTTATAATCAAGGGCGCAAATTCTAGAGCTGGTTCAAAAGAAAAAACCAAAAGAAGAAAAAACCATAGACCTTATCATAGATGCATCTAGCTATTGGCTCATTACGAGCGTAATAAGTCCTATTATTATTTTCACGAAAGTGGAAGGTTATGTAGGTGAATAAATTCTTTTATCGTCGGCTATATCTGACTATGAATTTGCGCCAAGGTTTATTTGCGCGAGATAAATGTTGGGTCAGTATTTCTTTTGGTTTTTAGCTTATGTCTCGTAAACTAATCGTTTCCATTGTATAACATTGACACATCAAAATACTCGAAAAAATGCCGTCTACATCCCACTTTCTTTGTTAACAATTAATTTTATGTTGTTCAACACATTGCGTTGCTTTTAAATCAGCAGATGGTAACCCTACGGGCATTGCTCTCCGATTTGCGGCGATTTGTCATGCATACTACGGTAACCTATGAAGAGCTTAAAAGAGGGCTGTACTGACAATTCGGTTGGAATAGAGTATATGTAGTTTTACAACTTTTACTTAGGACTCAATTATCGGTTGAATGCATTAACAAGAAGACGACACAACATATGCATTTCCTATCTTCTTCTTTTTCAAGTTCAACATAATCAGACTTCGTTAATATTACACTTTCTCTATTCATAAAGAAAGGAGAAAAATGAGAGTAATTCCCTTTGCGTTGTTAGAGTTGACTAATAGCCCCTCCAGATGATGGGTTGATTGACTTACGTAGAGCTAAGTGGCGTAACAAAGACACATAACCATACTCGTAGGTCATAAAATACTTACCATATTTTGCTGCTTTCTGCAGTTCTGTGCACTTAATTTGTGAACGATTGTATTTGCATTTTTAAGATTTTACTTTCCAGCCGTTTACTTCGTTCCACGCAAGAGAATGTCTAAACATTGATTTGTCTAGTTTAAATTATTATTTAATGGCATATGAAGTTTTAAAGTTATCGACTTTTCCTCTGTTTTGCCGTCGGTTCTGGTCTGGATAAGCTACGATGAAAGTTAGCAAGGTGCATTCCGGGTGCTCTCTTTAACATTTAACTGAAGAACAGTTTTTGGTAACAGTCGGAAGCTCATTAACGTGAATTAAGAACAATAGAGGTCCAAGTATGGATCTTTGAGGTACACCGGAAAAATTGGGTAGACAATTCGATAATTTATCACCAACTAGCACCCCTTGCCTTCTGTTTGTTAAATAGGTATAAATTAACTTGGTAGCAGCTGGTGTAGAATTATATTGTGGAATAAGCTTTTTAAATAATAAGCACCAAAAAAGTAACTTCATCCCTATCCAACGCCTGTCTACTGTTTTCAGTGACATTTAATAATGCTGTTATACAGCTATGCTTTTCACGAAAACCGGATTGTTTCGGGGTCAACATATCATTTGTAGCAAGATAGGTACTGATTTGTTTTTGTAGGACTAGCTCAAAAACTTTTGACAGAAAAGGCAAGATCGAAATAGGTTTAAATTCATCACCTTTTGCATTTTTAGGAAGTACTTTTGCTTGCTTCCATAGGTCGGGAAATTCACCAGACATTAAAATTCTGTTGAAAGTATGAGTGATGTATGGCAATACTATCGACAAGATCATTTTCAGAAATCAACGATGAATTTCGTCCAGCCCCACAGCATTTGATTTTATGGAAAGTACACTTTCAATAACATCAGTGCTACCCACCGCTTGAAACATAAAACCGGGGTTATCCTCTTGATCTTCAAACGAAAGTGGAGTCTCAGTATCTAACAGCGGTTGTCATGGCAATGAAACAAATTTTTCATTCAGCGTATTACCATCAATATCAACAGTACGACCGAACATACTCCACCCACAGTAACGATATACATATGTACATTCAGCAAATTTCCCTTATTGAAAAGATCTTCCATCCACCATCGATTAAACTCTGTGGTTTACAGGGCGTTTTGTTTTCGAACAACCTTTTCGCTGGGTCTACACTAGCTAGCTTCTGGTCCGGTTCGCCCCAAACAATTGAGCCATTTTCCTTTCGTCCGACTCGGGCGTAGCTAGTCCTTCCTTCCTTAGCTCAGAAAAAAAAATGTATGCCCATTTAAGATAAAAACTCGTTAACGCAAATAGTTTATAATTTACAACCGCGTTTTGCCTAACGATATTATCGGGACAAAGTTTTCATTGTCACAGTACGGTACGGGTACTCGTATCTGTATCTTATCGGGCGGCGGCGGCGGCGTGTTGTGCGTTTTCCTCGCCTT
The DNA here is from genome assembly GCA_949775065.1 of Brachyopa scutellaris. NCBI lineage: Eukaryota > Metazoa > Arthropoda > Insecta > Diptera > Syrphidae > Brachyopa > Brachyopa scutellaris. Next base: position 34,745,063 of record OX459113.1, on the reverse strand, counting down.
CTTTTAGTAGAACAGTGATTTTGCTTGTTCTCGTGCGCTCTTTAATTTGTTCCAATTTATGCTTGGGCATGGAGTACATTCCGTCACACAAAACAGAACAAGTGTACTCAACTTGTTTATTTTTTTATTTGTTTTTTTTTTTTTTTTTTTTTTTATGTATTGAGATCAGTAAACGAAGAATGAATGTCAATTGAAGTTTTTGTATGTTGTTTTTTTTTTACTATGAACGCTTTATGCTATTCAATTTGAGGTGTATGTGGTAATTTTTATTTAATTTTTGGAACAGTTGGCTTATTTAAATAGTGCTTTGGAGTTTTTATTGCCTTTGGGTAAAGTGTAATGATTTGTTTCGTTCAATAAGTTGATAAGTAAAAAAAATAAATGAATAACAATTTTATTGATAGTGTTTCGCTTTTTATGCTCTGTGTGTTTTTTTTATTATCATAAACAATGTTGAGTATCTAATTGTTGTTTCCTCTATTGGATGAATTGGTATGAACATGAGTTATTAATTAAAGAAATCATTTGATATAACACCTTGAACTGAATTACAGTACCTGGCCATATTATATAAGACCCAAGTAAGAAAATATTCATTATTGGTTTTATTCGATTCCTGCGCGTGTTTTAGGAAGCTGTAAGGACAGTATATGTTACCGCCTTTCATTGTCTAACTGTCACTGTCATCGTTTTTTACAGATCGTCAGTTAAGAATAACATGGTCGCGTGTCCAAAACTTCCTTTTTGAGATAGGTGTTGCGCATTTTGAATATTGACATTATGTTTTAATGCACATCTCATTAATACATATTGTCATCAGACTACGTATTTTGGAGATTCATAAAGTCAAATTAAGCATAAACAATTTTGAAAATTACTATAACATTGACGAATTATAGATCAGGAATGTTCTATATTTTGTTTCTTGTTTCATCTTACTTAATGTCAATCTGACCGACGGTTTTTGAACCAGCACCGATTAAAACACTGTTCATCACAATCGACCATATAACCAAAAAAGAGACCAACCCTCTGTGGCTCACACGAACCGACTGCGTCACATCTCGTTCTTTGTGCCCGAAATTTGCTCTTAATAGGACAAGGACGATGTTACATCTGGATAAATCCTCCTAAATCCACTTAATCACCGGAATAATCACAGGATACTGTGCTATAGGTCATATGACAGGCAAGTGGCTACCTGAGTCCAACGACATCTGTAGAAGCTGTGGAGACCGATCCAACATCTCTGCTATCTAACTGACGAGATGTTTAGTGAAAGCCACACATGCGGTTAAAAGCAAGGTTTTGAAATTATTTGAACAATTCATTGAAATTGTAAAAACAAAATCTACAACAGCTGACCAGTTCGTGCAGCAGAAAGTTCTCTTGTGTTGTGACATCACATGCTCGTTGGACTAATCACTTCAACTAAAAAAAAATTAAGAAATCCTAGGCCCATATTGTGAGTGTCGATCAACGATCGTCACGACAATTGTCGATTGCGTCGATTGATTCGCACAAAACTCTTTCACATTTCTAAAAAAAAAGCATCGACTAGAAACTTGTGATCGACTATAGGCGACTGTCAAATCGACAAATATCGATCACAATCACAATATACAGTACCAAAATCAGCACTCGACGATCGATAGTTGTCGTTTATCGATCGTTGATCGACACTCGCAATAGGGGCCCTAGCTTAGTCTAGATATTTTAAGACGATTGCAGCATTCGGGCATTTCCCAAAGAAGCGTTCACCTTATACCAATAATAGCATTGCTAACCGAAGGTAAGCCAAATGCATGTTAAGGCTAAATAGAAGACCCTGATTTTTCAAGCGGATCATTTGGAGCTAAATACATACACATATCTTTATTTTCATATTCAAGAGTAGTGTCGCATCTTAATGCTTAATCGCAACGATAGACAGTGTGTCGTTTTACAGTCAACTTTTATTACAATGAACATGGAAACAAGGATGGAAAGTCCTCCGGACAGCAGAGTTTGTGGGTTCTAGTAACAGAAATACTCGTGCGTTAGAAGAAACTCAGAACAGCTTGAATGCTCAAATGTCAGATAAATACCAATTATCAGCACAACCGACTTGGGGGATGCTGTGCTTTTTAGCGAATATCACAAGCTCCGTTTTTTGTCGGGTTGATTCCCAGACCGATTTTGCTGGCGCCAGTGTGGCTAGAGCTGCTTCCGTCAAGTCGCTAATCGTTGGAAGATTTCTTCCGTTAATATAACTATAACTATAACTTTACACCCTTGTTTTTCTAGGGTGAGCAAAATTTTATTAAGAGTTCAGAGCCACAATTGTGGCGACAATACTCCTCGCTGAAGTGTTTCATGCTTCACTGACCTTTTTGATTTATAGCTTCCCAGTTCTGAGTTGATCAACCTGCTTAATAGCATTTGTTGGATCCAGAAACTTAGTCTGTTATTAATCTTCAGGTTATCAAGTGCTGCTGTTATAGCCTCAGGTTTTATATTATTGAAAGCTCCTTCTATATCCAGGAATGCTATCATAGTAAATTCCTTACGGGCGAGAGATTTCTCCACATTACCGATAAGTGAATGAAGTGCATGGGATCTTACTGCGAATGTAAATGTATATCTACTAGTCCCTCCAATGGGACCCTTTAAGGTTTTCTATTTTTTATTTTTTTTTATCTGCAACCTTAATGCACTTATATGCCCTATTTAGTTTAGTTGAGAAGGTGTCACACGTCACATCGTTAACCAAATTTTGTAGCAAACCATTTGTTTTGCCCTACTTTCTACATTCTTAAGCAATCCAACTGCAAGTTTAACAATCGCTTGCAAGTCTCACCTTAAATGGTTGTGATTGTGACATTGAAAGAAAAACGCGCTCTGATCATGCGCACGCATATAGATTGAATAAATTTCAACCGTGATACGATCTGCAATTTAAACACCGCCACGCCACCGCCCATTTGGGTGGCATATCCACAAGTAACATGTTTTACATTTTAAATACATGCAAGAGGCGTAACGCGTGCTACTGCGCATAGGAAGCATTTTGCAATCACCCGCGTTATTCTATTCGATTAGCAGATACATGTAGTTACAAACAAATGCAACACCAATAGTATCTAGCTACCACGACGACGACGACGGACGTAGCGGATGCCGCCAATGCGGCTGAATGCTTTTTATTTATTTTTTCCCTCATTTTTGTGTTTTATTTTTTTTTATATTTATTTTTATTTGTTTTTCACTTGATATGTGTGTTCGCGAGCCAACAGTGTAAAGCCAGTGGCCCAATTAGGCCACAAAGCGTATTGTAATTGCGTGAAAAAGTCATTGAGGCGTATGAAGTTGAAATGGAATTATGTAATCGATCTTTAGTATGAGGATGTGAAACGAATTACTCGTACTCGAATTCGTAAGTATCTGCGAATTGAAATGGGAACATCTTTGTTTAATGCGACTTGTATAGATTTCTTAAGAAAATTGATCGCCTCTATTACGAGTGTAGAGTGACAAGTTTATACGCGCACATGGACATATAAGGTAATACGTTTTAACAAGTCATAATCTACTAAGTCGTAATGAGATTGTTGAATTTCCTAAATAAGGATTGAAATATTGCAAATCTCACGGTGTTCACCTTACACGTATTCATTGCACAGCATTTGTGGTGTGTGTTTTCTTAAAAGCTGCGTTGCATCATTGGATCGAATTCGCATTGTTTGTCAACTATATATTTATTGACTTTTTTACACTTAATGCAATTCAAGGTCTTAAAGGAGATAGACCTTCGTCAGATGCCGCAGACGGAATCGTGAAACATTTTTGATAGATAGTCGGATGAAGTTACCTATTTGACTAGTCGTAATTTCAAAGATTTTTATTTACACATTTATTTACTCACAAAGCATACTATTAAAAGTGAAGTGAATAAAGGCCCCGGCCCATAGACTGCGTCGACGTCGTCGTTTTGAACGCTGACGTTGGCGTTAACGTTTACCGCAGAGAGCCGTCCCATAGAATGCGTCGCATACCAGCGCTGAAATATGACAGCCGATGACATTTTGCTATCGCTGAAAGCAGAGCTGTCGTTTCGGTGATTTTTTGGGTCCTAAATTGTTGATAACATGGTGGTACTTTTAGAATGAAGGTACATAACATAGTACCAATATTCACATATGAGAAAAAATATGAAAATGGGAAATTGTTTCGAATCAGAAACAAAATTATCTGAAGCTCACTAGTTTTGATTTTTTCTTTTTTGAATTTTTCAGTGTGTATGTTCCTATCTTTTGCCGATGGGTTTTTCAAACCAAGCATAATTTAATCATGGCCTTTGGAGTTTTCTTTCCAATATCTTACCAATATAGAACATCTTGAACAGGATAAAACACAAGCACTAAACAACCATCATAAGCAGCATAAACAACAAAAGCAACAACAACATAGATCTCAACAGCAAAACCAACAACTTAATCTTGAGCTTCCTCAACAAAAGAGAGCACTACGCTCTAATTCACAATCGGTTGATTTGGCTCCTCCTACTGTTGACATATCATCCGAAGATCCTCAAATAGCATCATGTTCAGGTATTTCACTTACTCCTATCGTTAGAAGTCCGTCACCTATCATTGAAAATCCGATCAATGGGATTGACAACGCTAATTCTGTTGCCAATATACTCACAGGCATTGCAAGTCCCACCAATGAATCAACCAATGATTCAACCAATAATTGCGCTCTAAGGACTGTGCCTCCTCCGTTTGCAGTATTTTTATCTCGCTTGGAGTATGGCACTAAACCCTCTGCTATTATTAACTATATAGCGAAGAAGGGTATTGATACGAATAGCATCAGATGTTTAAGCCTAACAGCAGATAATTTACCTGATCGCATCTCTGCTTCTTTTAAATTACTTGTTCCATCATCAATGGGTGAAATAAAGGGTGATTTTTTAAGAGGTTGAGAACTTTTTTAAAAAAAAAAACACAAAAAATTCGAAAAAATGAATGAAATATTTATTTGAATCGATAGTTTGAACCTTGCAATTTAATGTTTAAAGATAATTTCATGCAAATGTTGACCGCGGCTGCGTCTCAGGTAGCCCATCCGCTGAGTCCAATTTTGGCATACTCTTTCACACATATCGGCCGGTATCTCACGAATGAATGCATGGATGTTGGCTTCCAGTGCGTCAATCGAAGCGGGCTTGTCCCTATAGACATTAGCCTTGACATACCCCCACAAAAAATAATCTAATGGTGTCAAATCGCACGATCTAGGCGGCTAATTGACCGGCCCGAAACGTGAAATTAACTGTTCACCAAACTCGCCTCGCAATTGCGCCATTGTTTCGCGTGCTGTGTGGCATGTGGCACCGTCTTGTTGAAACCACATATCATGCAAGTCAAGAACTTCCATTTCGGGCAAAAAAAAGTTTGTTATCATCGCTCGGTAGCGCCGAATCGACATTTCGCGGTCTTCTGTCACACTAGCTGATACGGCCGCAATATTTTCTTCACTACGCACAGTACGTAAACGTGTTGGTGGTTTAATGTCCAACAAAGTAAATTTGGTGCGAAATTTGGTCACAATCTTCCGAATAGACTGCTCAGAAGGTCGAGAATGCCGATCATAAAATGGAAGCAGCGCGCGATGAACATTTCGAACCGAGCACGAATTTTGATAGTAAAATTCAATAATTTGCAAGCGTTGTTCATTTGTAAGACGATCCATGGTTAAATTGCAAACCAAACTGAAGCTGTTTGACAGTGACACAAGGTACTAAACACACGTCAGCTGTCAAAACCAGTGTTGCCAAAACCAAACCAGCTAAAAAATCACCCTTTACTTTTAAATCCGGATTTCTGGCCGAATGACATACTGGTTAAGATGTTTACTAACAGGCCTAATTCAAGATCTTCTTCTTCAAAAAACTTAAAGAAGTTGCCCTCTTCTACCAAAACGTAAGGGGACTAAGAACCAAGTGCACTAAATTCTTGATGAGTGTGTATACCTGTTCTTATGATATTATTGTGCTTACGGAGACTGGATTAGATGAGAGTTTCAGTGATTCCGTCATTTTTCCTTCCAACTTTGATGTAAACCGCTGTGATCGTTCAGTGGCTAATAGTATTTTCAAACGCTTTGGTGGTGTGCTTATAGCCATTAAAAACGATTATAAGGCGAATGTTCTTGAGCTCAACGATTATGAAGACATTGAAATTTGCTGCAGCTATTTTAATCTTACATCTTCCGCCAAGCTGTACATTGTTTGTGTTTACATTCCACCTAGTGCCCGATCAGATCACCTCTCCCAAGACTGTCGAGTAAACAAGCAAGCCTCTGCAATCTGTGCTAATTGTAAGGGAAAGCACCCGGCAAATTATAGAGGCTGTGAAGTAGCCAAGGAGTTGCAAAAACGAAGAGATACACTCCATAAGCCTCAAAATAAAATAATAAAACCGCTAACTAAGGCAAATGGTAAGATCGGTCAGGAGAACGTAAACAAACAAAAACCACCGGGTACAGAGCGGAAGAAGGTGGTGATAGCAGAAAAGCCCTCGACTTCTGGTCTTAAAATAAACGGTAATGAAAAGCCATTAGAAAAGACATCGGGTAATAGCCCTCGGACAGCAGGAGTGCAGACCTACGCCCAGGCTGCAGCATCCGAAAAATCAAAAAACCTCGAAATCCCGACGGACCCTGCTTCTCAAGTTTTCTCAATTATTCTCGCAAAACTTGAAGAGCAAAGCAAAATAAATAAAATTATTCTCGATAGGTTGGTTAAGCTCGAGAGTTATTCACGGAAAACGCGTACTTCACCTCACACAACGAAAAAAGAATTTTAAAAATATGTACTTGGAATGCAAGCGGACTTTTGCAAAAACTTGACGAATTGGAAATATTCATGCGAGAAAAAGATATTGACATTTGCTTGATTTCTGAAACTCACGTGAAAAAGGAATCGCTTTTAAAAATAAAAGGCTATACTGATTACCACGCTTGTCACCCTTCGGGCAAAGCAAGAGGCGGATCTTCCTTGTTTATTAAAGACTGCATTGAACAATGCGAAGACCTAAAGATAGAGCTTGAAACACTGCAAATGTGCACAATTCGAGTTAAAAATAGTCAGCGTACTATTAAAATCTCATCTATTTACTGTCCACCGCGTTCCGCGCTTGAAAAAAGTGATTTTACTAACTTATTTAAATCGCTGAAACCTAATTTCATTATTGGCGGCGATTTTAACGCGAAACATACGTTCTGGGGCTCTAGATACATCTCGCAAAAAGGTAGAATGCTCTATGGGGCAGGTATGGAGTACAGTTGTGATTTCCATTCGACGGGCAAACCGACTTACTGGCCAGCTGATACTTTGAAAATACCTGACCTGATCGATTTCTTCGTGGTGAAAGGAATATCTAACAACCACATAAAAGTTGAAGAAAGCTTTGATCTGTCGTCTGATCATTCCCCAGTTATTTTGACATTGAGCGAAAAACTATTATTTAACCGAGAGCCAGCGAAATTAACCGGCAGAACAACTAACTGGGAAGGCTTTAGGAACGAAATCGAAGTAAATGTTGAACTGAGCGTACCGCTTACGACACCCTATGAACTTGAGGTTGAAGTCGATCGCTTCGTTGAGATAGTACAGCTCGCCTCTTGGAATAATACGCATAATCCAAGAAAAAAGCCAGACAAATACGGTCTACGATATCCTGCTGAAATAAAGGAATTAATTAGGGAAAAAAGAAAAGCGCGTAAAAGATGGCAACAAAGTCGTGCTCCACAGCATAAAACCCATCTGAATCGTCTCTGCAATTTGTTAAAGAATAGCATTAAGGATTTTAAAAATCGTGCGATAGGCTCTTACCTTGAAAGTTTAACAGCGAAAAAAGATTCCAATTATTCCCTTTGGAAAGCCGTAAAAGGCACCAAAAGGCCCAAAATCCCCGCGCCGCCACTTAAAATAAATCAAAATGAATGGGCAAGGGAAGATAAAGAAAAAGCGGATATTTTTGCCGCCCATTTGGAAGAAACCTTTAAACCGAACGATGGTCAAGTGGTTTATGACAACATCAACCTCACAAGGATGGTAGTTCCACCATCTGACGATTTAACGCGCAGATCTGCGACGCTTAGAGAACTCGAACGTGAGATCGCGAAACTAAAACCTAAGAAAGCTCCTGGTTATGATTTGATTACCGGAGAAATTCTCAAAGCCTTACCTAGAAGAGCATTTATTAAGCTTCTCCATATTATAAATGCTGCACTCAGATTAAAACACGTGCCGAGCCAATGGAAAGTTGCGGAAGTCATTATGGTTTTAAAACCAGGAAAACCGTCATATGAAGTAAAATCATACAGACCAATCTCGCTTCTTCCAGTCGTATCAAAAATTTTCGAGAGGATATTACTAAGGCGTCTCCAACCGGTTATAGAAGAAAATAATCTTATCCCTGACCACCAGTTTGGGTTCAGAAGTAAGCATTCGACAATTGACCAGGTGCATAGAATTACTAACGTAATCGAAAAAGCACTAGAAGAAAAAAAGATATGCTCAGCCGTATTTCTTGACGTCTCGCAAGCCTTTGATAAGGTGTGGCACGATGGCTTGAAATGCAAATTACGACAAGTACTCCCCGTGTACCTATACGAGATTTTGTATTCATATCTCGGAAATAGACTCTTCCGTGTTAGAAATGGAAACGAATACTCAGAGCTCAAAAAAATTTCGGCCGGCGTACCGCAAGGAAGCGTTCTGGGGCCGCTTCTTTATCTGTTATATACTCGTGATATACCGAAAGAAGATGGCACTATGCTTGCTACGTTTGCCGACGACACCGCTATCCTAGCAGTAGGTAAAACAATCGAGGAAACGACTGCCAAACTGCAAAACGCATTGAATAAAGTAAATGAATGGACGAGGGACTGGCGGATCGCCCTTAACGGAACTAAATCTGTTCACGTGAATTTCACTTATAGAAAAATTAATGACTTGCCAATTTTTATAAATTTGGCCCGAATACCCTTTGCAAATGAAGCCAAATACCTGGGAATGACACTCGATGCAAGGTTGAAGTGGAATTCGCACGTGAAAATGAAACGTAAAGAACTAGATATCAAATATAGAGAAATGTACTGGTTGATCGGAAAACATTCCCACCTCAGTACCGAGAACAAACTGCTTTTATACAAGCAAGTGCTAAAGCCGGTGTGGACCTACGGTATACAACTTTGGGGTTGTACCAAGAAAACAAATGCCAATATTTTACAGACCTTTCAAAATAAAGTGCTAAGAGAAATTGTCCAAGCGCCGTGGTATGCTAGAAACGACGATATCCACAGGGATCTCGGAATTCCGACAATCGAAGCTGAAACTAGAAGCTTCGCGCGAAAACATAGAAACCGACTAATCGGACAACATTAACTGGACATCGGGGGATGCTGATTGTACGTATCTCAATCCAGATATATCTTCGTCTACACTTGGAGCTGAGATCGTGGATACGCTCCATTCACTTGGTCAACTCCAGGTGAATAATGTTAAAAACAACATGGATCGTACTTTGGACCTCATCTTCACTAATAACAGTGACGAAACGTTTGTATCCAGGGATCTTACTCCTCTCGTTCCGGAAGATTTGTATCATCCTTCTTTAAACATTTTTTCTTTATTAAATTTAAAAGATATTCTTATTTGTGATTCCTTTAGATTCGACTTCAAAAATGCTAATTATAGTAATATTTGTGAAGAGCTTAACAATTATGACTGGGGTCCTTATCTTTCGCTAGAAATCGATGAAATTTGCTCCAAATTTTACGAGGTCATTAATTCTGTTGTTTTTGAATTTGTCCCTGTAGTTCGCGTCAAAAATGTAATTGATTCCTGTCCCTGGGACAATGAAATTATTCGTAACCTAAAGACTCTTAAAAATCGTGCGTATAGGAAATGGCGTTCTAGTTTGGCGGATGATGAGTACCTTATGTTTAAAAGGCTTAAATCTGAATTTAAATCTGCTCTCTACCACGCGTATTTTGTGTATTTAAATGATATCCAGAATAGCCTCAAATGTAGACCGGATAAATTTTGGAATTTTATTAATTCTAAGAAAAAAAGTGACGGTTTTCCAGCCACGCTCTCTTTTAATGGACATTTAGCGGACTCTTCCGCTAGTATTTGTAATAACTTTGCTTATTTCTTCCAATCAGTATATTCGAATCACGACTCGACGATTGATGAAATTTTTTTTGACTATCTTGGCGACTTCCCCACTCCTCTTTTCAATACCATTGAATTTTCTGAGGACGATATTTTGAATAAGTTAGCTGGTTCTGACTCCAGCCTAAGCCCTGGTCCTGATGGCCTACCTTCTGTTTTTCTCAAGAACTGTGCTTATCCTTTACACAAAATCATATGTCATATCTTCAACTTATCTTTGAAAACTAGCCTATTCCCATCTGTCTGGAAAACCTCTTTTATAGTTCCTATTTTTAAGTCTGGTCGGAAAAATAAAATTGAAAATTATAGAGGTATTTGTAAGCAATCTTCTCTACCTAAATTATTTGATTCGCTAGTCACTGAAAGATTAAACTTCTTTTGCAAATCCCTTATTTGCAATAATCAACATGGTTTTGTAAAAAAAGGTCAACTGTAACTAATCTTATATTGTTCACAAATTTTGTGATTTCAGAGATTGGTAAAGGTAACCAGGTTGATGCTGTTTATACGGATTTTAGCAAAGCTTTCGATCGAGTTGACCATAAAATTTTGCTTTACAAACTTACGAGACTGGGTTTTCCTATCTTCTTTTTAAATTGGCTCTCTTCTTTCCTCAGCAATAGATTCCAACATGTTAGGTTTCGTAACAATATTTCTGACAAAATTTCTGTCACTTCTGGAGTTCCCCAAGGCAGTCATATCGGACCCCTGCTTTTCATCTTGTTTGTAAATGATATTGTAAAATTTCTCCCGGAATGCTCCTTGTTAATGTTTGCAGATGACTTCAAGATTTATACGTCGGGCAGTGAGCCGCATTGTTTTCACCTTTTAAACTCTCATCTTCAAAAGTTTAATCTGTGGTGCTCTAAAAACTATCTCTCTTTAAATGTTAGTAAATGTTCCGTCCTTAGCTTTGCTCGTTGTAGATCTCCTCTCATGAATACATATTCTTTTGATGGTGTAGTCATTCCTCGTGTTAATGTAATCAAAGATTTGGGTGTGTTATTAGATACTAAGCTATCTTTCAACAATCACGTTGATTGCATCACAAACAAGGCGAACAGAACATGGGGAATGCTTAGGCGCTATGCTTGTGAGTTTTCTAACGTGTATGTCTTTAAATCGTTATATGTTGCATTTGTGCGCTCCATATTAGAATACGCCTCAATTATTTGGTATCCATATTAAAGAGTTCATATATCTAGAATTGAATCAATTCAAAAAAGATTCCTTAGGTTCGCTCTTAGGGGACTTCCTTGGCAGAACTCATATCACTTACCTCCTTATTTATCCAGGTTAAAATTAATTAATTTAGAATCACTGGAGGTGAGGAGAACGGTGGCACGAGTTGTTTTTATTCATAGGGTTTTAATAGGTGAGATTGAGTCTACAGAAATTCTTGACCTTCTCAACTTAAACGTTCCCTGAGTCAATCTTCGAAGCTCTAAATTCTTTAGAGTAGCACACTCTCGTACAAACTACGGTCGTTCTTCCTCAATTAATGGATTGATGATTTCGTATAATGTAAATGTCCATTTAATTGACTTTAACCTATCGATTTCATCAATAAAAAGAATATTACTTGATGGTCTTCAGTCATAATTGTTTGCCCTGTTTTTAACTTTATTTTTCATATACATGTATATTTATAAATTTTTGTATTTTTGTTTTCTGCTTCTGTCTATGAAAGTGTAATCTTTGGTGACAAATAAATAAATAAATAAATAAATAAATAAAATAAATAAAAATATAGTTCTATTATTTGCTATAAGAACCTGACAATATTTGCAATCACTTTTTTTTAATCGCGAGCAGTTTTTATCGCTCTAGTACAATTTTCATTTTTCACCCGACCAAAAAGCACTTTCTTTTGCTCGAGATCAAATTTTGTGAATCTCGGATGCAACTCGAAATTTACATCTACTTGCACAGACCAAAACATTTTATACGAAATTTAAACGCAGCACATCAAATTCCTTTAATTAACACAAATATTATCAGAAAAAACTAGAAAATACAAAGAAAGCGTATTTAAATTTATATTTATTATTTTTTCTTTTTTATTTATTTCCTTTTACGAACAAGATGTTAAGTGACACACTAATACAATAGCAGAAAAATAGATCAATCCCGTTTGTTTTCTATTCAGCACGAAAAATCTGAGATCTGAGAGCTAAACCTGAAAAGCCGAAACGAAAACGACATAAGTAGTAGTAGTAGTACGGACTGCAGATGCGTACCTAGTACAAAACTACTGTTGTAGTACCACCGACAGCACTGGGAAAGTGTTTTCTTGTCAAGCTGATGTCAGCTGATTGTCAACAACCAATTAAAATGCACACTCTCAATTTGTAATTGCGTGAACTATAATATGTGAATATGTGTACTTCACTGCGTGAATGTGTGAACACCCAACGCACAGCGCACAAAAAAAAGTAGAAAGTAAACTTACTTTCTGCGTCGGCGTTTTCATATGCGTTGGTTATGGGCCACCTTCCATAAGAATGCGTGTATTCTATCGAGCTGTCATTTAAAACGCACGCAGTAGCGCACTGCCGCAGTCTATGGGCCTTAAGACACAAAATCTTTATGAAAACACTACAACAGGCTAATGGAAAACTTGTATTATTAAATTATTGGAATAATGCAGTATGGTCAACAAAAAAACATTTTCAAAAAACTCAGAAATGAAATTATGTGATTCGTAATCTGTATAGAGTGTCTTGAATTTAGAAATCTTGCTAAAACTTCTGGGTCACATAAGGATTTCTTGAGAAACGCTTTTAGTTTATTTATAAAAATACACCTAAATATTACGATAAAGTATTAAAATTTTCAAAATGTTGATGATTTTCTGGAACCACTTGCGTTTATTTAGTAGAAAGATCTCAGAGTCTCTCTTATAATTAATCAAGAGTAGTCTGCCAACATTCATTGTTCCCATTTTCGTTGGTGCCGTCTCTCTATTGCAGCAATGTCTTGATGGAACCGTTCGTTGCTAATATCACCCATATTTTCTGGGAAATAAATTTAGATTAGAATGCAGAAAGTGGATTTTTAATGACATATTTCGTCCCATTTATTTTTTTTCATGAGTCCAACATTTTTTAACGTCAACAGCATAATTAGGAGTCCTATGGTTTCGAAGAACATTTTCCATGACATTCATATAAGATCTCCAGGCCTCTTTTTCTTCCGAATCCAGAGTAGAAATTAATGATGGATCCATTATAAGCTTAGGTTAGGTTAGGTTGAGAGGGGTTGAGAGGCTGAGTCATCCCAAAACAGGCACCAGAGTGGGCCCACCGCGATCCCCTAAGAATCCATCCAAGGATGGCACCTAAACCGCCATAATTTTCTCAAAGCATTTTATTACCCTACAAAATTTTAAAACGAATCTATGGTTGATTCGCCCTACCTCCTCCAGGTTACCGAAGAACTAAAAGCCTAAAATGTTCCTGCGACTACATGCTATGCTCTGACATTCGCACAGAATATGTGCGATATCCTCTGCTACACCTAGATCATCACAACATCTGCAACTATCCGTTTCTATGAGTCCCAGCCGCTTGGCGTGTACATTAGCTTCCTTATATCTAAATTTGTATTCTAAAATAGAGTGAAACAATTGTTTTCAATTTAGCCGCACACAATCTGATCCAAACTGACACACGTCACTATTAGAAATGCCCACAGTTGGTATAAAGGTAAACGCTTTTCCCATTGTTATGAAATGTAATCTGATCGACAGACTATTTTTCCCGTTATCTACAAATTAAACACAACGGGAAACAGTAGTCTAACGACTAACGACTAACGATCTGAGTTTTTTCTCTGTTGACCAGTGTTATTTTCCAGCTGCTGTTTAAATGGAATATTCTCGATTTAAACAAACTGAATTATAAAAATCTGCATTTGGACATCCCAACCCTTACTTTAAATATACAGTGGTGGTCATATTTATAGGGACATTGCATACTTTTGCACGCTTCTGTAGTTTAAATCGTAAATATCCTTAAATAAATTTTAAAAATGATTGCATATTATATGTACACCATTATCCTTACTATAATAAAAATGTAACTTTTTATCGACTGCAAAGACTTTGTTCCCATTTGTCTTAAAACTACTGCAAGAAATTAAATTCGGTTTTCACAGTTGGATTGCAAAATGTCTGGAATACAGGCATAGGATATGTTTTTTCGTTATCTGCTATCCAGAAGCGGAAATCTAAGCTGATATCTGGGCGGAGATAATTTTTATGAATACCTTCAAGCTCCTAGCTTTAGGATGCCTTGGCTGATGGGAATGGAATTACTTTTATTATAAAGTTGAATTTTGTACAAACATTTTAAGATATAAATCATCTTCGTATGTTATACAGAAGTTGAACAATAAGCATTAAATTAAAATTAACGATCAATTAAAAATGACATACGATTCAAGAAAAGCTTAGATCGTTGGATTTTACCAACGACCAGTGGAGATAATTTCGTGTGTGCGCAGGTTTTTTTTCTGTTTTTTTTTTTTATTTTGGAGCTGTTTGAATGCACATAACGCAGACACTAATGGACGGATTTTGATGAAACTTGACATAGTGATTGCTTATGTTCGTGGTCAACATTTTATCCCCCAAAATGATCTGGTTTTAGCAAAATATTGAAAAACACTGCATATCTGTAAGCCCTAGCTCAATAGTAGCTTATCGGATTGAAAAACAAAAAAATAGGTGAATTTAGTAAATTTTCCACTGATTCATTTGAGGTATAAATCATCCTTCTGCGTTATACTGGAGCTGAGCTATGCTCAAAATAGTTCATTAAATGTTCGCCAATAATTTTCCATCAGTGGAGACCGCAGGAAACAGCCGTGCAGCTGTGGGTGACGTCAATAAGTATGTACCTATTTAAGTATGTCGTATATATATTAAAAGTAATGTTTGTGTGTTCAACTTTTATGCGTTCGCGCATCGCTCATCCGTTTGCGATAAAACTTGGGGCATGTGCAAAAAAAAACATTGTTGTTGTACGCACCCAGGGGAAGGTTCCTTCTACGTTGGGGGAGGGTTTCCACTCCATTGCAATTACATTTTTTTTTTTTTTTCCAAAAGCAAACGCATTCATCATGATCTCGAATCTGCACTCGGTGGAGACAATAATATTATGTACAGTCGAATCATCCCTTTATGTCATTTTCACGGGCGATTGAAATTGGTGCAAGTTAGAGGGATTTTTGATAAAATTCGAGCTAGAACGATTATCCCTTTTTGTTGAAAACGCATTTATTCATAGATCATAGTGGAAATTAACAAAAAAAAACAGAATAATTTGTGATACAAAGTAGGTACCAGTCAGTTTCCGATTTCCTGGTATGTTAGAAAGTTAAAAGCATGTTTTTTTTTAACACTTCAGCTTCGAAAAATCATTTGGAATTACCGCAAAAAGCATTTAAATACGAGGAAATATGTAGGCCAAGTTTTGAAAATCAGAAAAAACATGGGAGGCGGGCGAAGCAAGGCGAGTACGGGTCAGCTAGTAAATAAATAAATGTCGCTCAGAAATATTGTCAGAATGGTGAAGTGTTCAAAGTCGATGCTGGCAAATGCATTTCAACCCAAACAAGTTAAGAAAAAGACGACCACCGAATTCTTAACCTATCAAAGCAGGATCCGTTTAAATCTTATCGAGACAAAAAAGCCGAAATAAACGCAGATATTTCAGCAAGAACATATCGCAGACGGTTGCAAGAAGCCGGCCTTTTTGGTAGAATATATAGAATATAGCAGCTTGTCTAAAATTCGCAAAGGATCACGAAGACTCGAGTGGAAAAGAAAGGGCAAAAAGTCGGCCATCTTCATCTTCAACTTCATCCCAAATATACCATAGGCGTAAAGACCATCAAACATGGAGGAGGAAGTATTAAGGTTTGGGGATGTTTGTCCTGGTATGGTGTAAGTCCTATTTTGTTGGATATCGGGATATATATATATATCTAGGATATCATGCAGTCGTATGCTGAGAATAATATGCCACTTCGGTGGATATACCAATACCGGAATTTTTTCAAGGCTGCGGGTGGTATTTCTTTCATTATTTGGGCAGTAATAAGGTCGTACCCAGGTGCTTTTAGAAAGTTAAAATATAAAACTATGACCACCACTGTATGTACTAGGTAGTATGCACATATGTACATTATTTAATTTCATTAAAAAATCCATTATCAAAATACCAAAAATGTAATCCGTCATGAGAGCACTTAAAGTGCAATCCTTGGCCAACAATTACGTGAGCTTAGCAGGAAAAAAAGTCTACACTATCGACCGAAGTACTTCATGGTATGTATATTCTGTTCTCATTTGCATCTGACCCAAATTGTGTTGCACATAAGCGTCTAGTACTAGAAAATTCTACTACTTTTCTACACAATCCCCCAGTAATTATTGATAATGTATCCTTTAAAAGCACAGCAGAATTTTCGCATGAAAACCGAAAGTGCAATTATCGCACGACAGGGATCGCTGCACAGTTTGAGAATACACACACACCACACAAAGGAATAAGGGAAAACTAACTTTTACTTTTCCACACCACACCACACAGCCATTGAGCCACCCACCACCCGCAAGTGTGCAACACAAAGCCTCACTAGAAAGCAAAACAGTTTATCGGAAAGCTTTTCAACTTCCACTTTCAATTTGGTAGCGACGGAGCAGCAATGATGTATGGTACTAGTTGGCTTCCTCCTACCTCCTACCTCTTTCCTCCTTATTGACTGAGTGAGAGTTCCGATGATGTTCTCACTTTGCCTGCACGTATACTCGTAGGTTCTTCTTTTTTTGTTTTATGTAATTATTTTCCTTTTGTGATGTTTTTGTGTGTCAGTAGGCTAGGCTGTGGCACGAAGGATGAAGAACTTCCTTATAAACCATGGTTTGAGTTGAAAACACGGACTCGCCGCTTTTATGCGCTTTCCCTTTCGATTGAATGCATTCCTGCATACCCACCTGAAACTTATCCCCAGATTATTTTTTGCTTTGTGTTGCTGTTTTGTAGTTTTTTTTTTTTTTTTTTCTATGTGTAGATACTCTCGATGGGAATTTTCTTCTTCGAGTTATGTAAAGTAAGGAAGTTGCAAGTGACCCACCTACCTTGTTTGGGAAGCAGTCAGCACCCATCGGGCGATGGGTTAGATTTATTACTAGTACGATACTCGTTACTACCATGTAGGGTGGTGGTAGTTAGTCGGTAGCTTGGATTGACATGGAATTTTACACTTTTACTCCGTTGTTCTGTGGAGGTAGCAACAGAAACTTTCGGGTTTTTCACTATTGTGGAAATTTTTTATGGAACAAAACAAAAACAAAAACAAAACATCGAACGGCGAAGCAATAGAATCAAAGATGGCAGTGGAGAATAGTAACAAGTGCATACTGCAAAACATGCAAGTACAGCATTAATCAATCGTAATTGTATTCGAAAATGTTTTGTGTGTGTGATTTCCGAGCTTTACAGTGTAATCGTATCGATGGGAATCCACCCACATATGTTAGTATCACAAAAAGTTGATTTTAGACCAATTGATAACGGAAGAATGATAAAGAAGTGATACATCCTCTGGTAGAGTGTACTTATTCATGTGTACATATGTCAGATTGTCATAGCAGTGGTATAGCAGCTAAAACGGCGTTGCGACTTAAAGAAAGCTCTCAGTGGGAAACTTCTAACTTAGGGCACGCCAGAATACTCTCAATGAATAATCTAAACTCGGGAAGTACGGATTATATGACTCCGCTCCTGGATTTCAATATAAAATATAGGACTAATATTCCCAACCGACAGGAAGGGGTAGGAAATATCTGTCTAAATGGAAAGTCCGCATTGAAGATCTACACGGATGGGTCCAAGACAAGTGATGGAATAGGAGCGGATGTCTTTTCGGGCCAGCTCAGCCTGAACTTGTCCTTCCAGATCACTGTAGTGTCTTCCAAGCGGAGGTGATGGCTATTTGTGAAGCTGCTGAGTGGCTTTCGATGAAATTGATGTACAATCGAGATACATATTTTCATTTACACCGATAGCCAAGCAGCTATAAAAGCACTCGAATCACCAATTATAAGATCAAAAGTGGTTAAGCGCTGCCGCGCATCTCCAAACGAGATATCGAGCAGATGCTTGCTCACGCTGTGCTGGGTTCCTGGTCATAGCGATATACCAGGTAACTGAAGCAGACGAGCTAGTCAGAAAAGGTACCAATAGAAACAATAAACCACAAAATCTTCACGCAAGCTCTACAACAGGCTAATCTTGACACGTGTTGATGTGCCAGACAGACTTAGCCACAGCTAAACCAACGTAAAACTTGCAGCCTGCTAAAAATTAGCAGAGCACATATCGGCATAATAGTTGGCGTATGAGCAATGACCTGCGCAATAGGCAGACATGCCAACAAATTAGGAATCCTCGCCAATGACTTCTGCCACAGCTGCATGGATGAGGAGGAGGAGGAATCCCCATATCACCTACTATGTAGTTGCCCAGCTCTCCTCCTTGAGAAAAAAAATTAAATGGTTCCGGGAGTTTCGATAAGAGTCGGCTCATGTGGCAACACAATGGACCTACTTTGGTCTAAGTGGATCCTACCGAGTACGGTGGATAGCCACCCAACCTTACCTAACCTAACCTATGTCATCAGATTGTAAGATTTGCCTCAAAAGAACAGGTGCGATGTTAATGCACCTTCACCTTTTATTTTGAACATTAATAGCAACACATTCTTATCTCAGCTGTGATTTTGCGGTTGTAGTAGAGAGCTCAATACATTTACATACAAACAGGGTGGCCCAAAATGTATCACCCTATTGGAAGATGCTATAACTCTTTCAAATGGCGGCAACTGTCAGTTTTGTTTTGATATTTGTGAAGTAAGCAGATGAAGAATACACGTCGATAAGCCATGGTAAAGGACTTTGTCTAACTCGGCTCTGCCATAACATCAACAAATGACATCTCGTCGGAAATCAAACGAAGGATTACTCTTGCCAACCGCTGTTTCTTTGGGCTAATAAGGCAATTGAGTAGTAAGGTTCTTTCTCGATCGACTAAGGAGACTCTATATAAGACCTTTATCATCCCAGTCTTGTTATATGGAGCTGAAGCATGGACTTTGTCGAAAGCGGATGAAGATATTCTTGGTCGCTTCGAGAGAAAAATCCTTCGTAAGATATTCGGTCCCGTTTGCGTTGACGGGTTCTGGAGAGAAGTTTCAACCACGAACTGTACGAGCTGTACAGCGACATCGACCTGGTCAAAAAACTGCACAGTGGGCGTTTAAGATGGCTAGGACATGTGAAAAGCGTATGGACATCAACGCCCCGGCTCGGAGAATATTCGATTCTATACCGGAGGGTCAGCGCAGCAGAGGACGACCTCGCCTAAGGTGGCGCGCACAAGTAGAACAAAACCTCAACCAACTTGAAGTGCGCAACTGAAGGGCGGTTAGCTAAGGACCGGGTTAACTGAAAGATTTTGTTGGTTGAGGCCTTGGTCCACCCCGGACTGTAGCGCCACCTAAGCAAGTAAGTAAATAAGCCATGGAACGCTGTACTCCTCAAGAACGCTGACTACTCGTTACTATTTTTTTACGGAATAATTCGTCAGTGATTTTGACGCAACGTTAGTTTCGACGCAGACCGTCCTACGCCAACTAGTCCAACACTCAAGCTAGAACCGCACTTGTCTCGTTTGGTTTGTCACTGTGAAGTGCGTCGTGACGCTGGCTGTGCACACTTATCTCATGTGGTGTGTTGTGACGCCAACACATGCAGGTTTTATTCTGTTGTGGATATTTGAAAACAAGGCTTTGTTTGATTTTTTTTTTAAAAAACACCCCAAACAGTGGGCGTGGTCATATATAATGTATGAGCTGATTTTTCGAGTTTCTTTAGTTAATTAAAAAAAGCCATTGAATGTGCCATAGCGCCATAGAGCACCGTGTCGCAAATCGAAAAACGAGGGATGGCTTCACGACAAAATACACAGCGACAAACCACACGAGTCAAGTGTGGTTCTAGCAGGCGTTCAGCCACTCGCCTCGAAGAAAGGCCTCGTAGTGCTCGGTTCGACGAGAATATCGCCGTTATGGCTGAAGATGTCATGACTGAGCCGGCAACGTCGACGCCACGCAATTGGCCGAGTTTTTATTGCCACAAATTGATGTATTGGGACTAGACACTGGACAGTGCAACCGCACACACAACTCGCGCGACAGTTGACATTTTGATCGGCAAGATCGTCCGATTTGACCGCTGCATACTTCTTTCTTTGGGGTTTTTTTTTGAAGTCACGGGTCTATCAGAACAAGCCACAGACTCTGGAAGCTCTCGAAGAAATAATCCGACAAGACTGCGAGAACTTATCGCCCGAAGTTCTCGCCAAAACCATTGAAAATGAGGTAAAATGGCCCAAATGGACATCAACATAAAGATTTTTTTTTAAACTATCTGATCCGTGTCGTGGTGTACAAGCAACAACCACAAGCATAGATTCGCAAATGCAAAATATGCATCAACAGACCCATCATTTAGTGCTGGTGTTAGTAGTTAGGCTACGCTAGAGTGTCAAAAGAAAGAGATTTTCCTGGAGCACTGACAACTTGCACTTTCACTTTATAAATTTTAACATATTAAAAAAAACTATCAAAACTAATATTCTACCCAAAAAGAATGAACTCCCAAAAGGAATAAACACTTCCCGTATGATCTTCCTCAGTTGACAGATGGAAATCATATGAGAAAGGTTTGTTATTCTATGAAATCATTTTGGTTGATACATTTGCTGTTCCATACAAATGGGAAGTACAGTGGACGTCGAGTATTGCGAATTATATAATGCACAGTCATTCGTTATATCGAAAAATGCGTTATATCGAACGTCTTTTTTTTTTTGCTAATTAATACTAGAATATGAAAAGCAAGTGATTTTTGCAGTGAAATTTTTGTATTTATTTATAAGAAAATAGAAATTAATTAATAAGTTTTTGGTAAAAAAAAACAATTAAAATTTGGAAAAGAAGTCTTTAATATTAGTTTGCCTTTTGGTTCCCTCCAAGCTTTTTTGGACTGCCTCCTCTAGCATTTCTCTTAATAAAAGTGTTTTTGAGTAGTCGATATTGTTTTAATCTGACCACTGTATGCATTTATTGAAGCAATTCATTGCTTCTGAATGTTTAATTTTTTCATCAGTGCGCCACTAGAAATACTTCGCGAAATGAAAGTCGTAAAAATAAAACGTAAAAAACCCAACAAACTGAAGCAGTTAATTTTCCTTTAAAATTACATTTATGTATGTACATATATACATGTTAGCATAACTGATCATTACCAGGAATTAACAAAAAAAAAAAAATAGATACACTGCGGTGGTTATGGGAATAAAAATTCTCGCGAATGCGAAATCGCGCAAAGCGAAGTATGGATTTCATATAATTTAGGGTGTTGCGTTCCTGAAAAACTAAATGTAAGCATTTATTTAAGCTGCGCAAATCGAGGTTTGGTAGGCAAATGCATTTCGCGTTAAACTGAAACCGCGCAAAAAGAAGTCGCGCAAAGCGAGGGACCAGTGTACACTCAACAGATGTTGCTAGCCGAAGCAGAAGTAAGGATACATACAAAATATGATAATATCTGACAAAAGTAAACTTGCAGCTACATGAATTTGCAAGGCATTCGTTATATCGAGCGTAAATTTTTTAAACCATTCGTTATATAGAACCATTAATGGAAAAAAAAATTCATTCGTTATACTGGAAATTCGTTACATCGAGCATTCGTAATACTGGACGTCCACTGTATTTGTTGTTTTAAAAGTTCACTCATTTTGGTTGATAAATTTGCTATTTGCGAATTATATGGGAAATGTTTGTTATTTTACTTTTAAGAGTTAATTTTGGTTGATATATTTGCTATTGATGCATACATACTTATATGTATATCAACCAAAATGAAGTTTCAAAAAAACCAGTACTTCCTATATGGTTTCCATGGGATTTCCGTGAGTTGACAAATGGAAATCATATGGGAAGTTTGGATTTTGGGGGTTGGATTTTTTCTTGCGAGAGTTCTCGCCGGGGCACACCAGTATGCATTATTAGTATTTATGTGCGAGGAACTGCCTCACGCAATACATTTTTTAGTGTAATCTTTTTAAGATTGAAGTCATCTTAATAAAGAAATCTATTACATAATGATGAATCTTTGGCGCGTTAAAGATGTCTGCAAGCACAGTAGCCAGAGTAGGTGCATTTTATATTTAGGAATCGTATAGAATTAAGTCGTTTGGGGCTTCATTTGTTCTTTTACGGGCATATTATTCTCTCACTTTAACCCGGGTTAAAACTTACACCCGGGCTAAAGTAAATTTAAACTAAAAATCAAACCCAACTCCATAACAGTCATTCGTATAACCCGCAAACATTTTAAATTAAATTTTAAATTCGAATAAATTTAAACTGCCTCTGGTAACGAGTTTAAATACTTTAACCCGGGTTAAAACTCAATTTCATAATATGTATTGACTCTTTCCCGTTGTCTGTTCACATATTCACGCATTTTAGTTCACACATTCTCATAATGAAATATGTACACACTACACGCATTCACAAATTGAGAGTATGCATTTTCATTGGAGGAAGCATAGAGAGCATTTCAACTGACATTTGTCATTTTATGTCAAATTTGACAATACAACCTACTTATTTATCGGTTTGAATTTTTAGCCCATCGGGTTAAATCAACGTTTTTGAGTGAATATTTTGAACATACGTTTGAATTTTCGGGTTTAAAAAATGCGGGCTAAAGATCGGATTTAAAATTCATTTAAATTTGATTTACACCCGGAGTGAATAATATGACCGTTAATGCTGTGAGTAAGGAACTTTTTTTTAGTGATATAGAGCCTCGATGCCGTTCCAGAAACTTTTGAGTTGGTTTGTTGTCCATTCTACGATGTCTTTTTAAGTGTATTCTTTTGTGAATCCATTGGACTCCTTTTTTGGCCCTTTCAGCCTTTTTTTTCCGTCGCGTCGTGTCTTTGATACCCCAGCACCCATATGAGTTAAACTATATTCTTCTCTTATCAGTTTGTTTAAGGTTTGAGTGACATTCGAATGTAGCTTTTGATTTGTAGTTGTGGCTCCTTAGTGCTTTAGGTACAGCTTTTCTGTCTATCATTATATTTATCATTCTTTTAGTTTTATATCTGTGTGGCTGTTTTGATGGCAAAATGTCTTTATGGAGAGACATGGGTGTATGTCATCTTGTTCCCACTGTTCCTGATCCGATGCCATTATCGGTTTTCGACCCATCTGTATACCGTTCGTTATTCGTCGCGGTTAGGGAAGAATGTGTCATAAATTTTTGTAAGGCTTTTTTTTAAGAATCTGTCTTCACATCAAATCTTGTGTAGTACACTCAGATGTGCCTTAAGTTTTCCATCTTTGAATGTATAGATCTTATGAAGAGCTTAAGCTCATTTGGCTGCTTCTTCCTGTATTGCAGAGTGAAATGGTGATAATGGTGATAAATAGAGCTTTCAAATTGTTATACTCAAACATGCTGGTCTCTAGATCTCTTTTAGCTTTTTAATGGCCGTTTTTTTTGTTCCCTAGTAGCTATTGCTTTTTGTAGATGAAATTTAGGTATTGTTCCCAGGTCTATAACATACTTCCATCTTTCGATGACATTTTCCGGTACAGACGTTATCTGTACAAGCTTCATGTCATAACGAAATTGGAACTCTTCAAAAAGGAGTGCTTTCAAAGCTGGCTCTTAAAAAAGGTAAATGCTGGCTCATCCGTTGGTTTCTGGCGAAAATTGCTATACATTCTATACATTCAAAACCATTACATCTGAAAGGATGTTGATTCATATGTATTCTTAAACAAATACATGTCAACCGTTCACATCCGTTTGAAATTTTCCTAGTGCAATAGCTCTTTGCACCTTGCGTAGTTGTACTAGATCTATGATCCTGGTGGCGTATATATTAAAAAGCCAAAATATTTTTTTTTATCTGTTGAGAAGATAATGAAAAAATACTGCAAATTGAAAAAAATCCAAAGACCCCTTGAAACCTTTTTTAATGCCTTTCATTATTCATGTTGCATTATGGATTCTTCTGTGCTCTCTTTTTCAAAGTCCTATTTATACATTTTTTTTTTTACTTAGTTGTCCTTCACCCCTTTTTTCCTGTTCATTTATAAATGATATTTTTTTTTAAGATTATTAATAGAAATGCATAGATTTTCTGAGTGGAAAACTCAACCCCCGGCGGCAACAACATCCATTGTATATGTTTGTCCAGTGGAGAAGTGAATATAGATGCAATCTATGCAACGCGCATTCTCCACATCACATATACACACCTCGGACAAGCTGGCAGGTGGTTGTTTTTTGGAAGTATAGGTAGGTGAGCTTTATGTCGATTCTGTGAAAACTCGCACCCCCATGCAAATAATTTGCAATATGCATGCTAGTGCATAAAAGGTTTCTGAATGAAAAATAAATGTTGCCCATTGCCCTTAATTCAGTTAGTGCAATTGATTTCAGTTGATTGCAAGTGCAATCAATTTAACTGGTTTGTGAATGGATTTGATTTGTTCCTGAAAAGTGCTGTCAGTTAAAATATTCGCAAGATGAGCAGATCACATGTATCACCGATTATATCGGAAAGGATGAAGTGTTTTGAAAGTGAGTTTATCGTTCAAAAATGTATAAAAAAACAAAGGTTTGTTCACTTTGAACTTTGTTGAGTTTTTCTAAAACAAAACTACTCATATTGTGGCTTCGAATAATTTTTTTTTTTTTTGGATGTGTCGGTGTTATTAAAAAAATACATAAATAAATAAAACTTTAATACTAAAAAAGGTTTGTATAAGTTCGTTAGTCGACCCGAGTACAATCATTTTAGATGACTTTAGAACCGCTATGGGTAGAAGTGATGGTTAATGGTCATATTAATACCGTAAACCGAAAGCAAAAACCGCACGACAGATTATAAAAAAGGACGCTCGACAAAAACCTCAATTTTTGTTTATTGGAAGAAGCCCAATTTTTTTTTTTTTGTCAGTACGCAGAAGGGCACTTACCCACTATTGGCTATTTAGTACACTTTATTTCAAGGCACTTGCCTGACAGTTTAGTTGTAGAGATACCCTTAGCGGAGTAACGAAGTCGCGTAAGCGGCTAAACGCTTCCAAAAAGTGGTATTTATGAAATTAACCGCGCGCAGAGCTTCACTCTACCCAACTGGTTACTTACTCAGTATTATAATATTTAATACACTTTTCCGCCGAATCTTCGGGCTTTTGTAATGCGGGCTTTTGCTATGCGGGCTTTTGGTAGCGGCCTATTATTGGCAGACAAAAATTTCCTATTTTAAGGGTCGCTTTATTGTGGATTATTATTGGCTAAGGGGTTTACAATCGAATTCGAATTTTGGCACATTTTTTGCATTCGAACAAACTTATCAGTCCCTAGGTAAATAGCTCGATATTTCAAAGTCAAATTTCGCAACAAAAATAAACAAAAGTTTCATATGAAACCACCAAATCCTAAAGAAATTTCTAATCATTTCTTTATTAAGGTGTAAGGTGTGAAATCTCCTGCGACTATTCAGTTTGTTTTGATTGTGTTTAGTGTTCCGTACCCAAAAACGGAACACTTATGGAATCAGTTCGGTGTCTGTCTGTCTGTCATAGGCCATTTTCTCGGAGACTCACCCAAATTCCCAATGTCGTACTTCGACCCGTATTCATAGTCGTATTGAGAGTCGAATCGCATTTATATAGGTATTCCTGAAGTCGAATGCGATGTACACGACAACCCATTGCATGGAATGCAATCCAACGCACATTTGAAATGTCAAATACCAAGTGTCAAGTATGAAATTTCAATAAAGAAAAATTCGTGAAGTGTTTGGTTTATTTTTAAACGCTAATTTTGTATTTAAATAAATTATAAAGTATGAATTCAGTGGATTTAATTTTCTACAGTGAAAAAGAGGACATCGCGGATAATTTGACAAATTGTCATCGGCTCGCAGAATGATTCTTGATAGTTTCAATTTATTAGGGCTACTGAATTCGTTATATGTTTTGCAAATTAAATAACTAAAGTGCAAGTGTTGTG
This sequence comes from Brachyopa scutellaris, assembly GCA_949775065.1. Classification (NCBI taxonomy): domain Eukaryota; kingdom Metazoa; phylum Arthropoda; class Insecta; order Diptera; family Syrphidae; genus Brachyopa; species Brachyopa scutellaris. Next base: position 34,718,652 of record OX459113.1, on the reverse strand, counting down.
ACATGCTTTTTTAATACTTAAACTTTAAAAAAACATTTGAGCTTACTAAGGAAGCATTTAAATTAGTTTTGGATTAAACTAGTCCAAGTGCGGAGACGTATTGCAAGACGTCCTGGATCGTTCCTATGGACAAATTTGACACAAAACGCCGTTACTTGACCAACGATCTAGAGAAGGAGAAACAAATACTTGTATACTAGAAATGCAGGTAAAAGCAATAAAATAAATTAATCAGTCAATGCGTACATTTCAGGCGATTCAGGATACTCCATATGGCCACGATTCTTCACTTTCTGGAAAATATATGTAGACATACAATATTTCATAAAAATCTTAAATAAATATTTATTAGTTCGGAATAAATGCAAAAAACACATTTTCAAATGTAAAATTATCCATTTGTCTACTTACATTTGTTTTTTTTCCATTTTTTTTAATAAAATTAGCAACCACCCGTAGTCAAATGAGCTCTCGACTATAATACGCCATAAATACGAGCAAAATACGAGATTGGTAATACCAAAAATTTCGTGAGTCGAATGCGATGCTTTGCTTTTGACAGAAGGCAATTACACATGCGAGTATGTTCGCAGAATACGACTTTGGAAATAAGAATGTTCGACTGAAGTCGAATTCGAGTAGGAAATACGACATTGGGAATTGGGGTGACTATTTAACGTAGACTATACAAATTTAAAACATATGTAGCAATTAGAGGCCGAGGCACATACCTGAACTTTAAAGAGTTGAATTTCGGCTTTAGGGGGATAAATGAAATGCAAAAAAAAACCTTGAGGTCATCGTGGTAGATGTCAAATGAAAGCTCGTTAATGCACGATTTCAAAAATTCATGAACCTTTTTTTTTGTTCCTTTTTTCTTAAGACTTTTTTAAGAAACGTTAAAAAAATGCTGTCCCACTACCTTATCTCAAAAAATATCGCTCAGAAAAATTTGAATAAAATCACAAACATTAAGAATAAAATGTATATTGAACCAAAATTATCAGGACCGCCCTTCACTCGACAGTTTTTGTTTTTTTATTTTTAACTACCCAACTGCTTACATATCCAGAAATTACGTAACCCTATCGCAATCAAATAAAAGCGGATACGTATAATGTAATTTCTAAAGCCCCTTATTCCTAGAACGAAAATCGTTGCGAGAAAAATAATCGTTGCGAAACAAAAATCGTAGCTTGTGGTGCGAGATTTTGAGGGTAAATTCCTAGAATTTCAAATCTCGCAACGAGATTTTTGACGTACGAGTTTTGACATTTTTCTTCATTTGAGAACTTTATTTTTTGTGTTATTTTCCTCCTCTTATCACTCATATTGAATTAAAAGTATCTTGAACAACAAATTTAAATTTTTTTAAAAGAGGAAATGACGTTTAAAGAAGCGAAAATATGTAGTTTCTCTTTATGCTACTCAAAATTAATACAATTGTTTTCTCTATCATTGAAAACAATGTCAAAAAATCGTTGCGAGAAATAAATCGTTACGAGAAATAAATCGTTGCGAGAAAGAATGGTCCGGGCCATTCATTTTCTCGTTGCGAGAAAGAATGGTTTCTCGCAGTGAAGGTGCGAGAATTTTGACGTTTTACGCTACGATTATTTTTCTCGCAACGATTTTTGTCCTAGGAATAAGGGGCTTAAGTGAGAGTAAAATTTGAATGGTTGATCCTAGAAATATGCCTCAAAAAATAGCATTGAACCATTGGTTTTATGCACAGCCATAAAGGAGTCTTGATGGTTTCTTATACATTATTATAAATGTCGGTGTCTCTACTTTTACAACATTAGGAAAAAATTGAATTTGTGTACATACATTCTAAAATTCCATGCATTTAATACAATTCAACGAATATCGAGACTAAGAATGAAATTTGATGCTTCTTCTTAAGGTGGCGCTACAGTTCGGGGCCTACTTCTCGCAACGAATGAAATCTGATGCACATGCGTTAATTTCTTAATTTCTTATATATGTACTTTATTTGTTGTTTGTTTTGTCTCATAAATCTATCAACATATGTAGATCTATTACATATGTATGTAAAAATAACTGGTAGTACCTACGGAACACTTATTGCAGTGACTTACTTACACTTTACCGGATTTTTTTTATTTTCAAAACCATCCAAGGAAAGTCTACCGCACAAAAGGTCATTCCGGTTTTTTAGAAGCGAATCAAACAATAAAGGACTAAGTAAACACCGTAGCTTTACTCCCATAGAGTGACAAAGTTGTCAATGACTTTTCCACCAACCCATACTGCAGACGCTGTGCTCGTGAACAGACAGAGCTGCGTTAATATCCTAATGCTAATCCAAAGACCTTATTTTACATAATATGTTAGAAATAATGTCCCTATTACGCAATATAACTTTGGTTAAGTTGAGTTGTAATTTGTTTGAATTCTAAATTCGGTATTGCTGAACACAACTCTGAGAAAAAGAGTTGACTGTCAAGAGAAAACCAAGATGGCGAATTGTCTTTAGAGTTGTGTGTGAATTTTTTCTGGTATTATGATAGACAACTCAACCATGTATTGGTTGCTAGAGCTGTCAAAAACTAACAGCTGGTTTTTACTATTTGTCTGCCAGTGATTATAAGATACGAAAGGACGAGAATGAACAAAAAACTTATATTGGGCAAATAAAATAATGCAATAATATTATTTATAACGTAATTAAAAATATTTTTGCTGTTTAAAAGCATATAGCCCACATCAGTTGGAGAAAATGGCGCTGGTGACAATGCAGTCGACCGTCCATGAAACTTTAAGAAAGCTTTAACTTCGTTTTGAACGTAGCAAAATGCATCTTTGTTCAGTATAAGAACACTTGTAAATATTTAAAAATAACGTATTCCAATATTCCTTACTTTGCATATTTCCGTGATCTTGTCACGGATAGCTTTTTGTTTGCGCGCAACATTAACAATATTATAGTTACAGCCGGCTATAAATAAAAAAGCCGGCTTTAACTTTTCGTTTTTCATAATCACATTTTTGACTGTGTATTAGTGTTAGTATCGACTTTGGTATGTTTTTGTAAAGTGATTTGAACGAACAAACCCAAACGTCAAAGTATTTGAGAAATTTATAGCCGACTCAAATAATTTAAAGTGACGTTTGGCTCATTTCAAATTTCTAGCTGGCTATAAGTTTAAAGTCGACTTTAGGTAACTATGAACAGCAAAAAATATATTTACAGTTATGTACGTGAATATATTCTTTTATTGTCGGCTTTATCTGACTATGAATATGCGCCATTATCTTTATCACTTCATTACAAATTCAAAGCAAAACTACTTTTCATTCAGTTTTTTATTGAATATCTTATTTTTGTTCACATAATTATTTTTTCCTCATATCTAAAAGTATGCAACCCTTTTCACAATTACAACTGAAAATGGTTGTCTGATGTGATATGAAACGTTCGTGGAGTTGCGCGAAAGTGGGGGGGTTAAATGAGAGGCAACTGGACTAAGTTGAGTTGTGCTATGTAATAGGGGCATAACTTTCTAGTAAGATGACACTTATTTACTGCATGGCCCCCAAAAGAAGAATTTGCTCTTATAATAATGGAAATACTCGTAATAAGGTCATAATGAGACCTACTACAACACATAAATATTTGTTAAATCTTAATATCACAAAAATTAACATTGTATTTCAGGTTCCGCTTTACCTTTCTTTATTGAATGAATTCCACGTATCCCAACCAACTTCAATACCCGCAACTACGGATTAAGGTTGTGCCCGGTTTCATACTTTTAAGATAGTCACTCTGTACAATTGGAATTGGAATCCCTTGAAAAATAAAAAAAACTTAATAACTTCGCCAGAAATAAATATTATTACAAAAAATAAATAAAATCGGGATTTAAATAGACAAAAGCATTCAAGTTCATCAACACCTACAAAGGGTGTGATTGTATCTGCCGCATGGAATTAGCGTCGTTTTCAGTTCACAATTATTGCAAATGGCACGCACACATACCATTTTCTGTTTGAAAAAGAAAAAAACAAACTTGGTGCCATCATATTTTCTTGTGGATCCCATCCTGATGGTAATCAGATTACCCGACGAACCGAATTAGATACGGAATTTTGTATTTATTTGATTTTGTTTGGAAACTTTATCCAGATTCACAACTTTTATCGCTTTTTTTTTCTTGTATGTATGACAAATGCTCTCTGGAGAGGCAAATATTAGAAAATAGGAAAATAATGGAAAATCAATTTGACCTTAAATTTTCCACTCATCAGAATAGAGAGATTAGAATTGTAAATGTAAATGTATCTATCTATCTACACAAGTTGTGGATGGGGTTGAGTTAAGTTCCGATAATGCTTATTGATATAATGTGGAGCAAGTGGCCCTTGAGAGTGAAGGTTCTACAAATTGGAAAAATTTGTGTCAATTGTCTTCTTTTTTTTTTTTAATGTCAGTCTTGGGTGTAATCCGGTTTAATTATGTAGTAGCATGGGGTGGCGTTAATTGGTTCTTGCTTCTTTTTTTTTGGAAATTTGCTTCTTGCTAAAATGATTATTGATTTTGTTCTTCTTTTTTTTTGTCTAATTTTAGATCAAAATTCAGAGAGTGGTGCCGAAGATTGTCGCGAGTATACATCCCGTGAAGGATCACCAGGCAACAGTATGATGATGTCAACCCCACCACCTGGCGTTCAGACCGATTCCGATGGTCTGATACTGCCGAAAAAAATAATGAATCCTTGTATGGAATCGTCGGATAGAAAGAATCTCCATAGGGAACTAATGTTCAATAATAAAATGTAAGTACATGGGTATATACCGAAATAATTAATTAAAATCATCGAACAATAAAGAGCTTTACTTATACTTTAATCATAAACCTTTTATAGCAATTATTGGTAGCTGTGGAAAGGGTGTGAATGTACGGTTACCCAACATATGGCGTCGATGTTGTTTGTCGCTTAAGGCTAGATTCGGTTGAAAGTTGATCCATCATAAGACACAAGTCACCCTATTTAGCCAAGGAGCCTTGGATACCCTATGTCTTGACCGTATTCTTGACCATCTATGGTCCGCCATACCTATGATTGTGTTGTTGAGCTTAACCCTGATGGCAGTGCTATGTTCACCGTCTCGGTTATAGGCCTTCCTTGCAAACTCATATGCAAGTTCATTTCCCTCTACGCCGCGCCAGAGAGTCCAGGCACCCAACATAGTTTGATCCTGCTTAGTGATCTAAGCACAGAGCGACATCCTTCTACAATTGCCGATTTAACGATACACGATTCTAGCGCCCTGACTGTCGATGTAGATGATGATAACCTTGTCTGTTATTAGCTTCGTCCCCAACAGCTCCGCCGCTCTCCGCACAGCTAGATCCTCTGCCTGAAATACACTACAGTCGCCTGGAGGGCTAAGACACGTATTAAGCTCCGGTTCTCTGCTTGTCTGCTTGTCGTGCAGGATCTTATACTTTTTGACGTAGTCGTACAGTCTTTTTGTCAGAACCTCTTCCAATACTTTATCCACAACTGAGAGTATCGAGATAGGCCTGTAATTGGTTATGTCGTTTTCTTTCCGCTTTTGTATATTGGTCGGACAACTGATGTTTTTAAAAAAGTCTTTACAGGTGCTAGCGTGTTGGTCTTATTGCGTCTACACCAGGTGACTTGTTATCATTCAAGGCTCTAAGGATATTCTTTATTTCGGTAACTGAGACTTCTTCTAGGTACCATGATCTTTGTACGCAGCTTTTTGTTCGGTTAAAAGTTGTATAGCTGCATTCGTGAACTGTGTCTTTAACTTCCGAAGAGAGCACACTTGCAAATCTCTACGCTAAATCCTGGAGGTTGATTTCATTTGCGAAGTTTGCTTTCAATGTCTCGTCAAAGTTTTTGGACCCTTTTCCCAAGATGGTTTTGACTAATTTCCAGGTTTCTTTTGGGTTGGCCTTAGAGTTCTGAAATTGCTGGTTATAGTACTTATAGCAGTTTTTCAGGTAAGGTGTATGGGCAGGGTAAATTAATTTCCTCAGAAAGAGGACTGACTGGCAACAACCTTACGTCCGCCCTCCCAACCAGCTCGATCAAATTGAAGCTCACTATTCTTTGTGGTGGAAATTTCCTTCCACAAAGCATCCTGAAACTTCTCTTCGATGTCTTTTCACTAGTCACTAATACGGTGACCGCAAGGCTGTCCCTCGTTTATAACATCAACGAAGAGTTCGTCTTTCAGGTCACCGAGCAAGCGATGCGAAGAAGGCCTCCACCCTTTTTACTTCACTCAACTCGACGGCATCGTTCGATCACTCAGCCCTCTTCACCTCGGTATTTGAGTCTACCTGTTTCTAAACATTTAAGTATTAATTGTCTCAATATTAACCTCACTGTTGGGCAAACCTTGTTTTACCTTTTTAGACAAAGTGGTCTTTTTCACCGACTTAGTCGAGATCTCCGCTGCAATGAGCAATTTTGCCTCTTGGTGGGCATTTACTTTTGACGACCTTTGCTTTGCCTTGCAGAACTTGAAAGTTTCCTTGGCTTCGTCTGCTTTTGATTTTTACCAGAGCCGCTAGTGAGAACCCCAGCCAACTCACAAGTGTCCTGGTTTGTCATGGCTCGTCAACTCGCCAATAGAGCGTTCTCCTCCAGCGCTCTATCCAAGGCGAAGGTGGACTACGGAGCCGGTGACGTCAGTAACATCACCGCTTGTGTAGCCCGACAGCCGTGGCTTCTGACGACACTTGAGCGGATATCATCGCTCGATTTGTTTCGTTTTCTTTTGTGCTTTTCATTTTTTTTTTTCCAACACTAGTTTTGGTTTGTGTGTGGGTTTCCTTAGCCTATGGATTTCTGTGGGCATACTTAAGCCTCTCCACCGATGACAAAGTGAAACCCGAGAAGAGGGTTTGTCGCTTAAACGTTTTCCTATTTTACTTCAAAAAATACAACTTAACTGCCGTAGTTAAACTGAAATTCATGGAATAAAGAGACAAGTCAAAGAATCTGTTACTGAGAACCAACAAGCAATATTTTACAGCATCCCTAATCATCCCAATGGGAAATCGCAGACTATCTCTTTGGACCGTGCAAAGAATTTCAACAAAATTGCTTGCTAAGAAAATCTAATTAACCTACATATGAATGTACAGTATGTATTCTACCAATAACAGCTTAACATACGATAATTGGATGCTGGGAAGAGTTCATGATTAATGATTAAAAGCTCTAAAAACTCTTTTTCTCTATAAGCTCATTAAATGTGTAATAAATAAAATGGTAAAACTTGCAAAAGAGAAAATGCTAAAATCGCTTCAGGGCCGTCGATGTTAGATTCACACATCATTTCATTTGATTGGACTCTAAAATTATCTGATTCAACTCCTTTGCATTACTTTTATGTACCAATAATCCACGAACACATAACCAGCTGGAAGACAGATCTCAAGCTGTTAAAAATGCGATTTACTACTTTCTTCTTTTGCAAATAACTTTGAAAACAGTTCTTACATTTAGGAATTCCATAAAAGTGCCAGAAGATACTTAATAATGTTACGTTACACATTTGCATTAGTTAGTTTGTTAGTTGACTATTTATTTCGTAAACAAATTTTGTTTTAACAATTTTATGTACTTATGCCTGGTTTCACCAACCACTTGCCATTTTCGCCATTTAAAATTTAAAACTGATACCAACCTAAAAAATAATTATTTGACAGCTGTGACATTTTCTTCATTAAGGAAGTGAATGTGCCATCAATAAAATGTTACCCCTTTTTCGTTTAAGCATTTCATATTCTTTATTATTAATTTTTTTTTTTTTCATTATTTTTTCCTTAGCACATGACACAACCTTCCTTTACCACATAACACAACTTTTAGCATTTTCACAACACACTTCTAAGATTTGCTGACTTTCTCTGTTTTATAAATATTTTCTATTTCCTCGTATTTAAATGCTTTTTTGGGAGGTCCAAATTATTTTTCGAAGCTGAAGTGTTAACAAAATGTTCTTTAACTTTCTAACATACCAGGAAATCGGAAACTCTAATAGACCGGTACTTTGTATCACAAATTATTCTTTTATTAATTAATGTTCCTTAAAAGTTTTTCTTCTTTGGTTTTTTGTTAACATCCAATATGAATAAATGGGTTTTCAAAAAAAAAAAAGGATTAATCGGTCTAGCTCGATTTTCTCAAAAATCCCTCTAACTTGCACTAATTTTTATCGCCCGCCCGTGAAAATTCGACATATGTAGAGGGATTCGCCTGAATTGTCTCCACCGAGTGCAGATTCGAGATCATGATTAATGCGTTTGCTTTTGGAAAAAAATAAAAATAAATGGGATTGCAATGAAGTAGAAATCTTCCCCCAATGTAGAAGGAATCTTCCCCGGCGTGCGCACATCAACAATGTTTTTTTTGCACATTTCCCAAGTTTTACCGCGATCGGATGAACGATGCGCAAACAAATAAAAGAGGAACACACAAACATTACTTTTAATATACATATACATACATATAATATAGGTACATACTTATTGTATAAGATGTATTGAGCGCGCATTCACACACTATGACGTCTCCCACAGCTGCACGGCTGTTGGCTGCGGTCTCCACTGATGGAAACTGGTTGGCGAACATTTCATGAACTATTTTGAGCATAGCTCAGCTCCAGGATAACTTCGAAGGATGATTCATACCTCAAATGAATTAGTGGAGAATTTACTTAATTCACCTATTTTTTTGTTTTTCAATCCGGTAAGCTACTATTGAGTTAGGGCTGGATAATTATAATTTTCCTTATGCAGTTTTTTTCAATATTTTGTAAAAATCATATCATTTCGGGAGATAAAAAATTAAAAAAATGTTGACCAAGAACATAAGCAATCACTATGTCAAGTTTCATCAAAATCCGTCCAGTAGTTTCTGCGTGATGTGCGTACAGTATAGATATTCTCAATTCCTCGTCAGTTCAAAATAAAAAAAAAACAACACAGCAGAAGAAAAAAAAAAATACCGGCTTCGGCGCACACGCAAAATTATCTCCACTGGTCGTTGGTAAAATCCAACGATCTAAAGCTAGGAGCTAGAAGGTATTCGTAAAAATACTCTCTGCCCAGATATCAACTTAGATCTCCGCTTCTGGATAGCAGATAACGAAATCCTATGCCTGTATTCCTGACATTTTGCAATCCAATTGTGAAAACCGGATTCAATTTCGTGCAGTAGTTTTTAAGACAAAAGGGAACAAAATTTTTGCAGTTGAAAAAAAGTTACATTTTTATTATAGTAAGGATATCAGTGACTGTATACAAATTTTTTTTTTTTGGAGCAATTAATTTCAAAATGGCAGCTGTGCAGTGTTTTTCCGATGACGTCATCAATATTTTTTTTAAGTGTCCACGGCTGGACAAACAGCTCCTGTAATTTTTGAATTGAATTTCTTTTGATTTTATATATTTAATAACTGCTATAGAAAGTACGTAGGTTTTTTTCGATATATTAATTTTTGACCAAATGGCGCACTTCCAAAGTGGAAAGTGAAAAATTTGCTTATTTATTTGTTAATAACAAATGAACTATGCAATATAAAAACAAAAAAAATCATACGTACTTCTATAGACAATGTAGTTTTCAAGATTTATTCAATATTTCAAGTAAATCGGTTACAAATTGTCTGAGTTATGTTTCCGGCAAACTTGAAAAATGCAGTTTTGAGTAGTAGAAAATCATGAGGAACTTTTGCAATACCTTTAATCTGCGATGCCTGCACCGAGTACTTAGAGATTTTTTCCGACCATAATCTTTTGGGACATCATTTTTGAGGTCTTAGGGACAATTAAAAAAAAATCGATTCTTCGAAAATTCCAGAGTGGCCTAACCCCTTAAAATGATCGCCGTTTCATCGACCGTGAGTACCTGCGCTCCAAAAAAAGGTGCGGCGGAATTATTTGAGGATAGGACATATGGCAATGAAGTGGAACACGTCCTCCCGTTCTCTAAAGCTACACAAAATCGGGAGTTCTGGCCGGTGCGGCATACAATTTAGTCTTATCAGCTCACCTCTTATTTTAAAGATATTGCTTATTATGTCCGTTGAGTAACTAGCCAAGAAATAAGTTCTATTCTGAAAATTATGGTTTAATTTGCTTTACTATGCTCTATATTGCGATGAATGAGATTCATTTACAAATCCTTCATAGATTCTATGTCCTGTTTTCTCCAGTAATGTGTGGAACTAATGATTGAAGCCACTTTGCGATGCTAGGTTTACCCAGCCTTGGACGCACTTTCCTCTGTTAAGCAGTATTTGGGTTAGCACTATCTTCGGTATCCTTTCGTGTTTCATCCCCGTGACTTTAACCACACACTCGAGATGGAATTTTGGTGTATCTAGAAATAGGGGTGCTACTCCAGTCTACCAGATGAAGCATGAATTGGGTGAACTACTCGGTAGTCTAAAGACTCGCCGTATGAAATAGAGAATACATTTTTCGATTTCGGTATGAAAATCATCTTAAGCGATAGAGAACATCTTTTTTCTAGACTGATTGCCGTGAGGCAAGACCAAAAAAGATTGAAGAGCCTCCGAGTCCGAAGAAAATTATACTGTGAAATGGCATCATCATCGAATACTATTCTTTAAGATTGAATAATACAAAGCGCTAGTCGTCAATGAAGCCGTGTTTACTTATTATTTAAAATTTTATATAAACGGCGTAATGTGCCACAATGCTCTGCCCAGGATATCGGGCCCATGTTGGTGTGTACATGAGTTCTTCGATCAAATCTCTACAATCTACATATTATATTACCTTCACATACTAACTATCCAATTCGTTTAATGTTGTATCATTCATTTTTTAATTTTAATGCATTAATAATGTACCTAAACTTATATGTATCTTTGCAGAGGTAAAAGTGTCCTCAACCAAAAGTCCGAGCTACAAAGAGTCCTCGAAAAGAAGCGAGAACGCCAAATCCTCCTCCAACAACAGCAACAAGAGGCGGCGAAAATCGAGTCCGGACTGAAAGGTGAACTAAATCGTGTCATTATGGAGCGAGCTCAAAAGCTTGAAAAGCAAAACATCTCTACGAGTCAAGAACAAGAGATCGAAGGTCATGTAAATCCAGAATATTTGAATGCGCGAGCGAAATTACGCGGTCGAATCGAGATGAAATAAATAACAACAACAACAAAAAAAACTACAAATTCTATTAAATGAATAACTTTTTGGTATCGATTAAGTCTCTTTTTACCTGCTAACGATATTTTTTTTAAGTTTTATTCTTATTTGCAACTATTTGTTTCTAAAGCGAAACCAAAATTTCTTACTCGTTTATTTTATGCATACAAATAACAAAAAAAAAAAAACAAAAAACAAAAATGAATATTTTAATGTTATACCCTTAATTTAATTTTATTATTTTGAACTAAAATATTGGGGCACGTTATTTTTGTCGTAATGTTTAGTTCGAAAAGTGTTTACTTTCTATTTTTATTTTGTACATAGTTATTGTTTATTTTTATTTAATCTTATTATATTTTACAAAAACAAAAACTCTGCTTATATGCCAAATTAACCTCGAAAAATCGAATTAAATTTTTAATATAAACAACAACAACAAAAAAACAACATATATACATACACATATAAAATTGTTCATGGAAACAGTAGATTTTTGTCTCCTTAAAAAAATATATAAAAGATTTAGCTGTAGTTTCTATTATATGTACATGTATTTAGTTAAATTTTGTTTAATTTGTTTATGTATGGTTTTGTTTTATATTTTATTTCCAAACTGTATCAAATAATAATAATAATTTCGTACGTACATATGTATGTGTTACTTGTAATAACAATGCTTTAATTAAATTTACAATCAATGATTAATTTTGCATCAATAAAAATGAAAAGAAACAACCAAACAATGGAACAACAGCACTCATCTATGTACATTCAGTGTTTTATTTATATGATGAGGACATTAAAACTATAAAATATATATAAACGTGTTTACATAAAGCAAAAGAAAATTATATACAAAATTAGTTAACAAAAAAAAAACTAGTTAGATTGAATTTCGTTTTCTTTTGAAATATTTAAAAAATAAAGAGAAATCTTTACAAAAACAAGTTACAACAAGAGAAATTATATGAAACATAAATATGAATTTATCAATAAAACGGTTTGAAATATTTATTTAAAAAGACAACAGAAAAACACATCAGAGTGACACCAGAACTATAATATTTAATTTGGTATGGATAAAATTATATAAGATATTTAAAATCGAAATTCTCTCCTATTTTAAGCAATTCAGTAACAATATTGATTTATAAGTGAATAAAGTAATAAATTAGTTTTTGTTTCTAACTTTAATTGTGTAGAAACTTGTGTATGCAAAACAAATTAAGAATGTGAGTTAAAAATAAAAAGAAATATATATTTAAAAAAAAAAAAAAAAACAAAAATGTAGTTTGGTCATTTGTCCTTACTTTAGGCAAACATAAAATTAATGGAGTTTTTTCATTGGGTCTTCTATCGAAAGCTTTTTGTTAATGATTAAAAAAGTGAGGAAATTTTGTTTGATTAAAAAACACAGACTCTGCCATTAGGTTAGGTTAGGTTGCAGTGACTGCCGGTAACGATCACCAGCAAACAGGATAAACAGATATATAAGGTATGCCAACTTACTTTGACGTTGGATATGTGACGTCACGATATACCGATTTCAGGGATAAAAGAAAAAGTTTATTTTTTCAATTATATGAAATGGTTTTAATTAACTTTCTGTCTTTTACATTTGTATGGATTTAACAGGCCTTATTTAAATGCTTAGCTCTAAAATACAGCCTATATTTGAAAAATAACTTTTTTGCTTTAATGTCTAGAGGTAGTAGGTACTGATTCTGTTTTTACAAGCTTTGTATCACTTTTGTGAGGGCAGAATTTGGGATTCGATTTTACACCCACTTTCAGATATCCAATCATCCTGAACGTACAGTAGCGAGCAAAATAATAACAGTGCTACTTTGAAAACACCATTTTCCTTAATATTTTTTTTGTATTTATATTTTTTGCGACTTTACTGTAAGACTTTACTTATCAACAATATGTCGTTCACGTGACGCCATTTTGCAATGGTAAGCCCTCACTTTTGCGTTGAAATATCAATCGGTAGTGCATCTCATACATTTTTAAGGGAGCAAAATAATAGCAGTTCTTATTAGATTTCGGTATACAAATTTTGTTTTGACTTGATTTTTGAGTCTAAATTATAGAAAAGTAAGTTAAAACCTTTTTTATTTATTATCAAACTGTAGTAAAACCGATTAATTTGATACGATAAAAGTGGGTAGTGGAATACACTGCACACCATAGAAGCGCGAGCTAATTTAATTGCTTATAAAAGTCTTAAAAACGTACAATCAAATTAAGGAACTCTTTGGTGTAACGCTAAAATGATAAGCAATGCTGTAAAATATGAAATGAAGGTTAAGACTCGCGGCCGAAACAAAATACTGCATCCGTCAATGGTGAAACGTGTTGTAAGGTACTCTAGGATACATCTTTCTGCAGCAGTTACCCAGATGGTGGATTTGTTTTACTTGACATGAGGTATTCGCACTTAGAAGACGGCTGAGGGAACACAATTTCAGTGCTTGAAGTCCACGACAAGTCCCACTTCTCAAGAAAATGCATGTATCAAAAGGGCTGAGGTTTGCGAAAAAGCATTTGTCATGCCTCCTGAGAAGTGGAGGAATATAATGTGTACTGATGAGACCAAAACCTTTCTGTATGGCTGAAAAGTATCTCGACTGTATGTCAGGCATCCACCCAATACAAAATATGATCCAAAAATCACAATAAAAACTAAAAAAAACTCGGTGGATCTGGTACCATGATTTGGGGATGCTTTTCATAGTATGGTATTGATCCGATATATTGGTATAAAGGTATAACGGACCAGCACTCATACGTTGATATATTGTAGAACATCATGTTGTCTGGTTGTCATATGCCGAACACGAAATGCTACAAAAACCGGTTTTCCAGCAGGACAACGACCCGAAAAGCACTAGCGGAACAGCTAAACAATGGTTTCAGGATAATATGATTGAGTTCATGGAGTGACCTGCTCAATATCCCGATCTCCATTCGATTGAAAATCTATAGGCCTTATATAAAAGAGATAATGTACTGCACAAAAAACCAAAAAATTACGAGTTGTGTGGGGTAGTTTAATAGTCTTGGAGATCAATATCACCCGAACGGTGCCAGCATCTTGTAGACTCTGTAAAACGGCTTTGCGCAGCTGTAGTAATTAAAAAAGGCCATGCCACTAAGGACTAGTATATCGTTAAAAACACCTCATACTAATTTATTTAAATTCAGTATTTTTTTTTTTACTTTTTTGATCAAGTAAGCTGGTGAAGAAAAAGCACTGCTATTTTTTTGCCCGCAGCTGTATATAGTTCCTGAGAGCTGAGACAATACAATATGTGCTATTTGATGACTTTCTTAATTCAATATGGCGGTGTCTTTTTTAACTTTTCTATTTCTGTGAGGGCCAAATCTGGGAATCGATTTTACACCCACTTCCAGATATCCGATTATGCTGAAATTTTGTATATCCGGTGGCAACTCAATATAGTATATTTGATGATCTCGTAAATCTAGAATGGTGGACACCCCAAGATGGTTGGTTACCATTATCTTCATAACCTCCTGAATATGGGTATCAAATGAAAGGATTTGACAAGTAGAATACAATTAGCTAAGTGACGTGATTCTAAATTCAATATGGTGGATGCCATAAGATGGCGGACTACTTTTTTCTTCACAAGCCCCATAACATGGGTATCAAATGGAAGTGTTTGACGTGTAGAATCTCAAACATTATGAGTAAAAACTCTCATATTAAACCCACCCAAGATAATATATGGTGCATGCGTACCTACATAAATACATATGTAAAAAAAAATTTTGATATTAAAAAGTTGAAAGTGTACACAATGTTTCCGAAACTACAAAAAAAAACTTAGCAGTAGTCAATATAAATAGAGATGTGACAAACATATACAATTGGTCAACAATAAATGAGCTTAACCTAAATCCGACAAAGACTAAAGCTATTGCCATAAATAGAAGTCGAACTCAAGAACATTTGTCTGCGATATTTCTTAATAATTCACCTGTTGAATTTGTTGGAAACATTAAGAATCTCGGAGTGTACTTCAATCAGAGTTTGAGTTGGCAAACTCTTATAAATAGGGTGGTTTCAAAAGTATACGGTGCGCTTCGTGGGTTAAGCCCGACATCCAAATTTCTTCCCACACATGTAAAACTAAAGCTAGTGAAATCGTTTATTTTGCCTATTTTTCTGTATGGGTCTGAGATTTTGGCTGACATGGATTATGAGTCCAAACGGAAACTTGAAGTAGCATACAATAGTTGTGCAAGATTCATTTCCGGCATAAAAAGATATGAACACATCTCCGGCTACACAAAACAAATAACGGGTTGTTCTTTAATGGCTTTAATAAATTATAGGGCCATGTTCGCTTTCAATAAAATTATAACGACTAAATAACCATGCCATTCTTGGAATTGTCTACCCGTGCATATTAAGCGTATGAATAACACGGCTGCTTTCGCAAAGGAAGTTTTTAAATATTTTGATGAAAATTTTTAATGTGTACACTACTACTGCAAACCTTTCCCTGTACCTTTATGTCCTTCATGTCCACTTTCATAACTCTTTTTTTTCTCATTATTTAAATTTTTTCTTTTTTCTGTTAAATTTTGTTTTATAGTTTGTATTTTAAGAGCCCCCGCACACTACAGACTTTTTGTCGGCCGACAGTTTAGTCGGGCTCTTAATCAGTATGAAAATATATGAGAGTGCGCACACTACAACGATTTGATATCGGCCGATAAATAAGTTTGATAGGCTACACGATTGCCTTCAAACTAAAGTATCGGCAAACTATCGGCCGACTACTTAATCAGCACGGCGCTCTTCTACGTGCGCACACTACAGACTATAAAGTCGCCCGATTTTTTTCGATAGCTCAGTTTGTTCTGAATTTTAAATTATTTTTCTTTAAGTTCTGGATTTTTCGTTGTATTTAAATATGGAATTATGGACATATTTGGGCGTAGAGCAATGATTATCTCTCTGGAACATTTTTTACTAACTACCATTAAGCGACTATTCTCTGCAAAATGTGTTTAACGACTAGCAAAACCAAATCGTTCGAGAACAGTCGGCCGATTGTTTGTCTAGTGTGCGCACTCACTACCAACCAGACTATTTCATCGGCCCAGTATGCGCACTAACCGGCCCAACCCGACCAAACTATCGGCCGATAGAAAGTCTGTAGTGTGCGGGGGCTCTAAATGTGATTAGAGTCAACAATTGTAATATAAAATTAAGTTTGTACAACCTTAAAAAGTATCTACTTAACTGTACAAAATTATTAACTCAATACATCTTCTTTTTTTTTTTTTTTATTTCCTTTAGTTATTTACATCTGTCCAAGTTGGGCACCTAGTAATTGTTATTACAGGACAGGATTGATAGCTTATAACCAGTGCCTTTACATATTTTTGTTTTACAATAAGGTGTTTTTTTTTTTTTTTTTTTAGCTTACGAATTTTAAAATGTTTAGATTACAATTGTTATAATTTTTTTTAAAGTCTCTGAGTTAGGTCAGAAGGTCTAAGGCGCTTCAGTCTTCTTTTTCTAGTTATTTCTTGTAGCGGGATAGAGTTGACTTCGTTGTTATCGTGGATTAGTAATCGGATTTTGTGTTTTGTGCTTGTCTTTTGTATTTCTAACATTAATGTCGCTATTTTGAGGTCTTTATGGATGTCGTCATTGGAAATATACCATGGAGCGTCTATTATCGTTCTTAATATTTTTGATTGCTGTCTTTGAATGATGTTAATATTTGATTTACTCGCTGTTCCCCACAGCTGAAGTCCGTATGTTCATATTGGTTTAATGATCGTCTTGTAAATAGCAGTTTTTTGTCTATAGATAGGACTGAGTTTCTTCCCAGCAGCCAAAATAGTTGTCTAAATTTGTCCTTGATTTGATTGCGTTTTATGAGTATATGTTGTTTCCAAGTTAACTTTTGGTCTATGTGCATTCCCAGATACTTAGCTTTCTTCGCTAAAGTTACTGTCTTGTCGTTAAGTTTAATAGTTGGTGGATTTGTTATTTTTCTTGTGGTGTATACTGTATGCAACTAGTTCTGTTTTGTCTTCGTTTATTTGTATGCCTCATGTTTTAAACAAGTTGGATAAAACGTCTAGATGATTTTCGAGTTCGGAGATCGCCTGTTCGAGAATTTTGTGCGAAGTAATTATTACTGTGTCATCTGTAAAAGTAGCAATCTTTGCGTTTCTTGTCTGAGGTGTCGGAATGTCGGATGTATATATTAGGTATAATAAAGGTCCTAGAACACTTCCTTGGGGATCTCCAGCTTCAGCTTTAAGAAGATTTGAGTGCTCGTCTCTGTGCTGTACGTAGAAGCAGCGGTCGTCAAAGTAGATTTTAATGAGTAGGAAGAATTCAGTTGAGAGTAGGAGTAGGAGCGCCCCAGCTTTAATTAATAGTCACATATTGGTGACTCGGAAAAAAATATTTTTTTCTTTTTAGTTCATTGAAGCTTGTTTTTAAAAATTATTTTTTATCTTTACATTTTTTTTTAAGTGCGTTTCTATAAAGTGATTTTTTGTGAACCAAAAACAAATGTTCTTTATTGAGAAATATAAAAATACTTTTAAGTGCTCTTATCTCTTCCAGAAACTGTTGGTTTTTAAGCCCACCTTCGGATAGCAGAATGTAATCTATATTTTATTTCTAGTGGTGTTGGGTGATCGTGTAGGCCTCCCTTAGACCTAAGACCTAAGAAACGTTCAAAGTCGTCTTGATTGAGTCTATTTGTTATAATATACGTTATACTATACTTAAATCTAGCATATTCTAGCAATTGTGACAATGATTCATTGTTCAACAGAATTCCGTTTTGAAAAGGGAATAGTGAACGTCGAGTAGGAGATCGCAAATTCTGCATTATTTCACTCACTAAATCGACTATGTTGTGTTGTACTTCTGGAGCCAATCCGAACACCTCGACCCTTGCTCTTGAGTCGCTGGACGAACATTTTGAATTAAATATGTCGAAACAATCATTAACGACTTTTATAAAATCAGAACATCCCCAGGCATTTGCTGATACAATTTTCCCAACGGACATGCATACATTTTCTTATGGCATTTATAAAGCTGTATTTATACAAAAAACAGAATTATATATATCCGAAAAAAAAAACAAAATACACAAAAACACAACTCTCCTCTTCAGAAAGTCCGTATAATGTGACGTCAGCATTCAAGAAAATGGCGGATTGAGAGTGTTCAGTTGGTATACCTTATATTCTGTTTATCCTGAGCCTGACCAGCAAACTTAGGCCTATAGAGGCCCAAGGATCTCGGGGATGTTTTTCGCTGCCACTCATGAGAACAATTTAAAGCTTTGAATAAAGCGAAATAGTCTTCCAACGTCTTTTTGCGCTAGGTCACTAAGGTCGTTGAAGAAGTATTCACCTAGGTGTAGTTTCCTACTTCGGGAAAGAGCTGGGCATGAACACAGGAGATGTGTTGGGCTCTCTTCCTCTTCTTCGTCTCTGCAGCTTCTTCAGAAGTTATTTTAAAGGATGTCAAATTCCCAAGCCGGGCAGCAGTGCCCTGTGATGACACCAACAATCGAACTTATATGTAATCTAAGAGAAGGTGGTTAGAGCGGTTCGGATCCAGTCTAGACCAGATCTGTCTGGTGACAAGGCAGGTAGGCCTACCCATCCAACATTAGTTTTATTGACTGTGTCAAGTTTGAGTGTAAGTAGCAAGGGGCATACCTATTTATCTTATCTGGTAGAATAGGTATGGTTGTTTTCTAGTCTAGCGAATTCATCTGCTTTACAATTCCCTGAAATGTGTCTGTTCCGTGGCACCCAGTAAAGGTTTGGCCATCTCTATAAGAGATGAACGACAGTTAGATGTAGTCTTAGAAGTGGATGAGACTGATTCCAACGATTTCAAGACCGCCTGACTATCCGAGAAAATGCTTATATCATTAGAAAATATTACAGAGCTTCTGAAATCGCCATAATCTCTGCCTGAAACACGCTGTAGGGATCAGGAAATTGGAGCTGGGAAGGAAGGATTGAGATTAATGTGCCTGCTCAGTTGACTCTTTATTAATTAGGTCCACAATAGCTGGGCGAGAAGGTGCTTCATAATGACCAAAATATTTCTCTGCGAAATGGTCACCATTATTAGGCGTGGTTTTTTTTTGAAATCTTTAAAGACTAATCATGTTTCACCAACGAAACCTTAGACTACTGGCAAACTGTGTCATATCGAGAAAGATATGGCCGAGTTACGACCGGTCAAAAACAATCGAACTGCTACAAAGAACCGCGTATATGGTACATCGGAAGATAATAAATAAATACTAAATACTAAAAAAAAAAAAAAAAAAACTAGTGGCATTAGTACCAGGGCACTGGCCAATAGGAGACCGTGCCGCCAAACTAGCGAACAAGGCAACTAAAACGCTCGAAGAACTCAAAATCTAAATATAGGTGCAGATTTTCAGGCAATAATTTTTCAAGAACTGAATCACTTTGTGGTCGCCGTGGCCGTGGTGGTTAGTGCGTTGGACTACTACGCAATGCAGCCCGGGTTCAACTCCTAAAAGAGTTTTTTCACGGTGCCACCTCTTTGGAATGTCTGACAAGCATCAAGGAGTATCATTTGTCACGATTGAGCTTCTCAACTCGCCGTTCGGAGTCGGCAAAATATTATAGGTCTCTTTCATTCGTGCAAAAATATAACACGCAACGCACACACAAATGGTTGCGAGAAGCAGGCCCAGGTTCACCTCGAGCTGTAGCGAGCTGTGCCCAAATCTGCCCAAATCTGTCAAACGTTATACATTTTTCGTTTTTTGTTGTAAATGCGTTCCTGTACTTTTGCATAGTTTTCCGTCTCTCTGGCAGATTTTTACCCCCACTCCTTGAAATTTGAGAATCTATGAATTTTAGTGCAGAAAGAGCGGGAACAGACCTAATATAATAAGTTCATATAATGCTAGTAAGCGGTTAGAAAAAACTGCGAATTACCTGTGCTTATCGCTCAAAATTATGTGGTTACGTGGTACGGTCAAAATCTTGATTTGTTTATAATAATTATATTTATAAGAAATAATTTTGTCGGGAACAAGACCGCACGATGGAAAGATTCTAGTGTGGTTACAGTCAATGTGGGTTTTGACGTCCTCTCATTTTGGCGAATGTGTCAGAGCGGGTGGTTATAATGAACACGCTGTTCATACGCGATTATTAGCCGTGTTTTATTATTTGCATGATCCTATCCGGATCATCGTTTTACACGCATTACAAAAACAAAAGAAGATCTTCCTTAGGGTTCGAACGATACTATCGATACCGAGTAGGTATCGATACTTTGCGCTTCGATACCCGATAATTAGTACTCGATACCTTGGCCCGATACTTTGAGTAGTATCGGTATCGTATGTCCGGAATCGAGTATGGAGTACTTCACTCAGATTAAATCTGAATCCATGCAACCGGGGTACATTGTAGACCAACTTTTCTGTTTAGTTTATAGTATTCTTATAACGAGATGTACTGCATGAGAAGGAGAAAGGCACATAGTAATTTTCGGAATGTACACATAATGAACATATTTTATTTACTTACAAACTCGGTCTCAGCTTTCTGATTTTAACTTTGCTTATCCTATTTGATTGCAGAATAAATTTGCAGCAACATGTACAGTGGCCAATAAATTTCAATATTTTTAAATTTTGAAACATAGAAAAGTGACAGATATATAGATGAACATGTAGTCATGTACTTAATTATTGGTCGCAAGTTTATACCATGCCCATAGCTTTTTAAATAAACGTTGAATGCATTAAAATATATTTATTTTCTATTGTGCTTACTTTCTTAAAACCTAAATATATGGTAATTTGAATAAAAATTATATCTCAAACTATCTTTTTAGAAAGTACTCTGTACTAAGTAGTATCGATACTTTTAGTTCGATACTTTCTGGGTATCGATACCCAAAGGTACGATACCAAAAAGTACTCGGTATCGATATCCGGCGCCGATACTTCGAACCCTAATCTTCCTTTTTATCGGGATCTCTTTACGTGATCTGGGTTTTAGTTCACACTATTCACCACTAGGTTTAGTTTTGTTTTGTGAGGGTTGGTATGCTGTCAAAACATGGTGAAACATGGGTATTGTCAGATCAGAAATTAAAATGTAAAAAGAATGCAAAATGCTATTTATTATTCAATCAGTTTATAAATTGTTGGGCTGTGCTTCCCAATAGGTCAACCTGAATTTTCACATTTTTTATTATTTCTAATAAATATATGTTAATCTAAGATGTTCTGTATATGAATTGATGTGAGGAAACATTTGTTTATGTGCTTAAAAGAATAATACATTTTTTACAAACCCATACAAATCTGCACAAGAACCGTACAAATGTCAGCCAATTTAACATAAAAATGACTTGACAGGCTGTTTTTATTGCGTTCCGCCCTGCCTTAGTCTGTGCTGAACAACTTATGAAAAATGCAATGAATTTACGGCAGCTATAAGTTTATTTCACCATAAAATATTTTGCACTTACCGTTTCGCTTTATTTTATTTGGCAATACATATATTATTTTGTATTTTTAATTTGTTTGTTTTTCATTTTATCACATGTAAAAAAATTCGCGCGAATGCAGAATATTTTATGGTGAAATAATTACAAACCTAAATGAAAGTTTGCCAAATAGATAAGAAAATTATATATTTCAGTTTTTCGAGGTTAGAATTTCTAAAATTTAAAAAAAATTTTTTTGGTTTATTTGTTATTTCATTTATTTTATTTTTTTTTTTGTATTCGATTTGGTAACCCCGCGTTTTTTTTTTTAACTTCGCGCCAACCACGAAACTGTCATTAGCAACAAAAAAAAAAACATCTCCAGAAGTAAACAATGGAAAATGACCGAAAATCTTAAGTTCAGATAAGAAAATTACAACATACGAGTATGTAAAAACATACAAACATACATAATACATTTTTCCAGATCAATTTCAGGGTGGACGAAGCTGAAAAAGCCAAAGAAAATAAAAATCAAATTATGCTTCTTCGCCCATTGTTTTACTTTATGACAAATGTCAAACTCAAAGTACAAAAGCAGTTGTACCAATCCTTAAAAGTTAAAATTTGAGATGATCTGGATCGTTTTATTTTAAGCACTTGATCGGATTAGGATCATGCGAATAATAAAACACGGCTATTGAAGCCTTCAGACAACATTACTCCTCTCCTCACTATTAGAGGTGGAGAAATATCGATAGTTCTCGATAGTTGGCTTTTGACTATCGATAGTTATCGATATATAACGATAATTTTTTCCTCTTAAGCGTAACAATAAAAAAAGTTGAATGAATCATATTAAATAAACTTTTCGCAGCGAGAGAGATTAGATTCCATCATAAAATGCATACCTACCTACGTATAGACAGAAAGAATTCAGAGACCAACTCCTATTTCTACGTTGCTGACTCATAAAACGGGGAATCCCCTTTTTAAGTTAAAGCCATTTCTGACAGTTGGCTCCGTTCGTTAGGTATCGACCATTTAAAGAAATTTTTGAAATTCTTTATTTAAATGGCTATCGAAAACAATCGATTGTGGTAAGAAAGTATCGATTGTTTTCTATTATAGGTCATATGACAAGCCATAGGTCATATGACAAGCAAATAGCTACCGGAGTCCAAAGAAATCGAATCGATCCAAAATCTACTCTGCAACTACTCCGCCCTCCAAGAATGATGCCACCGTATTTTAGGTCACAGATTCTTGGCACACATAGAAGAGCTCGGAAATTTAAAGATATCGGATCTTCAAAGATTCACCAAGAGCACAGACCGGTTTACGAGTTGGTAAGAAGAGGATTTACTCCCAAACTATGAGGGCATTCACAATGGACCTTCGGGTCTCCTAGTGAAAATGATTAGATACTTGAACAATAACACACCCTCTCAACCTAACCTAACCTAGCCTTCCGAACATTGGAAGCAGGAATGTACCTTTAATCGAAACATACGTAATTTCGTATATGTAGCTGCATACATTATTTAAGTGGTCCAGCAACTACATAGATTTGGTTTCTGCTGTTTTATTCCACCTGAAGTTGAACGACTTAAAAGACTATAATCGCATTCCAGCACGAACCGAGCTTTAAAAGACATTAGTTGCATAAACGTTCCTACACATTGCTATACTCGTAGTTATCAGAAGACATGTTCAACTATTTCGCATGCTTGACTGCTGACGCTGAGCTGTTATTACAAATTAAACGCCACTTTGTATTTTTTTAATGATCGGTATATATAGTATGAATGTAGTATGTACATATGTATAGTAGGTATGCACATGTGTAATTGTTTTATGGGCTAAATAGATAAATTATAATGCGTTGCGCATATTAGCATAATAGAATATCTAAGAAATTAATGAGTGTACATATGTGCATACTTTAGAATTTTAGATAATGAAAATAATAAAATAATGATGGTTTTAGATTTCTTACTTAAGAAGTTGAAAGCATAGTTACAATACTTACATATATATGTAGGTTACAAGAAAATATAGGTTACTTACTTATTTAGGTGGCGCTACAGTCCGAGGTGGACCAAGGCCTCAACCAACAACCCCTTCCAGCGCACTCGAAGTTGGTTGAGGTTCCTGTCTACTTGTGCGCGCCACCATAGGCGAGGTCGTCCTCTGCTGTGCTGACCATCCGGGCTGTAAACGAATACTCTGCGGGCCGGAGCGTTGACGTCCATGCGCCCTACATGACGTAGCCATTTTAGCCGCCCGATGCGCAGTTTTTTTTTTTTCGACCAGGTCAAGGTCGCTGTACAGCTCGTATAGATTAGTAAGTTGTTGAATCCTCTATCCCCAAAACCCGTCAACACAAACGGGACCAAATATTTTACGACAGATTGTTCCCTCGAAGCGACCAAGTATATCTTCATCCGCTTCCGATAAGGTCCATGCTTCAGATCCATGTAGCAGGACTAGGATTACAAGTGTCTTATATAGGGTCTCCTTAGTCGATCGGGAAAGGACTTTACTACTCAATAGCCTTCTTAGCCCAAAGAAATTGCGGTTGGCAAGAGTAATCCTTCGTTTTATTTCCGACGAGCTGTCATTTTTTGACTTGATAGCAGGGCCGAGGTAGACCAAGTCCTTAACTACCTTAAGGTGCCTGTCCATTTGAGAGTACTTCCGCTAGTAAACTCTCGAGAGTCACTCTCGGGTAACTGTCCATTTGAGAGTAACATTTTCTAGATTTTAATGTCGCGAGTTCTATGGCAGAATGCTGAGAGTTAATTTCCTGAGAGTAGGTACTCTCATAACCGTGTCCACTTGATACATTTCTTCTGCTAGCCATCAGTTGAAAGTAGTGGAAGTGAAATGTATTCTTACAGGCGGAAGGTTGCAGCTGTTTTCATTATTGGTACTTTTCTTAAAATGCTGGGTTAAGCCATGGGTAGATCGTTGTCGCCAATTGGGTGCGAGGTTTACACTTACAAAAGAGCTTCAAATTGAAGATACTCAACAATTAAGAGTTTTTTGCCGTTTGACAACTAGTGAAATAGAATACGTAATACAATCCGTTGGGCTCACTATTTAAAAAAGAAACTTAACTAACTAAGCCATACCAGCACGTGAGCAGGTATTGGTAAAACTTAGATTTCTTTTATCTGTTTGGTAAGTCTATCGTCTGGGGCCTGTAACAGAACATGACAAGTCGACAAGTCTAGATTCACTTAAAGAACTATGCTTGTCCGACAAGTACAAATGAATTCTGTAACAGAACCCAAACCGTTGCACTTGCCAAAAGAACTAATTTCCTTTGACTTGTCGGCATTTGTCGACAAGTGTTTAGCAAGTGAGAATTGCCAAAATCACGGCGGACAACAAAAATGCTATTTTAAGTAGTGGACTGTATTATACTTTTTCAATAATCAGATCATCACTAACATCAAAATTAATTCTTGGCTTAAAAACATTCAAACTGTTGCTGTTATCACCATCACCGTCACTATAGAACTCTGAATTAAAAGAAAATTTAATTTATTAATTTTTAATTGAATAATGTGTTTTTGCAATATTTGTATCCTGCTTTTTCAAATATATTACATCAATCGGCGAGTCATTCAGGTATAATTTAGGAAAAGAAGGCCTATCATAGACCTTCTTGAGAAAATCAATCATTGGATGGATTTAGGCAGAGGCCATTCGATCGTGACCAGGACAGAATTCTATTCAGACCTTCGTTAACTTCATAAGCTGCGACACCAAAAAGAAAACTTTTCCGTACCTGAACATCATCAGCATACATGCTTGTATTGAAAGAATTGTGAGAGAGGTCTGTCCAGAAATTTTGCACAGTTTAAACGATAAATATTTACAGGTAAAAACAAAAAAACACACTTTATTATAAGTATTCACCACTAGGTTTCGTTTTATTTATGAGGGTTAGTATTTTGTCAACGGATTTGCCAAACATGAGTACTGCCCGATCAGAAATTAAAATGTAAATAGAATGCGAAATGCTATTTATTATTTTAATGTTGCACAAATAATAGGAGAAAAATATCTACCCCGAATCACATAGCAAGAGGAGCGTTTTGCCTAAAAAGTAAAGCGACTGTTTGAGTACACGGGCGAAGCCGGGCGGGACAGCTAGTAATATTATGAATTTATAAAATTTCTTTACTCAAATTCTTAAAAAGTAATTTTTATAGTTTTACGTAATACTATTTTTGTACCGAAGGCAAAAGTAATTAATTTCAATAGAATTTCCATTAACCTCGATATCTCCTAAACTAAGCGATTAATCAAAATTTGTATTCCATATTTTGTGCTTATTTCACCGAGATCAACAAAATGGCATTTTTAAACCTTTGCGCCCCAGTTCAGTTATCGTTGTACTGCCAATTCGTCTTTTACATATTTTTATTTATTGTATCGAAATTCAACTGAGCGGAATCGAAGACGACTGCATATTTCGTTGTAGATTAATTTATAAATTGGAAAGTTTAATTTCCGAACGCTGCTATAGATGCATACAGAGCACATAAATTCTACATTCTATTTTTTTGTTTTGACACCTTATATTCATAAATGAATATAAAATACCAATTATAAATTTATTTATGTATAAATTTATTTAAACAATTGAATTTTTGCTTTTATTCTTAATTTTTTGCTTATTTAGTGACATCTATTGTTAAATAGAAGAAGCTCATGTGTCAATCGCCCCCTGCCGTCGAACACCAGCAATATTCTTCCATATCCATTTTTTAAACACCACACGAACTCGACCATCGACCACCACTACATACTCAATTTCTTCACTAATTTCACATACGTCACTTTCGTGATAGATTTTTCGCTGAGCAAAAGGTCGTACACGAAAATTTTAAGAAATAAATTTTGCTTTTACATTGCATAAAGTGCTGTGAGAATATTTTCCATTGGAAAAACAGTGATAAGAATATAATTACAATCAAATTATACTCAAGAGTGAGTTAAATTGCAGAAATTTCTATTCCAAAAAAAAAACCAAAAAAAGTGCAGAAAATGTGTCGAGGGCTTCCCAAGTAGTATGTGTGGTTGTGTGCGAGTAGTGCAAACGACGAGTAAGACGAAGCCGACCCGTCTGTCTCTATTTTCATCAGTGGTTACTGTCTCCATCTTTAATTTTTTTTATTGTCTTGGTCTCCTTTTTACACGAATTTTTCCGAACGGATTATCTAAATTTTACCAGAGAATTTATGTAGATAAAAACTGAAATCCTATTCGGGTGGAATATAATTTTTGCCATAGGAACGTTTGGAAATTATCGCCAGAAGTTTCGAGAAGTTATTCTGTTTTTTTCCCTTTTGGTTGATTTTTTGGTATGTAAGTAATGTTTGTGTGCGCGTGGAAAACCTCTCGCCTGTTTTTTTTTTACTTTTTTGTTTTTCTGCTTATTTTTTTTGTTAGTGCTTATCTCCTCTACGCTAAGGTGTTGCGAAATGTAATAAGCAAAATATGTAGTTGCAGCTCCAGGGTGGTGGGTTGCCTGCTCGCCGTGCATATAAAACTTTCTAAAACACGAAATAAAGTAAAGTTTTTTTTTAACGCGCGAGGCCACCCGTCATTGACGTCGATGGTACTACGGGGGCTGATTAAGGCGGCAGATGGCCAGAATACTATTACACTCAGTGGCTTCCAATAATAACAATAACAGTGCAACATATAAAAATGATTTGTCTTGTACATAAGAAAATTTGTGAAGTGTGCAGCGTGGATGGGTGTCCTTTTCGAAGGTCAGTTTTATCAATAGTGAGCAGAGTCTAATCGAATTCAGATGCAGACTTGAAGCACGTTGCGCACATGCTTAGAGGACAAAACATACATCCCATCATCCACGCCATTTTTGTATGAAGCGATAAGACACATTGCTGGCTTCGGCTGATTACGTTTGAGGATTTTACATACTCGTGTTATGATGAAATGAGTCAATCTTGTAGGATTTCATGCGTACCACTCTAGTCAATTGTTTCTTTGTAAAGTTCTACATATGACATGCATGGGCGATTAAGAGGGACCCATTGATTGAACTTTTGCCATGATTAACTTTTAAAACAATATAAAAATCAAAATTTATTGGGAATGAATTTCGTATAGCCGGCATTTAACTGCTGTTTGCGCAGAAAGAAGTGAATGAAATGTTCACCGCGCACTATTTTTCACTTTAATACATATTATGTAAATGTATCAAAACGTAAAAACCACACTTCTATCTATCAGTTCGAGCCCGACAGCAAATGGTTTCTGATTTTTCTTATTACCGCCAATGAACGATTAACTTAAGGAACAGCGAAGCTAATGCATATCATCAATTAATTTAGGGACAATAGGTAACTATTTTAGGCTTGGTTCTGTATAGGACTGCTGACACCATATATTCATTAAGCAAATATTTTATTTTGCTTACCAACAACACCTATTGGAATCGCAAAAACTGCCAGTCTATTGAAACCCCTCTAAAGAATATTACCAACCAAGATTATGAGTCCCAAGTTACAAAATGCTGTGTGGTAGTCACATACGAGGTTCACAGATCGCGCAGCGGCTTGTCGTCGAAAATTGGTGTTATCCTAAAGATTAAGAATAAAAATCATCAATCCTACTAAAGTCTCAGCGTTACAAGTATTCTTTTCTCTCCGCCAGTCGAGAGAGTTGTGCCCATAAGATGAGAGCTTGCGTTCTTTTACTACATCGTGATACCTTTTCAAAATCATTTGCTCTCGAATCGATCCCAGTCATTAGGTGAATTTATTGAAAAGACACTGAACTCACACAATGCATGATAAACATTGTTGGTCTTACAAAAGTCAATAGTATTGCGTTGTCTATAAATACTTTTGTCGTATGAAAGGCGACAAGTAGTCTCAACAGTTAACGACGAGCCGGTGGGAGTAAATGCATATTACCTGGATTGGATAAATCTCCTTGTATACCTTGTTAGCTCCTCTTGTGATATCCAATTGTGCTCGAACCTGAAGATTTCTTACAAAACTCCGAAAATTGTTGTGGGAGGTGAAATGTAATAAACATTCCCCATTCAATCTATATCACGTATTTATACTACATGCCTACACACGCAAATAATCAATAAAAGTCTTGTCAATATTTCTTACACAAAATAAAATGTGCACCTCCGCATTGTCTGCACTTCAAAAGTAAAAATAACAAAGATGTATCATTTAACCACCCGGACAGATTTGTAAGTTTCGCTGTACTCATAAATTTATTTCTATTTTCAGAAGCCGAATCACTCTCCTAGGGATAGAACGTAAACACTTTTCTTTTTTTGGAAGACGCAAAATCAAATAAAAAAAAATAAAAAAATAGTACAAATTATATTATACACAAAAAAATACATATAATAAGCGCTACATAAAGTAATCTACTATCCACACGTGGGAAATAGGGTGGAACACCTACAAGAGATCCTCAGATCTCAAAACTACGTTCGTCGTACAAAACCGAAACTGTTGATTTTCATTTCGATTTGGAAAGTTAACTAACCATACGTGTGATAATATTCAAAAGCAATTTAAAAGAAAATGCTTATAAACAACCCTGACGCGCTTAAAACATGGCTTGTGATAATACTGGAACCGCTGTAAGTAAAGCTATTTGATATTTTAGTTTTTAAATAAGTTATCAATCTATTACAAGTGTATCTAGTTTATTTGAACGAAAGCAGCAGGTTAAACGTGTGTTTGGGAGGTGCTGTCAACTACACGATTTGTTTGCAAATAGCATCAAGTATATAACTCGAAAATTGTTTAATTTATTTTAAAGTATTTTCCGTGATGTTGGTATATTTAGTTCAAGTTTTTTTTTTCTCTAAATTTATGGTACACTTTAAAGAGTTGCTACTGATGTTTGTTTATTTAGTACGACCGGTTTGCATAAATCAGCTATTTGCAAACAAACCATCATTGTACATATCTATGTATATTACTTACCGTCAGTTATCCCAGTTTTAATATAGATGTTTCGCGCTGTAATGCCAATCATGTTTACATGTGAGTTATTCATAAAATGTATAAAAATTACAAACAGTGGGTATCTTTGGCTAAAACATTTATTATTTGGTATATGTACATATGTATTGTATTTGCCACGAAGAGGTCACTATCATACATGGTGGATTCTCCTTCGTCATCTTGCAGTGACCGAGAGAATTTTTTTTAATACTTATTCTCACTTCGTGACAACATCACATTAATTATGATATTCTCTCATACAAATAAAGAATATTTTACTGGATTTTTTCTCAAAGTGCTTAGGCATCCTAGCTGACTGACACAAGTTAAACACAGCAGGCTGTGTAGAATTGACAGAAAAACACGAACAGTTGTCCTTCTTCATCTCTAGTAGCTCGATTGGCCTGCATATTCGTATCTTAACTTCATATTTGATCAGGTAAACGGAAATGTTAGCTGTTATCTTTAATATGTAGTTGGTTATTGTCACAGAATAGTCGTAATCGATGGATTGCATTTTGTAGAAGTTTACTTCTCCGATTTTAAGCAACAGGTACGATCATTTTAATTTTCCCATCTAGACGATTGGAAACTTCTTTTTTTGTTGACTTTCTATTCTCCATTACCAGAATAACACCTTTTTCATTTGTATTGCCGGCACTCTTCATCAAACGAGAGGTTTCGTCGTTTAGTTCGAAAATAATCAAACGCATCAGCGAATCTATTCATAATGTCGGGGTTCCAAATAAAGTGCAGCTGGCCTTAGACCTTTTATGAAAATGATTTTGTATAGGTTGCAACAGCTCTTCATTTTTTGGTATTGTACAAGTACTCTTGTACATTTCAAAGTTCGGGTTTCATATGTATGTATATAAAAATGTTTAGTTCAATATTTGCTGTTCTACTGAAGTCGTTCTTTTTCATATTTTGTATTGCACTCATATATCAGAAACTAATGATCATGCATCATTCTCTAAGGAAATGAGGTCATATGAGGCCTTCATCTTATATGTCCAATTACGCATGTATATGTAGATATGTATGTCCGATAATTTCAAGTGCAAATTTAAACAATTGTCCTCATTTTATTTAATGTATTATGGTCGTCAAGGGTACAAATAACTTTATCAAAATGTGAAGTTCGCAAATCACCGTGCATTTATGGTGACAGCAACATCTAATTGACGGTTATTCCCAGAGATACACTTATTTAGATACCCATACGATAAGAGATACTCTATCCACTTAAATACATTCGTGCAAGCGTCAACTTAGAAAATGGTGTTGAGATTGAAAGAGTTGGGATAAGAGCTACAAATCATTTAATTGAAAAAGAAAGACGGTTTTTTCCATCCCGCAGAAAGGCTCTAAGCCCAACAGAGGGGTAGTCGCTCCAACTTTTGTCAGTTTGTCTGCCTCTTCAATGCCTACCTTTTTTTTCCTTTAGTCATCTCCATACCATTTTTGAGATGTTGGTTCATAAGCGGCTTGGAAAACGCTGGAATAGTTGCCCATTGGTATTGTCGTTGATTCACTAATGCGTGCTGGAGCAGACTCTTCGTTCTTGTAGGATTTCACAGGCAATTTGCACTTCTCGTAACAGGAAATTAGAATAATCATAATTTGGCCATGTCCCACGGAACCCATTTGACCAAGGATGATTGCAACATATGTATAACCAGAACAGTATCAAACCAGTCAATTGCGGCGAAGATACGACGATCTGTTATCTAAATTTGTGATAAAATTATGCATCTGCTAGAAGATCCAGTCCAGCAAACTTTCTTGAAGCCAGGCGAAACAGGTCAGATGCGGCACCTGTTTCATCTTCCAATAACTAAGAAGAGTGCAAAAAGTGTTTGAGGGTAATCCTGTGACACACAAAGATGATTCAGCATCAGAATGGTGACAGGCTAAGGTTCGTCAGAGATCGACCACATGGCATAGAGCAGGGAGTTTCTTCTCGACGGTTTCAGCTTTGATTGGCGTGATTAACGAGACAGTAAAAATTAGCTGGCACTCCCAAGAAGGAATGGGAAAGTGATTGTTAGTAGTGCATTTGGCTTTTATGCCAAAATTCCTTCGTGGGTACCACCCAAAATGAATAGTATAATATAGTATAATAGATATAAAAGGATGATTGAAGAATTTGTTGGAATTCTGACGATTAAAAACTTTTTTCAGCAAGATAATGCACCGAACCGTCCGTGAACAGTTTGGAGTCAGCGGGCCAAGGGTTTACCATGGCCATCATGTAGTCCTGACCTTAATCCAATCGAAATCGTGGGGGATCATGACTGGAAAGATTCAATCGAATGGGAGGCAGCACAGAACTGTCGAAGATCTAAATACATACAGAAATAAATAATCACAATAGGCAGTCATATCAATGTTAGGATAGAAAGGGAGGTGGTCATAGAACAATTGGATGCGGTTTTATATCACGGAAGTATAATCAAATTGAACATTGTGGCCATCGACCAGCGTCCCTATACTTATTTCGCCCACTGTTCATCTGTGCATGTATTCACGCCAGTTAGCAGGCCGCGACATTTTAGTAGTGGCAAGTTTTTCTGTTGCGGTGTTGTATTCTACAATATTTCACGGTTAATCACTTAACAGCGATTCGTTTTTTGCTGGCCTTGTGACGACTTACTTTGGAATTTGTGCGCCTGGTGGAAAATTCATTTTGCCTTTTAGCGGGAGCTTGGACACTACTCCATAGTTCTTTGAAGCTGACACACACAATAATTCGTTCTACCGGAAGTAGAAACGGCTTTTTAGAGTACATTTAAAATATTTTTTGCTTTATTTTCTAAAAAGCAAAACATGTCATATGGTATTTTAAATAAATTCACGGTTTTATCTAAGAAAATTTATCGGTGAATATCACTTATCCACAGTAACCCGCTAATGTCACGTAATGGACAATGCACTCGAAAAAAAAGTATAAGAATGTTACTTTAGTATTCTGGCGATTAAAACATCCAAAAAGTTATTACAATTTATTTATTCCTTGTCAAACGAAAAGCTTAATCCTTTTAGAGTTGATTATCAAAAGAATGTGCATAAACATGCAACTTAAACCAAAAAGAGACACCCCCCGCATTCACATTCTATACCCACAAATATCTTAAAATAATTAATTATGTAGTTTAAAAATATAAACGTGTCGGCTAAATTATTTGAAAAAAAAAACATTCTATTGAGTCACTGTGTGTATTATTCATATTCTGTCTTAAAGATGACATGTGTAAACAGTTATTTCATGTCTGCTCATAGCTTTGAAAATCATTAACGAAACGAAGACTTCTGCAATGCGTCTCCCAGAAGAAAATCAGAATTATCTCTTATTACACAATAAGCTGATTAATAGCACGAACGTGAGTGAATAGTTTAAAAAAAAAAGAAAAACAAAATTAAGAGTTGTATAATTCAAAGCACAGAACGCACGTCTTCTTGTCCAATTGAACTTTGATTACAATGTGTTGTCAGAAGAATGAAAAATAAAACTCGATTTCTGCTTGTTGTCAAAACATAAACGAAATCGTATTGTAATCTAGTTTGGCATGAATAATCCCTTGGTACGGTTTTTAGTTTATTGAATGGCATTGTGTAGGCAGGGCAGGTGGATTAAAAACATTTCCCTCGGGACGATAAGGCAAGACTTGAAGAAAATACACTTTTTTTTTTTGTCAAATAAAACAAGCATGACAATTGAAAGAAAAGAAACTTATGGGCTCACGTGTCAACTCTATTTTTATAATAGCGTCTAGTCTATATCCACTTTAATTATTTTGATGCATGCAGGCAATATTTTGAACGTTTGAAATAAACATAAGAGTCGTTTTGCTTCTTCTGATTAAGAGCAACAGAGGTCTACTATAGGTACCTACATAAATTTATGTACTTCGGTATTTTTCGTTTTATGGCAGAGGGTGCAAATGAAACAAATTAATTGCAATTCATAGAGCAGAACGAAATTTTTTTCAATAAAACAGTGGATAAACAATTGAAAGTTAAATCCAAGGTTGGTTTCGTTATATGTAAGTACAGATGGCTTTTATTATATTACTTTTGTTCTCCTATTTTTGGGTTAATGCTCATAAGTATTAAATGCCAACTCTTATTTGGTAATTTGTTGTGCTAATCGTTCCGCATAGTTCACTGAAGTGAGTGGAATGCGATTTTAACTGTATTGAGATACCATGTGCCATTGTTTGCCATTTACATATTTACATATTCTTCCTTACTTGTTTTTTTGTCTTATGATGCGTCGGGGTTAATTATAATGTATTGTAACGGGTGGTAACCCTCCTGAATGATTGATATAGAGCGCCAGTTACTCAGATTGTGAACTGTTGACCATTAGCTGGTTTCTTTTTAACAGCTGACAGCTCTTTCGCGTTCAAGAACTTGACAAGTGCACAGTATCATGTCGTATATTTTGCGATTATTATAAATTGATTAACACTTGAACAGCGTTGGGAAATATTGAAAACTTTTTCCAAAGTGAGTGCTGTATTTGCCGAGACAGTGCGAATTTTGAAATTAAATTTCGGTGGAAATAATGCACCAACGTGCGTGCTATGTATGTGTAAGTTTGTGTAAAAAGTCCATGAGATTATTGGTCCATTTTTCTATTAAGATGAAGATGGCAATACCTAATGGTCTGCGGAGTGTACAATAACTGACCAGAAACTGAGGAAATAAACAATTTTTTGTGTAGAAAGTTCAATAATCGTGTAATCAGTCATTTTGCTGATGTTGGTTGGCCTCCGTGGAGCTTCGATTCGACGCCCTTGGACTCTTTTGTGTGGGTTGTCGTTAAAGATCGATGTTATGCGGATAATCCAGAAACGATTCCGACCTTGGCACAATACTGATTGAGCTATTTGTGAAATTGAAACCCAAAATATTAGAGTGTGATCAGAGATACATTATGTATGTGCTAGTAAACATTTGGCGACGGTCCAAGTGCATTCATTTGAGGACATGCTCAACCTGTTTACTACCATCGGATGGATGGTTTAAATACTGTTTTCGTCGTATTGACTGGTCTTCATTCGTATAAGTATAGTACATATTTGTGGCGATATTTTAAAAGTTGCTTTAATCGACCTAAATATGTCTACAATATGTTCTCAAATGATTTTCTTAAATTTTATCATAAGTTCTGTTTATAATAGCACTTAGTACACATCCCTTTTTTTAAAGAAAGGTACATCAAATGCATCTTTATACATTCAATGTATGTTATTGGGTCATGATTATAATCACGCCTTGCACAGGTTATTGCTCTCTGCGCGAACCATATACTAAGCAATACGGTGTATTCGTTTCGAATGCGTCGTCGCCTTCACATTGCTTGTATATATGAATGACTAATGCAATGTCTCTGGGTCAGGGCATGTGAGTACACAACCATCGCGGTATGAATGTGTCGGATTACAATGAAGTGTGAATGATATATTCGTACGACACGACGGTAAACAGCTGTATATGGTTAAAGTAAGATGAAGCATGTAGATTCGACCGCGATATACGTCATATGATCTGCCGTAGTTAAGTGATTAAGACATTAATATGTTTTTGTTTGAGCTGATGGTCTTTTTTCCATTCCTATTGTTGTTTGGTTCTTGT
The DNA here is from genome assembly GCA_949775065.1 of Brachyopa scutellaris. Taxonomy (NCBI): domain Eukaryota; kingdom Metazoa; phylum Arthropoda; class Insecta; order Diptera; family Syrphidae; genus Brachyopa; species Brachyopa scutellaris. Next base: position 34,683,260 of record OX459113.1, on the reverse strand, counting down.
CTTTTTGGTTGATCCGAAACCTCTTATCTGTTGGTTAATAGCTAATTCCATTCGACCTAAATTTTACTGCCGGTCAGACCATAACAGTGTCATCAGTGTTGGCAAATCACTATTTTGAGGTCTGTGCTTAGTTGGGTTCATTAAAAAAAACAATGCTGCGTGCCGTATTTGTAAGGATACTTCTCATAAACTAGCCATTTTAGAATACCGAAAAATGTCCGGCATACACTGTTTGAAATTCTTAGGCTATAGTTAACTGACCTATAGTCATATTAAAACGGGCTGTTACTTTTTGTGGATAGTTTTGTATTATGCTACAAACCAGAACATGCACTTACATTTTAAGAACGCATAAAGTACTATTCATCCATGTGTGTAGTTACTGGCGGCCACCAAACAGCATTTGTCTACGAACTTGATTACTTTGCTATTAAAGCGCTTCTGTTTTGACACAAATTCATGCCACAACTCTTGCAAAAAAAAAATAGTAGATAGGTTCCAAAGGTTTCCGGAATAAACTCTTCCAATGAATAAAAATATGTACTTACGTTTGATAAAAGGATTCATGTAGTAGAGCCCGTAAAATACCACTCTGATATGAATAAAATAAAAAAAACTGTAAAAATAAAAATAAAATTTCGACGACTCAGAAATCTGTTTATTCTTTAGCAAGTTGTCTATTTATTTTTAGAACGAATTGTGTTGTTGTGAAAGCTTAAATTTAATTGTTTGGTCGACAATAAATGAAATTTGTAGAAAATAAGATAATATAATCAAATATATAATTTAATTCGAAGCAATCAAAGACAAAAATAGCAAAAGTAAACAGAGTAAAATTGTATGCACGCTTCTATGCCTTCTTATTCTTATCTTTTGATGTAGAACTTTTTTTTATTTTTTTTTTAATAAAAAACGAAACAATTGTGAATAGCGCTTGCGACAAGCACTATATTACCGGCAACTCAAGCCGTAGACAAGTGACAAGTGTCAAATCAGCGTGGTTAGATGTAATCAAACTGTACTAAGTACACTTGCAATAATCAGTATTGTGTGTGTTTCTGTGGTGATAATAAAAATTAAAAAAGGTTCTATTGTGCACAATATTACGAACGAACGATAATTAAATAAAAAAAAAAGTTCAACACAAAAGTAGTTTTAAACACATGCAGAGGTAATATGAATAAACTTAACGGTTAACGTAAGAATTAGAAGTTGTGCATTAAACTGCCAAGTAGCTTTGACAAATGGCATATCTCAGACGGAGAGACAGTATAATCTACAAAACTGTTGAATAGTTGTTTTAAATGTTTTCCCTGTGTACACGACTCTGACAACATGTTTGGTCTTAGTGCAACTATCTACAGCGGAAAATTTAAAAAAAGTTACTATCCACGCTCGCTAGTTTGATGTATTGCTGTTATCACATTTTACAGGTTTCTTGCGCTTTTAAATTAGTACGGTTCACAGATATCAGGTACGATTGATATTCGACTACAAAGCGGTGCTACGTTACTACGGCATTCGTGATAAAATGCCTACTCTTCGTGATAAAACTGTATTTTTATTTTAAACATACATGTGTATACAAGCTTAACTTAGATCAATTAGGTCTGTTCCCGTACTGTCCAAGGCAGCCGAAAACTACGCTGTCTTCTGTCAAAAACTACGAAAAATCTTTGTACGGGAACAGGATTTGACTGATTTCGGTTGTTTTGGACAGTACGGGGGGAGCAGACCTAATAAAAATGGTTTTTCCTCCTCTAATTAAAAGTCATGTTTAAACTGTCAGATCAGATGCCCGGCAAATCAGTATCTCTACCACTAAGCCAGTTTTCTGGTGTGACTAAGATGCCTCGTTTTCTTCAAAGCCAATCAGACAAGTGCTCTTCTTATAGTCCATGATGAGCAGCTTCAATTTAATAATAAATACAAAAAAAATTAAATAAATACAACATGTGAATAGAGATCGTTGCAAAAGTCTAAATGAAGAGTATGACTCCCGTATTTGTCCACATATTGCTAAATTCTCCAATCAGCTAGATTTACAGCTTTTTGCCCTTAGTTTCGCACACGATTTTGGTTGAGGACCTTTTTTGCTTGTGCACACTTTCACCGCATTGGCTATTCGTTTTAATGCGAACGGGGATTATTTTGTCGGTTTGGACACATTCTAAAGAGATTAGTTGCTCGTAAATTGTTATGCTTCTTTGTTCATCTGACACGTTGTGTCATTTTCAAGAATTAATAGCGTAATAGGTAAACGATAGGATCTGCCTGACTTCTGGAAACAAATGAGAAGAATTAATTGACAGTGTAATAAAATCCGTTTGGTGTTTGCTTGGCATGTTATCAGTTTAATGCACTACCCACTGACACCTTGTCGCCCTGACTATCAACTGCGGTTGCTAGCTCTTTCATGGTTATTGGGCTAAAATTAAGTTTCTACATTACTTAAGTTCTTCCGCAATTCATCTTTCTTGGATCAGTCAGTGAACATCGATATTTGGTACTTCGTTGCAATTTTGTCGTTTTTCCATTCCATTCAAAACTTTTTGAAGTCAAGTTGGTCAAGAAGTTAATACTGGTCAAAAGAAGAGCCCTTGGCAGCACGATGAAAACCTTGCTATGACAGAAACATATGGTTTACTACTAAACATATTTTTAAGCTTCTTTTGTTTTCATGCCGTTTCTTTTGAGAGAAAATAATAAAACAAAAAATTATAGTCTCCTACCGTGACATGTTTCGGCACCCAAAATCGAGTGATCTCCTGTTCAAGAAACTAGGTTAATTCTTTCAATTAAACAGAAAAAACCTCAGCTTACCCAACATTGCTATTACCTGTGAGTTAACAGATAAATCGCATCGACCCATTTAAACAGGTTCCAATATACATACATAAAAGTGTATTTTTCTTTTTCTGTTTTGCATAAGCGATTTGAAATGTCAGATTCTGTTAAAGTCAACCATGAGTTTCTAGTATAAGGAATACAAAAACCTGTCTCCTGCAATATAAAACACAAAGAATAACCCAGTTCCTTAGTTGTATTCGAAAAGAAAAAATGGTAACGTGTTAAAGAACAACAACAAAAGTATGTTTTTGGATTATTTTTATTTTTTTCTTAATTTGCATAAAGAAATTATAAATTCGTTGAAGCTTAATTAATTCTTTGCTTTTCTTCTTTTTGCAGTTGTGATGCTGATTCATCCGCATTAGCGCGATACGTTTTGGCACTATTAAAAAAAGAGAAGCCTATCAAAGATTTAAAAAACGTCATGATTGAGCAATTGGACGTTTTTCTAGCTGAAGAAACAAAGCCATTCGTTGAACGTCTTTTTAATGCGATTGCATCAGAAGAATATCTAGCCCCCGTTGTGCCCGCACTGTCGATTGAAAATGCAGCGGAGAGTGCTCCCATTGCCCTGACCTTAGTTGGTGCAGAGAGAGAACTTACACCGCCTTTAGATGATGTTAGTAATGATAGCCTCCCTGATGACACGATACTCATACCCAGCACACTCTTATTGCAGACTAAAACCAAAGAATTATATAATAAAATTGAGGAAAGCAGTACTCAATCAGCGGATGTTGTCATACCGAGCATGATTGAGCCCATCACAACAGCCATATTATCACCGTCGGCACCGATTGCTCCTCCAGCTCCAACTATGGGTCCTGCAAAGAGTGTAAGTCCATTTAAGGCCACATCGGATAAAGAGAATCAGCCACGTGAATCCCGCCGTCGTAGAGCATCATTAAGATCAAGATCGCGATCACGATCACGGTCGAATGATCGGCTATCGCGGAGATCCAGATCTAGAGATCGCCGGCAAAATGAGCGAGAGAAGAATACACGGCAGTTTAGAAATAAATCTCCGCCTCTACATGGTGATAGGAGGGATAGACGAGGCCCTGATCGACGCCGTGGACCGCACATGAACGATGAAAGATCGCCAAGAATTGGTTTTATCGCAAAAAATCGAACGAAGAGTCATTCGGCTTCCCGAAGCCGATCGCCTTCTCTAGAAAGGCGTAAGTGCTCGCCGACGGGAGGGATGAACATGCGGTCACCAGTGTACAACAATGAAATCTCAAAGAGGCAGCGTTGCCGCGACTTTGACGAGAAGGGCTATTGCGTTCGCGGTGAGACGTGTCCCTGGGATCATGGCGTGAATCCGGTCGTTTTTGAGGGAATTAATAACTCTGCCTTGATCAGCATGTCACTAAGGGAGTATAATCCAGATGCCCCCGATCTATGGTCGCGTGGGTCATCTTCAGCAGTAGTACCATCGGTGGGAAATTCAGTAAGCGGTGGTAGCGTTTCGGGTGGTGGCAATCCGTTCAGTTCTGGACCACGAGGTAATTTCCTACATAAGAGTGGCAATGGCGCTCTTCCGGGTCCATATCCTCGCGCTGCCGGTGGAGCAGGTTTCCGTCCCACAGCTCCGATTTTCCCGCTAAACTCTGCTGCAACACCTCTACAAAGAGAATTGATCCCAGTGACCGTGGTAGATGCGAATGGCTCGGGTGGTGATATTTCTGCACAGTCGAAACGTCGTTTCGAACTCGAGGATAGCGTTGCCATAGCAGAGGGTCCAGCAAAACGTAAGCTACCGCTGTCCAGTCGCCTAGGACCACGCATCACAAATATTCAAAATAATTGCTCCTTAGAGTTGCGTAAAGTGCCACGCGGAATGAACACCATTGCTCATCTTAATAATCACTTTGCCAAGTTTGGAAAGATAGTTAACATTCAGATTTCGTATGACGGCGATCCAGAGGCTGCCATTGTTACATTTTCTACTCACGCTGAAGCGAATGTTGCCTATCGCAGTACAGAGGCTGTTCTCAATAATCGTTTCATTAAAGTTTTCTGGCATAGCCAGCAGGATGGCATTTCTGGTGGTGGCAATAATCAGATGACCAATCTGATGAAAGATGACGGTGGTGCCAATGCTCCAATTAATGGTGGCGGACGAAAAAGCTCCCAATATCATCTGAGTAATATACCCGCTGTGCCCACTCCAGCTGCGGATGCAGCTAAAACGCCAGTGTCGGTTCCAACTACTTCCTCGACAACAGCAACACCTGCAACAACGACAGCTTCAACCACACCGACAATTGTTGCAGCGGCTCATGTTCCTCCACCGTCGCTTCGCGTAAAGAATAACACTCAGCGTGTAACACCGGCCACCACAGCAATAATCCGCAAGAAGCAAGAGGAACAAGCAAAAGCTGTTGTTCAGCTGGCAAATGGATTACGTAAGCGAAAGCACGAACTACTTCAAGGCTATCTGAAACAGATGAAATCCGCAGTGGAACTTGTGGAGCGCTGTGAACCCAATGATCCGCATCGTGTGAGGACAGTTGATACAATTAAAATTCTCCAAGCGACAATTGAAAAATTACGAATGGAAATTGCTGCCGAACAAGAGCAAATGGCTGCTCAGATACAAAATCAACAACCGCCCGTTAAAAAGACCAAGGAACAACAGAAGAAGGAGTTGCTTGATATTGAACTGGAGTTATTCGCTCAGCAACAAGAGGGTAACGACACCACTGCCATACAAAAGCGATTGGAAGACTTACAGCGTAGTTTGGGTATTGGACCAGGTGCGAAACCACAGTTTCCACTAAGCGGAGCAAGGTTAAACAAACATATTCGTCCAACGCTGCCAGCTGCTGGATCGACCAGTGTTGACAGAAGACCGAAATCAATTGTCGTCACTGGTTTTGCAAGCGAAGACTGCGATCAAGTATTGGCTCATTTTAAGGTGGGTAGTTCAAACTCGTAATACTCGTATTTTTTTTATTGCATTTTCGACAAATTTAATTAAGGTGGTCTATCAATGTCACTTTGATTACCTTTTAGCTGTGTGTAACCGGATTTATTCTGGATTAATTAGATGTTGTCTATTGAAATGGAAAATGTGTTTTGTAGAAGTAGCCTGATACTTCCATCTTCTTTAGATCCAATAGTCAATTCCTGTCTATTGATTCCCTGTTCAATGTGATTATATGTTTTTAACCCACTTTAGGATATTAAGGAAAATAAACTGCATAAATTTCTCCTGCTGATCCTTTCTTATTTGTTTGAAATCCCGTCAAGTGTTTCTATTGTGGATTCTATTGAATAGGAGTTGCGTACGTTGTTCTCTTGACCACATAACTTCAATAGCCGTTCTTTTCTTGAGCGTTGAAAAACTGTCCTTACATTACCAAAGCGTTTTTGTACCCTGGAAATGAAAAAATTACAAATCGCTGGAATTAAGGCACAAAGTTATCGATTTTATCGAATTTAGGCACAACGTAGCTTTTTTGAATGTTAATTTTTTTATTTTTTAAATTAAAACACATTTTACTTTACACAGAGTTTTGGCGAGGTGATCAAGCACGATATCGAAAAGTCTATTCCACAGCTAATCGCCACCTATGCCACTCGTTCCAACGCTGAGCAAGCAGTTCTTCGCGGAAAGGTCTTCAAAGACAAACGATTGCAGGTATGTGCATACATTGAAACATCATCATTATTCCAAAATACACAAAAGAATGTCTTTTATCTTTTTTAATAAGATTGCATGGGCACCAGTAGTTCAAACGCCAACATCACAGTTACCACATAAGACCAGTTCGGAGAACAACATCACCGAGATCAAGTCAACTGATAAAAACAGCACCAGCAACAATGGCAGCATCGATATGGACACAACTGATACCCTGCCCGAACTTCGCCTTGAAGATGAAGAAGAAGACGATGAGTCTGAGGATCGCTCATGGCGCCGTTGATAGCGTAGCACCTACACTTATGTAGGATCTAAGAACACCGTAATATTCATAGTTACAACCGAGCGCAGTCAAATAACTTCGTCGTCGTGACTGTTAAAAGAAATAAAAATAAATTAATATTTTACACTACATAAGCTAAACAAGAACCTTTTATAATAGGAAAGAAATACAAACCTAATATAACTGTTAAGCGCTTTTATAAATATAACATTAAATAAAACAAACATATATTTAAACAGATAATGAATGAAGAGGAGCATGTTAGCGAGAGAAAGCGTGCTAAGCAAAACACCTAAACTATGAGATATATTAAATAAGTATATGATATAATGATGTAACTGTAAATTAAAACATTTTTTTTTAGATAATAATACTAAAATAATTGAAATGTATATGTAGCGTATATGTATACAGAAAGTTTTAAAAGTAATGCAATTCTTTTTCTAAAACAACAAAAAAAACAGAAACAACATAGTAGAATATGTCGTATGAAATTCTGATGAAAACCCCCCATTCAAACATTACTTTAGTTTACTTTGTTTAACAGTGAACAAGATTATAAAACATTATTCATTATTATTGTAACGAAATATTTTATTTAAAACTTAGTTTTAAGTTTTGTTCTATTCTTTGCCAATTTATATGTCAAACCGAAAAATGTAATTAATGTTCTTATTCATGTTCTATTAAACAATAATATGTATTCTAAAAAAAAAACACTTATGAACTACAAAAATGCAACAGCAGCAATAGAAAACAAATAATAATAATAATGGAATAAAACAACAAAAAAGTGCAAGTTTTTCATACAAAAAAGAAGAAAAAAAATACTATTCTCGAAAAAAATAAGAAAAAAATAGTAACTAAAACAGTAAAAAAAAGAAGAAAAAAAAAAGAAAATACGAAAAAGGAAAGCGTACACTTAAGGTGAAAATATAAAAAGAAACTGAGTCGTTTACTCAATAATTTTTTTCAAACATAACTTCCTGTCTTTTACTGGGGATATCTACATTTCGACAGTTGCTGGGAGGGAATTCGGGAAGTTGTTTCTCTTTTTCTTCTAGGAATAGGTATGAATTAGGAAATAAAGGCTGAGTTCCAAAACATCAAAAATATGCGCATCGGGAATGCATCACTGCCATTGTTATGCGATGTTACGATGCTTTCATTTTGCAATACATCATGATGCTTTACATTTTTTGACTTTTTGGAACGGTTTGTCCATTTCATTTCATCAATAAAAATGTTTAAGAAATTCTGTCCATTTTTTCAAGAAAATATCAAAATAGCAAATATAACTAAGCTTAAAATAAACATGGTGGTGTTTTTTTTTTTATTTTGGTTTGTCGCAGTAACAAAAAAAAAATCATCAAATCACAACGCATCACAATAAACAATGATGCGTTGTTTGCTTTTGTTTGCGCAGTGGTTGCTTTTATGATGCGTTTTGGAACGCGATCACTGCTATATATTGACGATATGGAATGCTTGACTTTGCAGTACTGCGAAAGAACTGCGTTTTGGAATTCAGCCAAAGTTTCCTATTCTGCAAAGAATATGTTGGCAAAACTAACTGGAAGTGAGTTGCAATTATGTCTAACCGGGAACCGCATTAGAGATCTACATCAATTGAACAGGCGATGACATAGGTATGAGTATAATCTTAGTCCCGCTTCGCCTGAACACAATTCAAATTCTCCTTGATACTTACAAACAGGCGAGACAGACTTGGCCTCGGGTTAGAGTGGCCCGGTGCAAATTAAAACTAAAAGCCTGCTATGAGCTAACAGGGTATTGAGAGGTCATTGAGCAACAGGTAAACATGGGAACAGGAATACGTATCTATCTACCTTCTTAAGAAACCCTTGAAGATATTCCCACAACGGATATCAAAAATATGTAGGTAAACTTATGCAAAACTAGAAGTTCCTAAGAGTATCGATAAGAATCTGTTCATGTGACAATAGAATAGATCTAGTTTGGTCTAAGTGAATTCTTACCGAGTACGGTAGAAAGCCACCCATCCTAGATCAACCTAACGATTAACCTAACTGCTTGATAGGTATGTATATGTGCACGGAATGAGAGTATTTTTTATTATCTTAATGCAGTCTGTAGCTTTAAGCTAAGCACCTGCGGTTAATGCAATGGAGCAGTATTGAGTCTGAGTGCTCCAGCTAGTCTGTTCGGCTACTAAACTAGTTTTCCGAAATTTCTTCTAAATCAGTGCATAGTGCATTCGTAAGTTGAAACGCGCCTCACCTTTTAACTATTTCTCGAGAAGTCAATTTTCATGCACCCTCTGGGGCTCTGGGCATACCAGGGCTTCAATCAGTAGCCCTTCCCGGTAAGCCCGGTCATAAGCTAACTTCAAGCTGGTTGAGGCCATAATTTTGTGCGATTGGGAGAGTCGCTTTAGTTACAGCTAGAGCAGCAACAAATTACTCCAAAGTATTGGGGCCTCATTAGTCGTTCGTTACGTAAGAGGTAAGACATATGATATCGGTTTCGATATCGTTATCGATAGCCCTATCGTCCAAATCACATCGACTGATCGATTAAATTGTTCTCTCCATGTAGCAACAAAATCTGTCAAATACTACCTATCATCTCTATCATTGCACTATCGTCCTCAGGGTTTAATGTCATTTCGCTATCCCTGCTCATTTTGATTAATGTCATTTTTTAGTTACAAAATTAAATATCTGCAAATAAATGTTTCGCCACAATTATTTACTAATTCAAGACGACGGTGAAATCGCGAAACTTGAATTAATAAGAAGAAGAAGAGAGCTAAGAGATGCTTCGGATCCCCTAGCCGTGCCAGCAAAGATGTAAGTAACTATGATTATAAAAAAACGTTACTTCCTTATTGCTAAAACATTATAAATGATTATAGCTTCATTCAACGTTTCCGGCTATCTAAAGAGACTTTTTTATTAATTTTGGAAACAATAAGTTTATCAGTGGGTTCTCGATCCACTTACATTCCCCCAATACTAAGACTTGCAGCTACTTTGGAGCTCCTAGGGGGGAGTAGATGCCAGTGGCGAACTGGCAATGATTTTGGTGTTACTATCGCTCAAAGCACACTCTCCATAATCTTCCACGAGACCACAAAAGAGCTAGAAGCAAAAATATGTCCATTATGGATAAAATGGAGAATTGATAACCAGAGTCAAAGAGCTGATGTTAAACAATGGTTCCATCAGAAATTTGGTATACCAGGAGGTAAGTACATACTATCCATTTAAATTTATTAAGTACAAATATTTCTGTTCATATTTTAGTTGTGGGTTGTGTAGACGGCACGCATTTGTTTTTACGAAGGTTACGAGAAAATGAAGAAATATATAGCAATCGGAAAGGTAGACACAGTTTAAATGTGATGATTGTAAGTATAATTCGAATACAAGCAAAATTTCAGTCAATAGAATATTATTTCATTCAGATTTGTGACCATAAAATGAGGATAATGGCTATCAATCCCAAATATGCTGGGTCTGCACATGACTCTTCGGTTTGGAAACAATCCAACGAAAGGGCATTTTTTGAAAACTGTTTTAATGAACACGAGCATAACTGTTGGCTTCTAGGTAATTACAAACAAATACTTAAAGTTGATTTTGATTTTTAAATTAAAATGCATTAAAATGCAACATTTTAGGCGATAGCGAATATCCCCTCGAACCTTGGCTGCTTTCACCATACCGGACTTCTACTGACCCAAGCAAAATACATTTTAACGAAGTCCACGCTAAAGCAAGGAATGTAGTTGATAGATGTATTGGTGCTTATAAAGGTTGGTATCTCCATCTTCCATTTGATTTTTTGAAAATGAAACAGTTTTTAAACGATTCCTAGGTCGATGGAGAATCTTATCAGAAAAAAGGAAAAGCCGCTACGACCCGGAGAAAATGGCTGTTTTTGCAAATGTTTGTGCTGCTTTGCACAATCTTTGTATTCATCGCAATGAGAAAACTAATTTTCTAACAAACGAAGTTAACGATGAATTGGACGTATACAGAACTCCTGAGACTTTTATCAACAATAGTAGATTGAAGCAACTGGCACAGAGAAAACGAGATGATATAAAAGATTTATTGTTAAATTAAACTTTTTATTAAAAATGTACGTAACTAGAAACAAAGAGAGTAATCCATTATCTAACTTAAATCTAGCGAAATCGTTCAGTCCAATTTCTATGTATGTACATTGTACATATAGGTAACTTGAAATAAAAATGACAAGATTTTTCAAGGCAGCAGGAACAGAAACGTATTCAATTTTTCTCCAACTGCTTTTGAGCAATCTCGTTTCTCTTTTCCAATAAACTTATTACTTTTCTATGGAAATTAACTTCTTGCTGTAATTGCACTGTTTTAATTCTGAGCAACTTGTTTTGAAAAATTTTGTCATTTGCGATTTGTTGTTTTAACATTGCTGTTGCGGAGTTGGTATTCTCATGCCTGACTATTTTTTTCCGCCGTTTACTGGTGGAAGGACCCATGTATGTTGATGATGGTGTTGGCGATCTAAAGTATATAAATGATGAAATTAGTAGACGAATACATCATTTAATTGATGCAACCTACCGTTGGTATACAAAAGACAAGTCCCCAGTGGAACTTGGAATCAGGGTTTCTTCCACTTCCACTTTCTCCACCATATATGCTGCTGAGTTCATTTGAGGAGCACCGAAGCATTTGGAGTTACTCCCAATCAATGAAGCACAGGACGAAGTCAACTCCTCCTTTATTTCCAAAATGGGTACCTCTTCCGTCGATCCACCACGCGTCTTCTTCATGGAGAGCGAGAAATGACCACATTTTTTTTTTGTTCTATATTTGTAGTCAGTCCATACCTTTGAAACAAAAGCCGATGTAATAGAATTCATTGAAAATGTATAATAATGCCACTTACTTTTCTCCAAGCAGTAACACTCTTCGTGGGCGGCCCTTTGGCATTTAGCCTAGCAGCCAAATCGCGCCACAGTTTGTTTAGCTCGTTCTTTCCTTGAGTAGTCCTAGGCACGTCGTTATTTGCCACATCTGGGTGGTTTTCCATAAATTCCATCAGATGCTGCATTTGTAATGGTATAGCAGACCTAAAGTATTTTTGTATTATCATCTTTGTAATTAGTTAATATCAATTTAACTTACATTTCTAATATTGAAATAAAAATTACCAACGAACAAAACAAATCTGAGAACGACAGCTTAAATGACATTTTTGAAAAAAACAGATGTTGTTTTCAGTGGCTCTCAAACTTGAAAAAACGAGGGTGATGGACGACACGAGAGCGATAGTGTTTCGTGAAGTATACTTTTGGCGATAGCGTTCAGTGCTATGGCAAAATCGACAATCGTCCGTGAAATTAAATTTAAGTTTAGCTTTGTTCAATGCGAAAAAAAGGCAGAGTAGAACAGCACATATTTGTAAAAAATGTTAGATCAAGTCAGAACAGAAAATTATGGCCATATATTAGTTGTCAAAAATGACAACTTAAATGTCGTTATTTGTACTTTAATGTTTTCCAAATTATTTACAGCACTGTACAGTAACTGATCGCCATTTTTCCGATTGAAATTAAAATTTAATATTGTATATAAACTTTTCACAAAGTAAAGAATCAAATATGCAATCACAGCCGATTTTGACATCTCTCGCAAATCTGTTCTATTGGATTGTTTTATTTGAAGTGAAAAGTGTTTCGACAAGGTCTAAGTTTACCAATTGAAGTTCAATCTCAAAAAGATCAATCAGTTATTGTACAATGCTATAAATAATTTGGAAAACATTAGAGTAAAATAATCATCAATGCAGATGTAATTTTTGACAACAAACATATAGCTGTAATTTTCTATGCTGACTTACATGATCTGATATTTTTCACTAATCTATGCTGTTCTGCTTTGCTATTCTCAATTTGACCCCTAAAAGCAAGTACACAGTATACCAGCGATGCCATATTGTACGAGATATCGTAATTTTACGATTTTTGGCCTCCGAAAATTGTATACGATTTTTGGCCAAAAATTAGCCACATTTTACGATTTTTCTTTAATTTCATTACATTAAAAATAAATTCTCGCTTTTTTATTTCATAAAGAAAGGCTGTATTTGCTTTTTGGATGACGAAAAATTGTATAAGTACACACAATCGAACAAAAACAAAGATGGCCGCTGAAAGTCACACAGTTGCAATCACTTTTGTGAGCATCATTTTTGAGTGTTACCCCAAATTGCGAGCGTACCTACCAGAGTATATCTAATAATAATTATTAGATATACTCTGGTACCTACATATTATCAGTTTTGGGTGATACCCTCCAAAACTGACACTCTTGTTCGATGGTGTGTACCCGCTTTAATAGTGAGTGTCGATAATTGATCGATGAGCGGCAACAGCTATCGATCTTCGATTGGATACTTTGGTGTTGTGTATTGTGATTGTGATCGATATTTGTCGATTTTATTTTATTTTAAAACAAAACCTATCTACATATAAAAAAAAGAACTAGAAAAAGAAATAAATGTGAGTTAAACCGCATACAAACTCCATACAATTATGCATAGCATTATCACTTTAAATTCGTTATTAATGTTGCAATTTAAATTCGTATTTTTACCAGACTAAGCAAAAGGAAGGGTTATGATTTTAACAGGCTGGGTTTGTATGTTTGTTTGTTTGTATGTTAGGATGTCACCTCGCACAGCCTTAACTATGGAACCGATTCCAACAAATGGAGTGTCGTTGGACTCGTTTTGATCCGGGGAGTGTTTTAGACTATGTGACGTCACAGAAAAAAAAATTCAATATGACGGGCGCACCAAGCAAGATGGCGGATTACATATTTTTTCTTTCACTTTAGAACCGCCTTCATAGTGGTATCAAATGAAAGGGCTTGGTGAGTAGAATACAATACGATATGACGTTATCCTAAATTCAATATGGCGGACGCCTCTAAGATAGCGGATTTCCGTTATCTTTACTACATCCTTAATATGGGTATCAAATAAATGGATTTGACAAGTAGAATACGATAAGCTAAGCGTCATCGTTTAAAATTCAATATGGCGGACGTATCAAGATCGTGGTATCAGTGTGACTTTTGAATTTGGATCTAAAATCTGAACGCATGCAATTTGATATTTAAAATAACAAGATTTTCTTCAATTTCAATTTAAGTTTAATAACATCATTTACAATCGAACTATCGCCCAAAACAATCGACTCCTGTCAACTAAAGGAGCTCACACATCGGATCATTACGCGGTAGCGGTATAATGGTATGAAATACTATTGCCGTAAATATAGGTGCACACACTGAGGTGGTTTACAATTTTGTACCGCAGCAAGCTACGTTGACCGCGTACCGCCTGTCAAAATGTTTTGTGAAAATTTTATTGAAATTGAAAATAAATTCGATTTTCTTTTATTTAACTCATTCAGAGTATAAAAATATAAGTGAAATTATTTTGGCATTTAATACTTTGACATCTATAAATGAACACCAAAATAAAAAGAAGTTCACGCTGTAGACTTGTTCGCTTTGACAACCTCTCACGGACGGATGAACTCAAAAAGATTTCAAGAAGATTTTGCCGAAATCTCGAAAATGTATGGCGAAACCTCGGAGATTTGGTTGAATTTGCCGAAACTCGGGGTTTCGTTTGGTGTAAACGTAGTATTATGGCTAGGAAAATCGATACACAACTATAATTATTGATTGTAAATAAAGTTTCAAAATCTCTCCAGAAAACACACTGACAAAAATAACTTTCGCTTACAAAGTAATGGGATTTTCCCAATGTTTCTAAAAAGATTCGGAAAAGTATGCAATAAAATCGGTTCACATGAATAAAGGCAATGGCAATGGGAAAATTTGTGCATTTTGATTTTATTTAATATTATTTTTTTTGGTAATTACTATAATAAATAATTCAACAAAGAAGTAAGTACATAATGTCACCGTTTTCTGATATCACTTCAAATATGCGGTCTGGAAGTGAGTCATTCAAGATTTTATGTAATTAAGCGATATTTCGGCCCAAGCTGACTTAATTCCCCGGAGAAGTACCTAGTTCTTTATTATCGCACTGCTTCCCCCTTTCGTATTCTTTGAGAGTAAGCCATCGTCAAAAATTTTAAGTCAGGTGAATATGGTGGCCATTGGCCAATTCATCATTTGCATTTTCTGGCTTACAATAAACGACTTTACTACGCGCGCAGTATGGATTGGTGTGTTATCCTGTTACAAAATCCAAGGGAAAGGTCCAAACAACTCGTTCAACTTAGGGAATGCTGATTCCAATATTCCTTTATAAGTAATTCATGCCATTTTAGTGCTCTGAACATTTAGCTCAGGAACGTGCCGTGATGTTCTAAGCAGCGTGTTCTACTTTCTTTTCTTTTTACCCGACTACGCAGAGGAAGGGTTATGATTTTAACAGGCTGGGTTTGTTTTTGTTTGTTTGTTTGCTTGTTTGTTTGTTTGTTTGTTGGTATGTATGTAAGGATGTCACCTCGTACAGCCTAAACTATGGAACCGATTTCAACGAATGAGGTGTCGTTGGATTCGTCTTTATCCGGAGATTGTCCTAGGCTATGTGACGTCACAGAAAAATTCAATATGGCGGGCGCACCAAGCAAAATAGCGGACTACCTCTTCTTTTTTCTCATTTTTTTTTCTTTTTTACCCGACTAGTTTTTATAACTGCGACCACAGCTATGTTCTTAAAATCATTGTTTCGTTTCATCTTGTTTCGTACTTTTTAGTTGGTTTTTCTCGTAGTCGAGTTTTAGTTTTTTAAACTTAATTTTTTTTAGATAATGAATAACGTATAGTCTCCATTTTTCCAGTACCACGACGAGGACATTAAGTAGACAAGGCCAACAAAATAATTTATTAAGAACGGACCACCCACACAACCAAAATTTTCTTTCATATAGTTAGAAATCTAAAAATGTCTACTAAAAGCTTTACTGGTGATAAACGTTACAAATCAAATCCGGAAGAGACGGTGTTGGCCTTCCAGAACTTATTATTTCCAGTCTTTCTTTCGAATTTAATCGAGAAAATGGTTTCTTCAATAAAATTTCAATAGCGCATCGACAGGTCATATTTTTCTCTTATACGATTTGGCTTAAAAGAACGACATGCATAACTAACTATGTACTGCCAAAATGCGAATGATCAATGATTATTAGCCGTGTTTTATTTGTAGCCTGTAAGAATAAACATGTTTACCCTGTGAAACATCACCAGATTTACCTAAGAAAAGGAAGAAAAATCAAAATTTCAGTAATTGAATTCGCTTTCTTAACCATTTTAATATAATCTAGATGAGCTAGATTATAAAGATTTTCGTGCATTTGAAAATATGAAATCAAATGTTTGATTAAATCATGAGACCACTCAAAACTATCCATAAAACACAGAACACTCACCGAACACAGTCTCTGAAATAATTCCTCCGGCGACACGAACTCAACTCTGAGAACACAAGGACAAAGCAAGTGAATGAAAATACGAAACGAGAGATGATTGGCTCTTTGACCTCGATAGCGCGCGCATCTATTTAATGCGCAGTGATAACTTTTGCACCGTGGGCACCGTAGCGCAAGTGGTTAGTGCGTCGGACTACTGTGCCAGCGGTCTTGGGTTCGAATCCCGCCGCAAACATCTAAAAGTTTTTCACTGTGCCCACCTCTTTCGAATGTCTGACAAGCATCAAAGAGTATCATTTGTCACGATTGAGCTTCTCAACTCGCCGTTCGGAGTCGGCAAAAAACTTTAGGTCCCTTCCATTCGTGCAAAAATATAACACGCACACACAAATGGTTGCGAGAAGCAGGCCCAGGTTCACCTCGAGCTGTAGCGCCAACTAAGTAAGATAACTTTTGCTACTTTTGGAATTTTTTCTCAAGTTTTCCTTTTGATTGTCTTTCTCCCACGTAGAAAGTTTAAATTAATTTAATTACAGTAAATTTTTTTAAAGTAAAATCATAATAAACAGCCTTATTGAGATAAGGAATTGCGGCTAGTTTAATAAGCCACACGTGGCTCATCACATAGGAGAATAAATCCTAACCATACTTGGCAACTGGTTTTACGAATCACGCCGGTCTCCTCAGTGCGCAGCACGTGGGGGACCGTTATGAAATCAACCATTAACAGAAGAACAATCATGAAGCCTACACCGAATAAAAAAACATCGGGCCGAGAACCTAAAGGGTCTCCGCCCAACAAAAACTTGCACTTGATAGAGGCAGCGCACGTACTGCTTAATTTGAGCTCCGGCAGCAATGATACAGGTGGGAACTCCCACGCTCAAGAAAACGACATGGAAGTCTACCCAGACGACTCCCAACAACCGTTTTGCATCCCAAGCAAGCGGTATAGATGTAATAGCAACAGCTCCGACAAGCAAACGGTAGAAACAAATACCGTTAACAATAAGAACCGTTTTGCACTACTGCAAGACCTGAATATCAGTGGCAGGGGAGCAAGCAATTCCCATCATACAACGACAAGGATTAATTCAACCAGCAACGGCACTAATACCGGAACCACCACCAACACAAACAACGACACCAGCATCAGCATCAACACCAGTTCCAACAACGGCACCAGCACCAGAAATAACGGCACCAGCACCAACATCGTGAACAGCGGCAGTAACGGGGAAAATGCAACGGGTCTTTCACCAAACTGTAACAATTCGGTAAGTGGAAAATTCTGTCCTCCAATTATTTGTAGTAACTTAGATACATATAAATTTGTTAAAGACCTTAAAAGAAAGGCCGATATCTTGAATTTTGATTTTCGTGTGGTAAACCTCAGTGGGGGGAGAAGCAAAATATTCGTAAACAATAATACAGTACACAGAGAACTTCTTGAAAAGTTCAGAGAACTTAAGAATATTGAGGCTTACTCCTTCACACTAGCTGAGGACAGAACGGTAAATCTTCTCCTCAGGGGGCTTACATCAGATTTCGACCCCATAGACATTCTAAGAGAGTTGGAGGACAGAGTCCCAAAAACAGTTGAGGGGGTCTCTCACTTCGAAACGCTTGCGTCTAAGGCCAAAGGTATTAAATATAATCTCTTTCTTATAAGACTGAAACCAAATACGCCCCAGGACGAGGTCAGTAAAATAAATTACCTATATAATACAAAAGTCTCCTGGGAAAAACCTAAGGGAAATAAAGGGCCCCTCCAATGCAGGCGATGCCAACGCTTTGGGCATCTGGCCAAAAACTGCGGCAGTAACTATAACTGCGTAAAATGCCTAGGCGGCCACCTTCCGGGCAATTGCCCAAACGTTAAGGAAGCAGAATCTAAGGCCAGATGCACAAACTGCGAAGGCGAGCACCCTGCAAACTTTAGAGGATGCCCTGCATTTAAAAAATTTGAAAACAAAAAAAACCAAATCGAAAGAAGAAAGAGTGCTAATGCGCCGAAAGTGGGGATTTTCGGGCCCACCCATAGTGTCTCGTTCGCCAGTCTGTTTAAAAAAAGCGACGCCCAATCATCTTCTACAGTTGTGAGTAAGAAACCCAATTCTTTAAACACCTTTCTAGATCTTTCAAAAGACCTATTTGGTAGCGATGTCTCGAGCCTGCTAGGGAGGATTGAGGAATTCGTCACAAATATCAATAACGAGGAATCGGTTCAAAGAAAAAGATTAGCCTATCTGGAGCTCCTGAACCAGATTCTCCTCTCATCCAAATAATGTCTTTAAAAATTTTATCTTTTAACGTTTCGTCTCTAGTAACCCACGGCAGGAGAATCGAACTCTCAAACACCCTCCTTGCCAATGATTGTAACGTAGCATTTTTACAAGAGACTCATTTAAATCCCAGACATTCGGTAATTATTGACCCATATTACGTCCTCCGGAATGATGATCACCAGGGGGTGGCAATAGCGAAAAAAAAAATTCATCAGATACAAATTAATAAATTTAAATAGTCCAGACGTCCCAAGTATCTTTGTGGAAATCTCAATCAATCAAAGCGGCATCAATAAAAAATTTCTCTTAGGATCAATCTATATCCCCACGAACCTGCCCTCCAATTCCCTGTCAGTATTTCTGAACAGCATCAACACGCTATCGAACGGATACGATGGAGCCATACTTGGAGGCGACTTAAACGCAAGGAACCCTATGTGGGGGGATTCCTTTCTGAACTGGAATGGGAGATCCTTAGCAAATTGGCTAAGTGATCACAACAACCTACTTACAAATATAACGTCCAGTACCCCAACGTTCCCGAGAAGCGCGTCGTTTTTAGATCAATTCCTCATATCAAAACATATAATAAACAGAGTTTCACCGAATTTTACTATTACCACTTTACCCACCTTCTCGGACCATTTTCCACTCTTACTTAAGATAAATCTAGGAGAAATTATAATCTCTCTCACTCCTAACACGACATTTAGATCTTTCAGAAATACAAATTGGGAAGAGTTTAGAGACGGACTAGACCTTAACTTGAGACCTCACCTTCCACCCCAACATTCGAGATTAACGAATGATGTAATAGATACACACATTTCAGCCTTTAACCTCGCCCTTAACAATACCCTCGAACAACACACAAGTCTGCCGATAATCCCCTCAAAAAAATACACGAATCTCCCCACGGATATAAAGAGCCTTTTCAAGACCAAACATTATTGGCAAAGACAATTAAAAAAGATATTCCACAGGAACTTTAACAGGACGTCGAACCAATATAAACAACTAGGGTCACAGATAGCGCTACTAAAAAAAATTATTTCGGATAGAGTCAGAATATGGCTGAACGAACAATACACCAGTAGACTATCAAAAATAAAACCGGGTCCGGGAGCTTTTAAGGAAATATTTAAATTTGTCGGAAAAAAAAAGAAACCAAACTGTCAATAAAATCGAGGTAGGAAATAATATCATTACGGGGGAGTCGGAAAGAGTGAAATTATTAGCAGAGTACTTCAAGGAAGTTTATAAGGCAAACATTCCAATATACAGCCAACTCACTGTAAGCAATGTACAGGAATCCATAAGACAACTCAACAACCGTCCACATGAGGGACTTTTCAATTTCAATTTGGAAAATTCTGCGCTAAACCCGCGAGACACTCAGTTCTTTACTTCCTTGAATGAAGTTGCCGAATTCATCAAGACCTCTCACCCCAAGAAATCCTGGGGCCCCGACAACATCTCGAATTTTATTCTAAAAAAATTAACATTCACAGCAATGAAGTATTACAATTATAATAAATAACTGCATTAATAATGGGTATTTCCCGAAAGCATGGAAACGAGCAATTCTTTTCACGACATACAAGAAACCCAATAACTTTCATCTAGAGAATCTCAGGCCAATCTCTCTTTTGTCGAATGTAGGAAAAATTCTAGAAAAAATTCTTATTAGAAGAATGAACACGCACACGGAGAATCATATAGAATTCATTCCGGACTACCAGTTCGGCTTCCGTAGAGAGCACTCCACCGTCCACGCGCTTCTTAAACTCCACAATGATGCCACAATAAACCTAAGAGAAAGGAAGTGTACGGTGGCTTGCTCTCTCGACATTCAGAAAGCATTCGATAGTGTATGTAGGGATGGCCTGGTTCACAAACTAAAGCTAATGGACTTCCCTTTATATATAATTAAACTAATACAGAGTTTCCTTTCCGACAGATACTTCTATATAAAGATCCAAAATACTCAATCGGAAGAAATTCCGTCGGAACAAGGAGTCCCCCAAGGCTCAATTTTGGGTCCAAGATTATATAACCTTTACCTTTCAGACTTTCCTCACACTAACTTTAACAATAACACAATAACCTCAAAAGCCCTGCACTTCTCACTTCCCTATCCTTGACATTCGGGTCCCGGCCGATCTTTCTCGGCCAATGTAAAAGGTGACTTATATACATACGCAGATAGATCCATTGCAAAACCTGTTTTGAATGCAACCAACAACACAAAGAAAAGGATAACAATGTTTTTTTTTGTTTTTGCGTTGCAACTTTTAGAAAACTGTATCTTTGTATGGAGGTACCAAGAATATGAAGAAACACGACGAGCTGACGATGATGGCACACGCGATGCTACACATATTTAGGATATTTAAGTGTGTAGGTACTAGATGGTTAGTAGCAAGGTATGTCAGTAATATGCAGTACTATGGATTTTGCAATTTCGTGTTAGATAATTTCAAAGGGATAAAGCAATAAAACAATACCGTGCGCTATTTTGGTGCTTTTTTCCGAACTCTGCTGTTAAGTGTAGTGATTTATACGCCTATAACTGAAGTAATGAAAGTAACGAGTAGTCCGACCGAAAGTAACGTAGACATACGGGTATTCATTTATTCGTTACTTTTACAGCACTAGCGATCACACGTCTATCTCCTGACTAACTGACTCCCTACTTTCCTTCTTATTTTCCTCCTGCTTTCTTCTTGTTTCTTTTTTTTCTAATTCTTCTTTTTTTTCATTTCAATCGTATGATCTTTCCGCAAGGTCCCCAAAACGGTCAAGTTGTACAATGGCTCTCATCTCTCAAGCTTTGATCCTCTCCTTTCTCTTTTTGTGTTTTATTTGTGGGTTGGCCATTTGAAAAGTTGGGCAACGGTATGTGATGTCGATGCATGTTGGACAAAAATTTTTTGCACTGCAGATGTCCAACTTACCAAGGTTTCACTGTAATAAAAATTAATTAATTGCTTGGTAAAATACAACAAAACCGAAACCAAAAAAATTCCTTACATGCCACCGTCACAAAAGAAACTAAAACTAACCGCATACGAATTCAAAAAAAGATAAGAATCAGTTTGCAAGATACGAGTCTGCAACAGGGCTGCCGAAGTGAGTACTAAGGGAGTATTCGTACTACCCTCTCAAACACTGTACTCCTGTGCTCCCCTCGTCATGATTGTACTCCCCTTTGCAATATTTTAATTTTTTTTTAATAAGTAGTAATTTGAGTACCATTTCTTCATTGAATAGTACTTTGTTAAAATACGCGATGACAGGCGAAACATGTGCTGAATGCCGCTCAGATAAGGTGCAAGTTGGTACTTCCGGAAGTAAGGAGAGTATAGCAACTGTTAGAGGCAACCTGTTTTCATGGTTTTATCTTTTATTAGCATGATTTGCGAGATGAAAAAGCAGTGAAAATGAACCGGCACTCCGGAGCTAGAACTGCAATGGCCTGGAATCCATTTGGGTATCATGGAAAAATCACTTGTGGATGTGGCTAGCACCCAAAATGAATGGGAAAAAATACAAAGAGATGCTTAAACATACTCTAGGAGCATTTCGAAAAATTCCATCAGGTGAAAAATAAATTTTTCAACAAGACAATGCCCCTATTCACAAGGCAAAAACAGTCCGCGGATGGTTGCAAGTCAGCGGAACAAAGTGTTCGCCATAGCCAACATGTAATCCTAATCTGAACCCAATCGAAAACATGTGGGAGATCATGGCTGGAAAGGTTTTTATAGAAGGGCAATACAGGAATGTCAAAGAGCTAAAAACACAAATAGCTCTGTCACTTACTTACTTGCTTACTTAATTGAGTTTTAGAGTTTAAAAAGTCTAGCTTGATATTGCTGTTTGATTTGCATCGTTTCTTTTTTGTACTCCTCTAAGACACAAAGTACTCCCCTGTGAACGTCTAAAATACTCCCATTCGAATTTTCAAAACGGCAGCCCTGGTCTGCAACTCGGTTTGATTCGGTTTGACTAGCCATCGTCTCATGAGAAACCGAACCAAAACCGAACTCCATATACAGGGTGTCTCAATTAAGAGGTATAATCCGTTAACTGGAGATTCCTGAAGTTCTAACGAACAAAAAATCGTACGGCAGGGGGGAGTCTATTTTCACCTCCCTCCAAGTTATGGCCCCTCAAAGTGGGGCACCTTCGATTTGGAGGTATAACCACTTTAAATGATATAACTTTTGAACTATTATAGCCACAAGCACAATTTTGTTTTTTTTTTATACATTGTATATAATATACATTGTATAACTCGATTTGCGATTTATTCGGTTCGTTTCATCGGTTTCGAAAACTTGGTTTGAAATAAATGTACTATACTATACATACATATATGTATGTATGAAGGGTGTCCCAAAATTCACACAGGAAGTCATTTTGATAGAAAACACCGGTTTTTATTTTTTTTATTGATTCATAAAGTAAGTAAAGGCACCGCCTTTTTGAAACCACATCTCATCCATATCAATATATTGCAGTTTAGGCACAAGAAACTGGATAATCATGTCGCGATAGCAAGCACTAAACTGTTACTGCCTGATCAGCCGCATTTTCAAAGAAGAATTATCCGATAATGCATCCAGCACAAAATGCGCATCATGCAGTGACATTTTGTGGATGCATTTGTTTCTCAACAATTCTTAAGATACCACATGAAAAAGATACGATTGAATGATGATGACATATGCAGAGGATGTGGTGACGAAGAGGTACATGAGGATACAACCTATTTCCTCTGTCACTGCCCTAACCTCTGTCAACTAAGAAACAGAACCCTAGGCAAATTCTTCTTCGATCACATCGAGGAGCTTTCTGATGGATCACCATCTAATATACTTGAGTTTGCTAAGGCGTCGGGTTGGATGAAAGCATAGACATTGATACCACGGGTAGGACCACACTATGGGTATCACAATGGGTCCACATGGACCTAAGTGTGATGAGGACACACACATCCTCATCAGCCCGAAAACCTAACCTAACCCTCTCAACAATCACTCGTTGATTTTCTGAACCTCAAATACGACAATTTCGATGGCTAACAAAGCCATCAAGATAAAAATGCGCCTCATGCTCATCGCTGAAGATGATTTTGCTTGAAAAATCTGTCAAACGTTCAGTATTTTAAAAATGTTGTGTAGACCTAAACTCCCCGCCCACTCTTCCCCATATCCACACACAGCACGCGGCTTATTACTTGGACACCCCGTTTGGTACTGTGATGAATGACCTTTAATTCTGTAAATTATTTTCATTTGTCATTGTCTCCTTTAAACAAGTACATAAATAGAAGTGACCTTAAAACCAGCGTTGCCGCGAGCAAAATTCAAAAAGCGTCCAAAAAGGGGCCCAGGAGCAAAAAATGGGTCCCGCTTATTTTGTATGAAAAAATGCAATTTTTCGCAAAACTGTATTTTATTGCTGAACTTAAAAGAAAATAAATACTGGGAAAAAAATAACAAAGACAAAAAAGCATGTATGCAGAACGAGTTTTTGGGAAGGAAATTCTGACTAACAAAAATACTTACTTACTTACTTAGTTGGCGCTACAGCTCGAGGTGAACCGGGGCCTGCTTCTTGCAACCATTTGTGTGTGCGTGTTATATTTTTGCACGAATGGAAGGGACCTAAAGTTTTTTGCCGACTCCGAACGGCGAGTTGAGAAGCTTAATCGTGACAAATGATACTCTTTGATGCTTGTCAGGCATTCGAAAGAGGTGGTACCGTGAAAAAACTCTTTTAGGTGTTAGACCCGGCCAGGAGTTGAACCCGGGCAGCATTGCGTGATAGTCCAACGCACTAACCACCACGGCTACGGCGACCACTTTTTTCCACAAAAATACTTTAGGCGTGTTTTTTTTCAAAACTATATAGGCTGAGACTTTTTTTTCCATGTTAATTACACTAACAACTAAGCCTATATAGGCTTACGAAAACTGGATAATTTTCCAGTCTTAGGTCCTTAGCCTGGATAGAAAAATGTGCTACCAAACTATTTTTTGTCGATAGTTATCGAACATTTTATCGAAATGTCAAATATGACATGGAAGTGAGGGAGAAATATTAAGACCGGTAGCTATTGACCTAACTCTGCTGTCATTTCAAATTTAAATTATTTCTGTTGACTTTTAACCTTCTACCGCATTAATTTTTATGCGTGGAGGAAAAAGCTGAAAAAACGGTTGGAATAGCTTCTTTTAGTTATTCTTAAGTGAAATTTATTAAATAAAATTAAAAAAAATATTTAGTTTAAAAAATAAAAATAAAATAAAAAAAAAAACATTATGTAGCATTAGAAATTAATTTAATCAGGTGAGTGGTTTTTTAACAATGAAAATTCATTTATAATTTAGTTCAATAAGTATTTCCACTAAAATATATTTTTAAATTGATTGCACTTACCGATAAAACACAATTATTTGCACATCGATTTTTTTTTTGTCATTTTTTTTTTCAATGCGCGATGGACTGAAGTACAAATGAGAGAATCGCCGACAGGCACTATCTGACAAATATGAAAAGGTACCGTATTGTGTTGTAAATAATACAGACGAAGTGATAATGTTGTGTTTTGTTCTTTCAAATCCGATCTGGTGAAGAAAATTAGTCATAAATGTGAAAAGCCATATATGGCTTTGTATGCGGTAGAGGGTTAAAACAGTGTTTTACTTACAAATAATCCACCGGTTATCACAACTCTTATTCTGTTGTTGCCACAAAACAATCCACAAAGCACATTTTAAGTAAACTGAGTGATAAATAGTGGTCGAAATAATAAATAAATTTAACCACGGTTGTGAGTTGTGACCAGTGCTGCCACTAAGGAAAAAATTCCCGTAGCAAATTTGCGTAGCAAAACTCTATAGGTCCATAATATGTAGTTTTCATCGACTACATAACAAAAACAAACCGCTTAGTTCTTTAGTAAAAATAAACAGTTTTGGAAGGACTTGTATAGTTGGTATAATAAAACCATCGCGATTCCAGTCAAATTCAAACACATCCGGAGAAATGTGTTATGTAGGAGTGGAGTGGGAGGAGTTAGGAATTTTGAAAAATGACAGGAAATGAGGATGTGGATGGGACCTAAGGATGGGATAGGACTGGAAAGGGAAAGAGGGTCGCATACGAGGAGCACGGCACGCTTGTGGTTGCACGGCTCTGCTCGCCGGAAATGGGGGGGATCTTGTTCCCGCATACGACTATCCTACAAACAAAAACATATATCGTGCCAAGAAACTACTACCTTTTTACTTACTTGAAGCGGACGGACGGATATACCACACTGAGGGGCGCTGGTGCTGTTCTGGAAATCCGTTGGCCATCTTGGATTTCCCCAAATGCTCGGATGCCTCAGCTCAAGCCATCAGCCGGAAGTTTCGCGCTTCTTCCACACCCCCCTGAAAATTAAACTTCTAGCGACTCATATCGCTTACGAACGCATAAAAACACAAGAATCTTGGCTCCTCAGGCGTTTATGCATCATACAATTTTATTTACGTTTAATTTATCAAGTATTAAATTTATTTAATTATCAATTTATTTTTAATTTATCAAGAAAAGCTAATCTTATTTGTTTTTATTACTATAACAAGGAGCAAAAAAGATCAAACACGTAGGTATATACACGTACAATGAGAAGCCTTCCTTCCTATTCCGTACCTTTGTGTACTCGCTACCAAGCTAAACGCGAACCCTACCTAAATTGAGCTCAGTTTAGGTAGCACAAAAAAAAAAATAATATCAACTAAGATCCCGACAGAAGACCGCGATGGAGGAACGAGCTTTTACACATAAACAAAATTATACTTATGCAACTAAAATGCAATACCCCACGCCTTAGGGTATGCTACGAAATGTCAGTAGGCAAACAAGGTGTAGGATGAACACTGATTATACTCTACACAGCAATCTATATATATTTTTGTTTATCTAGGATTAAATAAATTTTTTTTTTTTTTTTATTATTTTCTTATTCACTAGTTGCCACTGATGATTACATGATTATTTTATTTTATATTTATAGCTATTTTAAGTTAAGGATTAAGCACGTCGGTTTTGTATGCATATGTATATGAATGACAGGTTTCCCTTTTGTTGACTTTGGGGTCACCTTCAATATTCCAGCAGTAGGTAAACGGGGTTTGTGATTGCATTAACGCACGATCAGATATGAATTACATGCATAATGTAATATGCACATAAGGATGAAAATCGCTCTCAGGTGAGAATCACCTATTACTATTAAAGGTGAGGCGGCCACGATCCCAATATAGATTCGATTTGTGGCCGCCTGAATGCACTAGCAAAAAAAAACACAAACCTTCCTATAATATATACTACCAAAAGACAAAAAAAATCACTCACCTTATTATTTATAACTGAATCCAACAAAAAAATTAAAAGAACTGCCTATATTATGTATGTACTATACAATAGGACTTTTCAAAGAAAATTTCCACAACACCACTCGACTGAGACGCTTAGTCTCGCCACCCACTGTATATCGATTGACATTGAATTGCATTTGATTTGAATTTGTCCAAAGACCACACAAAAAAAAAAACACTACTCGCTCCCTTGCCCGATCATCCGATCCTGACATGATTTCTCTTAAATCTTGGCCCTCGAAATGAACTTATTTTTTTTTTTCCCATCTCTGAAAAGGAATTGGGTTCTGTCCCCGGATTGGAAAGAAAAATATCCCATTTATTCAACTATCTGCCAAAAGATGGTCTTGACAGATAACATCGCACACACAAAATGACATGACAGGCACCAGTCAAAGCCAACAGCTGTTTTGTAGAGGAATTGTTTGTTTATTGTACCTATATTTCAAATTCCTAATGAATTCTTATTTAATTTCACCTTACAGGTGGCTGTAACAAATGTCTACTGCCTATGTAGGGAGCGATAGAACAGTAACATACATAAGTTGGTGCCGTGGAAATGAATACATAGTTTGAAAATATGTTCATTTTATTTTTTTATTTGCAATTGTGATTGCCAGAGGTTTAAAAATTCCAAATTCTTCTTGATAGTTCATGTTTTTAATAAAGTGTAGCAGAATTAGGGTATTTCGGAAGAGTGCGTAGCAGCGTAGCAAATTTGACTTTTCTGAAAATCGCGTACTAGTTTTGCTACGATCGTAGCAAAGTGGCAGCGCTGGCTGTGACCAGTAAACGTCGAGGTATTAAAGGATGAGGGCAAACCATCGGGAGATGTGTTAGCCTCGATGAGAGATACTCCCCAAGGTGGGGGATATGTGGAATCGTTCCAGCTAAATTACGGACTCGCTAATTCCATTGATAGGTGAATTATCAAGATCATGGACTTTTTCTATTGATTTTTTCATAAGTAATAGAGCGCAATTAGTAAATGGTGACCTTGGATTCCCTGTATATGTAAGCGTTGGAATATTTTGTGGTTCTGTTCTCGAAGTTTTTTCCGATGTATAGTCGGAGGAGTTTTCTTTCGAAGATTTCTAATGCACCTGCCACCGTTGGGGAGACAGAAAACCAAATGGAAAAAGCGTACGTAAGTCGTAAGGTCGGATAAGAGTTTTGTAAAATAGGAGTTTTGTTTTTTGCAGGGCTCGGTTTGTTGAATATAAAAAGGTTGTTGAAGTGAACTCCCAAGTATGTATTTTAGATTATTCTTCACTCTGAGCGAACTGTTCCCGATTCTCAAAGTTAATTATATGCTCTCTTTGCTAACTCCAGCAGCTAACTCCCTTTCCGCTTGAGTTTCTAAAACAAATTAAATCCGACTTGGAGTTATTTATGGTTATTGATAAAAATTAACTTTGTTTGATATAAAAAAATTACTTTAATTTTTGTTTCATACGACACCTAGTTAAAATTGTCAATTATTAGAATTTTCTCGAATCTTTTAATTTTCTATATTCCTGTTTTATAAGGCGTTGAAAGCGGTTGTTTCTTTATACATCAATTTTAATAAATAATATTTAAAATTTGATAAAGGATTTTCATCAGGGGCCAAATCGTCTCATCCGTGAACGAGTAACTCGTGATCGAAAAATGCCTATTTGAAATTATGACATACGTGAACGTGTAAGTAGTAACGTAATTCGAGATTATGCCATACGTTATCGAGTATATTTTTTGAGCGCGCGTTCGTAATGTCATTCGATTGGTTCGCAGTGAACGTAATTTGTGTTTTTTGGAATTTAAGAGAAACAAAATGTCAGTAAAACTTTTAAAAAAACACTAATATGAACTAATATGAACGAATTTTCAGTAAAACAAAGTCTTGTTTACTTTTTAATAGGATTTTGCTAACCAAAAATTTCAAGCAAAAAAAAAATTGTCATTCGATAAGGCATCTATGTATAACTAAAACTAAAGAGCCACGGAAGATTCTGAAGAAGAAGAAACAAAGAAAATAAAAAAATAAATTCATTTACGTGAAAATCAAAAAAAGCATGGTGATATGAAATGAAATGTGATTTTTATTCTTTGAAGTGATAATATGTGCTAATGTTTAATAGTTTATTTAATTTATAATTAGAATGAATACATATGTATGTGCATATTTACTCTGTGTTTTCATTAAAATTATATTTTCATTATTGAAAGTTCAATAATTTTGCTTCAAAGTGACATTAATTTGAAGTTTCATCTCTATTTTCTCTCTTGACATCTAGTACAATTTAAAAAATTACGTTCCGTGAGCAATCGTATGGCATAGTACGATTCCGTTTACTCGACAGACGTATAACGTAATTTTCATACGTTCGATCGTCCGTACGTGAACGGATGAGACGATTTGGCCCCAGGTTATGGGCCCAGGACGATTCAACAGCGCTAAATATTGATAAGTTCTGTTTACAACTGTTGTTTTAAATAATTTTTTAAAATTGAAGGAATCAATGGAGATTGAAAAGTTGGTTGATGGCTGCGGTTGGAACATTTGGAAATTTCAAATCGTGGCAATTCTAAAATCATCCAAACTCTACGATTATGTTGCAGGAATCGAAGAAAAACCAGTATTACATGATGTTGCTACAGATGTTGTCAATAAGCAGGCGTTTGATGTACGATTAAAAAATTGGCAGATATCAGACAAAGCTCAGCGGATAATTGTCACGACTATAGACAAAAATGTTATGGTATACATTATGTGCTGCAAAACAGCAGCTGAAATGTGGAGTAAGTTGTGCAGTATTTTTGAGCTAAAGTCTGACGCAAGTTTGCATTTGTGGCAGCATAAATTTTATAAGATAAAAAAGAGTCCATCGGATAATATTGCGAGCCACATCGCCAAAGTTGACGAGATTGCTCAACGATTGAGCGATCTTGGTGAACCTATATCGGATTCGATGAAGATGTCAAAAATTTTGATGACATTGCCCTCATCGTACAACCATTTTTTTTACTGCGTGGGAGTCGACACCTGATATTAGCCGTAATCTTAAAAATTTAACGGGTCGGTTGATGATGGAGGAATTGCGTGCTACGAGTGTAAGTCAAGAGGAGTCATCTTCGTCAGCGGCGTTGGCGGCTAGATCATCGGAAAAATCTTCATAAAGGAACTGGAAAAAACAACCATCAGAGAAAAGGTGTTTTGCCTACAACCAGAAAGGACATTTTAAAAGGGACTGTCCGAGCAGAAAAATAAATACAACGTCTACTGCACATCCAGGTATGGTCAACGAAAAGCTTTCGTTGGTGTGGCAAGTGCATATTCTGCCTTGAATAAAACTGTACATTGGTATGTTGACAGCGGAGCTTGCGATCACATGACCGGTCACAGGGAATGATTCTGTACGTACAAGTTGTTTAAAAGTACCAAGTACGTCAGAATCGGAAATGGTAAGAATTTGAATGTGTGTGGCTATGGTGACATAAATGTTAGCATGTGTGTAAATGGTACATATCTGGACCAAGAACCATCTGTCAAATGTGCTGCATGTGCCTGCATTAAAAGTTAATTTGTTTTCATCCTCAGTAGCTTTGGACAAGGATCTGAAATTGATAGCAAATCAAACAGGATGCAGTTTCCTTAGGGATGATGCTGTGGTTGCTGTTGGTGTCCGAAGAGGAAAGCTGTATGAAATGGTTATGGAGGTGTCTATGCTAGGTCGTGAGAAGTTTGAAGCTCACATTGTTTCGGAGAACACTTTTCAGTTGTGGTATGAGAGGTTTTCGCACCAAAATATTCAACATGTGTGCTCAGTGCTCAAGGAAATGCAAATTGCACCAATAAAAAACTTAGCCTGCTGCTATGGTAAACAGCATAGGTTACCATACCAAAAGAGTAAGTCCACATCAAGTGCGCCAGGTGAACTTATACATGCGGATGTGTGTGGACCAATGCAAGAAGTTTCGTTAGGTTCATCTAGATATTTTGTTTTATTTAAAGATGTTTACTCTTATTATCGTTTCGTTTACTTCATGGAGACTAAATGCGAGGTGAAAGACAAGCTGAAGATGTTTTTGGAAATATTAAAGGCAACCGTTGGTGTTCCTGTAAAAATTGTCCGGACGGATAATGGTCTGGAGTTTTGTATCAAGGATGTCGAACAAATTTTGCAGAGCAATGGGATTATTCATCAGAGAACGGTGGCATATTCTCCGGAACAAAATGGGTCAGCTGAACGTGAAAACAGAACGTTGGTGGAAGCAGCAAGAACGATGTTATTCGTTAAGCAATTAGACAAATCTCTCTGGGCTGAAGCAGTTAACACCGCGTCATATATAATAAATAGAACAGGTACAAGCTCTGAAAAGGGTAAGTCCCCGTTCGAGTTGCAATATCAAGGTTTTTGGTACGGAGGTTTTTGTACATGGCTCAAAAGAAAAACGTCGAAAGTGGGATGCAAAAAGTCGGAAAGGTTTATTGGTTGGGTATGGCGAAAACATAAAGGGGTATCGAGTTTGTTTTCTGGGTGAGAAAAATGTGGACACTGTTCGGGATGTGATTTTTAAAGGAGAGCTATCTACAGAATTAGCAGCTGGATCAACAACAAAAGAAAAAGGTGAAGCAAATGATGTTGTGATTTCTTTTGACATGCCGGATAGACGTGCTATAGCCTCTTCACAAGAAAATAAAGTTCAAAATGATAACATGTCGAGCCAAGACAATTGTAGACTCATTGATCATATTGATTTACAAAATCCCACCGATCGTTCTGAAGAACATGACACCGACGTAGACATATTCCAGGAGTGTGAAAATGACAATGGTGCTGAGCGATATCAACTTCGAAGCCGCTCACAAATAAATCAACCAGGAAGACTGGATAATTACGCGTGTTATGCAGGAGTTATAGAGGATGATGAACCACGAACGTACCAAGAAGCAATTCATTCAAAGGAAGCAGTTGAATGGAAGGCTGCTATGGAGGAGGAGTATAATTCGCTTATAGAAAACAATACTTGGAAATTAATGAAGTTGCAACAAGGTCGAAAATTGATTGACAGTAAATGGATATATTTAAAATCAAAGAAAATCAGATGGTAGTGTGAATAGGTATAAAGCGCGTTTAGTTGCTCGTGGTTTCAATCCAATTTATGGAATAAACTATGAAGAAACGTTTAGTCCGGTAGTAAAATTTGAATCCATCAGAATGATTTTGTCGGCGGCAGCAATAGATAAATTTTCCAGGGTCTATTTTTGTTCATCATAAAAGCTATACCGAAAAGATTATATCACGTATTCGTATGAATGAAAGTAATCCTGTGTCTACGCCTTTAGATACAAATTGCTCATTGAATGTTGTGGATCACGGTGATGATAAGAGTACAGTAAATTTCCTGTATCGAGAAGCTGTGGGTTCCTTAATGTATCTGTCAGTTGGAACACGGCCAGGCATATCGTTTGCTGTTGGAGTGGTAAGTCGCTGTTTAGAAAAACCAAATGCAATTCATTGTTCAGCAGTTAAGCGTATATTTAAATACCTGAATGGAACAAAAGGTTTTGGAATTATATACCACTCCGATTGTGAACAAAATTTTGCGGGATATAGCGATGCCGATTATGCTGGTGATGGACAAACAAGGAGATCAACATCTGAATCCATTTTTCTTTTGGGCTCAGGACCCCTTGCCTGGAGATCTCAAAGACAAAGAAGTGTTGCTTTATCTACAACAGAGCCGGAGTTTTTTGCGGTCAGTGAAGCGGTAAAAGACCTGTTATGGTTAAATATATTGGGAAAAGACATAATTACAGCAGTGGGAGATGTCAATATTACTTGTATATTTATCGACAGCCAAAGCGCTATTCGTCTCATTAAAAATCCCGAGTTTCACAAAAGGTCAAAGCACATAGATGCTCGTTTTCATTTTATTCGAGAAAAGTATGAAGAAGGAATGTTTAGCGTGAAATACGTTGTAAGTGAGAACCAGTTGGCTGACATCCTTACGAAGAGTCTACGAAGAGGAGATTTCCAACGGTTAAGAAGTTTGATAGGCGTGTCGTTGTTTAAAGAAAAATAATTTTTTTTAGTGGGAGTGTTAAAAATTAACTTTGTTTGATATAAAAAAATTACTTTAATTTTTGTTTCATACGACACCTAGTTAAAATTGTCAATTATAAGATTTTTTCGAATCTTTTGATTTTCTCTATTCCTGTTTTATAAGTCGTTGAAAGCGGTTGTTTCTTTATACATCCATTTTAATAAATAATATTTAAAACTTGAAAAAGGATTTTCATCAGTTATTCCCAAGTTTTGTAATATTTGTCAATTATTTCTAGGTATCTTTCAAGGTGTAAAAGAGCAGGAGTTGGATATTCGTTGCTGTAGCAAATGAAGGTGTCGTCTGCATAGAGAAGTGCGGTTGATTCAGAGCCTAAGCCATCAGGAAGAGTGTGTGGAAAATTAAAGGGGAACCAGTTGGCTGACATCCTTACGAAGAGTCTACGAAGAGGAGATTTCCAACGGTTAAGAAGTTTGATAGGCGTGTCGTTGTTTAAAGAAAAATAATTTTTTTTAGTGGGAGTGTTAAAAATTAACTTTGTTTGATATAAAAAAATTACTTTAATTTTTGTTTCATATGACACCTAGTTAAAATTGTCAATTATAAGATTTTTTCGAATCTTTTGATTTTCTCTATTCCTGTTTTATAAGTCGTTGAAAGCGGTTGTTTCTTTATACATCCATTTTAATAAATAATATTTAAAACTTGAAAAAGGATTTTCATCAGTTATTCCCAAGTTTTGTAATATTTGTCAATTATTTCTAGGTATCTTTCAAGGTGTAAAAGAGCAGGAGTTGGATATTCTTTGCTGTAGCAAATGAAGGTGTCGTCTGCATAGAGAAGTGCGGTTGATTCAGAGCCTAAGCCATCAGGAAGAGTGTGTGGAAAATCAAAGTATTGGCATATAGAAATGGACCCATAATGGAACCCTGATACACTCCATTGTTACAACTCGTGTCTTTGGAAGAGGCGCCTTTCATTTGGATTTTAAAATATCTGTCGGAGACGAAGTTGTTAATTAGATATATAGTTTTTCTGGAGATGTTCAATTTGATTAGTTTGAAGATGAGACCACATCTAGTGA
The DNA here is from genome assembly GCA_949775065.1 of Brachyopa scutellaris. NCBI lineage: Eukaryota > Metazoa > Arthropoda > Insecta > Diptera > Syrphidae > Brachyopa > Brachyopa scutellaris. The sequence goes on along the minus strand of OX459113.1, from coordinate 34,649,160 downwards.
ACAGGCTAGGGTGCATTTTTTCCCTCTTAAATTCAGAGTTATGTCATTATGCAGTTTGAGTAAAGCATGCACCGTGGAGTTTTCTCTCTTGAAGCCAAATTGAAAATCTAAGATAGGTTCGATTGGGTTTTCACTTGGAGAATTTAGTTGGAATAGCATTATTTTTTTCAAAATCTTCCCCATATTTGATAGCATTGAAATGGGTCTGAAATTTCCGATCTGGAAACCGTTGGGTTTTTTGAAAATCGGGATAGTTCTTGCCCTCTTCCATTCGGATGGAAAATAGCAGTTGTTTATACAATAGTTAAAAATAATTGTGAGGAAGTCTATTGCAGAAGGTGGGAACTTTTTGATGATAAAATTTGTAATTCTGTCAGGTCCGGCAGACTTTTTGGGCTTTAAAGTTCGGATTATATCAGAGACCTCGCTATGATTAGTAAAAATATGTGTTCCCGTATGTGCCAAAGGTGGGTTTTCGTTATCAAAAATGAAGATGTTGGGTGGTTTCTCCTCCCTAAAGCTGTTTATTCTAATTCTCACGTCGTCAGTCTGAACTGGATCAAAAATTATATCGCTTTCGTTTGTGTAGGTACCGGATTCATCGGTGACCTTAGTGAACATACCTTTTTTTTTGAAACCTGACATCAAGAAAAATTCCTTAAAAGCCCATGGCCCAGGTCTTATATTGGAGAGTCTGCCATTGGTTTGAGTGTTTATCCATATACTCGTTTTGTCACGTATTAACTTTGATAAAAGCGCGATTCTCGACCACAGTTCTCTATATTCCGAATTAACTCTGTTATAATAGAGGTGAAATACTCTTTTGAGTTGTTTTTGCCAGAAGTGTTTAATTTTGAATAGATTCATGATTTCAGTGGGGAGGTTTTTATATTTTTTGAATGAGGAAGGTGTTGCGAAGAAATGTCGGAAAGAAACATCAAAGACTACATTATTGAATTGTTGAATGAAGAAATCTATTTGAGTGTTAGAAAGATTCGTTTGGTCGGGGGGCAGTTCTGAGGAAAGTTCGAGATCGAGGTCCGTCCTAAAGTTGTTCCAAGAAGTGCTTTTAGAGGATCTGCCAGTGGGAGGGCCTAAGAGCAAAAGAGTCGCGTCAACAAGGCTCAGAGTCAGTAAAACAGGGTAGTGATCAGAGAAGGAGGGAAGTGTTTGGATGTCAAAATTGGAATCGAAGTTATTGATCATGGAGCTAGAAACCAGAAAGTGGTCTAGAAAAGATGAACTTGAAATTAAGGTGCTGAGGGGGAGATGTTGATCAGAGACGGGGAGTGAGTTCTTTGCCAATTGATCAGGCTCCTACCATTTATGTTCCATCCCGAGTCCCCACTCTTTAGCATTTATGTCCCCTCCGATGGTTGCTCCATCAAACTGGTTAGCAAGATTCTCTGGGTTGTTTAGGTTATCCGTAAATGCGGAAACCCAAGAGAATATTTTTTCTAAGTTCCCCCACTCTGAGAAAAGTCGAGATAAAGCAATCCGGAACGAGGGAGGAGCACCAATCAATTGTGCAATATTGGATATTATTTTTTATGGCTATGGTAACCCCTTGAAGGGAGTCGTTACGAATTACATTGAATGAGTCCAAGAGAACTCTATGATTGATTTTGAGATGTGTTTCTTGAAGGAATGCCCATTGGGTGTAATTAGAGAGAAGGATTTTTTGACCTCGATCCTCCTACTGTGTTCAATTAAGAACCCAACGTTAAATGTTATACATTTTATTAGCATTAATAACCTGAAATGAAGATCTGGATGGCTATCTCCAGATAGTTTAATTTTGATTGAGTTGTAGCCCCTTGCTTTTGAAGGTTGGTCAAGAAATTTTCAATATTTCCTAAAAGTGAGTTAAAATCTGTTCCGAAAAGCTTTTGGGAGAGATCCAGGAAGGTTTCTATTGTATTCGTTGGAGAATTCTTAGGGGGAATTCCAGGTCCAGTTGCTGAGCGTTTACTTCGAGGGAAAGGGTTTACAAAGAAAGTTTTGGCGAATTCCTTTTTTTCCTTTGCAACTCTAAATGTTTGCTCCCGTCTCTTTTCATACTCTTTGTATTTTATGCAACCTTTATAATATGCAGCATGCTCACCTCCGCAGTTTATGCAGGAAGTCTTTGAGTCAGTACCTTCCTCGCCCGGCCCGTGCCTATTCAGACACTTGATACAGTTGTACCTGTTAGCACAGCTCTTCGCCAAGTGTCCGAACTGTTGGCATCTACGACATTGGAGAGCCCCTTTGTTACCCCTGGGTTTCTCCCACAAGATTTGCATATTATAAACGTAATTTAATTTGAGTATTTCTTCTGCACTATTTTTTATTTTATTTTTTTTTCTGCACTAGAGCCTGGAATAAGCACAACCAAGAAAAGGTTATAGGTAATGTTTTCGCGTTTGGCTCTAAGAGTAGAGAAGTGCGAGACTTTAGAAACGTCATTAATTTTGGATTTAAGTTCTTCGAGAATTTCTTCCTCGAAGAAACTGGCCGGAAGTCGTCTGAGGATTACATTTGTTGTTCTGTCCTCTTTTAGCGTAAAAGAGGAGGCCTCGATATCATCTACTTCTCGAATTTTATCAAGCAACTCCCGATGGGTCGCTTTATCCTGAATGTAAATTTTACTCTTGCTACCCCTATTTATCACTCTAAAAACTATTTTGTTTTTGTTTAGGTCAAATGCTAATTTTTTTTATGTCGATATTGCAAGCAATTAAAGGACAAAACTTACCCCTTAGATACGGTTGTCAGACGTCCTACTTCTCGAGGACATGTCCTCTTTTTTAACTTGGCGCGAACCGTCCTTTATACTTTTTATAAATTGTCCTCGTTTGTCCTCTATTTCTCCATTCACACATTTTCCCAATAAATATAAAATAATTTTACCCAAGTGTACTACGTATATTTTGACTACAATAGAATTATCTTACTCTGATTTTACAAGAAGATTTTTCCACTATTGACAAGTATTTCAACGGCGCGGCGATATAAGTAAAACATATTTATTTTTTGTTCACTCTTAATGTCTGTTTTTCACACTAATATCCAGAAAATAAAAAAACAAGATATGTCAAACATTAAAAAAAATTCTATATTACTAAAAATCGTTGATAATTTAAAGGAAAGGATAGCAAATTTCAATCTGTTTAAAAAAACACACTCGATTTTAAAGAACCTTACTGCAGCTGGTTTTAAAGAAGATAGAATTTTGACTTAGGCTTAGGCCACGCCCTGAGCGACAAGCGACAGAACTGCAAATAGGTGAGCTGCAAACAAATTTAAAACATGTGAAATTGTATGGTTATGGCCATTGTTATTGTTCTATTATTTTAGTGTATGACTGAGTGGCAATAAATCATCAAGGCAAAAATTAAAGAAATCGGTTTCTTTCATTTTGTTATTTTCCATCAGCATATCAATTGTAAATATTAGTTGGTGTGGCCGTGGCGGTTAGTGCGTTGGACTACTTCGCAATGCTGCCCGGGTTCAACTCCTGGCCGGGTCTAACACCTAAGATAGTTTTTTTTCACGGTGCCACCTCTTTCGAATGTCTGACAATCATCAAAGAGTATCATTTGTCACGATTGAGCTTCTTTCTCAACTCGCCGTTCGGAGTCGGCAAAAAACTGTAGGTCCCTTCCATTCGTGCAAAAATATGCACACACAAATGGTTGCGAGAAGCAGGTCCAGGTTCACCTCCAGCTTTAGCGCCAACTAAGTAAGTAAGTAGGTAAGTAAGTAAATCAATTGTATTCACATACGTACAAAGGCACATATTGCTTGAAGCGGGTCTTCATGTTTTCGAAGATTACTATACAAATGGTGAAATTGGCCATAACCTGATATTTTTCGGTTTATTGGATGAACACCAAATCTTGTCTTTTTTCAACTTAAGATATTAATTATTTTCTTTTTAAAAACTGCCGCAAGCAGCAGAATGGCCGCTTGCTGCTTAAGCTTGCCGCTCTGTCGGTTGTTGCTCAGTGTGCGCGGCCATAGCTAGAAAGAAATAAACTTTAGTGCTATTTTTGCCTATATTGAATCATGGTTGGACCCATTTGAAGAGCTTAGAATATTTACTTGTATGCGATTTGCCGATGGAAATGTTATTGTATTATCTGTATAGCCATCTGTGATTTACGTTCAGGAAAAAGGATTGAATACTAATGCCACCCAATTTTTCAACCAGATTTCTGATTGAAAAGGATTTCAGGAGGCTGATTTAGCTGTATCGCAACAAGAAAAAAGAATTAATACTAAATGGGTGAATTGTCTTTTAAAAATTGTGCATCTGTCGCCCAGTTTTATTTTGCGATTCTAAGTCACAGCTCAGATGTTGGCGTGGATATTATCATTAGTAGATTCACAATGGATGAATGAGAGGAACAAACTCTTGTCCGAAACAAATAAGGGAACAATTTTAACAAAATATAATTTCAACCACCTTAGCTGAGCCGTAAGTCTATTTATGACTTTATAATTAATAATAATGAGATATTGCATCAAATTCAAGCGAATGACAAATATACAGAATAACAAACTACTTTACGCCTACCTTATTTTACTTAAAAAAAAACTATACATTTGTGTTTTTAGGTTATTTAATAAATATGTAATGAACTTTTTGAATCTAGTTTTCGTTTGGGTTTAGTCCTCTTTTTTAGGTAGGCGGTGTCCTCTAAAGTCCTCGGTTTTAAAACCCCTTGTCCTCGGTTGGCCTAGACCATTATGGCAACCCCACCCTTAGATACTTTTGTGAAATGCTCTCTTCATTTGTGATGATGTTGTTGATTTTGTGATTGGGCTGCCTTGATGATGTATTAGGGCTGGAAGTGGTAGGTTCATCCAGTTGAGAGTCAGGAACCGTTGATTGTTGGAGTACGGATGATGGCATTTTCTTTAAAATTTTTGGAGGTATTGATTTCACCTCAAGCTTTTTTATAGAGTTGAATCGGTTGGTATTGTTGTCAATAATAATTTTAGAAACTTCTTCGATTGGGACGAACGCCGTCTGTTTTTTTCCAGGGATTGTCCATGGGCCGTTATCTGTTGTTATTGATGAAGGTTGATCATCCATGTTGATGTCAAATAAAGTGGAGATCTGGGATCTTTTTAAATTTAAAAGTTGTCTAGCCGCATTAACTGTTCTTGGGCTGTTATTTATTTGTTGCTTATATGCACCGATAACGGGATTAATTAAAGGCGTTGTAGCGATAATAATGTAAGATACATTTTTTTGAGCATCTGCTCCCAAATCACTATAATTAATTTCTTCGTTGCCTTCCATAAGACGGCTATTGAAGGTCGAAAATTATTTTTCAAAGGAAAATTGCACATGTTTGATTTTTATTTAATTTTTTTTCCCTTAAAAATGGATTGTTGAAATTGTTTTAATCTCTTTCATTTTATTTTAATTGTAAGGATTAACTAGATATTTTCTGATTTGTTTTTCTTTTTTATTTTTTTTTCACACTAGGAAAATATTTCCGCACCGAAAAAACACGTCTGTTCGTCGTCGCAACCAAAGCGAAACTCCTTATTTTCAAAATGCGTCATAACCGATTTTTTTTTCTAAAAGTGGGGTCCCGGCCCCGGGTATCATCGCCGAAAAAGCGTAAGTTTCATGAAAATCCATTTATTAGTTCCCGAGTTTAACTGGAACATACATAAAAGTAGTTACGTCTTTATAAATAGTATAAATAGATAGATTTGAGAACTGAGAACTGAGCCATGAGCGCTGAATCCTTTTGCTCATCCAATCTGATGCGGCACTCTCTTCACTCGTCGCTTTTTGCTTAAGCTGCAAGCAAGGCCGTCTTTACCCTTTTGGGGGCCCCTGTATGATTATATAAAAATATTATGTTGTGTAATAAAGGTATACACAAAAAATCACATAACTTTGAATTAATATTTATTCTTTTAATTTTTTAAATAAATAATATTTTTTTAATTCAATAAAAAGATAAATAATTATTGCAGCATTTAAAACATAAACATAAACAATGTAAAAATAAAAACAAAAAAATAAATATTTCATATAAAGATTCAAAAATAAACAAAATTTAAAAAACAGAAAATTAAATAAGTTATTCAGAATGTAATTTAAAGAACAATATATTGATATGCAAAAAGTGACACAGACTTTTTTTTTCAGGTAAAAGAGAGGAATGTTTTTCTTGATTTGAGATTAGCAAAATCATTGATCACATCTTCGATCAATCGATGCCTCTGAGGATGTCGCTTTCGATTGACATCAGCCCAGTGGGCCCAGTGGTAAAGAGGGGTCTGGCTGCAAGTTGAATTAATCTGAACTTGTTTTTATTTTGATGAACCAATGCCTGGTCGCTTGAAACTCAAGCTTTTCCATCAGGAGCATTTCTTCTTTCATCAAGTGACTAAACGCTTTTTTTAGAAACTGCACATGATTTAGTGATAACCGCTTAATCTGCCATTGGAGCACCCATTTAATCAAACTGCTTCGCGATCTGTTCTATGGATGATATGTGGCTGGCCATGATGTCTTCGCCAGGTTTTCTGTATCAATAGTAGAATCTCTGTTGCAGTATGCTCAAGATCGTTGCTCGTAGGTGGACGATAATTTCGTCAACATTTTGGCTGTGCTATAACAGGTCACAAGAATTTTTAATTCGTTAAATTCCGAGGATGATTTAATGACTAAAGCCCTATTTAGACGATCAGTTCAGTTTCGGTTTCAGTTGAGCTCGCAGGTGAGCTTTCGGTTACCCTGATGTGTAAATGCGAAAACTGAAACGTTTAACTGAAACTGAAACTGAGACTGAATCTTATGGAATTCCCATCAGCTTCCAGTTCAGTTGTCAGTTAAAGTGCTCAGAAGTAAAATAAAAGCTCAACTGACTACCGAACTGAAGTCTAAATGCACTACCGTTTTGAAGTGAAAATTATTTAGCCGCGGTAGAGCAAATTTGCCTGAATCAGACGAAAAAGTGAAACGCTTCCCCTTCTCCAACTTCAACAGGCAGTAAAATAAATTCTAAAAAAAAAATACACATACATATAGAGCCACAAAATATCAAAAGTACAAGCAAGCGAAGAAAACAACAACAAAACAAGCGAAGAAAATAAAATTCTTATTTTCAACCCCACCATGCAAATATTGGGCCACCACGTGATGATTTTTGCCGGCAGAAAATCAGTTTTGTAGGCGAAGGGACTGAGGTCTGCAGTAAGAAATGACTTAAAATCTTCTACCGAGTTTGAGCTTTTGAATGATGTAGGAAACTAATGCATACCTAACCTACACAACTTTTAAAATATTTTGCTCCCAAACAAATACTACCGCAGTGATAAGGGGTTTATGTATACAATTTCTTCTGCCGGTAAAAATGATTTCATAGGTACAAAAATTTTATATGAGATGCGACTTCTTGGGTTTGTTTGTATATTCTTTGGTTTTGTTCCTAAAGATATATAGAATAAATAACGTCGTTTTTAATTCAAACCTTCAAATTCAGCTTGCAATACACTTTTGAATATTTCGATAGTTTTTTGATGGCAGATAAGACTTCTTTCTTGTGCAATACACATTGCAATAAAAGTGCAATACACCTTTCAATTGTTTTGTGAAATAAGTCTCACTTCCAACGCGCGAGAGTCTCACGCACTTTTTTTTAACTGAAACGTCAACTGAACTGACAACTAAAACTGATCATCTAAATGGGGCTTAACTGGGCCTCTTGATGTTTTCGAGTCCAGTTTACAAGATGTTCTCCAGTATGGAGAACATATTCTAGCTCATTGGCACACACATATATAACTAGCACTTGGGTATTCTAAAGTAGCAAGTTAGAACAGTTTCGCAGCTCTTGAAGAACATATCACGCCGCGTTGCCTTAAGAGTACCGAATAGTCGTAAAAAATTCCAGGTGTCAATTTTATATTTTACCGCATCCCTCAGGATCTCTCATTTTGCCATCTGCCACCTATGTATGTATTGGATAGACAAAAAACGGTTTCGTCGACAAAAATGTCTTTCGTTAAATAAACTGGAGTCAAAAGCAGTCTCATAAATAAACGAATAAAAATACCTTTTAACTTGTTTGCATTTATTTCCCTGAGGTCGTAAATCAGAAATTAAGCTTTGCCGAGGACACGTGCTCTCAGCCGCCGAATGGTAAATGAATAAAGTGAAAAATCGCAAACGTTAAGAAATCAGGACTTTGATGGTGGCCAAAAAAAAAAACCCCAAACAAACAAAATATAAATTGGTAAATTTCATCACCACGCTTCATGCGCTGAATGAGGACCAGAGGACTGAAATCAATTATTTATTGGCAAATCCACAGAGGACGATTATTTGGGGGTTGCAGTCGAACATAGTCTGCATTCAGGAACACACATCCCGCTGCGATTCAATGAACTCACTTCTCATACTTGGAGCGGAATGAGGACTCATCGAAGCACATCTCCATTGTCGCATCAACGCACATAGTCGGCGGTTAATACTATTTGCCTTAACTAGCATTCGTCCTCTGTTTTCCTTATTTCCATCGTGTTTTCCTTTTTCTTTTTTTCGTTGTTGTTATAAATTTCACGACTTTTTCGATAAATTTGCACAAACACAAACAATACAAATCGTTAAATTGATTAAAAGCAAATTTCAAGAACAATGAGAAATGTTGACTCTGGCTGTTAGGTTCTGTTCGCCTGTCACTGTTTTGGCATTGTGATTTGAAATTGGTTTCTCATTCAAGGTGAACCATGAATTATTGAAAGCATTGTTTTAGCTGACGAAAAGCCATGAAGAAAAAGTTTTACTCGGGAATTGTTACTCGAAGAAAGGATTGTGAATTGTGGTGTGTGTGTGCCAACCCTTAAAGTTGTTTGTAATGTTTTTTTTCAAGGACGTTTTTATTCATTTGATTCATTTTCTTTTGAGAAAATTGAGGATTTGAATTATCGAACTTGTTCAATATTGAGTGATTGTTCAACTTTTGGGTATATGCATGCGTCTTTTTGGTATTGCCTTTTGTATACATAGGCTGCTTTCCAAAATTCAACACTGTCTGCTTTGCGCATCAGCAACCATTCCGAAATGCAAACTTAAAATGATGACGCAACGCATTACGTTTCGAAATTCATTGTGAATGTATGTAGATACCGCGCAAACAATAGCAACTAGCGCATCGTGAACGTTCACGATGCAAATGACAGTTGTAAGTTTTTCTCTATTGTGTGCGACGGCGAATTTGGAGAAGTAAGTTTGTTTTATTAAATGCATTCAATTACTTTATTATAATTATTTATATACAGAAATCAGTAGGCAAAAGGCTAAACACTAACTCTAATAACAACGCGGCTACAACTCGAAAACGAATTCAGCTCAGCAAAAAGAAAGAAGAGGCCTATCTGGAACCGAATCCGTGCAGGAAGAGGTACTAGTAATTAATGAAAAATTTCCACATTCCCCCGATGACTGCATTCGGAAGTTCCTTAATATTATGGTAACATACAGACGAATAAAGGCAATGAATAGGTCATCGGGAGAGTCAACAACTTATTGGAAGTTCTTCGATATTCTGGATACGCAGTACAGTGCAAATCATTTAATTTCTATGCCGGAAGAAAATCTCGATGATTCCTTGGAGTTGGCGAATGATGAACCGGACGAGAACGAAGAAAACAGTTCTAACAGAGCTAATGAAGAACCTCCGAGAAAAAAGTCGAGGAAATTGAAAGACATGTTAGAGTTTATGAAAGAAGAATCGGAAAAGGACCGGGAGTGCTTCAACGAGCTCATAAAAATTGAAAATGCACGCCTCAAAGTGGATGAGGAAAAAGTAGAGGAAACGAGGAGTCTCAAAAATCTGTTGGGGCAACTTCTTGACTAATGCTAGGCTTCCACTTGTCGATTTGAAATTGATAATCGACGTATTTTTACGTCAATTAGAAAACTGGCAAGTGGAAATAATGACGCTGATTACACGACTCTTTTTTTCGTTCGTTTCGTCTTTCGTCTTTTTGACAGATAGGGCGAGGGGCATAGAAACGAAAGGGGAATGAGGTAACGAAAGTAGGAATGAAAATTCTAAGATTTTTTTCGGTTGCTCTTTGACATTTCTCATTTGACAACCAAAGAATAAACAATTCAAACGAAAAAAAAAATTGAAAATTTGAAAATTAATTTCTGAAGTTCTTTTTTGAAGTGAAAATGTGGTCAAAATTTGAAACAGAAGCATTATTATCATTATTCCAGGAATGGCCCATTCTTTATGACAAAAAAAAAACGCCGCTTTCTCAATATATAAAAGAATAAAAAAAACATTAAAGAATTCGAAGAAAAGCGGAGCTGGTGCAGAAGATATTTTTGAGCCCAGTCTTTGGTGCTACGACTTGATGGTATTTTTAAGCCCAGTATCCAGTGAGATTATGGGAGAATCAAATATTTCATTGGTAATAAAAATATGCTTTTGTGCTTTAATCTACAAAATTTTTTCTAGACTTTATCAACACCAGACATTTGTTCGCCCGAGGATCCTAGTCTCGTCAGCAGCGAATTGTTTGAGGAAGTGGTAGGCATTTCAATTGCATGCTCAAGCCATTTTATTAATTTTTTCATTTTAAACATCTTTAGCCGCAGGAACAGGAGCCGTATCCGGATGAGCCAGTGCATGAACTTGGCAAAAAAAAGCGCTTGTCAATAACTGACAAAAAGTTTACATGACAAGTGGAAATAGATGAGTTGTCAAACAAAATGTCGCTTTATCTTTATTTGACAACGAAAATTAATTAGCATCATTTTCAATTGTTTGTCAATCAAAAGACACATTTTAAATATCAGGTACGAAAATTTATCTTTTCTCGGAAAAATTAAATAAATAAATAAATAAATTTGCAAAATAGAAAAATGAGTTGTCCAATTGTCGGTCTACATCAGAAGAAAGTGTCTTAGAGTAAGGCCGTGGAAAAAATGAAGAAAGGATTCGAAAATCTGTGGAATGGAGCGTGGAATCCTCAGTTGTTCTCATACATCAAATGGAACAATTCTCAAATATATGGGACTCTAACTCAAAAACTATAAAAACAGGGATATGAACAATACAATACGTAATTCATGGAACACCATTGCGCAATGCCTCAAACTTCAAAAACGTGAAGTTATGTTGGGGTGGAATGCGCTTCGTGGCAACTACCAAGTAAGAATGTAAGAATTTTTCAATGTTACATTTATTAATATAATAAATAACAAATTATTTCTCCACATATAGATTTATTTAAAAAAGAACAACGAAACAAAAAGCTATTAAATCCAAGCGACAGAATCCACTATTTGCCGAGATGAAGTTCTTGGATCCCGTGATGAAAAGCGACTCAAAGCTTCGCGAGTAGCGCTGCCGTTTTCAAATTATCCTTCCAGTTAGATTTGACTGGAAAAAAATCCGTCAAAGAACTAAAATTCAGTAAAAAAAAAACAGTCAAATGATTCCAACTAAAAATCCAGACAAAAACAAATATTTTATTTGAAATTAAAATAATATAAAATGTATGTACATATATGTGTAATGTACATAAATGTACATTATAATTTATATTTGTATTTGGACAACTAATTAGAAACACCCCAATTTAAATTCATATTACTGTGTTTATTTATAAATTACGTCTTAAAAGTTTGGAATAGGAATGTTTTGCATAAATTTCGTTAATTCTTCAGTAATAAAAGCAAAAATTATGGTTCAAAATAGTAATAAATAAAAAAAATATATAAAACAAATAATTAGCCCTGGAAATTGGATGGACAACACCTCAAAAAATGGTTATAATTTTATGTATAGTGGTTGGAAGGCATTTTAAGCTTATACTGCGTGGTGAACCCCTTCTGGCGAATAACTTCCTGGCATCTAATCTGCATAGACTGAATGGGTCGTCTGCAGCGCTCCACAGTAATGGCTTTCCAGGCACCTTTAATATTATTACCCAAAATGTCTAATAATGCTGATTTTTGTTTAAGACTGCTTTTTTGACATTGCCTTACAGACAGGGTTGCCGCTGAAAAATTTGAAAAAGTCGCAAAAAAAGGGTCATGGAGCAAAAAAGTCGCAACAAAAACAAATAAAAGGTCTGTTCCTTTACGTCTGCTCCAAAATTAATAAGCTTTTAAATTTCATCGAGGGGGGGTAAAATTCTCTCAGACAGAGGCAAAATTACGAAAAAGTAAAGAAATGTGAAATAGACGTAAACAAAATGGTGTTGCAACATATACATGTACAATTTTGGATTTTACAACAGAGTCCACAGTCCACCCTTCATGATATCCCAGATCCAATATATTGCGATATGCAAATTTCAATATTCAGAACATTCAACTTTCATCTATGTTCATTTTCTTTCCATTATTTTACTTTTTGCATTAAAATAAAAAAATACAAATAATTCAAAACAAATGAAACAGCTGAGTTTAACAGATAGTTCACTTTTTACCAGCATAAATTTGTTGAGTGCTAGAATGTTCACGCACAAAAAAAAATTAGATGAAACTTAATTTGTACAAAAGGAACACATTGGAAAAAATAAATTAGTGAGTTTTTGTGTAATATGCATACTGAAATTAGTGTTGATTGATTGCTGATGAGCAACTAAATGGAATTTGTGTTGGAAATTATTTTTTGTACGAAAAAGTCTCAAAAAGTCTCAAAAAGTCTCCAAAAAAACTGAAAAGGGTCAAAAAGAGGTGTTTTTTAAAAAGTCGGGTCATAGTCTCTTTGCGTCGAAAAAGGGTCAAATTGCGACTAAAGTCGGCAACGCTGCTTACAGATGTTCGATTAGATTCAGGTTGGCTCTTGATCCCGCCCCCTCAAGAACACTGATTGAATTGTACTGGAAAGATTGTTTCGTGACCTTAGCCATATGTTTGGGGTCATTCCCCTACTGGAATTTCCAAAGAACTAGCGAATTTGTGTCGGCCAAGTTACCAATTTATTTCCCAATATCTAGATATATTTTTCAGCCAGTAAAATGTCATCCATTCGGTGTAACGGACCAGCACAATTACAGGGAAACATTCCACAACGTTGGCTGATACCCCCACAATGTTTAATAACTGGTAAAACAAATTTGGGGCTCAAAGCTGTGCCTTTTGGTCATCGTATAGTAGGTATATATCGAGCGACATCTTGTCCCATGCGGCTGTCCTTAGTTTCATCGCTCCATACTATGTATTTCCACTGCTCTGCTATCCAAATCAGGTGAGACCTTGCGAACTCAGCTGTCTGTTTTTCTTTGCTTAAAATAAACGAGCGGTTTCTTTCGCGCGGCTCGCCCATCCAACCCAGATTCTACCAGTCGTCTCCTAATGGTGCGTGTGGAGTACTTGATTCTTCTAAAATTTGTCGCTGGATTTCCATGGGACTTATTTCTGGATCGAATTTGGCAAGTTAACCAATCTTTCGATTAGTCCTTTTAGATGTTTTGCGCAGCTGATTTTTCGTCGTCTAAATCTAAATAAAATCAACAGTAAACTAATCTTAACACGCGTTCGATTATTGACTAACCTTTGAAATTTAAAACAAACTTTTAATTTTTCAATAAATCGAATCGAGCTTAGGTGTTTCTAATTAGATGGCCACAAAAAAAAAAAAAACACTTTTTTCTACATTTCCTACGATAAAATATGAACCGCACGGGGAACCAACTACAAATGCATTATTTTTTGACAAGCAAAGTGATCTCTTTGCCCTAAAACAAAAAGTATTACCATTATGATAACAGAAACAAATTTGCGCTTGTTTGAATAGACAGAGCCAGGGTGTTTCTAATTAGTTGTTCACAGCTGTATATATGTTACATATTAAAGTGAAGTTTAGTTCAAAAACTTAATAATATAAAATAATAGATATAATGAAAATAATAGACGAAAAAAGTTTAAATATCTTAATTATTCAATTCGTAAATAAACTTTATATGTTTATGAATGTCTTTGAGTGCTTCAATTGTATCATCATCATCATTTGCACCTGTATTATACACTGTATTGCTGGTTTCATAAGCAATATTGGTACCGATTTTTTTCATCACTTCAGCCGGTATAGGAAAGTTGAAGCAGCATTGACTAAATCTCATCTGGTTTCTGATTATACGAATCGAGTTCGTCAAATGCATGCTCATCCGATTTCGTAACTTTGTTTTTACTATATTTAGGTGACTAAATATTCTTTCCACTTCTGCGTTAGATAAAGGAGCACTAATATAGAAATGGCAAATCTTGCGAGATCGGAGTACGGGTTCTCATTCGCAGCATCTTTGTAGTTGAAAACTTCACATCATTATGATTCTGTGCTTGAAATATTCCTCCAACTCGTGAGCATAAGGTTATCCCACTGCGATTGGATTTTAATAGATTGCTCTGGATGCATTCCTAACTCCTGCAGAAGTGGAGCTAACGAGCTTCTGGTTGTTCTTAAACATTCACCAATGGACATCAAATTTATTTGTTTTAATATTTTTAAATTTGCCGGCATCCATTGCTGTAATTCGCGAAGTAATTTAATTAAAAAAGATCTACAATTTTCTCGCAATACATCCTCCTGTTGAACTGTGATAGCACCCTTATTTTTTAGTTCCAACAATTTTTCTTCACATTCATACCCTAGGTGTGGTCTGAGTTGAAGGTCTGCAGTGCACTTTTAATACATATTTAAGCAAGAGCTTCATTAGATATTCTAAATCACCTAGAATTTTAACGAAATCCGCTGTGTCGCTTTCAAAGCATTTATTAACCCTTTGTATCACTACCAATATAGGTTGGAAAAAAAAAAACAAATAGGCGTAATTTAACTCGTCTGTGAACCTATTTGCTAGACTGGTTATCTTAAAGCATTTCTCTGAGCTTTTAGCTAAGGCGAAATATGTTTGCAACTCCAAATACTGCATCTTTATTCTTGTGACCGCAGATTCTATCGATAGCCAGCGTGGGGTGCAAGACTGAGTTATTTTAAGCGGGTTTTGTCCATCGTTCAAGAGTTTGTATATGGTTCGGTAATTTTGTTGGCGATTGGATGACCTAGAGAACCAGTTATAGGTTTCACTTATCATGAACTCTATTTCATGTGGGAGATGTGCTACAGCGGCCGCAGTTACAGCCAACTGTAAGGAATGGCAAACTCAAGGGATCAAAATTATTTTTGAGTTCAGTTCTCTCAATTTTGCGAATACCCCGTTTCTTGCAGCAACCATTACACTGGCGTTGTCTGTTCCAAGCACAAGTCTTGATTTTTCAAATCATATTTCTTAAGGACATAAAATAATAGCCTGAACAATAGCATCAGCATCGCAAGCATTCACAAGTGGGTGAAGTTTTAGCAAATTTGTTTTAATCACACTTTTTTTTACAGTGATATTTAATTACTATGCCTAAATATTTCACAATGCTTATATCGGTGAACTCATCTATCAGAAGGCTTAATGGACTGCTGCCAACGTCGCCTGCAACTTTTTCCTTAAAATATGGATACCAAATATTTTGAATAATACCGCTGCATTTTGTTCGGTTTAATTTTGTATTTAGATTTAGACACACAGGACTGTCCTTAAAATTTTCTTTCATCAGTTTTGTCAAGTGGTCTTCAGACAAAATAGATGAGTGCTTTGCAATATACAAACTTGTACCTACGAGCTTCAGATTCGTGCACTTTATCCAACAAAGTCATTTTGTTGTATTTTAAAAAATACTGTTTTGGCATTCCCTTTGCTACTGAAAATGGTTCAGCCGCATTTCGGTGCGTCTGTGTTGTAGCATGATCCTTTAAATTTGAATATTCTGGATTTTCAAAAATAGTCCGACAATATTTGCATTCAACTGCATTACGGTCCTTAAAAATAATCTAATTTTTTAATAAAGGATCGGAACTCCAAGAATCTCTGTATTTTTGTTCATATCTTTTCTTTGTCAAAGAAGTATATGTAGAATTGTTTTCGTCCGAATCTTTAACATACCTTGAATCCAATATTTTGATCTTCTTTCAGAGATTCCGTTTCCTGCGGCGTTGTTGAGCTTTCACGTTTCCGTTTTTGAGTTGTGCTGAAATAACTAATAATGGCGCAAATTTATAGTCAATCCCACTTTATCAGTTTAACTCCGTACTAGTTATACGCAACTTTAAACTTAAAAGCATACTTTAATTTTTGTTCAATAATAGGCACTTTTTAGTGCTGCTAAATAATTTCTATTTCGAAACGTTCCTATGAGAAATTTTAATCGAACACACATAAAAGTGACAGTTTCGATAAAAACGAACGTAGTAGTCTAGCTCCATATTAAATATTTAATACGAGGTTCGGGTGATTTTAACTTTAATACGAGGCGCTAACGATAAAGTGGGCTTTATGACGACTATAATTATGAAAACGCTTAGTTTCGTGCTAAAATAATTTTAAAGTGTACTTTAATTTAAAAAAAAGTATCCAATGTACCTTTTTAAATCCATTTTGTAAAATATTTTATTATTCAAATAGTACCTGCCCAATAGCAATCGAAATAAAGAATAAACAACGAGGATTGAAGTGTCAATTACATATATTCAAAGGTGATGTATTGCACTTAAAAAAAAAAACTGAGCTAGCGGTGAATTTGTATTCATATATCATGTAGCAGCTTTCTATGTATTTGAAACTTTTAAAAGCCTACTATTTCCAGAGATATTTTGAACTGAATTTTAAGGTCATACAAAACCCTTTGTGTTTCAAATGTTGATTGTCTGACTGGAAAGCAGTCAAAACGGCAACGCTGCTTGCGAGTCAAATGTGGTATGTTTTTATTTGTTTTTAATGCATTTGGATTGGTTGTGTTCCGCGCATCACGGTTCTATACTGCCATTCCAGTTCACCTTCTGGCAATGAAAAGTAATTTTTAAAAATCTGGAGCTTCGACTCCATTTTTACTGTTAAGAGTGCCATGATTTACAATATTTGTAAAATTATTTTGTTCGCGAAGAACAGCGCGCCAATTTCCTACCGATATCGATTTCTCGATCGACCTTTATGACTGCCACTTTATTTCGTGTTACCAAAAAATTATGCAACACGCAAATGGCAAGAATCATATTTATAGCTCTACCTACGGACACATCGATATTTCGCCGAATAATTCGGAAGCGAGAGGCCGCAATTCCAAACAGGTTTTCAATAATTCTTCGAGCTCGTGATAATCGATAGTTAAATATGCGAAATATGTGGGCACCGTAGCGCAAGTGGTTAGTGCGTCGGACTACTGTGCCAGCGGTCTTGGGTTCGAATCCCGCCGCAAACACCTAAAAGTTTTTCACAGTGCCCACCTCTTTCGAATGTCTGACAAGCATCAAAGAGTATCATTTGTCACGATTGAGCTTCTCAACTCGCCGTTCGGAGTCGGCAAAAAACTGTAGGTCCCTTCCATTCGTGCAAAAATATAACACGCACACACAAATGGTTGCGAGAAGCAGGCCCAGGTTCACCTCGAGCTGTAGCGCCAACTAAGTAAGTAAGTAAGTAAATATGCGATAGGTATCAATTTGATCCCTAAATGCATATGGCTTCATTATGTATGTACTTTAACGGAAAAGCATTGTCAGCCACTACTACAAATGGCACTGGATCCTTCTAAAAGTGTCCGAGGTGGTGGAATGTTGACAGATCTTTTCTGCAGTATCTTCGAAAGAGAGCATCTGAAAAAAATTAAATATTGATTTAATATTTGAATAGATCTATTAAATATTAAGAAACCAACTTCGAAAACACACCGCCATCCGAATCACGTCCATATGCACCCACTTCAACACAAGTGAACTTGTATTCACCATCGGCCATTGCCATGAGAACGACACTATTAGTTTTTTTATAACTGAAATATTCGGAACCACAGTTTGGAAGTGCTTGGATATTGATGTGTTTTCCGTCAAGCACCCCAATGCAATTAAGAAAATTCCATCGTTCTCCAAATACTTTTGCAGTCTGTCGCCATTTCTTAACAATAGATGGGAACTTAAAAAAAATTAAATTTGTATTTACTGTCTATGTTTTTATAAACTAATGATGAATATTATATTTTTTATTTACAGACGCAGACATCAAGTCCAACTGATACAACAAGTTCGCTTCAGATTACGGTGGATTCTGAAAGCAATGATTCCTTGCACTCTTTAACACCCAAGCGACCGCGAATATCGCAGCAAAGTCAACCAAATGCATTGGGACGGACTGCAATGACCAACATGGTGACAAATGCGTACGATTTGCTGATAAAAAATGCCCAAACTCCAAATAACGACGAATGGGATGCATTGGGCAACATGATTACTTCTAACGGACGCACTTGGTCGCTGGAAAATTTGACATTTGCTAGGCGATACAAGGCTGCTCTGCGTGCAGTCAATGCTAAATTTGAGTTGGAAGCAGTGCTGTCGTTTTCCAATTTTCAAGAGTATCAGAATTTGAAGTTTTTGGGTATCATTTTCAACGGAGGGGTATCATAAAATAATTCACACATTTTCGCCTATCTAGAATATATACAGGGTGTTTTCAAGCTAAGTTTCAAAACTGGGAAATTAATTTTTGGGTATAATCTAAGAAAATAATCGTTCTACAGCAAGGGTCTATCTCCAATGTGGACATCATTTATCGAAAATTTTAGAAAATGCCTACCTTGCCCCATGTTAACGCAAATATCTTCGCTAATACTTACTACAGAACCTTTATATAGAGATTCAATTTTAGAAAAAATAATACTCTTTTAACTGCGTTTAAATAAGATTGATACCTTTTTTTGGTTTTGTAGATATTTTATTTTTAAATCAGTTTCATTTGTCTTGCCCATGCAAATTTTTGACTTTCAGTGGCCTATTTCACCAAATTACAAGTACAATTACAAATTTGTATTTGTTGATTACATTCACAAATTTGTTTACTGATTTTCTGTTTCACAAACTACAAACTTAATTCCAACAAATTTGTTAAAAAGAAAAAAAAATTAAAGGAAATTTATTGTTATTTACGAAGTATTTCAATTCAACTAACGGATCAGTTCCATGGTAATATAAATATTGATAGTGTTATTTAATGTACCTCATGTACTATGGACTATGTACATAATGTACATCTGTACATACATAATAAAAATGTTAAATACAATAAGTTATCATAAAAAAACGTAACGCAGCAATTTCTGACCATAATTTGTCAGTACATAATTCGTTTATCGCTATGTTCTTTTAATTTAAAATTATTACCTATATATCGCTACCCGAATTTCAGTCAACAAATAATTGCTTTTCATCGTCACACATCTCGATTCGATACTACACTACACTTGGCTTTACCGACATTGAATGAATAAAGCATTAATTCAGATAAGTCATCGCACAATTTTGTTTATTTCATGTATTTTTCGCCTTTTTATGCCTAAAATGTCTTCTCAGACACCTTACTTGACTGTTTTGCTTAAAATAATTTTTTGCTTATTTCAATGTTCGTAGTCCCATAAATACACGTGCGATATTAGACTTAGGCAGTCAAGAAAAATCGTTTGCGTTAGTCTGCTTTGTTTTGCTTTTTTCAAATATGTGTGTCTAAACAGTTTTGTCCTATTCAGTGTGGGTTGACGCTAACTGATAACATCAAGGACAAAAATGAATAAACAGAACAAAATTTGTATCACTGGTTTAATAATAAGAAAAAACTGCTGTGTCGGTGTCAGTGAAAAGATTTTTTCAGACTCATTTGCAATCCTAGGTCCAATTTATCTTATTATTTCCTCTGCCTTAACTGGTTTTAACCGAAACTTTTCGTTGAAAACAATAGAATCTGCAATTTCATAGTTAATTCGCGGACGATATATTTTTCTTTGTCTACTAAGCACAAAACCTTATATCACTTATATCACTATCGGTGCTACTATGCCTTCATTTTTAGGTTTGAAATGCGATTTTTTTACAAATTGTTATTAAATCAACACACGATCTTTTTCTTGTAAGAAATGTTCAGCAATTGAACAAATTTGTAAAATTTCTTGATTTCGTGAAACACAAAGTTACAAAAAAATATGAATTTTAACAATTTTGTACTTGTTAGCAACAAAGAAAATTAACTTTTGGTGAAACGGAAATAATGAAATTTCTACAAATTTCCCTTTGTAAACTACAACTACAATTTTGTAGCACAAATATTGTGTGAAAAAGAATAAATCGATTTTTCTACAAATTTTTTGAAAAAGTGCTTATAAATTACAATTTGTAAGTTGGTGAAATAGGCCACAGGTCGCTTTTCTACAAAGAAATGCGTAGTTAATAAACATACCGGTCTAATTTTGTTTCCTTTTTTTTCCTATAAGTATTCTGAAATGTATGCTTAAATCTATGATAAGTATGTACGAAGGTTTTGAAGCATGCTCATTTATTAGAATACCCGTCAAAACCATAATTTCCATACAATTTTTATATGCGCCTAGTTGTAAAATTTACCTAAGAAAAATGGTGCAAAAGATTAGAAAACAAAATTTAATTTATCAGTTTAATTTTTGAAGTCGACGCAAGAGATTTTTTATAAACGGTGTTTCAAATACCATTTTATACAAACCAAGAATATGCAGATATTATCTACGTTTATGGGCTGTGTAACAGAAGTTCCAATAGAGCACGACAAAGATATCTACCATAAGCTTTATCCTTCCTAACCTTGTTTTTGTTCTCTTTTCGGATGCTTCAAATAATTGTCTCTTTCTTTCTCCTAGCGATGGAAGCAAAGCCATGTGCTTTGTCGTTTTGATTAAGTTGATTCATAGCTTCTTCCCATTTTGGTAAAGAAGCAAAGCGCTGTGAACGTAGAGTGTAGCGAACCAGTAGGTACACCAAGGCAATGGAGCAAGCAATTTGTACTTGCGCAGCTCGGAATAGGGGATGTGCAAATTATTTATTGAATTAGGATTGTGCAATAAAAGCACATTTTAATTTTGTTTTTGATTAAGAGTATCATTATTAAGCTTTGGGTATCACAGTATCACCAGCTCTGAAATAGTATCAAAAGGATACTATAGTATCACCTTCGGCAGCGCTGGTCGGAAGCCGCAGAAACCACTTCTGAAAACCGTACAGAATCTGCGGAATAAAAAAATGTTTTTACCTTAAAAAAAACTCGTCTCTGCATAATATATGATCGGGCAAGTCTCATGAATAATCCGAAACACTGTTGTAGGTGATAGGCGAAAAACATCCGACATGACCTGCATACTAGCTCCCATTGTTACAGCCAATCTTTCGGCTGGTCCCACCGCTTTACGCATAAATGTGTCTTTTTTTTGTGATGTACGGTTTCACCCTATGCAAAATAAACTCGAAGTCAGTTCTGTGCATACGCATTTTGCATCTGAAAAATTTCGGCTCCATATTGCAAAGTTTTGCTTAATATCCGCAAGATTCTCGGTCAAGAAACAAATGTTGGACCCAACAGTCAGGTTTCTTTCTTCTTCCACTTTCGTCGTCTTCTGCGTGCAGCTCCAACTCGGATACCACAAAAGACGCAGGATTCAATTCACTTCATCTTTAACATTGTTGAACTAAAAAGAAAGGAAAGTCCCCAGTAGAATAAGTCAAATATATTAAGAATTTAGGAGTGTATTTCAATAACAATTGTAATTGGGATTTACATATTACAAGGACAGTTTCTATTACCCCTATTACGGTTAGCGAATCGAACGTTCGACTCGAGACGAACTCCCAGACGAATTTCTGCTGTCGAGGTATTACGGTTAGCGAACGTTTTCATTCGCTAAAAGAATTCAGGGCTGTCTGAGGAAAAACTTCAAATATCAGCTGTGAAGTGTCAGAAAGCAGAATTGTTTTGGTTGGTTGTGAAATAAACTGCAATTTAATTTGAGATACAATTTTAAATTGATTTCGGTGGTTAAAGAAAATAAATAAAACTTTTATTTGCGATGATTTGTCCTAGAATTTCACCTCTCTATAAGAACGTTTAGTTACTTTCGCAGTTTCAGAGTTCATACACTGGCCGCGTCTCTGGTCAACACATTACCGGACTGTGGAAAGCAAAGCAAGAGCAAATAGAAAAACTATTATCCAAATTCTACAACGATGCCTTATTATCAGAAGCACTTGGAAAAGATCCTAAATTATTCGATCCAGGGAAACCAGTTAGATGTTAGACCATCACAAATATTGTACTAATGTTAAGTGTTTATTTAAAAAAAAGAAATACATTGCTCTATAATTGTTTGGTAAATACATACATATGTATATGTGAATTCAATGATATCAGAAGGAATGCCTAGTGTAGCAATAAGATTTTTGGTTTCCATTGTTGGTTCTATATTATAAGAAAATTCTCCAATGAATAACTTAAAGGCTTCTTTCCAGATGTTGATCACGTCGTTCTTGCACCTTTCCTGGCTGCTTTTGGTGGCTTTCAAGTATCCTTTTCTTACTCACAATTTTTTGGAGAATGTCTTCTTTTTTTGTTAAATTTTTGCCCAGGTCTCTCGACCGACTGCTTCCATCAACTCTACCAGATTTTCAAATTGGCGAGGATTGGTTTTATCAATGATTCATACACATATTTCAAACATTATTTTACTATTAATGATATAATAATTTTATTAATTTTATATTTTTCTTCCATTCATTACACTGTCGCACTACGTAGTCACCAGAAAATTTTATTCGACCGATTTTGACAGAAGAAATTGATTTCTAGTCGAACGTTCGCTATCCGTAATAGAGTGAGAACACAATTCGCCAAACTTCTGACGTTTGAGGCGAATGTTATCTTAGCGAGTCGCTAACCGTAATACGAAATAGTCACATTCGCCAAATTTTTCGTTCGACTCGCTAACCGTAATAGGGGTGTATAATTTATGGTGTGCTTCGTGGTCTTAGCCCTACTGGAAAATTTTTCCCAACGAATGTAAAGTTTAGACTTGTCAAGTCTTTCATTTTACCCATCATTCTTTTAAGCTGCGAGATATTTGCCAATATGGACTACGAGCCATCTATTAATTTTTAATTCCATTTTAATTTTTTTGACTTATTTTTTTTTATCTACATGTTTTTAGTTTCAGAAAATATGTACATTTGATACATATATTATATTAAGGAGGAAGTAAAGATTACGGTATACCGCGGTCTAGTAGGCGGCCGCCACATTGAATTTAGAATGACGTCAAAGCGTATTGTATATGTATTCTATTTGCCAAGCTCCCTCATTTGATACCACTATCAAGACGGTTGTAAAGAACGAGGTAATCCGCCATCTTGCTTGGTGCGTTAGCCATATTGAATTGTCTGTGACATCACATAGTCTAGGACACTCTCCGGATCAAGACGAATCCAACTCCAACGACACCTCATTTCTTGAATTCGGTTCCATAGTGTAGGCTGTACGAACAAACAAATAAAACCAGCCTGTACGAAGAGAAACGGAGAAACATATTCAGGCCAATCATGATTTATGAATACAAATTCCGCGTGGATTTTTCAACTTTTCTCTACTCTCCTATTCTGAATAATAGGTATGTTCCTTTACTTTCTGCTCCAAAAATAGTAAGTTATTCAATTTCTTTGACTTTGACAGATTGTTCACTTTCTACCGGAAGAAATTTGCCCAGTAAGAATAAGTAAGATTTTTTAGTGAGGGGAATTTTTTACTCTCTCGTTGCCTCTCTCTTTTACTACTTTTTTGTGTAAAGGAGCCTAATATATATAACAGCGGGAAATTTTTCCCTTTTCACTTTCCTCCTATCCTAAACAAACTTCGAAAAAGGGAAAAAATCCGCAGAGGGAGAAGTAGGTACATATGTATGTATCACAAATGCCAAAAAATTAACGGAATTTAATAATTGTATTTCTCAAAAGTTTTAGCAGAACTCAACTCAACAGGGCCGCCATCAAAATCTATTTACGAGTGGAAAAAGGTATGGGCCGATAAAAAAAAATGTACGCCAGATGGTATAGAGTCAGAGGTGCATCAGTGACAAGGACCTCTGAATTAGGTTCTGTAGATTCTTCGTTGAATCTAATGCATATATTGTGCAGGGCACAGCATACATTATTTATTTTGGCTGCTTTTCCTGGGGTGTATTACAGTTCCCTTGCACCAAGAAGACATCTCCATCCATTCTTCAGGAAGCCATTGGTGCGTTCAACAACGTTCCGACATTGTATGCGACTTGAGATTGCTGACGCTCCATATAAACGCATCATGGCATGCACCAGGATGGGAAGGATCTACGTACTGTATTGTTAATTTATCGTCGCATACCTGAGAACATTTGTGTTAATTATTATTGTTAATGTAATTATTCAATTTGAAACCAATGTGATGTCCCTTTCTGTTGTAATACAGATATTTATTTTCTGAGGGCGCTTTTATCCTAATATTCTTGCCGTCAATGCATCCCACAACACCGGGAATACCATGTTTTATATATGTAGAAGGCCAGGCTATTGCTTCTATTTTCCTGATCACTTTTGCTAAGACCTATCCATCGTGAACATAGCTCTCTTTCAAATACATCTAACACGTTTGCAACAACTTTACAAAAGCTGGATTGGGCAAGACCGGCATCATGATCCTTCCCAACACCAGTTTGATATGCCCCCTCAGCAAAGCGCCGCAATCAAGCACTCAGTTTGACAATTGGTGAGACGGTATAGCTCTTTCTTGCTTCATGGGAAGATGGGTGAATTCGTAAACGCAAGACTTGCCAAGCAAAACATCTGCAAAGCAAATTTTGTAAAGCAGTTGCAACGTCAAAGCATATATTTGCGTTATACAAAAGGAAATGCAGAGTGAAATGAACAGCTTTTATTTAATAGCTGCGCAGATGCTCTTGCTTTTGCGCAAACTACTATGTTTTAGAACTTTTTGTTTTGCAGTAAATTTTGCTTATGCGTTTACGAACATCCTGCTTTGCATATATTGCGCAATATATGCGTTTACGAATTCGGCCGATGCTATGAGCACATTGAGTAATTATTTAAACGCACACTTATTAACACGAAAATATTTTTGAGATCTATGAAAGTAGATTAACATTTTCGAGTGAAACTAACCTACAAATGCATAAGTCTTTGCACTTACATGTTTGGGGGTAATTCCAATGGATTAGAGATGTCCCTCAAGTTCGTCTTTACATTTCGATGGTTTTGGTATTCAATAGCTGCTAATTTCTAAATTCTAAATTCCTCCGCCACTATTTTGTATGCGAATGCGACACTATTTATTCACGAATTTTCCAACGAACAACAACCACAAATCACCTATGTATATTATTTATTATTGTTCATTTATGAAAACAATTTACTTTTTATTTTTGACAGAATTCGCGAAATGACAATTAATTCTCCTAAAAAGCTGATCTCGAAACATGAAAAATTCCCCCTCTCAGATTCGAAGTGAAAAATATTTCTCCATTGTCTGCTATCACACGATGAATCTAGGTGCATGCACCTTCTTCGAATTCTTTTTTGTTATTTCATCCGCTGTTTCAAGCGCTATTACACGTTCATGAATCTAGTTTGACAGTTCTCTTTATTTTTCATTTCGGCGTTGGTCTGTTCATCAAAATAAAGAATCAATAGAACAAACATTTTTCTGTATTTTATTTGTAAACATTTTTTTGTATATCATTAGGTCTGTTTGGTATCTTTTCTGTGTAATGCCCAACATCGCTGTCAAATCATAAATAATTTGAAGAGTGGGGGAAAATCCTCTCAGCAGTGGAAAATTCGTAAGAGAAGTAACCAAACACGTTGTGGGTAAAACCGTGTAAAATCTGTCAAACGTGACAGTGGTGGATATTTCGCTTTAATTTAAATCTGAAGGAATATATATGCGTGTAATTTTGAAGAAATCGGCTGTTTATTCAATAAAAGACTTAAATTTAATAAATAAAAATGCCCAGAGAGGATTTAGAAATTGTGATGGACTTTCTGTCTTCGAGTGAGTCTGAAATGGATTGTGAAACTTCTGGAAGTGATTCAGAAATGATGTCGTTGATTGATTCGGATATTGAAGGGGAGCTCATAAGTGGGGTTTTGGCGGAAACAAAGAAAGCACGAAATTGCGTTAAAAACTATTTGAATGAAATAGTGCCTTCATACACTGAAGCGGAATTTCGTCAACACTTTCGAGTTTCCAAAACTTTCTTTGAGCAGCTAACCGAGAAGTTTGAAAAGTCGGAAGCATACACTAAGCTCCGCCCAGACAAACGTTTTCCCGGACGAAAGCTAGTTAGTTTTCTTTTTTTTAATTAACAAAAAATTATAAAATATATTTAAGGTTTGCTGGATATGAAGCTTGCAGCTATCGTGACTTAGCTGATCGTTTCGATTTGTCACTATGGACAGTATGCCATATGATAGATCGAATAACTATGTTCATTAGTTGTATGAGTTCTGACATAATTAAGTGGCCAACCGAGGACAAAAAAAGGGAAACGTGCGAGTTCTTTAAAAATAAAACCGGAGTTTTAAGGGCAATAGGTAAAAGCACTTTATACTTCGAAATATTTCTGTACCAACATATGATTTTTTCAACACAGGTTGCATAGACGGCACTCATATCGTCATTGATCCGCCAAAACAATGAAAAGACGATTATATTGATCGAAAGGGCAATATGACTTCTACCATGCAAGCTGTATGCGACGAGAAAAAGAAATTCATCGATGTATTCATAGGATTTCCTGGCTCTTGTCATGATAGCTGGATTTTCCAAAACTCTGCTATATATCAGAGCCTACCAACAGCCTGTGGAGGTAATATATATATATGTATAATTTCATACATAGGTAATAACAATGTATGTTATCCTTGCTTTTAGAATATCACTTACTGGATGATGAAGCCTACCCTCTCAGTAACTATTTGATGAAACCCTACCAAGACAACGGTCATTTAACGAGAAAACAGAAATACTTCAATGTTAAATTGAGTTCGAGCCGTGTTGGAATAGAACATACTTTCGGAATTCTAAGACAACGATTCCAACAGTTATACTATTGCAAGTTGAAGGTCATAAAGAAACTGTGTCACTTCATAAGAGCATCGTCTTGCACAACATAGCTAATGAGGACGACATCGAATTCTTATTAAAGGTTGATTCAGATACCAATCCTGATCCCGATCCCGATCATCATGTCGAAATATCTTTAAGCGGACACGCCGCAAGGGATGCCCTTGGCGAAGAAATGTGGATCAATCGGCAAACTTAAATGAAATGTAATGTTCATCTTTATACCAAGATGGGTGCTGATAACGGAGGTGGTTTTAGGGGTGTTAGAGTCCCACACTACTATGGTAATCGAGTACCACCATAGTGTCTATTGAGATTTCCACCTTCGAAACAAAAAAAAAAAAAACGTGGTAAGATTCATCTAATACTTATCCTTATTTTCCTAGCTGAAAATTTATATATTATCTGCAAATTAAAAATAAAAAAACACACAGTTTTTGAATATTTACTTTTTATTTTAAGTAAATAGTTAGTTTATTTATTTATTCCTTAATTAGTGATAAATAATAAGTAAAAGTAGTGATAGGCAATAGTAATTAGTTGTAAGTAGAATTGAGTAGTTAGTAGTTAAATTAAGAATTAATAATAGAATTAAGTAATAATAGTGATAAGCAATAGTAATTAGCACATAATAACTAAAATTAAGTAGTTAGAAGTACAATTAAGAAGAATTAATAATAGAATTGAGTAATTGGTAAAACGAAGTAATTAAGTTTATATATATAAATAAATAAATAAATTGATTTCTTCCTATAACATAAAGGGAACTTCCCGGAACCTCTCCGTCTTATTTTTCACTTTCCGCGCTAAGTACTCGAAGAGTTTATCTGAGTAATCGGACTTCGTCTTATTGATCGCGTCTAGTCTGAGCAGAACTGCTGGATCAATCGGCTTAAATCTTTTTGCCGGTGGGCCTTTTGCAATACAAAAAGAAAGAAGAACAATAAAATATACATATGTATGTAAATGGAAAAAATCTTAATGTTAGAATATAAAACATATAAACATCTTATCAATCAGAATATGATGAAAACAAATAATTAAATATTTATACAAATGTTAAATGTTAAAAATATAAACATTTATTTACCAACGAATCTCCACCAGTTTGCCATCTCTGCAAAGAAAAACCTATATATGTACATATATTCTTACCTGAGGTGTCTGCCTGGACAGAGCTTGCGCCGGCGGCCGTGGATGTCATGGGCCGATTATCGTCTGCCTGCGCAGAGCTTTGGCCGGCGGCGGCGGATGTATGAGGCCGATTTTCGTCATTATTATAGCCGGCAGCGCAAAGAAGTTCCTCCCGGGTTGAGCCTTCGCCTTGGTTTGTGTTCAGAACGTGTTCTGGAAACACACATCTCCGCGTCCCTAAAATAGCATCTTATTGACTAAAATAGAAAAAACCACTCTTTAAATTGTAAATATGTAATATATACATGCAAACATACGTTTCGTAGGCACAAGGCCAGTTTTAGAGTTATGCAGTTTGGCCTTCTTGTATTGTCTTTCCAAACTCCGGAACTTGCCTTGCACCTGAACCTCATTATATCCGTATCCTGCATTCGTCATAGTTTGGCTAATTAACCTCCACATTTTCCTCTTGTTGCTCAGCTCAAATTTCTTACCAACTTTAGGTAGGTACTTTTGAAGCAGAGACAACAAGAGTCTAGTGGGCGCATCTAGCCAAACCATCTTTGGCGAATTTTCTACAGCAGTACCTATGGTATCTTCATTACCTGGCCGCTGGGTGACCTCGTGTTCCTCATCTGCAAAATAACATAAGCAAATATAAATCTAGTTATACCTATGAAGAAAGTATAAGTATCATAATAAATAAACAGAAACTAAGTGGTCATTCCCTATAGATGAATACAAAAATATACTATAGCCGTGTGTTTTATTAAGTGAGTACATACTCACTTTTCAATTTACCCGCACTACAAAAACAAATTCGCTTGCTATAACACTAGGTAAAATTCTCCAAGTAAACGCATTACTTGGTACAGCAGTTTCAGACTCTGAATACCAATGGCGCTGAAATCGGTTAAAGGTTGAAGGAAAATTTGTTTTTGGCATTTGTAATTGGATGTGTCCATAAGTGTTTTCCTTTTTCTTAAATGTAGTTGATAAATGCAGTGCTTTTTTCTGATTGGTTAAAATACATATATTTTATAAATATGAATCTATTTTGTTAGGAAATAATGGTCTGGTTGATAGCATTTAATCCTATCCTATCCTACTTAATCCTACTTAATATATAAATGTGAAAGTTTGGATGTTTGGATGTTTGGATGTTTGTTGCTCTATAACACCTTAACGGTTTAACAGACTTGAATGAAACTTTCGGGAATAGATAGTCTACTTCCTGGATTAGAGATTAGGCTTCTTTTAAACAAAACATACAATCCATTGATTCCATAATTCGAGTTATTCCAATTTCCGCTTTTATTACTTGGTCATTATTTTTGGGTACACCATTGTCATTGATCGTCAGTCTGTTGGGAGAGGGTTGTTTTTGTAGATGTTATGCTCTTCTCTTCGCCACAAATCCATCGCTATCGCTTATTCTTTAATTTTCTTTCTACCCATACGCGCATTGAACGATGGGTAAACCATTGCCATTGATCGTCATTCTGTTGGGAGAGGGTTGTTTTTGTAGATGTTATGCTCTTCTCTTCGCCACAAATCCATCGCTATCGCTTATTCTTTAATTTTCTTTCTACTCATACGCGCATTGAATGAGGGGTAAACCATTGCCATTGATCGTCATTCTGTTGAGAGAGGGTTGTTCGTGTTAATAATTAATGCTCCTTTGGGATTGTGGTGACACAAAGTAGAGGAGGGATGATTTTGCTGATGTTTGCTACCGACTTTAGTTAGTTGTGTTTCTGCTTCATCAGCGTATGGATCTAGATCCACAGAAAGGGGGAAATGCACGATTTTTTTTACTTTCTTTTTTTTTGTCACTTTACAGCGATATTTGGTTACCTTAAGGTTAAGTCAGTGGATACCTTAGAATAAAGTTTTTCCTTTTATTTTAATTCACAAATACATATTATATTGTAGTAGGGGTAGGCAGGCGATGTTGAGTCTTAAAATTAGTAAATAGTTGGTGATTTCAGACAAACCTCACCATTTACTCCACGATCAATGCTTACAACAAAGCCTAATATCTTCGGCGTTTACATAATGTTATTGTACTTTAAATATAAACATTAAGTACAACTATTAGAGACAAGAAACCAGAAAGTACCATTATTTGATGCTCATAAAATACATATTATGTACATATGTGTGTAGACGTGTTTATACACAGGAATATTACATTTCCATCAATTTTTTATGCAATCGTTTCATCTATAGGGAACAACCACTTAGTTCAGATAATAATGTATTGGCTTCAGAATTCTTTAGAAACTTAATTTAAATAATGTCGATTCCTACTACTTCCTTTCTATCATACCACAATCAAATGACGCGACTGATTTTTAGCACGGGCAACGCCGGGCAGGCAACAGCTAGTAAAAAATATTTTTTCGTGCTGTATTGAATTGAAAAGCTTAAAAAAAATTATAATAATACCTTTATACAAAAATGAACTTACTAAGTGCAAAAACAAATACATCGCGCTAAAAGTGACTAATTCAAGAGACCAAAAATCAATGTGGAGAAACCTTAAATATTTTGTCCTTAAAAAGGATAAAAATGAAATAAAAAATGTAATCTTCGGTGATGAAATGTGTAAAGACAATACGATAATAGCGAACAAGTTTAATGAGTACTTTGTGAATAGTGTGAGCGAGATAATTAACTCAATCCAATGTGTGTCATTTGTCAATCTTGTAAGCGAGTCTAACAAAAGATTTTTCTTTACTCATGTGTCCCTAGAATCTGTTGAACAAACGATTAGACTTATTAAGAACAAAAAAGACTTTCAATTTATGAGTCCGAGTATATACTTAGACCAATTCGAAACATTAGGTCCGGTAATGCAAGCAATTTTTAATTTATCTTTGCAAACTAAGAAGTTTCCAGACTCATGGAAGGAATCGATAGTGACACCAATTGAAAAAATTACTGGGACGATAAAGTGTGAAGAATTTCGGCCGGTGAATGCATTGCCACTCTGCGAAAAGGTATTTGAGAAAATTATATATAATCAATTGTATACTTACTTTGAGAGTAACGAGCTTATTATGAGTACTCAGTCTGGCTTTAGAAAAGGTCACTCATGTGAATCAGCAGTTAATTTAGTAATAACTAGCTGGAAAGAAGAACTAGCTAAAAATAAAAGTGTGTATTGTGTATTTCTCGACCTGAAAAGAGCGTTTGAAACAGTGAATAGAGGGTATCTGCTAAATAAAATGGACAAATATGGTATAAAGGACGCTGAGCTTGAATGGTTCGATTCATATCTAAAAAATCGTACTCAAAAAGTTGTAGTTAATGGTGAGAAATCGGCAGCGAAAGAAGTAGAGTTTGGAGTTCCTCAAGGGACTGTTCTAGGAACACTTCTTTTCAACATTTACATCAACGACATGAAATATGCAGTTAAAAATTGTCAATTGGCTTTGTTTGCGGACGATGCAGTTATATATTTAGCCGGTGTTGACAGCAAGACCTGTGAGAGATTAATACAAGAAGACATCAACAGAATCAACATATGGCTCAATCAAAATAAACTGAAGCTAAACATTTCGAAATCAAAACTCCTTGTTATAAATGAAAAACAGCATTACAACAACCTTACTCTAGACGGTGAGATTATCCAGAAAGTAGAAGAAATTAAGTATCTTGGTGTTGTATTAGATCATAAGTTATCTTTTGGATCCCACATTGAATATATTTGTAAGAAAGTCGCAAAAAAGATAGGGTTTTTAAAACGAATCAGGAGTAAAATCTCGATAACAAGTGCAATAAATGTCTATAATGTAATTGTAAAACCGCATTTTGAATATTGTTCGTCAATTTTGTTTCTATGTAGTGATGGTATGTTAGAAAGATTGCAAAAGTTGCAAAACAAGGCAATGCGATGTATATTGAAGTTTAGTCGGTATGTTTCAATCCAGTTTATGTTAAACACGTTAAAGTGGCTTTCAATAAAACAAAGAATTGCGATGAATGTTTTAATTTTTGTCTACAAAATAAAAAATAACTTAATGCCAAAATACCTGTGTGAATATGTTCAATATGTGAGAGAAGTACAACAGTATAATCTAAGAAACTGTAATGATTTAAGACTCCCTAATTTTTTAACAAGTAGATCGCAAAACTCACTTATATATAAGGGATGTATTTAAAAAAAAAGTAATTGAATTTGTAAAATTAAAATACTTGTAGTCCTTAAGTACCACTTATTGTAAAAAGTAATAATAATGTGTATATTGTATCTTTTTTTAACTAAATAGCTTTGCAAAGGCTAAATAAATAAACTTACTTACTTACTTATTTATTTACTTATACATACAAAACTATAAGCCTTTGTATGGTGAATTTGTAGGTAACATTATAGCGCAGCAAAATAAGAAAAAAAAAATTAAAATTATTAACACACTTTCCCGAGATAAATACGATTTTCACTTAAATTGATTAAAAAAAATTTATAAAAAATTGTGTTTGAAGACCAATATCTCGAAAATGAAAGCTGGAATGGTAACAGCCATGGGCTGCTGTGATAAGCATTGATCAACTGTCTATCACACGGACCCACTTTGGTTTAATACACCAGAATTTAAAATTGAATAATTATTGGTACCAACCTACTTCTCTGAATGAACTTTTTTAAACCACATGTACAAAGCTCGTTCTCCGTAGCAACTTTTTTAAATACCCTCTAGGATCCCTCCCTCCCATACGTTTTTTTTTTCATAACATGGACCACTCCGTAGTTACTTTTTTAATCATAAATTCCTTTAACCTATATACCGTGAGTGCATTATAAAATAAAAAAAGGTGTGTGTTTTTGAACGCAGCTTCTTTAAACTCAAGCAAAAAATGTAAAACAAAGAAATCAAGAGCCAACGTGTCAAAAAGGTAAATATTTAAATATTTGAAATTATATTAACAATTAATTAAATAAATATATGTGCATCCACATTTTCAAATTATAGACCATCAAAACGTTGGACCAATGAGGAGACAAGGGCGTTTTTGCATTTTTATAGTGCGAGGAAAAATGAATTTTCAAAATCCCATAATAGGAAAAAACGTTTGGGCTACAGTCATATCTTAGAGGATATGATATACGCAGGCTTCGTAAGTACATACTAATATTAAATTTTTGTTCAATTAAGGAATTGCTTACATCCAACATTTAAGGATCCGGACATAAATATCATGCAGTTGGAAATCAAAATGCAGACGCTGATGAGGGCGTACAAGGCCTCTAAGGATAACGCTAATAGGACTGGGGCCAGTCCATGTCCACCGCCCTTTATGGAGCAAATGGAGGAAATTTTTGGGGATAAACCCATCCGTTCCACCAGTCGTGCATTGAATGTCGGTACGGCGAATTTGCCTACGGTAAGAAATTATTTTCAGTTGACAAAATATTTTGTTAAATTTTATGTTTTTAATAGAACTGCGAAAACGTAAGCCCTTGCGTACCCTCCGCGTCTGCTCCAACTACACCATCAGCAAATTTTAATTACGTTCCACCAGTTACGAATTTGCATACGGTAAGAAATTATTTTCAGTTGACAATAAATTCAAGTTGTTAAATTTTATGTTTTTAATAGAACTGCGGGAACGTAAGCCCTGGCGTACCCTCCCCATTTGTTCCAACTACACCATCAGTCAATTTGGATAACGTTCCACCAGTGACACACGAACAGCCAGCCACCTTATCAGCAACCGCCACGACATCTCAAGCCAGGACACCTTTGCGCAGCCCAAAAGTAACGCGGTCACAGTACTTTGCTATGCGCCTCGACCAAAGGGAAAGGGACCTGGCAGGAATCGCTGAAAGGTGGAAAGAGAAATGCGAATATCGCGCAAAAAAAATAAGAGTTAATCAGAGAAATCATAAAAAAACAAATGATTAACAGTTTATGAATTGTATATTTTTTTCTGTAACTTTTCAGCTTAAATTATATTTTGTTCGCACAAATATTGGAACAACATTTGCCGGGGACTTAAATTGTTTCCCGGTTCAGCTAGCGGGGCAGTGGGTAAGAAGGCAGTTTCTTCTGAATTGTACATCACGAAGGTATCATTATTATCAATGCATATATTTTGCAAAACACATGCACTTAAAATTAACTTTTTTATGGATTCAAGATTTCGTTGCTCTGTGAATTTATTCAATCTCCGAAATTTTCCTTTCAGCAATCCAAAGGCATTTTCAACTACCATCCTTGTAGCTGAGTGTAGGTAGTTAAATGCTCTATGTTGGTCAGTAAGTTGGCCGTAGTCTTTATATGGAGGCACTAGCCAGTTCGAAGCAGCGTAGGCTGAATCACCCAACAAAAATGTGTTGTTTGGAAACAGCTGGGTGTAATTGATATGCGCTCGACTGTACAAAGTAGATCTTCGCAGAACCCGACTATCGTGCAAGGATCCTGGTTCGCCGACACAAACGTCGATGAACTTTTTGTTAGCATCAACGACGGCTTGCAAAACGATGGAAAATGTTTGCTTGCGGTTATAATAGCACTCTTTGTTTAGCTTAGGAGCAGCTTTTGTAATATGTGTACAATCTACAGCACCAATTACACCCCGCAGTTTCTTTTTTGCTTCGAACTGTCGACAGTTTGCATCAATACGATCTCCTTGCGGCCACTTAATATGCTCGCTAGCTATTGAAACTAACCAGCTGCTTGCACGACCAACTGCACCCCAAGCTGAAGATTTCGGGACGCCGAATAAATTCCCCAGTTGCCTAAAAGTAATTGTGTTACTTATGTACCACAAGTACATATAAAATTCTTTTCTGGCTCCGATTTTCGGTCTTCCACATGTAAAAGTTGTTGCAAACACAGCCTGAGAAGATAGTGCTGAAATAAAAAGAATAAAAAGAATAATTTGGTACTTAGGAGACGAATTTACTTACTTATTAATTGGCTTACAGTTGAGCGGTTAAGTCGAAGATACGACCTAAAATCTTCTTCACTATACGCATCGATAGTGTCCATGAAGTGTTCCACTTTTGAATGGGTTTCTTCCACATCTACAATAGAGTCATCAGAGCTCAATCTACTTGTATAAAATTCTTCAAAACTGGACTCATTTTCATCACTCGAAGATTCGAGCAATAGCAAGAGCATCTGCAATAATAAAAGAAAACTTATTTTTCCAAATGCTTGTGTTATGTTTAAAGTTTTCTTACCTCTGTCGTTTCGTTATCCATATTTGATTTATTTATTATTCTTCGTTTTTGTTTTCTTCCTTGAATTATTTTCTTCCACTGAGATAAAAAAATTAATATGACATTCATACGTCAAATGTGACAATTTGAAAATAACAAAACAGCTGTACAAATAGTGAGTATAGAAGTGAGTATACCCGTTTTTTTTGTGATTCCAAAAGTGAGTATGTACTCACTTTAAAAAAAACACGGCTTATATCTGTATCTAAAGGGTTTTTCAATAAGATTATGTATGGAACTCGATTTCTTTTGCATGGCCACCACGGGCAAGCGTTCGTGAGATAACACGTTCTCCAAACTTGGTTTCCAATAAATTGGTTGTGA
Organism: Brachyopa scutellaris; assembly: GCA_949775065.1. Lineage (NCBI taxonomy): Eukaryota > Metazoa > Arthropoda > Insecta > Diptera > Syrphidae > Brachyopa > Brachyopa scutellaris. Next base: position 34,613,432 of record OX459113.1, on the reverse strand, counting down.
CATTCGCTGTGTGGCTTGTGGCGCCGTCCTGTTGGAACCACATGTCCTTCAAGTCCATATCAAAAATATTCGGTTATCATTGAACGGTAGCGATTCCCATTCACAGTAACGTGCCGGTTTTGATCATCACGGAAGAAGTACGGCCCAATGACACCGCCGGCCCATAAACCACACCCAACCGTCATTTTTTCGGGATGCAATTATGACTCATGGAGTACGTGAGGATTGCTGCCTGACCAATACCGCATATTTTGTTTATTGACGAAGCCATTCAGCCAGAAATGAGCCTCATCGCTGAAGATGATTTTTCGATGAAAATCCGAATCATTTTCAAGTTGTTGCTCAGCCCAATTCACGAACATACGACGCTTCTGGTGGTCAAGCGGCTTCAGTTCTTGCGTCAATTTAATCTTGAAGCCTCAGCGGCAGCAATATTCTCGACACTACGGGCACTTCTTTGTCTCACTGGCACAGGAACATTTTGTACTGTGCCTGTGGATTCAAATTTTTCCACTAGACGCTCAATTGTTGATCTGCTAGGACGATTATGACGACCATAAATTGGACGTAGCGCTCTTAACGTTGAGGCCACTGACTCCGAATTTCGGTAGTAAATTTTAATAATTTCGATTCGTTGTTGGCTCGTATATCTTTCCATCAAGAAATGGCAAACCTTACTGAAGAGAAATGTCAAAAGAGCGGCAAGAAATATGGCGTCGTTTGCTGTCCCTGTCGCTCTACTTTTGTAGCGTCCCTGTTGAAAAACCCTGTATATACATACATATAGATACATATATAGACGCAACAGCTGTTGGCAAGACTTTCACCTGATTCTAATATCTCATCTAAAGAAAGTATCAGAATTCGTTTCTTACTATTGCGCTTAATTCGCAAATGTTAAGCTCCACAAAAACACACTACTTGACTTTTTCGAGTCTTAAATGTTCAAATAAAATTGTATGTACTTAACGACTCCATCCAGAGCTGACGTCCGGAAAACAAAGCGGTCGTTCGGCTGAAAGTCATGTCCCTCTGAAGCCCTCGTACTTTCAATCTTACTTACTTAGTTGGCGCTACAGCTCGAGGTGAACCTGGGCCTGCTTCTCGCAACCATTTGTGTGTGCGTGTTACATTTTTGCACGAATGGAAGGGACCTGCAGTTTTTTGCCGACTCCGAACGGCAAGTTGAGAAGCTCAATCGTGACAAATGATACTCTTTGATGCTTGTCAGACATTCGAAAGAGGTGGGCACTGTGAAAAACTGTTAGGTGTTTGCGGCGGGATTCGAACCCAAGACCGCTGGCTCAGTAGTCCGACGCACTACCCACTTGCGCTACGGTACTTTCAATCAGCATAATTTTATATTCTTCATCTAAAATATATATAAAAGTTAAATTTCAATTGTTAAACTCCTGCTGAAAAGTGTACTTACCCTCTTGAACCCTTAAATAAGTGCGTGGAGATAATTCCACATCAATTTCTATAATCTTGTCCATTTATCACTAAAAATAAATCTCTATATATAAAAAACTAGTTAGAACTCGAGAACGGCGAGACCGATTTGGATAATTCTTTTTTTGTTTTGTCCGTCTGAATGTTAAGAAGAGGAATTTCGGTAAAACACGAAGGAGAAGCCAGAAAAATTTAACTCACCTTCTTCTTTTATTCTTATTTTTCTTTGATGCTTTTTTTTCGCTTTCTTTTTTTTTCCACTAAAAAGAAAGATTTTCATTTATCTTATTGAATATAAACTAACTCACCTTCAATTGTCTACGGTAGTTAATATTTTCTTTTGTGTCTTTCTACGTTTTTTATTTGATTTTCCAAGCTTACCAAACTTTTCTTTTACTTTTTAAAACAATTGAGGAATGGAAATGACATTTCATAATTGTCAGATGGCTGGTTTGACAGAGTCGTTGAACCGTACCCAAAGAAAAAGACGATGTAAGAATTCGTAAGCTCTAAGTTGAGGGGACATTTTTTACTCTCTCATTTTTGGCTGTCATCAGACAAGAAATTCGTAAGAACCTACGCATTCGTACGAATTCGTGAGTTACCAAACAGACCTATTTATTCTCGTTTCGGTGCATTATATGAAACATAAATAGTAAATCAAACTTCACTCAAAATGCAGCAAAGAAGGTCAAAACGGAGAAGGTTTAACTTAGGAAACGCGATGTGGGTCGGCTGTTCGCACTGGCCAAGTCCGAAAAATAGTATTAACCGCTGTGCACAGTGGGTGAAATGGCCAATCTAGGGGGAAATAAGTCAGCTTTCATCGGATTGTTCATTTTGTTGCATATATGTGGTATTTCTTGGTTTCAAACGATTGTTAATAAAATTATCTAATACCCAGTTCAAGAATTAAAAAAAAAATTTATTTGCAATTCACTTTTTTCCATAACAAAAAAAATATATAAAAAAATATTCTTTAAAAAAAATTAGATTTCTTGTTCATTAATTTTATTTCAGAAAAAGTCATCTTCAGATATTTCTTCCTCTTTTTCGTCTTTTTAAATATCTTCATCGCCTTCATTTTCTGCATCTTCTTGGCTTTCTTCATCTTCTTCACCCTCCTCATGTCCTTCATTTTCTCTAGCATTAGAGCTTTGCCTTGCTGGTATTGCTGGATCAGACAATAAACTCAGCACATCTTCGCTGAGAGGCTGTTTGTTGTTTCTTTGAAGTGAAGCAGTTTTGGAAATGGAGGAAATAATGGGATCAGAAGAAACAAATAGGACATTTAACAACTCAATTGGGCAGCGAACATTAACTTTGCATGAGATTCGCTTTCCACAAGAGAGGACACTTTTGCACGTTTTGCAGGATTTCCGACCTCCAAAAAATCCTTTACAGGACGTCCAAGTCCTGATGATCCCGCTTCTGTGTTAAGAAGGTCTGTTTGGAAGTGAGGTAACGCAATATTTCCGTCTAACCAGCTTTCATTTTGAACCTTAAACAAATCCGCTCTTCGCCCTTCCACCTTTGAGTGAGCTTAGAGGTGAAATTTTGCAAAATTTGTTTTGTTTTTCTGCACTGTTCCTCATTACCACTATTATTTAGACCAGTTTTATTGAATACATAGCCAATAACAGAAGCACTCCTCTCTTGGGTGGCATCCTCACTTCGCCAAACTTCAAAAAGCTCCTTTTTGGAAATTGACATGGCACCTTAAACAACTAAATAAAATCTTCAGTAGCAAATAGTTGCAATTTATTTTTTCAAAAACTTACTCGGCATAAACTAGTTTATTATCTAGACACAACCAAATAGCGGTAGTTTGCGGATGAAATATTTAAAAGTTCATAAAAATATGAAAAACCTGTTTTTTTTCGGGCTCTTTTTTAATCAGCCCGCTTAAAATCTATGTTTGCAAATAGAAGTTGGTGATTTATATTGATAATTATTATTGTTTAAATAATAACCTTCCTCAGTATATAAAAAGAATTAAAAAAAACGCTTGCACTTTTTTCAAACTGGGTTGTTTATGTGACCACTTACGCGTCGAAATAAATAATAAATTAAAGCGAAAATATCACGACCTCCAAAGGGGGATCCTTCATAGTCAAGCTGTGTGTCAACCAATTTCATTATTTTTGATTGGACTAGAGACTATATTTATCAAAGCATAAAATTGCAAGCAAAAATTGGGAATTTGTCATTATAAATTTTGGGACTTATTTCCCGCTAGATTGGTCGTTTCACCCACTGTGCTGCGGTTGGGTGTTTTTTGGTTTCTTGGGCGATTACCATGACTGGAAAAAATCCTTGACATTAACTCTATAAGAGAAGAGGCTGGCTGTGTTGATACAAGGCATCGGTTAACGCATTTCTGATTCATCCTGAGCGGAGTGTTCATTATTGAAGGATTGGCCAATTTTGGACGTGCTTACTTATTCAATAGTGCTTCGATTCGGATTGTTGTCGGATGATGAATCAAGAGACCGGCTGGTTTGATGCGAAGGGAACTGGCGAGCTGGTAAATCGATTATCATTGGATACGTTTTTAGTTGGGAATTCTTTGAGTCAATATATGTCTGATGGGCTTCGTTCGGCGGTGATGATAATAGCGGGAACCGCAATGATGATCTACATACATATATGTATGTGATATTTAAATCACGACTGAATTGATTCCGTGTGTGAGTGAATTTTACTTTTAATTAACTCTGTGGTTATATTTGGAGCCAAATGCTTAAGGGAATCTATTATTATTTCAAATGAATCGGTCCTCTTTACTCTATCGATGTAATCAGGATGTTCAACTACATACAGATTTTGGTTCATCTCGTACAGCCATAGAAACTCCAAAGTAAGTTCTTCGTCCATGCAATTTCACTGCCCATTTTCTGCGAGTTAAACCTGCTTCTACGCGCAATGCATAATCAAAACAGCTGTGTTTGTTCCAGTGCATTGCATTGAAGTCTACTCCACGCATAACGAAACCATATGAAGCAAAATATTAAAAAAACAGATGAAAGCAAAGAGAAATGTCAAATTGTTTTATCGAAAATTTTACCCACGCGAGCGCGTCACGGTAGCTTTTTATCCCATCTTTTTAAATCTTTTTTCTCTTTTGCACTCACGTTGTTCGGAAAGACGCATGCACCTAGATTCGTCGTGTAATAGCAGACATTGATTCAGAATAGAAGTATTTGATTCTCGAGAAAAATACAATTTTCGAGGAAAAATTCGCCGGAAATATTCATGATTGGGCTGATTATGTAGTGACGCAGCGTTGCCACTCACAATACACAGTGGTTCCGCCGTAGGCCAAAAGTCGAAAAATTCATTGTAAAAGTTTTCACCCAAAACCACTTAAGCTAGCTGAGAACAACCCAAAGCTAATATCAATGAGAAAAAAAATGATCCATTAAGTCAAAACCGTTTGATTTTCATCTCCAAACTGATCTCATTGCAAGCCCATCGCTTTTGAGTTTTAGTACTCTGCAAGTAAGCGTCACTGGATTTTCTATTTTTCATCGTGCTAACTACATACTTACTTACTAAAGGAGCTCGAAGCGCTGACTGACTATATGACCCTCATTTTTGTTTTTATTATATGACTAGCTGACCCGACGGTCCCGTCCAATATTTGGTGAAAATAGAATAAAACCAAGTACTAATTTTAAGAATTCGAATAGTTTTATTAAAAGCTAAAAAAAGAATAGAACAATGATGATAAATTGATGAATGATTTTCAATTTAAAGTTGCATTTTTTGGTTTCCGCTCCGGCCGGCGCGTAAATGAAGAGTGAGGATGGTTTCCCAACTCGAGAACATGCCACGTATAGCTGGCCGTGTGAAAAGCATGACATTTCTAGATTCATGCCGCACACTTCCAGCTATTGCCCTTGTGACTTGATTAAAAACCTCCAACAGTTAATAAAAGAAAACTTCCGATTAGCGGTAAATCTGCACTGGAACAAAAAAAATGGGGCTGTAAAAGCCAACAACCCCAGTATGTTCCCGCAAATAAATAAAATATTTCGGAGGAATAATCTCAACGACCTTCCATGTCTCAAAATTCCTCGAAATACGGACAACGAACGAATACTTGTGACAGCAGGTATAGATCCAGTAAATGCAGTCGATGACGACAATTTCTTTTTGATCGAAGATCCGCAGGAGAAGGTTGAGGCTATAGGAGTGACTTTTCAGGAAGTGTATAAGGTGAATAGCAGTATTTGCCCGAACCATGACCTGGAGAATCGAGTCCTTGTGCACAACTTCTACCTTCGAAATGAACTACAGCAATGGCGATCAGAGAACATCGGTTTCACCGAGTTTAATGAAGACAATAGGGCAAATAATGCCATCGCCAACGAAGGGATACATCCCCCGTTCTTATCGAAGGTAGAGCTCCAAGCGATCTTCGAATCATTGAGAAAGAAGAAGTCAGTGGGAATCGATGGAATATCTAACATTGTGCTTAGACATCTCCCTCTAGAAGCGGTAGACATTTACTGCATTTTGTTTAATAATGTGCTGAATAATGCACATTATCCAGCGCATTGGAAAACAGTAGTGGTAAATCCTATCCCTAAAAGGGGTAAGGACAATTCCAATCCGGCAAATCTCCGGTCAATAAGTCTCCTTCCGAACATCAGCAAGGTATTCGAAAAAGCGATCAATAGAGCCCTGACTAAGTGGGTTGACGACAAACATATAATTCCAGATAACCAATCCGGATTTAAGGCGGGGCATGATACCATACATGCCGCGTCTAAACTCGTATCGGATATCCAATGAAACAAAAACCAGAAACAATGCACGGGTGCCTGCCTGGTTGACTTGGAGAAAGCCTTCGATACCGTTTGGTTAGAGGGACTTTTTTACAAGTTGAGCAGGTTGAGCATAAGTAAACCACTGCTGTACATACCTTATAATATGCTCACCAGTAGGCGGTTCATTGTGAAAAATGGCAGTGTGACCTCTGCTGGCACTTTTGAAATTAAAAATGGTCTACAACAGGGTGCGGTTAATTCGCCGATCCTTTTCAATATTTACACAAGTGATCTCGTAGGGTCTCTTCACCATGCTATTGCGTACGCAGATGATTTGGTCGTGTACAGATCAGGACCAAAGATCGAGGTCATTGCAATTCTCTTGCAACGTGACTTCGATAAGATTCAGCGATATTGTGACGACTGGAAGTTGAAGATCAACCTCCAGAAGTCAGAAACCATCTTGTTTCGGACGCCGTTGTCTGGGGCCTCATGGGACACCAGAAAGAATTGGCGAAAGTTCGCAATCATTGGACGACACGTGCGGCCACTTGCATGTCGAAATGTAGTCAGATACCTCGGGCTGTGGCTAGACCAGTATCTGTATTTTAACAAACATATAGATGCTGCTCTGGCCAGAGCCAGAGGCGCTTTTGCCCTTACAAAGAGACTGTTTTATAGCAGCCAACTCGATGCGAGGGTAAAGGTTATCTGCTACACGGCCCTTACACGGCCAATGATAGCATATGGTTGTCCCGTGTGGTTCAACGTCGGACCAAGTTCGATGGAAAGGATTCGGGTGTTTGAGAGGGCTTGTCTTCGGGCTTGCCTTCGTTTATACAGAACACCAGAGTCTGAGTACAAAAAATTCTATTTCAATGAGGTCCTATACAATAGGGCTAACTTAATAAGAGTGGATAATTTCCTGATCAAGATGACTCGAAGGCACATTGCAAGAGCAATGAGTTCGATGAATAGCCTGATCTTCGGGGCTTATTACCCCAATTTCACGTACCACGAAAGAGTGCGCCTTAACGGCTTCATTCCACCAGAAGCGTTCCTCTATTTTGACCAACAGGGTCTGATCCAGGATAGATCAGCGGTACCGCTAATCTTCCATGTTGCTCGCAAGACTGTGGATAGGCGGCTCAACTACGACAGAGACGTCGCACAGAGCCAAACGGAGCGCCTCCGGTTTAGTAGGTCGGTTTCGGGGCGATGGGCACGATGTTGAACAGCAACATCAGAAATTCTGGTGGCTGTTAGAAGCAAATGGAATTCCGTTCGATCCGGGGTAGACCCCAAGGCATAGTTGGCCGCCTGTTATGTTTATTCATGTAGACATGCCGTGGCGGGCTTACGTAGGTTTAGGTAGGATAGGTCTATTTAAGTTTTATAAAAAAAAAAAAAACAGCACAGCACTTTGCTAACAAAAAAAAATATAAAAACAAATAAAAAACCACAAAAAAAATTATAAAATAACACAGCACAAAAAAACAAAAAAAAATTACGTATTTAATTACGTAGCTAGAGTTAAGATAGGTTAAGTAGTTGTAAGTTTTATTTAAGGTAGTTTTAAACAAAAATTAAAATGTTCTTTTGCTAAGTTTTTTAAAAAAAAAAATTTTTCTTAGCTTTTAAATTGTAAGTTTAATTAAAATTCAATACTTTAAGTTAGGTTACGTCGAAAGACATAGTATAAGTATTAAGTTTAGCTTAGAGTGCCCGTGTGGGGCCAGTAAGTTAGAGTACGATAGTTAAGTTAGTTGAGCTAGTTTTAAGCACTTTTGTCTAGCATGTAAGGAATACTTGAATTAACAAATAAAAATGCATTAAAAATGAAATGAAATGCCCTTGTGACTTGTTTATGGTCATCGCAAACGCATGTTTCACTGGGAACTGAATGCGTTCGAACTGGAACGGAAAATCGGTTGAAGTCAATGGAATTCGCGGAATTAGGCATTCTTCTTCCTTGAACGGCCCTTTCAAAATCCTTGCCACTATCACATTGTTCAGTAGCTTCGTTACTATCAGTCGGGTTCCATTACACAGTTTCGGGGCATGAAGATTTCGTAGCATAATGACAGATCCAACTTTAAAACGCAAATGATGAGGCGGCATGCCAGGCAAATCCAAAGAGTTCAGGAAATCCACTGGATAATTAACGACTTCGTCTTCGTTTCAATGCGATCGATCGATTTGTATGAACGCAATTCTCCTGGAATTTGATTCTGAATCGTCCAATTCAAGTCATTGACATCAATATTTTTCACTGCTAAAATTGCGCGTGCGCTCAACCAATCGTAGTTACGATAATTTTGACCATTGTTCGGATACACATAAGTGATGAGTTCATTTTTCGTTGAAGTGAATTGGCAAATCGTAGGTGGAATCGATATTAAACCACGATATCTACCGGAATTTTTCCATTTCTGACTCTCAGCAGTTCCTTGGGGAAAACTTCTGCGGCTCTATTCTGTTACAGGAACAATCGCATATTAATACACAATGGAATCATTTTTTACGTATTGCCACATATACGATGACTTGAGACACGCGTTTGATTTTTATTTTTATTTTTGTTGATTTTCGTTGATTTGCAGGTTTAACGGAAGCTTCAGTGCTGAATGTGCCATTCTTCCACCTTCCAACAGTGTTGCAGTAATTTCTGTAGATGCGAGAGCTAACGCAATTCCATTTTGAGCACGTATTGCTGCTTACATCAATGATATCAGGAACGTTTTCCCAGTTCCACCGGGCGCATCAAGGAAATATAGTCCACCATTTCCACCATCGACAGCCTTCATCAGTTGATCATACGCACTCTTTTGCTGTTCATGCAACAGTGAAACATTTCTTTGTACTTGTTGTTGAAAAGTTATCGTGTCGTAAGCACGCTCGCGCTCTAACACACGATTCCATACATCTATAGTTTGACGATTTGGCGATATCATATGAATTCCAGTCAATAGTTTGCTACTCATAAGCAAACACAAATCTTCAATTAGCACTAACGCTTCATTGTAGATGTCAAAAAGAATACAAAAGAATACCTTTCCAAAAAAAAAGAATCATAAAATTCGGTGTTGCTGAACTCGAGATATATATTTGTCTGTCTGTTTGTCTATTTGTTTATCTATATATGTATCTATCTGTCTGTCTATCTATCTATCTACCTATCTATCTATGTGTCTGTCTGCCTGTCTGTCTGTTTATATGTCTATCTGTCTATCCGTCTATCTGTCTATATATCTATCTATCTGTCTATCCGTCTATCTGTCTGTCTTTCTGTCTGTCTATCTGTCTGTCTGTCTATCTGTCTGTCTGTCTATCTGTCTGTCTGACTCTCTGTCTATCTGTCTGTCTCTCTATCTGTCTGGCTGTCTATCTGTCCATCTATCTACCTGCCTGTATATCTGTCTGTCTGCCTATCTATTTGTCTGTCTATCTGTCTATCTGTCTGTCTTTCTGTCTGTCTATCTATCTATCCATCTATCTGTCTGTCTATCTATCTGTCTATCTATCTGTCTATCTGTCTGCCTGTCTTTTATCTGTCTAGGACAGACATTTCAATACATAAAAAAAATAAAAAAATAAAGACTCGAAATTCCCATAGAAAACCCACAATTCAATTTTTTAGATTTTACCGCTTTTCCTTTTGGGTTTTCAAAATTTTCTTTTTTCCCGAACCTTCGCGTAGCAATTACCAACAAACCCGCTGAAGGAAGTATCCAATTTAGTTCAGTCGTTTTCAAGTTTTACGCGTTCGAACAACCACGATTCATTTATATATATATAGATGTCCGCAGAGGTAAGCACTGATGGGAAGATTTGTATGAAGTGCTGGATACGTGCTTCAAGAGAAGGCAATGGAAAGTTTATATGGAAGTTTTACCTAAGCGCTTACACACTGCATCCTATGAAATCGCTTACTATTTTTCCCGCTGGATTGCTAAACGACTAACACCAGCATTTAATGATGAGCCATATTGATGCATATTTTGACCTGGTAAACCTCCGTTTGTATAAGGCACACCACGACACAGATCTATTTACTTTGATTCAATCAGTATTACGAGTAGTATGACGTATGAGGTGTGATTGCATATTTTGCACATACATATATACCAATTTGTCGTGTCTTTCTTTTTAACTGTTGATTAAAACCATTATCCCATATTATTGGTATAACATTTGACACAATTATTCAGCGATAAACACTTGCTAACTAGCCCAACATAAAAAGACAATAGAATTGCCATGCAAATAAATCAATATCGAGGACAACATCGGCTGGCTAGTGCTTGGAGTACATTACACCCACCCGATAGCTCATAACCTAAAAAACAATACGTATCCCTGGTTTCTTCCCTTCAGATCCTCGTACACAATTTTTTCATTTCACACTCTGATATTTACACAAATTAAATATTAACTTTATCGACTAGATGTCGCCGTCTTGTATTCCTTTCTAACTGTAGGGAACGAGTGAGTATACATGCAAACATGTATGATACATAAAGTGCAAGATTGAGGACACTAGGACGATAACTGATTACAAAGAGGAGAGAAATTGATATGTTGTATTCGCAGTTCGCCAGCGATTCCCCATACTTACAAGTACACAGTCCCCTGAAGCAATAGACAAGGAATCCCATGTTTGTGTGTTGTGTGTTCTTATTTGACATGAACTCATTTTGAAATTGAATATATTGGAATAAAATGGAAAGAAATATCTAAAGTCATACATATATGTACATATATGTACATGTATGTACAGGGTGGCTGATGAAAGCAGCTACCAAAAGAAAAAATTTAATAACTTTTTTTCAATTTAATGAATCTGATTAATTTTTTTTATTATGCAGATTGATTTTTAGATTTAACAAAAATGGATAACAAGATGGAGTCCGTAGTTTCGGTTCAAAGAGAGTATAGGCGCACGTTTGGCGGCAATCCTCTGACCATAATGAGACTTGTTAACAATTTTGCCAAGCATGGGACAGTCGAAAGAAGACACAATCGCTGCTGTAGCTGCTGCCATACAAAACAATCCAAGAGTTTCGACAAGAAGCTTATCTGCTGAAATGGGTATAAGCAGACAGTCATTGCAGTCAATTATGCACAATGATTTGGACTTATTCCCATATAAAATTCAAATGGCCAACAAACTGAACGCGGCAGACTTGACGATTCGCTTGGAATTTGGCCAGAAGATGCTTCAAATGGTGGAAGAGGACGGAAACATGTTGAACTGTCTTCTTATGTCTGACGAGGACCATTTCGATTTAAACGGCAACATAAACAAACAAAACTGTCGAATATGGAGTGCTTCCGACCCACAGATACTCGATGAGACGGAATTGCATCCACTTCGTGTCACAGTGTGGTGTGCAGTTTCATCACGCTGCACTGTCGGGCCCTACTTCTTCGAAGAAAACTGTCACACCGTTACGGTTACTGGAGACCGTTACTTGGGCATGTTGAAAGAGTTTTTCTATCCAGAATTACGCCGAATGAGAATTTCTTTCAACTCTGTGTGGTCTCAGCAAGATGGTGCACCTACTCACATAGCCCAGCCTGTTATGACAGAATTGCGACGAAAATTTCCCAATAAGCTGATATCCAGAAACTCCACATTCCGTTGGCCTCCCAGGTCGATTGACCTTACTGCACCTGACTTTTTCTTGTGGGGTTATTGCAAACAGGAAGTCTACAAAGCAAAACCAATAAATTTGAATGAACTAAAGCAATCCATTTGAGAAACAATTGCGGCTATTCCTGTCTCAACTCTCCAAGCAGTGATGAACAACTTTTTGGTAAGATGCCGCACATGCATCAACGAGCAGGGGCGGCATTTAAAATCCATTTTTTTTAATACTAATAAAGCTATATTTAATAAAATTGAATGAGCTTTAACATAAATAAAAGAAAAATGAATTCCATACACTGAAAGAGTTTCTTAATGTAACAATATTCATCAGCCACCCTGTTGTGAAAATATTCTCCTCCAGATTTAGCTTTTCTTAAGAAACAGAATAAATTGTTATTTCATTGCATTGGGTAAATTTGCTTTGATTGTGTTTACCATAAAATCTTCAAAACAGCCCCCATATTTAAATACATAATACTATGTGGTGGGCTGCTTCATAAGTCAGTGACTTTTGTACGAAAGTACAAGCCTTTAGGAGATGGGAAAAAACTGTAGGTCACTTTCATTCGTGCAAAAATATAACACACACAAATGGTTACTAGTAATTGGTCCTGGTTCACGCCGAACTGTACCGCCACCTGAGGTAGTAAGGAAGTATGTACTCGTAGATACTTTATTCTCAAAAAAAATCTTACGTTACTTACTTAATGGGCTCTTAATCCGTGCGACCACGACTATACTCTGAACATCGTCGTTCCATTCCGTCTTGTTTCGTACTTTCTAGTACCTAAGCATTTCCCGTAGTCGGGTTTTAGTTTTTTTAACTTAATTTTTTATTTCCAAATTTTTAGTTTCAGAAAATATGTAGAGTGTAAGCAATGTCGTGTTTTACTAGTCAAACCCTTGCATTTGATACCCATTTTAAGGAGGTTCTAAAGATAACGCTAATCCGCCATCTTGAGACGTCCGCCATATTTAATTTAGAATTTCTGTCAAAGCGTATTGTATTCTACTAACCAAGCCCTTTTATTTGATACCACTATCAAGGCGGTTGTAAAGAAAAAAGAAAAGAAAAATAGAGGTAATCCGACATTTTGGGGCGTCTACCATATTTTTCAGTGACATCACATAGCCTAAGACACTCTCCGGATCAAGACGAATCCAACGACACCTCGTTCATTGAAATTGGTTCCATAGTTTAGGCTGTGTGAGGTGACATCCTTACATTCAAACAAACAAACAAGCAAACAAACCCAGCCTGTGAAAATCATTAGGTTCCCTTCCTTTGACCTAGTCGGGTAAAAACAGAGGTTCGCTCGTCCTTGTCGTCTCGAACTTCGGGGCTGGGATTTGAAGATCCCCTTAGCTGGAGCATTATTGCCTATTTGTTCGATGCGATCGAGCCAGTGTAGACATTTTTGACCTGTGAATCCACATTTTGATACAGCTCATAAAATTTGCTTTCATATCTTCTTTTCTATTCGCCCCTCTCGCATATGGAACCAAATATCCGACGAAGAATTTTTCTCCCGAAAGTGTTCAATAGCTCCTTTGTTTTCCTGCTTATTTTCCAGCACTCCATAGAGCAGAACTGACAGGATCAATGCGCATACATGCATGAATTTCATCTTTCGAGTAAGGCGTTTTGAACCCAGTTGCTCCTCAAACCGAAGTAGCGTTGGTTGCCTGCGGTAAGTCTTTGTCGAATAAGGTGTCATTCATGGAGTAGATGCAGGTAAGCTGCATATCTCATCAGCTGAGCGCATTGATTGAAGATGTGAAGGCCCTTCCGTATTGATATCTGCCCTGCACCCTATCTGTTCCACCACTAGATTGAAGAAGTCATATGATAGCGCATCTCCTTGCCGAGATCCGGTGTACATTTGAAATACATAGTTCAGAAGTACTGCACTCACGTATTTTCCGCAGCGTTAGGCATCCAAGTCCTCATGATTACGTGGACGCGAGTCCGCCTGACACCAGAGGTTTCTCCGCCTATAATTCTACTATGATGGTTCCTTCATCATCTCTACACGTTTTTGTAAAGAACGCAATTCTTGAATAAATAATCAACTTTATAAACAAATAAGTATGTAAACAGCCATCAAATAAGTACAGTGAACTGGTTTACAAAACAACATACATATGTAAGTACATTTCAAACTTCTTATTGTGCTACAAAAAGTTACAAAATGTAAATGCGTCTGAACTTTTTTCTTCTGCGTACCTTCGCATTGAATTAAAAATCACCCGGAACCTAGCCAACTTACAAAGTGGAAAAGAATACGTCCCAACCCTATCCTGTGGTACAATTAACATTCAACAAAGACCACTAACCTTAACCCGAAAGTACTAGTATCTATACTCACACACACATGCATATTTCAGGGGCAAAACAGGCAAATTTGCATAAGTCCTCAATTAGGCCCTGAGCTACCTTCCACACTGCTCCTTGCGAATGCTTTTTTTGGTGTGCTTGACAGAAGGGCGTCGGAAGGAAGCATTGAAAATTTATGACTTTCTAAATTGGACAACACTCTGTCCGGCGATTGCCCACTTGGGTGCCAAAACGAAATTAAATGAATTAGGAAACCCTAAACGGACGTTATGTATGATTTGGGGATCGAAGGTAAACGTTACCGCCACCAAGGTATCCCTGTGTGTGCTGTGTGATCGTGTACGTAAGTCACACTTTTTGATTCGTTTTTTTTTTTGTTATATGTACATACATATTTTCGTAAGCGATTTTGCAAGTTGAGGTTCAGGGAAAAAAAGTTTCTTTTTCCTCCCAACCCACCAAATATAAGTTGACATGTACAAGTACTTCGTTTGAATCCTTGCAGGACATGTTTTTCGTTATAATCACGCAATAAAAGCGAATGGATTTATAAGTTTTTTTTCCTTACCTTTTTCCTGCATGGCATTGGGGTTGATTTTTGATTTTTTGGATTTAAGTCACGTATTTTTGGTTGTATGGTTGAATTGAAATTGACAGAGTCAAAAGGGGGGAGGGGGGGGGGGTAAAGAGTTGCACAGGGCATCATTATTTGTCAGGATGTCATGGAACTTTGTGCACAGGAATTTGATCTCTGTTGCTTTAGTAACGGATATGGTGTATTCGGGGGAGGAAAGGGAATAACTTGTGTGTTCATCTCTTACTGACTGACAGTATAAGAATATAAGAGGTAAGTGTAACAGGTAAAAGGACTTAAAATACACTGGCAAAAGGTTTCAATTTAAACATACATAGGTATTTCTGGTGGCACGAGAAGTGGTGTGACTTACATTTTCAGAGTTATTTATGTATTTGCATTTGGTTAACAAAGTTAACAAATGTTTTGACTCACTCCATCTTCAAATAGTGAATATTATCCAATACGTGCACATAAAGCTCAGAAAATGGTAAGTGGGTGTATTTGTCCAAAAAGGGGAAAATGTTATTGAATTTTGCAGAAATGTCGGAAAACTGGGTACATTGAATGCAAATGCATCTCTGAAAGGCCAAGGACAACAATGCCTGTCGAAGACAGATTTACAGTGCTTCAGAGTTTGTAGTTGAAAAGATAAAAAAAAACTTAACTTAAACTTAAACTAAACTAAAACTTCTTTCGATTTTAAAAATGACCTTCTTAGAGCAACTGGGAAGTGTATTTCTTCAAGCCAGGTACGAAGTCCGGTATAAGCAGGACTGCGAGCACTTAACCTAGGGTCGTCAAAAAAATCTATGAAACAAGTTACAAGTTAACTTTATTGAGACATATAAAATCAATATACATTGTAATTCACTATTAATATTGGTCGACTTAATGATATGTCTGACTTAAACAAAAGTGAGCAAATATCTTAGAAAATTTTTACTTATGAATTCATTGCATATATTACTGGAACACAACTCTATTTTGTGTACGCTTGCTCCCGGCGCACAGTGTGAAATTATCAAAATCTAGCGGAACTTAATTCAAAAAATTAAGTTGGTCTTCCATGAACGAAAACTTTTTTTCAGCTCGTAATATAACGAACCGTTTGATAAAGCCTATTCTTGCTGTATATTTGCTTAATTTATTGTGCAGGAAGTCGTTAAAGTCAACTTTTCCTGTCAAAAAAAATTATACATAGAATTTTTCTTATAAATTACTTACTTATAAATAGTGAAGTGAAAAATTCCCAAGAAAACGATCCGCAGTTGCCTGGTTTTTATTTTTAAAATTTGGTACTATGTGTTTGCACACGGTGACATTAGCTGTCAACACAAAGCCAAACAGTCGAACGCGCAATCGAACCCGCACTCGAACTTAAACATTTATCGACACTTGACTTCGGCTGCGGATGTTATT
Organism: Brachyopa scutellaris; assembly: GCA_949775065.1. Classification (NCBI taxonomy): domain Eukaryota; kingdom Metazoa; phylum Arthropoda; class Insecta; order Diptera; family Syrphidae; genus Brachyopa; species Brachyopa scutellaris. The sequence continues at coordinate 34,597,218 of OX459113.1, read as the reverse complement.
GAAAGTGAAGCGCAGTGGGTTGTTGTATGTGTATTGAATGTAAAATCTTACTTTACTTCACTTCACTTCGCATAGGTTTCCCACTAAAACAGGGGTAATATACTGAATATTCCAGTTTTAAATCCTGAGTGGTTTTGAAAAAGTTTTATGAAAATTGTATATCTGCAATGTTCACACTTTACGCGGAAGTAAGTAGATTTTATTTTTTTTTAATTTTTCTATACTTTTTTGTTCGATTTCCACTCAGGCTAAAGAAAAAAAAAACAAAGGTGAAAGGTTACACTTTGGATAGAGTTTTAAAATTTTAGACACGTGCAGACACGCCAATTTCTACATTTTCTGTTTCTCTGATTATTTTAAAACCAAAATAAAAGGTAATCTCGTGATCTTTTTCACTTACTTAGTTGGCGCTACAGCTCGAGGTGAACCTGGGCCTGCTTCTCGCAACCATTTGTGTGTGCGTGTTATATTTTTGCACGAATGGAATGGAAGGGACCTACAGTTTTTTGCCGACTCCGAACGGCGAATTGAGAAGCTTAGTCGTGACAAATGATACTCTTTGATGCTTGTCAGACATTCGAAAGAGGTGGGCACTGTGAAAAACTTTTAGGTGTTTGCGGTGGGATTCGAACCCAAGACCGCTGGCTCAGTAGTCCGACGCACTAACCACTTGCGCTACGGTGCCCATCTTTTTTGCAAACCCAAATATTTTTTTTTTTCAATTATTACTACGAGATGAAGAAGGTAGGTGTTTTTGAGCTATGACGACAAACTGCGAAAGATGAAAGACTCCGAAAGATAGTGCAACTAATAGCTTCTCGAAACGATATTCTACTAGGAAATTGGAGATGTTTATAAGTAGTCTGATTAGGAGAATAAAAGTGAAATGGGAAAAAAGTAATAGAAGGTTCCCAAGTTCCTGCAACAACATGAAGATTGGTTAGATAGAACCACTTTAGAAGTATAGAACAATTCATAACATGCTGCATTGCTATAGCACAAAACGGTTTTTTCAGCTCAATTAGGCTACAAGAGATGCAAATAGTAAGATTTGGAATAAAGTTCCGCTAGAATGCGAACATTTCACACTGTGCGGCGTACATTCACTATGACTAGATCTTAAATTTACAGCTACACTTACAAACTAGGAAAAATAATACAGAAATTCAAAGATATATCAAAATACTAGCGGGACCCGGTGCGCTTCGCTTCACCTATCTTCTCAAAATTTTCCCGCGCACTCAGTTATTCGGGTATGATAGAAAGGAAGTACATAAAAGGATGTTTGTCTATCTATCTGCCTGTCTGTCTATCTATCTGTCTGTCTGTCTTTCTATCTGTCTGTCTGTCTTTCTATCTGTCAGTGTGTCTGTCTGTCAGTCTATCTATCTATCTATCTATCTATCTATCTATCTGTCTGTCTGTCTGTCTGTCTGCCTGTCTGTCTGTCTGTCTGTCTATCTGTCTGTCTATCTATCTATCTATCAGTCTGTCTACCTATCTATCTGTCTCTCTGTCTGCCTGTCTTTCTGTCTATCTGCCTGTCTGTCTATCTATCTGTCTCTTTGTCTGTCTGTTTGTCTATCTGTCTCTTTGTTTGTCTGTCTGTCTATCTGTCTATCTATCTGTCCGTCTGTCTGTCTTTTTGTCTGTCTATCTCTCTATCTGTCTGTCTGTCTGTCCGTCTATCTATCTGTCTGTCTGTCTTTCTATCTGTCTGTCTGTCTGTCTGTCAGTCGATCTATCTATCTATCTATCTGTCTGTCTGTCTGTTTGTCTATCTATCTGTCTATCTGTCTGTCTATCTGTCTGTCTACCTGTCTGTCTGTCTATCTATCTATCTATCTGTCCCGCCCGGCTTCGCCCGTATACTAAAATAGTCGCGTTACTTATTAGGTAAAACAGTGTTCTAGTAATGTGGTTCTGGATAGAAATAAGAACCGCAAAATCGGACAAACCACACCAAATGTTCAACGTGTTAATGAACAACTGCATAATGTTTCTATTATTTGGTTGTACTAAATTAAATGTTCGATTAAGTAACAAACACTTAAAATCTAATAATACTTTTTTATACCTTTATCTTTTATCAAAATGAAAGGGGTTTGAATCTTCATCGCTCTTCCGACTTCAAACGTCAAGTATAAATATTTTTAAGAATTTCTGAATTTTCAACAAAATGATATCTTTAAAGGATTTTATGGCCTTTTGCTTGGTATCGGAAGAGTATTTGGTAGCTAAATAACTTTAGACTGACTGGAACATCAGGACCATATCAGTGGATGGGGAAGAATTTTCAATCCCAAATATAAGAGTTTTTTTTACTGATAGACGTGAGGTATGGGGTCTCGCATTGCACTGTAATAGTATCATACCATGCTATTGCATGCACTACTTATGAACATATGTCTATTTCCTCAGAAAATTGTATGGCGTTTTTCGTTTCTCGTGTTTAATGCAATGTAAAGTCAATCAGAATGTCATCATCAACTTTTTTTGTTTCTTTCCCTTAATATAGAATTTTTTAATAACTCGACTCCAGCGCCACCTATCGGGTCCAGATCCTTAGTTTATTCTTATTTATCCTTCCTCAGGTCCCAGACTATTTCTTTGCTAAATTACATTACAATCGGTGCAGCGGTTTAGGCGAGAAAAGTTTTTTTTAATAACTTGACTCCAGCGCAACCTAGCTGTCGGTTTTAATGCCTATGTCCTTCCCCAGGTCGCAGACTATCTCTTTGTCAAATTACATTGCAATCGGCTCAGCGGTATAGGCGTGAAAAGATTTTGTCAATAACTTGACTCTAGCGCCGCCTAGCGGGCGGTTTTTATACCTATCTCCTTTCTCATGTCCCAGACTATCTCCTGACCAAATAGTATTGCAATCGGTTCAGCGGTTTAGGTGTGAAAAGTAAACGCACAAAAATATCAATTCATTTTTATATATATAGAAGATAAAGTGTGTCGGGGGTCTACATACGATCATTAAATGCAGAAAATTTGAATCCCCTTAATAATTCTTGTAAATATAACTATATGATTACAAGGGAATCTAAAGCATTCTGCGTCTAAACAAAGGCTTATGTTAGTAATCAATTTAATCTTTTTTTTTTGTAAGCAGTATCATCCCCTACAATTAAGCGGAGATGCTTTTTCATAGAACGATGCTAAATAACATGAATATGGACTTAACAAAGGCAATGAACCCTCATTTAATAGATTTAATGCTGACAGATTGTTGTCAGTTGTCATTCAAACTATCATTGATATTAGACTCCATTAGAGATCTTACCAATTGGTTTGGGTGTGAACTAATCCGTTCCATCTTTCTTAAAAGAAGTTCCAGTTGATAACTCATAAGAGGTGTTATATTTGTTGCTTCTTACATAGTTTTATTGGAGAACCATTTCTTATCTGGTTTTCTAAACATACCACAGCAAAATCTCAATACTTTTCTTTCAAATATATCCATTTCTTTAGCCACAGTGGGGGATATTGTAAACCAAGCAGTAAGGGTCTTGTAAATAAAAATTGTAGTTTTCCCCAACATATGTTTAGAATTACGTAATGGTTTAAGTATGCCCGTAACCATTCTTGCTCTATGAAGTACCGCTCTACCATGCTTATTGAAGAGAAATCGGTTCTGAAAGTTTACTTCCGCAGATACTTTGTTTCAGCCTGTAATGGAATCGGTAAATTGTTTATCTTTAATGACAATGATTTGCTTTCTTTAACCGCGAGATAATGTCCTTTTCCACTGGCGTTTCTAAAACACGTTAAACCACAGTTTCTTGTATTAATTTTAAATCTCCACTTTTTGAAATAATTTCCCACCAATGGGAGTTTTTCTTTAATTTTGTTAAGAGCTAAGCTCGGTCGCAAATCACTAGCCACCAGCCAGTATAATGGTATCATAAGGAAGTGATCCAGTATCTTCCGTTATTGGGTCGTAAAGAGGAAAGTCCTGAAGAAAGATGTTGAACAAGAAAAAGCCCAGTGTCGAGCCTTGTGGTACGCCTGAATTCACAGCAAAAAAATCACCGGGAATTTAAACACCCAGAAGAGCATAAGCCCCAAACAAATCCAAAGCTATGCTGCATAAATCAATCACAAAGTAATAACAAAAACCGATTAAAGAACTGTCCGACTGCATGAGTCCACATTAAATTTGCATAAATGTCTGCTGTCACTTAACCACAACGGGATATCACAGTTTGTTAACTAACTTCATCCCCATGAAACACTTCCAGCTATTGGGATTCCCTATCGTTGCTATTCATCCGAACAGGACAGCCAGAGAAGAATGATAAAATTTAATTCCAAAAATACATATTTAATTCGACTTTCGTTATCCTCCTCAAAAAACCGAGGAATAAATATTCAACTCATTCTACACAGTATCATCGTTCATTTTGTTCCATCATCATGCAACCTAGCTATGTATGTAGAGTCGCCATAACTTACTGTTGTAGATTTGTTGCATAGTTTTGAGTGACTTACAGATCTTCTCTGTCTCTGTCTTCCTTCTCTCATTGGCGAAAAAGGAAATAAGTACCCTGATGTGAACTTAACACACTCCATGCGTTTTCAACGTCGAAGAATTTCGAAATTATTGACTTTTTGACAAAAGTGTTGGCTATTTTTAGTAGTAGAATTATTGCTCTTTAGGCTGCATAAAATAACACAACGTCTTCAACATTTTTTAAGCGCTACTGATTGCCTCTCCAAAATGTACAAAACTGATTTTGTAGCTCTGATAGTTCAGAAGATATATATTTTAAAGTAGTTATATCACTAAATCGGAGGTGTCCCATTTCGACAAGCTATAACTTGGAGGGGGGTGAAAATAGACTTCCTCTGCCATACGATATTTGTTTCCGGAACTTTGGTAATCTTCAGTTAAAGGATTATACCCAATTTCACCCGCTTTTGGCGGGTTTTACCCGCTTTTACATCCAAAATCCCGCCACACACAAACATTTTTCCGCTTTTTGAGAAAATTTTGTACTCACCACAGAACTTTTTTGGAATATGCCTCTTTGTGCTGTCTAATTTAGCAATTTATTTATTTGTATTTATTTTTATATAATTCATTGTACATGTAAGATAAATCTTTTAAATGTGCACAAGCTTAGTTTGAATATTAATATTAAATAGAAAATAATAAAATAATATTAAGAGAGAGAAGAAAATGATGAAAGTTACAGAAAAGTTTATGACTGAGATAGCTAAAGAAGCGAAGATAAGTTAAGCGGACAGAATAAAGATCATTCCATTAAAGATTGTCGGCGAAGTATTGAAATAATTCTTTTTTGAACGAATAGGCGCTGTTCACATTTTTAATATTGAGGGGTAGAATGTTCCAAAGTTGAATGGCGTAAACAAAGAAATGACGAGTGGTGACAAGATATTTACGTCTGGGAGGTATTAATTGTAGGGTTCTCTGTGTTCTTCCGAATTTAATTTTACTATATAGATACGCTGGTTCTTTAGTTAAAATAATTTTATGTAAAAATAATATAGTACGATATTTTAAAAGCGCAGTTAAGGAGCAGCCGGTTATTAATTTAGTGTGGTCAGAGATATGTTCATGCCTTCCAATGCCGAAGATAAACCTTGCGCAGCTGTTATAGGCTACTTCAAGTTTTCTTTTGGATTCATGATCCATGTTTGAAAATAGTTCGCAACCGTATATTATCAGTGGTAAAATAAAGGCTTTCACAAGCATAAGCTTAACATTAACCGGGAGATATTTGGCCGTTGGACTAAGGCCACGGAGGGCACCATAGATTTTAGAAGTAACCCTATTTATATGGATATCCCAATTAAAATCGCTACTAAGATAAACTCCCAAATTCTTTATGTTCTCTACATATTCTATTGGAGAATTGTTGAGATGAAGTGATGGAAAGACTTCTTTGTTTCTACTTCTGTTAACGATCATAGCTTTTGTTTTTGTCGGATTCAGATTGAGTTTATTTTCTACGGACCAAAGGAAAACTTGGTTCAGTTCCCTCTCCATTTTGTTTATGGCCGAGTTCTTATGCAGTTTCGGAAATAATGTATATATTTGTACATCATCGGCGAAAATGTGATACTCACAGGTGGTGAGGCGTTCTGTAATATCGTTTATAAAACATGTGAATAGAAGTGGGCCCAACACAGAGCCTTGCGGAACTCCTGAAGGCACATGTAAGGTTGATGAACATAGACCTTTATGAGACACGTACTGTGACCGATTAGCGAGATATGAGGACATAAGTCGACATAGGGAGCTTTCAAATGAGAATTGGTTTTCAAGTTTGCGAATTAAGATGCTATGATTGACGCAATCAAATGCATTGGAGAAATCTAAAAATACCATTAAACCCAGCATATCACTATCCAATCCTTCGCGTATATCCTCACAGACCTTTAAGAGTGCTGTAGTGCAGTTGTGCTTTTCGCGAAAACCTGACTGAAATTGAGTGATTAGGTTTTTATTCCTGAAAAATTCCTTAATTTGGCTACTAATAATCGTTTCGAAAACTTTGCTCAGGAACGAGAGGATTGCGATTGGACGATATTCTATTTTACTCGTTGATGGTTTTGGCAGAGGTAAAACTAAAGATGACAGTACATTTGTATCTTCTCCACCTAGCATATAAAAGGTTACGTGTTTTAATTAGGTCAATTATTTCATGCGTAAACCAGGGAAAAGCGGTTTTCTTAATTCTTTTCGATACAACAGGTACATGTCTATTGAAAAGATAAAAAACATTTTCATTGAACAATTCAACTTGTCTAGTTACGTTATTTGTCGTGTAAATGGGGGCCCAATTCAGAGTACGGCAATCACTAAATAAGTTTGCCACATCGATACTAGAGTAGTTGAAAAATTCTAACGTGGTTTCATCCACACTCGAAGGAAAAGCATTTAATGTTAAGAAAAGCATATCATGATGAGAAAAGGACGGTGCTAGCAATTGATCATAATGCAGAATATGGTTAGGGTTTGATACCAGAATAACATCTAGTAGGGAAGGTGTTCTATTGGGCATGAAATGTGTTGGCTGATGGCGGTTTGCAAAGCTTAAGTGAAGCGATTCTATCGTTTCTATGAAATGTTTGTTGTGGTAGTCAAGTAAATTAAGATTTAAGTCACCGCAGATGACAATGTCGGTATACAATGAGGCTATATCCTCTAACACATGCCTCGCTAAGGCGTGGTTTGCTACGCTGGGGGCCATGAACATGCAACCAATTAAAAGTTTATTGCACCTATCCTTAACTTCCACGAACATGTATTCTAACACATCATTCGGTCCAGATTGCTTAACAACATGAAACTTAGCAATGTCAATGCTTCTGCATTGAAATTGTGATAATGAAGGTGACAGATCTAAATTGCCGTAGACAACTTCAGTTCGCATCAGTGCGCGAAAGTTGCAAATATCATGCGTCAAAGAGACAACCAACGTTATTCATTCGCTATCTGGCGATATAAGGTCCGTTCGCGTACTTTTTGCACCAAATATGTGTTTTCTGTCTTTCGAAGAGTGGGGGTGAAACTCTCTCAAAGTCTGATAGATTACCAAAAAGTAAACGAACGCGTTAAGCAAGAAAAAAATTAAAATTGTATGTGACTTGACAGAAATTTCTTGTGCTAAAATTTGTAGCATGGGAATGTTCTTACTCTCTCGTGGGGACTCTCTTTTACGAAAAACTGCGAAATTTTTGCGTACGCGAACGGGTTTTCGTAACTTTTAGTTTCTTTTCATAGATTTCCGTAGTTTTGGGAGCGTACGCGAACGGATCTGCAATTTAGAAAGAAAGACACACCACATCCGAAATGTCAAAAAATCCAAAAGTTAAATTTTTTTTAACGTTTACGCCTGATTTTGAAGACGCTTTTCTATTTATTAAAAAAAACGGATGACAATTCGAAGTTAAAATATGAAACGAGTGGTGGTACAATTTTAACTTTGTATGTATTGGGAAAAGCGGTACGGAGAACGTAATTATTGATTATTTCTAGTTTTTATTCCAATTCCACCAATGTATCGACTTTGCTGATCTACTTTTGCAAAGCCCGCCGAACCCGCTAAAACACGCCCGCTTTTGGCTTAAAAAAACTCGCCGCTTTTTCCCAAAAAATAAATGGTCACATTAATTATACCTCTAATTTTTATTATTTTCTACTTGCCTACCTTTAATTGAGTAGCTCTGCAATAGAATACGTTGGGACTTCTACAAACCATGGGATTATTAATTTGTATTCTAACTTGGGATAATCATATTAATGTTGCCGTTTGAAAGATATCTATGTGCATATGTTTTATGGTATAGTATACGAGTATGGAGCAGTAGGTAATTTTTGGGGAACACAGCAATTTACCCTTATCAGGACGCGATTGAAATAAGCTTAATCTGTGGTCATTATTATTTTAATATATGGAAGTTGTTATCTAGGAAAATAGAATAACAAATCGTAACCTACAAATGTATGTAACTCCTCTGGTGGGCATTTTACTACTTTGGCACGGACGGTTACGGTATTTTTTACGGCTACCTAATTATGAGAGGTTAATCAGTTTTTCTCTTCGTCTGCTGAACACTTCTTATACAACAGCACTCGATTCAGCTCTTCATTCAGGTCTGGTGTGAACAAACACTCACTATTACCACTCACAGCCATTACCTTGCTTAGAGCGTCCATTTTTTGTTAATACTAATTTTTCACAACTGCGGAATATATTTAAGAAGCTATTTTTCGAGAAATAGGTGAATAGAAACTTTTCATTTTACTTCTTTGGTGCCACTCTGAATGTTTTTTTCTTTCAAAAATTCTATCATGCTTACCACCCACTTTCAATTGTCCTTAGTTAGCTTATCACTGTTTATATTTTTTTTATTTTTAATCATTTATTAGTTTAAAAAACTTTTTAACATCACTTGAAACATATGTAAATGTATTACATAATAAAAACATAAGCTTTTTTAAATATGTTGTTTTACACAAATTACTTACTTAGCTGGCGCTACAGTTCGAGGTGAACCTGGGCCTGCTTCTCGCAACCATTTGTGTGTGCGTGTTATATTTTTGCACGAATGGAGGGGACCTACAGTTTTTTGCCGACTCCGAACGGCGAGTTGAGAAGCTCAATCGTGACAAATGATACTCTTTGATGCTTGTCAAACATTCGAAAGAGGTGGGCACTGTGAAAAACTTTTAGGTGTTTGCGGCGGGATTCGAACCCAAGACCGCTGGCTCAGTAGTCCGACGCACTAACCACTTGCGCTACAATTTACATAAATTGTAACATATTTTTTGAAGACATTTATATTCGATTGCATCTTTAAACATATTGGCAGTCCATTAAACAATTGAAGTCCTTTGTAAAATAACTGATTCTGTGTATTTGACAAATTTACCCTGGGTATTTCAAAATTTAGTCCATTCCTCAGAGCGTAGTTGTGTCTATCCGAAACATATGATGGGTTCCTGCTAAGATACGTTGGGAAAATATTGTTCTTAATTTTAAATATAAATATTAGATTTCTTATAATTAATCTTTGCTTTACACTTAAAAAGTTTAATGATCGTAACATATTACTTATTGGAGTATAAATGTCGACTCGCAAAATAGTCCCCATTGCACGATTTTGTAATTTTTGAAGCCTAATTTTGTCTGTTTAATTGAACATAAAAAGTATTGAAGCACAATAATCAAAATGTGGCAGAATTATTGTATTATAAACCGTTATTGCACATTCATTATTCAATTTCTTTCTAATTCTAAATAGGAAGTTGACTTTTTTACTAATTTTTGAATAGATATAATCAGAATGAAACTTAAAATCTAACTTATTATCTATTATTGCACCAAGATATTTTATTTGTTTTAATTTTTCCAGTTTGTCACCGTCTATTTTAATTTCAATATCGTCGTCGTTATTTAGTATCATGCATTTTGATTTATTAATATTTAACTTTAGTTTCTTGCTATTTAACTACATGTGTAAATTAGCAAGGTCCTCTTAAATTGTTTGCTTTAATTCGTGAACATCACTACTACTTACATATATAAGTGTAGCGTCAGCAAACAGGATTACTTTACAAAATTTAAGGACTCTTGATGTGTCATTTATATAAAGGAGGAACAGCACGATACCAAGAATTGACCCTTGCGGAACACCTAGATCAACAAAGCTTACACTCGAAATTTCATTGCAAATTTTCGTGAATTGTTGCCTATTTTTTAAGTATGTACGTTTGAAACCATTTATGCTCATTATTTTTAACATAATAGTTTTTTAAATTGTCTAACAGAATTTCATGATCAACTGTTTCAAATGCTCTCTGAAAGTCCAAAAAAAACTGCACAAATCACTTCCCTGTTGTCCAAAATACTTTTCCACTCGTGTATCATCCACATAAGCTCCGTTTCACAGGATCTACCAGACCGAAAACCGGATTGTTGTTCGCACAATATATTTTTTTGTTCCAGATATTTTATCAATTGTTCTGATACCACTTTTTCAAACACTTTCTCGATAGTCGGAAGTAAATTTATTGGCCGAAGCTTGTCAGGGATTTTTGCATTTGCAACTTTTTGCACAGGAATTATCACAGATTGTTTTAAACACGCAGGGAATTCACCTTCGGAAGACACCTTTCCAGCTGACTTATATTTGTTTCTACTGACTATATATGTTAATGCTCCAATCTTCACTATTTTGGGAATATATAGCTTTATTATATAGCATATTTTTTACTTTTTTTAGCTGTCGCAGATTATTATTGAACCATTTATTGTTTTGAACTGCCTTTAGTGGATATTCAACTGTCATTTTATCGATAGCGTTTTCAAGTTTATTTTTAAAATATTGCACTTCCTCATTTTAGTTTTGATAGGTTACAGATTCGGCTCTCCAAAGTTCTGAGAACTTTCTTTTGTCGTATCGAACTCTTCGAATTATTGTTTTATCTTTCTTAGTCGTTCTTCTACTTGAAATGTCTATTAGTAAAGTTTCATGGTCAGTTATAAGATATTGTATCTAAATGTGCATAAGCATTGGTACAAAAACCAACCGAAGTTTGTCATAAACTATAAAGAAACACAGTTTAGCGGCACTGTGTCTCATCATTAGTGATTACAAATAAGCTCTTTAATCATTTAACGGTGGAGTTTTGCTATTTAAAGCAAACACATATTTTATTCAGTTAACCGCTAAGTCGAAACTCCTAAGAGTCTTCCTGGTTCGGTCGTTGTTTGGATAACTTTTATGGTTTAAAAAGCTTGACAACTTTTATTTTTAACTGCAATTGTTTGTGGTATCCTTTAATTCCACGTTATGTGAAAAAAGTGAATGGATAGATTTAAAATCACAACCTTGTGGCAGTTATCCCTTCGTAACAAAAAAAAAATAAGGATTTCATAAATTACACCCTGTTAACTTCAGGCGTAATAAAACGTATATAAAAAAACATCGGGAGTTGTTACAACCGCCAATGACCATGAACAGTAACAGCTTTGGTGGTGGAAGTTTCTTTTTTTTTTAGACCACCAATAACCCAAAGGACAAAAGGGTGACAGTAAAATATCCGAAGTACATTCTGCCAGCGTTTGTTAGTGCTTTTGTTGTTATGTTGCGTGTTAAGCTTTAAAATTGCTTTTGACCGCAAAATAGTGGCTTCGTGGCTTTACACATATGTATGTACGCCTGGCAATCACCTTATATGCGGATACCCAGTTCAATACAAGTACTTATAAATTGCATAATGCATGCATCTGGACATACAGACACAGAGGTACATAATTATGTACACATGTGAGTTTTCAGTTAAGCATGCCACAAATGTCAAGGGTGCTGGTATTCTTTCCTTTCGCAAAAGTTTAATAAAAAGTAATGGAAAATATATAAAATCATGGCTTGTTGAAATCAAATATCCAATGAAGTATTAAGTCAAATTATTTGTTTTCATAAAATGGGGAATTCCAAACGAAATATCTTCAAAGAACTTAATTAACCTGGAGTCCAATACACCAACAATTCAGCAACGATTTATTCAAACCGGAAGTAATTGATCTGAAACGAAGAAAAAGTAACTGATAACTTTATTGCAATTATTGGCACGCTTGATCGGAGGCTATCGGCCAAATTTTCACCACAGCCTCGGCGGCATAGATATTCAAATCAGTTTGTCCAAATTTAGGATGACATCCTGGCATAACTGCTCTATTCTATTTCACCAATATGCCCTATTATCCTTTTACTCCTTTAACTCTTGATTTGTTGCTGGCTTATTGACGTAGACCTGAGTTTTGAAATATTAACCCCGAAAGAAAGAAGTCGAAGGTCAATTTTTTTATTATTATAATTTTTTTTGTACACTATCAGATCTGTGCCACGGCGTGCTTAATACAAGCAACAACCAGTGTTACCGCTGAGAATTTTCAAAAAGTCGCCAAAAAAGTATCAGCGACTTCGAAAAAGTCTCAGCATATAAATTGAAATGTTTTTGGCAGGGGGACATTTTTTCGGGGTTTTCAGTACGTTTTATTTAATTAAAACATTAATTAATAACATATTAACAAATCCATATTTATTTTGATTATTGATATAGGACCTATGTATTTTCCCACATAGATTTATTTTATTTTGAAAACAAAACAAAGAATAAAAAAAAAACAAAGAAATATATAGAATTTTATTTTTTAACTATAAAGAAATATAAAGCTCATAAAAATAATTATTTTTCCGAGTCACCAATATGTTACTATTAACTAAAGTTTGGGGCGCTTCCTTTGTAGACTGTTGGTAGAGGTGGTACCGTTTCACCTCATCACTGCGGCCACGGATGGACCAAATGTGATTTCTTCCGTTTATATGTACATACATATGTACATACATAGGTCCGTCATGATACTAGATAGCCCAAAAATGTCTTTGATGAGCGAGCTGTCAGATACATACATACATAGTACATTATATGTCTCGAGGTAGAACTTGCCTAAATGACGATGACGTATTCTGATTACACAGATATTGCTTATTTTCCATGTTGTAAGCTTAGAAAAAAAACCCTTTCCGCACAAACACTATATGGTATGTCAAAATATTTGCAACAAATTTATATAAATTTGAAAATAATTGGTTACCGAGGTGCCAAATAATGTTATTAACACCAAAATTTGTCCTCGTGTGTTTTGTGAATGTGTAAAAGTAAACTGCGCACAAAAATAGATTAAGGAAAAATCTACAAATTGATTGCGATTTAGATAAGATTTTGTGAGGCTTCTCTCTATTTTAATACTGGAAGGATAAACTTAAAGTTTTAAAGATTTCATGTTAATAAACTACTTTTTGAGGATGAAAAATGTCGAAAAAACAGTATTAAATTTCAACATTTTATTAAAGAGCGTACCTAATTTTTAATTTTATACTTTTTAATGATTTTTTGGTGAATAGAAATAAACAGAGAAAGACTGACTGCAGCACATTTGGACCTCGCGCCAAAGAGTTCAAATAAAATGATGTTACAACTTCAAAACGATTCAATTATTTTATCAGATTTAAAAACACTGTTAAAAAATTAGTTATTTTGAAGCATTCTAAAGGGATTGCCTTAAAACACTTAAATGTAAATAAATACATTTTGACAAAAAAAAAGTCGCAGAAAACCATCAAAAAAGTCTCAATGTTTCTATGAAAAGTCGCAAATTTAGAATTTTTTGGAAAAGTCGTATCAAAGTCGCAGGCCAGTCGAAATAGTCGCAAATTGCGACTTTAGTCGCAGAACGGTAACGCTGGCAACAACCACCAGCAAAGATTTGCCAGAGCAAAATATGCATCAACAGACTCATCATTTAGTGCTGGTGTTAGTGGTTAGGCTACGCGACATTACAACACTACCATTAACCCTTATGTGTGTGACGAGGTACCCGGGTACCTTTTCAATTTTCAAATACCAATTACATTTCTTTAATGGTTAGCTATACGCATGTGAGTTTATGAGAGCTCCTAACTTTATGTTTGGAACATATTTTAGTTAATTGGAGGTTAGTAAGCCGAATGGGAAGATCACTGTGAACCAAAAATAATCAAATACCTTAAACCGTGTGACAAGGTACCTGGGTACCTTTTCATATGAGGGACGTATTTACTAAAATATTACAATACGTTTGGACTGAAAATTATTTACTAAGAAACAACACGTAACGACTGTCAACAGAAGCTGATGTATTAAACGGTTGTTTGTTTTTTAATGCATACTATGCTATTTTTAATTTCAAAATGTTCATATGATTTTCGTTTTTTGAGAAATCATAGTCTGCAAGTAAAGGCAGAGTAGTGTCGTCAAAACACATTAACCGTTAAAAAAAAAAGAAACACAAATGATGCAAAAATATAAATATATTATGTACATATGTCAATGATTTTTGATCTAATTGCCATCAAAATATAAAACAAATCGTTAATATTGAACTGAATTTATATGAAGGTACCCGGGTACCTTGTCACACGGATTAAGGTGTTTTTTTCTTCACACACATAAGGGTTAAGCAATAAATAAACAAATAATAAGAACAAATATACATTATGAGTATTTATGTTTGCGAGGAACTACATTACGCGATAATTTTTTTAGTATAATCTTGTTAAGATTAAAGTCAAGGAAGTTTACATTTAAATTATAGATTTTACTCATGGGGTTAATAGGCTCATGCATCCCGTAATTTGTTCTATGATGAGGAACATGCAGTAACTCTATACTACGCAGATAAGGCGATCCCCCACGAAAGTTTAATTCTAAACAGGATAATAAGTCAGGTGCATCAATCAGACCTGAGATCAGCTGATGCATAGATATGATATCATTGTTGACCCTTCTTTGAGCCAAAGGTTGCATTTGCAACAGTTTTATCTGATGCAAATATGGAGGGAGGTTAAAAGGATCGTCCCAGGGAAGACCTTTCAATGCGAAACTTGAATTCCTTCCCGTTTTATATCATCCAAGATGTGCACCATTGCGGACGAGCTATGGCCTGCACTGAAACCCGATTAAAGCAGACTTATTTCGTGTGAAGTGCTACCAATGGCTCCTTCAATGTATATTTTGAAAGCCGCAGAATACTGCCCAAGGCACTCTGATATAAAGCAGTCTCTGTTGAACTGTTATACATATGCCCAATAAGAAGTTGGAATCAATCCGCTTGTTCATATGGATCAGCACTCAATTTTGAAAGCTCCAGCGAGCTAAGCTTGGTGCATATAAAAGAAGAAAGTGTATCAGTTGGTCTTCGTAGTAAATATTTTATGACATATAACAAACAATAAAATACAGTACGTTCTCGATTAACGCAACTCCTCTTTGAAAATATTTTTTTATTTTTAAGGTTGAGAGCGACTGAGGAAAATAAAATAATCTTAGATTTCAAATTATTTTTTTTTTATTGACTAGCAATTATAACAAAAGTAGGAATAGGTTAAGAAAAGTAACTATATTCAACACAACAAAGTAAAGAATTATTTTATAAAACTAAATTTAATCGCCTGGCCTGCTTTGCGGCAAATACATCAATTACTTCGTAAGTATTTATTTCTATCTCCCGATAAATTGACATTAAGGATAAACCAGTCAGTCGGTCTTCACCGGTAGAGTTTCTTGGAAAAGTCTTTAAGCGTTTCATTGTCGAAAACGTTCTTTCTGGTATAGTCGTTCGGGGCAAGAGTGCGCATTTTGGACTTCGGGCTTAAATTCTGGAAAATTTACAATAGGTAACAAACAAAAGAGCCTATTATTTGGTAGCTCTATATTTTAGGAACAAATTTGCACAAAAATATTTTAGGTTTTTTTTAATGTTTCATAAGTTTTGATCAAAAAACAAAAGGAAGTCAAGTTGCGCACTCTTGCCCCGAAGTCAGGGTAAGAGTGCGCAGAGGTATGGGTAAGAGTGCGCAACTATTCTAAGTCACAGTTTTCGTAGTTTTAATGGTTTGAAACTGTGCCTTCACTCAAATTAAATTCTTCAGCAGCCTTCCATGGGCTGCTTCCATTTTAAATCAGCTCCCTAGCCTTGCAGATTTGCTTTTGGGATATCAATTTCCTTTCCGTTTGCCTTTAGTAGATACGATTCACTTTTCAGGACAAACAAAAACAGCAAGATAGAGCTACAGCTTACCACCTACGACTATGATGTGCTTGTTGCATCTTACGACAGAATTTAATAGCCCAAAAATTGTTATTATTATAAAAAGATAAATACTGAGTAAGAAAACACTGCGCACTCTTACCCACAGAATGACTGCGCACTCTTTCCCTAGACGCTACTTTTTCTTCATTGTATTGGAAATCTAAGAACGAATAATATTATCCCCTAAAATTGTTTTTCTTTGTACTGTCAATTGGAAAACTTGCGTTTAGCGATTTTTGCTAATTCTTTCACAGATGGAGAAAATGGCACTGCGTACTCTTACCCGCTGCGCACTCTTACCCCGAACGACTCTATACATGTCGATACTGGTAAGGTCGCCATAATTTTAAGTCGATTTATGTTGGGAAAAATATCTTTACTGCAGTCTCATAAAGCTGTTATGGCGTTCTTTGAACGCTGTGCCTCTGGTTGTTCATGGCATTTTGTCTTCCAAAGTAGAAACTCAGCGCTCAATGTATCCCAATCTAAAAATCTTTTATAAAATTTAACAATTTCTTCGTTAAATTTTGTTTAGCTTTTGACAAGTATTGGCGGGGTTAAAATATATAATGATGATAGAACGGTCTAATGGTGCTCGAACCGCGTTTCGTCGTCAAAAAAGGGGAATCATAACAACTATCCTATAAAAGTTTTCAGGATCAGACGCGTTTACATTGGCCCCATGCTGCTGCTGCCTCGATTCTGTTCGTGGAATTTTCAGGGTTTCAGTTTCATCCACAATACTTAAAAGGCTTTGCGCAGTCTCCGAAATATATTTAAAGATAACTAACATTTTCTTGAATTTTTCGAAACGTATTTAAAACTAGCTTTAGGTGGTCTAGAGCTGACACTAGGTTACAAGAAATGGATTGCAAAATTCAAAAATTTGCAGAATCACTGGCGAAAATTGGTTGTAAAAAACAAGAAGCTTTAGATGAGGTCTCAGAGCCCTTATCAATACACAACACATCCACTATGCCTTTAAAAACTTCTTTGAACCTTAGTAATCCGTCGTGATTTTCAACCCATCGAGTTTCACACCCCTGTGATCCCTTCCCCATTGTTACGGTCTTGGCAGTTCCCCTACTTTCCTGGGCAAGTCATCGGCAAACTCGTGGCTTTCCACAACAGGCTGACCAGTCACCCAGCATAGTCTTAACTAGTTTTGCATAATGCACTTATGGTAGTGAACTATTCCTTTAGTGTAGCCTGAATTCTGCCTTAAAGACGCCGTAGGCATCGGGGAGTCTTTATTGCACATTTAGCTCTGGTTCCATGTAGTAGTCCGTGAGAACTGGATTGTCTATATGTCCATATGTTTGTCGGACTTGCCATAGCCGGATAAAAATATAAAAGAAACAAAAAACAAGAACAAAACCAAAGAAAAAGAAAACTCCTTTGTCGAAAAATTAACCTGGGATCCATAAGCTGACAGCCCTATTACAAAATTACCATCCAATTTCGCATATGTTTCTTTGGTAACAGTTTTGAAATGCACAAATTTTCATAAAAACATCAAGCTTCAAGCGGTAAGACATTTTAATCTCAAAAAATCATTTTTCATCAACACAATGCACGCTCTCGCAGAGCTCAAAAAACCATCACGAAAATCAGTGAATTAAAGTACGAATTATTGCCACATCCACCCTATTTGCCAGATTTAGCTCCCTCTGACCTCTAGCTGTTCTCACATCTCAAAAAATTCATGTTTGGAAAATGATTTTCAGCCAACGAAGTTCACTGGAACAAGTGACTATTTTGAATAATAACAATACATGTTTTAAACCATAAAAATCTAGTTGTTCTTATCGAACGACAAAACTTATTGAACAACCCGGTATATTATGTAGTATCATGAAAAATAAATTAATTACGTATACGCCACTGATACCGCAATGTTTTGTTTAACTAAAACTGCGGCACAATAAAATAAATTTCAACTTACAGAGTGGATTGTAAAATGTAATGTACTACCCCAACAGTTCCCCATCAGAGAAATAAAATTTCACGATACAAATCTCTCACAAGTCACGAATCTCACGATATATAAAAAGAAACTTGTTGGTCGTGTTTTCAACCTACCACACGATAAAAATGTATCCACATTTACAATCAAATAACTGTATCTATTGTGTAAGACTCCCACATCTCGAACGCACATCACACACAATCAAAACAAAAGCATAAAACTATTTCGTATACCCCAAAGCGATTAACTGGTTGACACGTGTGGAACCTAAGCTCTTTCACTCTCGCATGCGACATAACTTTACACTGGATATCGGTGTGTGTGCACGATGGAGCCATGGAGCACAGGCAAGTTGTCGCCCCAATGCATTCGCATTCGGTTTTCAGTCATTTTGTGAGAGTTTCGAACGTCGGACATCCGTGAGATTTCTTTTTCGCCGCTTTTATTCTCGGTCGTGTGGGCGCGTTTCATTACTGTGGTGTGTTACCTACTCTTCTACCAACTGTTATAATCAGTTTCCTGTTGTCCCACATTTGACAGCAAGTGAATCCTTAAAACTGCTATCTCTGGTCGTCTTACGAATAAGTGTTTTGTTTTCAACGGTTTTTTTGTTTTGTTATTTTCCGCCCCCATCCCCTGCGTTTCCTTTCCGCAAGCACCTACAATCGGAGGAAATAAACGAAGATTTTTTTCTCGGAACTCGGACGATTATTATTTCAGTGCGTTTATTTATTCCAAAAGAACATTTTTGTTTAGCTGCTTTTTAAGATACAAATCTATCTTTTTATAGCCGCAATCTGTTTCCATACAATCGACGCGGCCGGCAATTAAAAAAACTAGATTTAATGCAGTACTAATAGTTTCGAGTAAATAAACAAAAAAAAAAAAATAAAATAAAATAAAAATATTAATAAATTGCATTTTGTTTATTACAATCTTTTCCCGCCAAAAATCAAAAAAGAAAATACTTAGTATCTTTCCCGTGTTGTGAAGTTTGCATTTCCGGTTTTAGGAAATTACAAAAAAAAAAAAAAATCTGTGCAATTTTTTTAGCCGGCGTAGCTAAGATAAAATAAATGTTATAGTTGTGATTCATATAAGTGTTTTAAAATTCGCTAATAAATAAAAATAAAAAGTGTAAAAGGTGTTTTTTTTTTAGCAGTTATAGCACAAGTACCAAGGGAATAGTAACACAAACGGTGAGTGGATCTCAACAGTTTATTGTTAATTTCTATTTGTTTAGATTTTGTTTTGTTTTTGTTTTTTTTTTAACTTGTAAAACAAGTTTTACTTAGTAATACATCAACGCCGCGCCGGATTGTTTGAAGGATGAGTCAGCACAGCACTCAAATGTGTGAAGTAAAATGCGTATCTAAAGTTAGAGTAATTGAAATATTGTTTACACACAAAAAGCACTGCAAATTGTGGTGTTTAGTTAATGAGAGTTGCGAGGTATGTTAGGAAATGTGAGCAAATCGGAAATTATTTATGCTCAGTCATTCGTGATGCCAAAAGAAGTACGAAGTTATAATGTGTTTGATCTTTGATCTGTAAAACGGGTCTGTCTGTTTACTAGTTTTGTAAGTAAACATAAACAAGTGAGATCAGATTGTGCGATACCATTTAAGTAATTATATTTCGAAACTCTTTTCCTGCAATTTTTAATTTTTTTTAAATGGATTATTTTACCTTCTAACTTAATGCGTTTTTTTTTATCGTTGTTTCCTCATGACTTTCTTCTCTACTATAGGTTATACATATTTAAATATAAAATATATATTTATTCAGTAGAAATATATGAGTAGATCGCATCTCATTACTCTGAGCGGCAATATGGCTTCCGTAGCAAAAGATCCTCTGGCGATCTCACCGAGAAGTAGAACCAGGCTCTTCATCATTTTGGTGAGTTTAAGGTTGTTGCTCTTGATCAGGGCTACCTTTGGGACCATTTGGGGTCCAACTGAACCTTTTTTCATGGCATGGACCCCAGGACTACGAAATTTGACCCTTTTTGAAAAAAATAGGAACCTTTTGGACCTTTTCTGTAAATTGGGAAACAATAATTGATACATTCAACCGAAAACAGCTTCACCTCTTATAGCAAGCATCGCCATCGGCAGCAATCTTACTTTTGCATTTACCCGATTTCTATCTATGGATGTGTTTGCCAACGCCAGATAATGGGTCCGCCGTTCGCGTGCGCGAAAAATTTCGTAGTTTTTTTTTTTTGTAAAAGAGAGTTCTCACGAGAGAGTAACAAATTTCCTCATGCTACGAATTTTAGCACAAGTAATTTTTTTGGACAGATATATGAAAACTGTTACATCGAACATAATATAGGTTTCGTGTTTTGTTATTCAACGCGTTCATTTACTTTTTCGTAATTTTACTATCTTTGAGAGCATTTCACCCCATATTTGGTGCAAAAAGTACGCGAATGGAGCTCTCGTAAATGAACTGATATTTTTTGTTCTTTTTCTTTTTGCTTTATGTATTTTTAAAGCAATTGAATTACAAATAAATAAAAGTAACAAAATAATACTAATCCAGGTACCCCTTTTAGGATTCTTGATGTTTCAAAAGGATTTGACAGAGTTAGGCATCAAGTTCTTTTATCGAAAATGCGTGCTTATGGCTTCGTTGAACATCTTCTCCAATGAATTAGAAACTACATTTGGGCCATTCAATACAAAGTTGTATTAAATGGTTTTAAGTCTGCAGTTCACCGTGTAAATGCTGGTGTCCCTCAGGGCTCAGTTTTGTCCCCGACGCTCTTTCTTATTTTTATAAATGACCTCTTGTCTGTCACTTCGAATCCAATACATTCCTTCGCTTACGATTCACGACTCTGCTCTTCGGCTGTGAAACTGGAATCGACGCGTATGTTAAGCTCATTCAATTCCGACCTTCAGAGCATAACCAAATAGGGTATAAATAATAGTCCAGAATTGAATGCTTCAAAAACCCAATGATGTCTTTTGTCGTTAGCGTAATCTTACCCATCAGCCATTATTCATGAATGTCTCTTGCATTGTTTAAACCAAAAAGCTTTCCATTCTCGGTAGACGTGTTAATGCCAAGCTACGTTAAAACGACCACATATTCGAAGTCGCCAAAAACGCCGCGAAATGTCTAGGTTTCCTACAACGATGTGAGAAATTCTCCACCTCTTCTGATCTAGCTACAAATTATTTGGCGTATACTCCCCCCAAGCTCGAGTACAATGCTCATATCTGGTCGAGTGCTCCAAAAACGTCACTGCACCTGATCGATAGTATACAAAAGCGCACAGTAAAACTTATAGGGGATGCAAACAACACTGAGTCATTTGACTCCTTGGAACACCGTCGTAATGTTTCTTGTCTTTCCCTGTTTTATCGCCTTTTCCACAAACAGTGCTCCTGTGAAATAGCCAGTTGAATTCCTCCTCTTCAACCATTTTCTCGCAACACACGTCTCGCAAGGAATACCCATTAGTTTACCCTTAAACACAACTTCGGACGTACTGTAAAATATAGAGGTTCTTTCCTTAACCGCTCAGCACAGAGCGGTGGCTGTGGCGTAGTGGTAGTCGTCGTCGCTTGTCACGCCGAAGGGATAACACTGGCTGTAGGATGGTATCGCTGAAGAAATTGATCGCATAAAATAATAATAGGAAATATCTGGAAAAAACTTCTGTGAATCATAAGCAAGGGCACAACTTTCAATAATACACACAACCCTCCAGTTTTCCTGGACACCACTCCCAGAGTTGGTTGAAAACCTAACATCTGAGTTTTTTTTTTTATCACCACGCCGATCTGTCTGTCACTCGTTCTTACTCTTCATGTTCTCGCGCTGTGTGTAAACATTAAAAGGGTATTCAAATCCCCTTTAGCGTGTGTAAATAACAAAAAAAAAAAAAAAAAAAAAACACACGAATGTAGAATGCTTTACCAAATACGATTTTTCCCTCCCATTACGATTTACAAACATTCAAGACCAATGCACATCGATATCTCCTCTTTCATCCTCCCTATTTCATTCCAATCCTATGGCCCGCGCTATGCAAAGCATTTTAAGGGTGTTCATATCCGCTTTAGCACGCGTAAATTATATAAAACAAAAAAAGAAAACTACAAACTGTGCTATAACACATAGATATAGTTAAATCTCTTTTAAGTGGACAGCCACGGGACCGGAGTTTTTTGTCCGGTTATGAGAACGCATTTTGTATAGGAAATTTAGAAATTCCCGAAAATGTGGCCCGTTCTGGAAATTGCACGCTTACCGAAGTGTCCGCTTATGAGAGATTTCACTGTATATCTACCTATCTTTAGACTCGTAATCACCAGCTTTGAACTAAACGGAAAATATTTTTAATTATTTAATTTAATCACGTGACTTAGTTGTTACTAACTGATTTAGAACCGGAACTATACGAAAATACGATAGATACCATCTCATCCCATTAATTGGTTTATATTAATTTGCACTGATTTGCACTATTTGAAGGTTAACCTTAACTCGAGCTTCGCTCGCAGGCAATGTTTAATATTCAACACTTTAGAAGCTTAATCTATCTCATTAGCCCGTTTTTAGAGACCAGTCGTGGTAGGGGGCTCTTATACTTCAGATAAGCTAAAGTATTGGATAATCCATCAAATACGTAAATATGAAACAGAATGCGAACTACATACATAAAGGGTGTTTTTTTAAGAGTTGAAGGATTTGAAATTGAAATAAAAAAACACGCACACGTTGAGCTCCAACGTTTTTGTTTTTATACGTTAGAGTTAGAGAGTTAGAGCTACCACGGGAGCGTCTAGAGAACAATTTTTGACCACTTTTTCGAGCATTTAGGGTGTTTGATGTTGGCTTCCAAGGCTAGAATCGTTAATGGCTTGTCCGCATAGACTTTAAAATACTCCCACAGAAAATAATTCAGCGGCGTCAAATCACATGATCTTGGAGGCCAGAAAACTGGTCTATTTCTGGAGATAATTTTATCATAAACACTGTATTCAATAACTCGATGGCTTCGCCGGCAATAGCGTGGCGCACCATCCTATTGAAACCAAATGTTCTGCAGACCATATTCACGCAATTTTACGTGACATTTCGATATTTTTAATTTTTGAAGAAGCCAAATGCGACAATTTAGCTTGTTGAAGCTTATGAGACAGAAGTGAGCCTCATTACTGAACAAAATTTGACGATTTGAAATTTTTTACTGAACATTCATTTAAGGAACAAATCTCCACTATTTGTAGCGCTGCTCGGGCATAAGACTTTCCATGATGATTTGCCAATGAAAGCGAATTGTCGGTAACGAGCGGACACGGGGGTGTACAGAGTGTCTCGCTCGGTTCGTTCCGTTCACCTTTGTCTTAGTCTAGAGATAAAACATGACGATATAGTCAACTCCTTGTGTTCTCTTTTTTACACTATAAGCTGATGTAGGTACCAGGTCAGAATATATGAGTTGCTGTAAATTTAAATTAAAGGGACACATGTACTCTAGCCTGCGTGCTGACAGGGACATTAAGGTTCAATATAGCTTTGTTCAGTGAGTAAAATATGTGAATATTTGTGAAAAATGTCAGATGAAGTTAGCACAGAAAATTGAAGCCATACCTGTGTTAGTTGCCAAAAGTGACAACTTTGGTCCGTTTGCGTATGCTTCCAAAATTACGAAAATGTACGAAAAGTTACAAAAACCGGTTCGCGTGGACCTATGCGGCAAAAGCTTGCTCGGTTCCTGCTCTGGTCTTGTAGCTTTGATTAAAAAAAAATCCATGTGCAATAACGACGCACTGCGTTATTATTCATCGCCAAGCATCGGCTGCCAAACGCTACCGGAATGCTTAAAACAGCTATAAAAAAGGTAGTCGACTTTATTAAAAGGAGTGCACTTAATATTCGCTTCTTCAATAAGTATGCTCTGATTTCTGATATGAACTTTGAACACGAAACGCAGCTTTTTCTCACTGATGTGCGTGGATTTTTTCGCATAACTAAATAAATTGAACCTTCAGCTGCAAGAGTCGGGAAATATAAAATTGGAAGGTACGAGCAATTTATTTGCATTTGAAGTTAAAATCAGTGCGTTTTTCGCTAAAAAATAACTGTGAATCAGCAAAAGCTAAGTCGAAAGAGAGAATTTTTCGGCGTTTGATACGTTGAATCTAATGACGGACAGTGTGCTGAGATTAAAGGAGAAATACAAAATAACATTACAATCTATTTGCAAAACTTGAAAAATGAATTCAATCGCTATTTTCCTGACTCCAAGTACAGAGGTATATGGAAATTGATCCTTAATCATTGTCATTGTCAACAGAATACAATCACAAAAATCACACCAAAATTCGAGATAATAATTAATGTAAAATCGTCGACAATTAAAATAATTTAAATAATTCAAATAATTCAATACGTGTTTTATTTATAAGTAGAACATTTTTATAATAGGTATGTTCAATAAGGCTGAACAGGGTAGACAAATACAAAAAAGTACAAGGTTTAGTGTTCTGTTCAGTGAGAAAAATTTCTGTCCGAAACTGATCTGCTTTCTGTGCAATGAGGTTGTTAGAACAGAAAAATACATGAAATTTTGCGAAATTTAAGTTAAGTTTAGTAAGAAAACGAAATTCAATCCGAAAAAGCCAATCAGTTTTTGTATAAGTTCCTAATATACGTCATAATTAGGAAAATAGTAACAAGAAACCATCGTTACTGAATTGTACACCATATAAAGGGTTTAAGAGGTTGAGAACTTTTTTTAAAAAAAAAACACAAAGAATTCGAAAAAATTAATGAAATATTTATTTGAATCGATAGTTTGAACCTTGCAATTTAATGTTTAAAGATAATTTCATGCAAATGTTGACCGCGGCTGCGTCTCAGGTAGCCCATCCGCTGAGTCCAATTTTGGCATACTCTTTCACACATATCGGCCGGTATCTCACGAATGAATGCATGGATGTTGGCTTCCAGTGCGTCAATCGAAGTGGGCTTGTCCCTATAGACATTAGCCTTGACATACCCCCACAAAAAATAATCTAATGGTGTCAAATCGCACGATCTAGGCGGCCAATTGACCGGCCCGAAACGTGAAATTAACTGTTCACCAAACTCGCCTCGCAATTGCGCCATTGTTTCGCGTGCTGTGTGGCATGTGGCACCGTCTTGTTGAAACCACATATCATGCAAGTCAAGAACTTCCATTTCGGGCAAAAAAAAGTTTGTTATCATCGCTCGGTAGCGTTCACCATTGACAGTAACGCTGCGATTCGCATCATCTTTGAAGAAATATGGCCCAATAATGCCGCCGGCCCATAAACCGCACCAAACAGTGGCTTTTTCGGGATGCATTGGTAGCTGTTGCAATGCTTCTGGCTGATCTTCACTCCAAATGCGGCAATTTTGCTTATTTACGTACCCATTCAACCAAAAATGAGCCTCATCGCTGAACACAATTTTTCGATAAAAAAGCGGATCCTCGGCCAGCTTTCCAAGAGCCCATTCACCAAAAATTCGGCGTTGTGGTAGGTCGGCTGGCTTTAGTTCTTGCACCAGCTGTATCTTAAAAGGATTTACGCCCAAATCCTTCCGCAAAATTTTCCACGTAGTGCTGTAACAAAGGCCTAACTGCTGGGAACGGCGCCGAATCGACATTTCGCGGTCTTCTGTCACACTAGCTGATACGGCCGCAATATTTTCTTCACTACGCACAGTACGTAAACGTGTTGGTGGTTTAATGTCCAACAAAGTAAATTTGGTGCGAAATTTGGTCACAATCTTCCGAATAGACTGCTCAGAAGGTCGAGAATGCCGATCATAAAATGGAAGCAGCGCGCGATGAACATTTCGAACCGAGCACGAATTTTGATAGTAAAATTCAATAATTTGCAAGCGTTGTTCATTTGTAAGACGATCCATGGTTAAATTGCAAACCAAACTGAAGCTGTTTGACAGTGACACAAGGTACTAAACACACGTCAGCTGTCAAAACCAGTGTTGCCAAAACCAAACCAGCTAAAAAATCACCCTTTACTACGGTGGACCATACGAGAGAAAAGAGGAGCCCAACCTGTGCCTTGAGTCATGAAGTTTATTCCTTGCAAACACTTAAAATGGATGACTTGATTTTTCAGTGTCATGATGAAAGTCCTACAACACTAAGGCCGGTATCTACCGGCCAATCTTAAACTTTGAGCTTCATAAACCTATTCAGCAAAAGTTATTAGTGCATATTTTTGGGTGCTCATAAGCTTATGGAGTGAATGCTTCATGCAGCGTCAGGAGGCTGAGGCTGAACAGTCGCCGGGGATTGCTCTTCCCATTACTCTGCGGGCTGTTTCTTTTTCTTTGAGCTTTTACGGGGGTATGTTTGCGTCTTCCTCCCTCTTTTTCATTCTAACTGTCTCAATAAACGAAGATATGTTGTTCCACGTGTCAATTGTTGAGATAATTTTCTTGACTGCATTTTATGCGGAAAAATTGCATATCTGCGACACAAGTCTGTTCCTTTCTGCTGTCCACCTGTTACAGGCGAAGAAGGTGTGGTAGGCATCATCACATCTGGGGAATCGCCGTATTGGCAAGCTGTGCTTTCTGTTTTTCTCATCTTGTGGAGGTACTATTTGAAATAATCGAGGCCGGTAAGGAACTGAATGATGGGTAAGTTACTTCTCCATGTTCTCGTTCCGTTCATTCCACGACTTTGCTGATCAGTCTTCCTCTTGTGTCGGTATTTCACATATTTTGCCATCTCTGCTTCGTGATCTCTTTCGCGTCTGCAGCTGCCATATCCGTCTTCTTCTCGTTACGTACTTTCCTTTTACTGCTAGGAGGTCTATTGGGGTCACTCCTGCGACTACAAGAGCGGGTGGTTCCGATACTGTGCGATAGGAGCTTGCGATTCTGAGGGCTTCGCATTTCTGTACTACAGCAAACTGTTTCCTGTTTTTCTCCTGTTTTAGTGCATCAGCCAATATCTCGCAGCCATATAGGAAAATGGCATGCGTGATCGACATGAGGAGTCTTTCCTTACTCTAAGCTGGGCGATCGACGTTTGCCATGAGTCTGCTTAGTGACGTGTTAACCTTCGCGGCACGATCGGACGCATTGAAGTATCTTGGTATAACTCTAGATTGCATGCTTTCATACTGACGGCAGGTAAACCACTATCACCACTTGGTGAGTACATAATAGAAATGTAAAATTAAAAGCGATATAAATTTAAACCCGATAAATTAGCACTTGATAGCTACCGGCCTAAATAGTTCCATAAATAAATTAAGTAAATAGGTAGTTGCGAAAATAAATGAGTGACTCTCATGTCAACATGACAACAATTTAAGTCCTTCATCAATGCATTCAATAAAAATCTGTCCAATGGATTCTCACATGACTGTAAAAGACTGAAAGGATATTTACCAAAATTTGTCGAGAAACAGAGTTGTGGAATCAATATCTTAATTTCGGAGCAGTATTTGATGAAAAGTTGAAATTAGTTTGCTCTTGATGTTCAAAGAAACTTTTATTCAACAGCAATCGATGAATTTTGAATTTTTGACAATAAAGACGGTGACGTTGTCATGTGGTTTATGGTGGTCGATTATGTCAGAAGAAACTAAAATTTTTTATAACTTGAATTGAATGGATTTAGTGTCACTTTCTCTATTGGGTGGGGTCTAATTATTGGCGAACGAGCTTTGACGTCTTTTGGACTTTTTCCATTTATCCTGACTAAAAAAAATGTCCATAAATGCCACAAAACGACCGAACTCATCTCCATCAGAACCAAAAATTCGAAAGCGGGACAATGACAGAGGAAATCGAATGAATATGTACTTTAGTTTTAGCAAACGACTTCAAAATAATAATATTCGTTATATTGGACGTCCACTGTATATACGAAAAATATGAATCAGCTGTTATCGCTGTCATTTGAATTGTCAATATAATACTTCATTATTGTCGATAGCGTGATCTTTCCGACATTGGACATACTCCTGTTAGGTGGTAGACGTCTTCAAAAGCTTATAGATGGCATAAAGTGGGGAGGTTTCTGCCATAGAACTATGTATTAAAAAATGCTTACGAAGATGCACAAATGGAGTATCCTCTCGGAAAGTCGAATAGCTCTCAAGGCTTTAAGATCATATTCGATTGCATCAAAACTGGTCTGACACTCATTCAACCTTCTCGAAGACCTGGCCAAATATAACACTGTCACTATTGCCTGGATACAGGATTTCCTGGCGAGGCGCCTCCCGCCTGCTCACCGGTCCGGTGCATGAAATGGAGAAATGACAATATTGCTGAATACTGGATCAAATGATAGGGGCAGAGACAAGCTAAGAAATTCATAAGCCCAGCTTTTCTGGTGAGAAGAGGAGCCTCCCGTCCGTTCACCGGTCTTGTGGCTTTCTTGGGGGTAGCTTCGAATTACATACACTCAATTCTCAGAAAATAGGGAGATGACAATATTGCTGAATACTGGATCAAACCTAAGGACCAGAGACAAGCTAAGAAATTCATAAGCCCAGCTTTTCTGGCGAGAAGAGGAGCCTCCCGCCTGCTCACCGGTCTTGTGGCTTTCTTTGGGGTACCTTCAAGTCACATAAACTAAATTCTCAGAAAATGGGGAGATGACAAACTTGGTGAATACTGGATCAAAAGGCAGAGTACTCCATATTCAAAGAGCATTTCTGAGCTCGTAAGAAATACGGAACATTGAACCCAGAATGGTGTTGTAAAAAATTCTGATGAGTTGAGCTGTGCACAGGCTATGTTCCTAATAACCATAATGCCTTGAACCTTGCGGAATTGCAGTCCTGAAAGCAGATATCAAACTTTGTATAAAGGCAATTTACTAAGCCAGTTTAATTTTCTGATTGCATACCCAGTAAAGTATTTTTGAATCCTCCTTATCTACCATCTTATTAGAAGGGCGACAGAGAAAACTTATCTCCCGAATTCAAATATCTTTCGGATTATAAATCACATCTGCTCCGACTAAAGCCATAAAAAATGATTTCATATTCAGACCGGCGGCAAACACATTCGTAAATGAGTGGGTATGACTTTGAGCGTTAACCTTTCAATTAAAGCCGATACTCATTTATTTAACAGCTGGTCATGATCACGACTATTTGTCAATTTAAAACAAAAAAAAAAAATTAAATCATATGTATCTCTGTTCTTTGGGTTTGTTAACTGTTTGCATGATTTTTCTTCTTCGTCTCTTTTCCATTCATTCATTCTTTTTCGTTAACCGTTTTGATTTTCCTTTCTTCGATTTTATGCTGAAATAATAATAACCTTGAGGTATTTTCGAGTTTACATAAAATTTAAATATCTCATCAGTCGTTATGAGTAATATAATTACGTAGTCATTGATGATGGCCGCCTATTAATATTTCTTGTAAATATGATAATTTCCCTATTAAAATAATTAATTTATGTTAAATATGTAAACACGATCGGCTTTCGTTGCAATTTATTTATTTGTTCGGTGCAACTCTAGATCATGTAAAATTAAAAAAAAATTTAAATACCATTGACCTTGCTTATACAAAAAAAAAGACTAAATTTGGTTTTATAAAAATTCTAGATTTTTTAATTTTTCTTTATGATTTATGTGGCGTGACTAACCGTGATGGCCAAGGTCAGAACAAAGCAAACAAATGATTTATTTCAACGCATGTTATGCTTCTGTCTTGAATTCGTTGAGCATAACTTAATGAGTAAGCTTAAATCCAATCTATGTGGGAAAGACCAACTTTGTGGATTGTAGTAGATTCTGAAGACCAGCTGTGGTGAATAGTGATGATTAATCAGGCGCAGCTGAAACTTGTAAACATCTGTTATCTTGCTTTCAGAGAACTGTAAATATGTACATACATTCATACTTATGGATGACGAATAGACCGACAAACTTTGAATTGTTTATTTTTTTTAAATATTTAACAACTATAAAGGAATTCGAGTATATTAATCGAAATGTAGTGACACAAGGAAAGAAACTTACCAAGTAGTTCAGTACTTTTTGGAAACTATCGACACTGCGCTCTCCACAAAAATGTCCCATAAGGGAAATTGTTTGTCTTGCCAGTGAAAAAGGAGAAATAAAATACTTACTTATCTTGGTACAATCGAACCCGCTTTAATGAAATGACTAAAAATCTTATTTCAATTAACAGGTTTTTTTTATTTAGGCGGAGTTCGGATATCAGAAATAAAATTTTATTTGAACAGGCTTCGGACAGCAGGGAAATATTTCATTTAAACAAACCTAGAATATTTTGTACTGATATCTGTCACTATGAGAGGTGAACTTCAGAGACGAAGGTACACATACAAATTACAAAATAAATGGATGCATTCAAAGCCTGCCTCATCATTTTTTGTTTCTTTTTCTGTAATACATTTTCATTTGTTCACTTAAGCGGAGCCCTTTCTATGATAAGGTATACCTAAATGTTTATGATATTTTTCAGTTATCCAGGTTTTTCACCTTAACGGTTTTCAATACAGCGGAGTAGTTTGTATGAAAATTGTGAATTGGGACACAGGGACACAATGAATTGTTTATATAAGCGGGTTTTTCAATTAAGCGGGTTTCAAATAAGCGGGTGTGACTGTATAGTCGAATCAAAAAGTAGCGTTTTCTTTCTTTTATCTGTACAGATAATAACCAGTTTGCACTGTGTCTGATAATTTTACGGTTCAATTGCCGTACATTATAGTCCCTTGAGAAGGATAGCCTTGTTTGCCTGTGGTCTGATATGGCTCAGGAACAGTAAAAATCGGTACTCTTATTATAAAGTGAGTTGAAGTGGGCCCTTGGAAGTCTTCAGGGTTATCCGATAGCGGGCACAGAGCACAGAGGTCTCGAATTCAGACACGCTTCTATCTGTGTCAAGAGCGTGGTGAGTTTCTCGTACGTGAGTCTCCCGTTGCTGGTGACTCGTTTAACGTAGTACTTGATACTCTTTACTCCTGCCTCCAATAATCCTCCGAAGTGGAGAGAAGCTCGTGGGATGAAGTTCCATGCTGTCCCTTGTGTTGGTAAGACCTCAGCTGCTTTCTTCAACGCGTGGCCCGCATTTTTCATGACCCGATGTAGCTCAGCTTCTACTCCCACGAAGTCTGTTCCGCAGACGCTATAGATCTGACCCGTACTCAACATTTTTATTTGAAAGAACGTTTACTTTGCTAAAAGATGGTAAATTACTTAATTCATTCTCACTAATTCAAGGCTCACTCAGCCTTTCACAAAAATGTCTATCTATCATCCAATAATCTTGCTTAGCTGTTTAGATAAATAAGAAACTAAATACTCTATCCCAGTCGAACAGTGTAAGTTTAGAAGGAAACACTTGACTCTTCACCAACTGATGAGCATCACTAACAAAGTAAGAAAAGTACTTAAAAATAAACAGTCCGCGGGTATGGCTTTTAGACATCCAAAAAAACCTTTTTCTACAATGTTTAGCATGATCTCTCTTTGCACAATTGAGGCATTTTTTGCGAATTGCTTCACGCAAATGTATTATCGCCCAAATAATCCTCCTTATGAATGTTTGATTAATGTTTGGTCGGAGTAAGCCTCGGAAAGCATGTTTGTTTGTTTTTTTTGCAGGAAATTCAAGTCATTCGGCACCAGATTTGCAGCGACAAGTTGATTGGTAATAATGTCGTGAACGGATCCAATCGAGGTGTTGATCATCTCTGCTAACTCTCTGATTGGTCATGCTATGATGCTAAAATTTGGTAAAAACATCAAGGACAATGGAACCAACGTAACAAGAACAAAAACGAATCGGCTAAGCGAAAGTGCCACACGTTTGCTATTGCGTTGAACCAGCTGCTGGTATATAGCTTTTGAGAAACTTTTCTTTATACCACCAAGCAATCAAGCCAAAGACAACATATGGCCTGACTATGCTTGTATAACTCCAGTAGACCACTTCTGGGCTAAGTCCCCATAATCGTATGAACATTTCACAGCGTTGTCCTTATAGTTTGGTGGCTTAAGGTGTTTTTGCAACCTAGCGGTCTGGAAGGGATAATTCTGGATCCAAGAGGATTTCCAAGTATTTCACCGTGCGAGTAGGTTTAAGCTGGGTGCCTGGGAACGTGGACCATCTTATAAGAGGACACACTTCCTTTTGTTTTAAACGATAATACTTCCGTTGTCTGCGAATCCGAATTGTTGGCTTGTATTTTTAATAGTAAGTCGCCTAAGAGGTTCCTTACAAAGGTTAATAGGCTTCCATCCTGCATAAAACTTTTTACAGCTTCCACAATCTTGAAGTAGCTTGCCAACCTACCCTTAAGCATCGTCAAGATCCAACCAATAAGTGTCGGGATTATCGAGCTCCCTCCATATCTAGGAACAAACGTGCTTCACCAGCGCTATCTCCGTTAACCTGCTTCTCTGACAGCTATGCTGGCTGCCATGGATTGAGGTTGCATTAACCGTTCAAATCTTTAGCGGCACTTCGATCAATTTTAGAAGGAACGAAGAAAGACGAATAATCCGAGACTCTGGGGAAGGCTGCTGTACCCGCCTTGGAGCTGAAGACAAACCTGGCCATACTTCAATTCCGAGAAACACTGGTTCGATAGATTCTATTGAGCGTCGGCAGTATTATATCAATTCCCCTTTTTAAGGAATATTGAAACCGGTGATTTCTAAGGCGAGGTGGATAGAAAGATGGTTCTTACTATTTCTCTCGCTTCAGTGCTTACAGCGACCTCCATCGGCTACTACTGGGTCTGCTTATTTATGAATCACTGCATCTGGGGAGTGATTCTTAATAAAGGCTAATGATACAAAAGCTCCAAAATGGTCGGGCGCCCAATTGTTCTACAGCTCGCGCGTCATGGAGGGAAGTCGCTGGGTAAAATAATTCGCGCGACCACATCGACGCGGGCGATAGTCTGTATAGTTTTATTGGTTTTCTATATACTCATGGCTCAAAGAGCTCGTGTGACATTAGCCTAACAGACAGTTGCAAAACTTCTATTTCCGAATTAGTGAAAAAACTGTCGGTATGGCGTAAGGTGTCATGTTTGGGATTTGTGGCGGCAGAGAGTACCCACTCCCTGCAGGCGGGAGATGACACGTAAGTGCTTCAGTGAACAGTAGATAGACCCTTGAAAACAGTTTCATATCGGTCCTTTTCAGGCGTAATCCTATCGAGCATCTGTCCAATCTCACTTAAACATACATATGTTGTGGTGTTGTCACTGTCATTACTCTTGTTGAAAAAAAAAACCCCTTACAGTAGGTACACACAAACATATTGCATTTATTGATTTATTTGCATTTTTGTTTTTGAAATTTTTTTTAACAATTGGAAATAAATTTTAACATTTCACGAGAATCATTTTCAATATACGAGTTGGTATCTCAGTGGCAGCGGACGGTGAAGTTGCATTCTTGTTGAATCGAATAAATTATTGCAATTAAATTAATTCAGCTGAATTGAGGAGAGCATATTACAATTGGTAGTCCAGTGTGAAAAATGACACTTACAACATGTGAAATTGGAAAAATAAATAAAATATTAAACTGTTTCACGAACCATAAAAGGAGATTTTTTTTTTATTCTTGTATGACACTATAAATATATGTTTTATTGATTTAATATGTATTTTTTGTACATTGTTATTTATGCAATATCAGTGACTGTTTGTTGGACAGAAAGGATGTTGCCGAGATACAGATGCAATTTTTATATATCAGTATGATGAATTGAAATCATAACTTCGGATCCGATTATGGAGAGCAAACTAAAAAACCTTTCAATAGGGAATTATCGGTTCCCGATACATTTTATTTTTACTTCCCTTCTTACTTAATTGGCGCTACAGCTCGAGGTGAACCTGGGCCTGCTTCTCGCAACCATTTGTGTGTGTGTGTTATATTTTTGCACGAATGGAAGGGACCTACAATTTTTTGCCAACTCCGAACGGCGAGTTGAGAAGCTCAATCGTGACAAATGATACTCTTTGATGCTTATCAGACATTCGAAAGAGGTGGCACCGTGAAAAAACTCTTTTAGGTGTAAGACCCGGCCGGGAGTTGAACCCGGGCAGTATTGCGTGGTAGTCCAACGCACTAACCACCACGGCCACGGCGACCAGGTGCTAAAATATTTAGTTTAATTACAGTTTCATAGCCATAAGGTTCAAAGCAGTCTCACAGTGGTCAGGTAACTACACTGGTCACTCCACAATACTGGATCACTCAACTATCACTGAAAACCTAGACTACACTACACTGTTTCGAAGCTCAATTTCAGTAAGAACTTCAAAGTCACTATTCCCGATAGACCCTTTGGGATGACTTAGAAGCCATAACAGATAAGTTTAGAATTGGCTCTAAAACCAATGATGGTGTAGGAGGACGTGTTTTCTCAGATAGATTAAATTTCAATCTCTCCTTCCGCCACCCTAATCACTGCAACGTGTCTCAAGCACAGATTATGGCGATTTTAGAAGCACTGTTCTGGACCAAGCCCGAGGCGCTGCGTGGTGGAAGTTGCTCTCTCTACCGCTACGCTGCATTAAATCAAAGGTAAAGAATACGATTAAAAGAACGGCTGATCATAGATGGTCTAACATTGTAGGACATAAGATTTCCAAGGCACTTTGGGCGGCGCTTGACCATAAAAGGACCAGTGAAATCCTTAGACTTAGCAAGGCACTTAACTTTATTGACTGAAAAATATTTTTAGTTTTTTAGAAACAAGTTTACATATGTATATGTATGTAATGATGATGCGTTGTGATTATGATGCGATGCGTATTTTAATTTTTTTTTCTTTACTCGTAATGCTTCCGCTGCCCACCGTTGAAATCTTCCTACTGGTAAAAAATGATGACGTACATGTTTCTGAATTGATGCCAATAGAAAGATGTTTCTAATTGGCCCTCCAATCCTGTGGACCCTGAGGTAGCTTCTAATTCGCGTCAATCTGCTGGTCGATACTAGATGTATGAGTTATTTCTGGCTGTCACTTTTTCGCAGCGTGACGTCACTCGTTGGCGATGACAACGGCAACGGAATATTTGCAGATATTGTAATGATATACATAGGTAGGTGTAGCAGATATATTCTGTGCGCATGTTAGGGCATAGCAATATATTTTATATGGCATAGCTAACGTGATCATAAATTTTTCTCCTCAAAACAGGGCACCTGTACATTTTAATAAGGAAAACACGTATATATTTTCACTTTTTTCTAGTATTTTTATATATATTATTATTAATTATAACGTACATAGATACCTAATAATAAAATAAGAAGGCAATGTTTCATTTTTTTTAATTAAGAAATCAGTTTAGAACTAAGCAGTTTGGTGGGCTGGTTTTCGAAATTTTCGCATGACCAAATCTGCTTTAAAATATCAGGTTTGATTTGGTTAGATATAAAATGTACTCTACAATAATACGAAAATTCGCATCAGTGAGGTATTTAGCATGAAATTTTGAGCTGTTATATATTGGGTAAGCCAAAGTTCACGCAAGATTTGAATCTGCAGTAGGGCGTTACCATCGAAAAAAAAGACGGCGTGACAACTGACCGTCCAGGTGTTTTTTTTTTTTTCAAATGGAGTGCTACACGAAAGAACAACACATTTTCATTGCTGAGCAATATTTTAAAAATAATGAAGTTTCGCACAAATGGCGAATAATTCAAATCTTTGAATTTTGGGACACCCTTTAATTTAAAATTAGTGAACACTCGTCAAACTCTCATGTATCTTGACTGCTACTAATAAGAACCTGCTCAATTATTAAGTCCATCACTTTTTGAACTTCCTTCCAGGAGGGGGCCTATTTTAGGTTCGCCCATTCAAAAATGGCTACTTTTGTGTTGAACTGACACCACTACTGCTCCAAGTATTCCTTACTTATCTTATACAAATCAGCCGCTGCATTTTTCACGCTTTCCTCATTGACAGCACCAGTTTCCTATAATTTTGCGGTTATAATTATTACGGATGGCGTGGGGAAGAAAGCATG
This sequence comes from Brachyopa scutellaris, assembly GCA_949775065.1. NCBI lineage: Eukaryota > Metazoa > Arthropoda > Insecta > Diptera > Syrphidae > Brachyopa > Brachyopa scutellaris. The sequence goes on along the minus strand of OX459113.1, from coordinate 34,561,032 downwards.
CATTTTTTTTTTTTGACTAAAATAGTTTTTGAGTTGATTAATTTAATTCGCCGTCGTCTTCCGAGTTTCGAAGGATTTGGCGGTTTTTTGAATTATGGTTGAACTAATTTTTTTAGCGAATGTATGATAGAAGGCTGACTGAAGTTTCTTGTTCGATTTGTAAGGAATCGAAAAAAGATGTCTTAATTACTGAATGCTATGCAACAGATCGTATTTTTTCGAAGCGGGATATATTTGCGTTTCCTTGGGGACAGCATAGCTCGAAAGCGGGACTGTCTCACCCAAAGCGGGACGTATGGTCACCTAAGGCATAGCTCACAGGAACATTTTAGGCTCCTTCTTCTTTAGTAACCTGGTGGAGATAGGCCAAGTCATTTATAGACTCGTTCTCAATTTTTTCCAGGTAATAAAATGCTTGGAGGAGATTGTGGCAGTTTAGTTGCCATCCTTGGATAGATTCTTAGGGAATCGCGAGGGCCCACTTTGGTGTCTAGTATTTTGGGTCTCAAATTAACTAAACCTAGAGAATCCCATAGTCATTGGCAAAGGTGATTGTTAATTGTAGTGAAATACATAACTCATAATGCTAAATTTTCAGGTAACACTCCACCTGTAAATTCTAGGCTTTAAACATTCCTACCCTTAATCGGGGTCCAATGGTAGCCACCTCTGAAAGTACGCCTGCATGGCAGCTCAAGCTGAATCGGCTATGTTATTCCCGGAAACATGTTTCTGTAAAATCAGTCAGTTAAAAGACGTTCCCAGTTATCATCTCTATCATGGAGGCTGGGCTATCCAACTTAAGAAGTCAGACTTAGCTATGGCGGCGATGCGTGGTGAGATTTAAAATGTCACATACCAGAGAATTTTATGTACAAGCAGCCTCCTATTTTTTAAAACCGCAGCTTGATGCTTTAATACCAAAATAACAATTTTAATCAAAAGAACCCTAAAAATTATTCGTCCCCACTATAGATCTTGTCGCCAAAAACGAGAACGTGTACGTCCCCGTATCGCTCTCGAAGACTCCCCATTTCAGTAGCACTCCTTCTCCAACCACTCATTTCCTGACTAGACATTCCTCGCGATCCCCCCATTTGAAACTTTCTATCTAAAATTCAGCAGCAGTGAGTGGATACAGCTTTGAGATACGATTAGTGTCGCTCCCCCTGCTTTAACAAATTTTCATATATTTTTCCATTTTTTTTTGTTCTCTTGCTTCGCCTCTGACAAAATTTATTTTTAAATATTGTGTGCTATGCCATTTGCCTACCTAATGCCTGCTTGCGTATGTCACACACATATTTAAATAGATGTTGGCAAGTAGATACTCGTATAGCACATATGGCCTATCGGGTTCTGTGGCTGCTGGCGTTGCCTATTGTTAGAGGCGACACAGAGCAACCGACGCGGCGACGACGTGAACATGAACTTACAGTACAACAACGAGTACCACAACCAGTACAGTGTGATGCGAGGCAGAGTGGGTTTTGCACAAATGGCAACAAAAAACCAACCAACAACAACAACATCATCAAACTTAATAAATCTACTAAGGCCGGGTGGTAGGTATACATAGCAAGCATAATGGAGTATCTACGAGTACTTGCATGAGTTTCTAAAGATGTTTGCGTTGATATTGGTGTTGTCGTGGTTGTTATTTGTCAAGAAAAAAACAAACGAATTGAAAAAGATATTAAACTAATTGCGCAATTGCTGATTTGAATATCAACAAAAGAGGAGGGACAAAAAAACTCAAGTTTTTGAGTGATTTGTTGAGTTTTTTTTTTATCCAAATCGTTATGGTCTGTGTTGGCTTGATGTTTAAGACGACAAACATATTTCCATTACCGTCAATCATCTCGTCTGTTCTTTTGGTGTGTATTTTTTGTATTATTGTTATTTACTTCTTTTTTTATTTTGTTGATTTCTTTGTGTTTTCCATTTGAGTCTCTTCCGATATGACAATGAACTTTTTTTTTTAACACTTTTCAATGTCAATGGCTAGTTCGGTTGATAGCAATACATTTTTGTTTTGCTAACTGGGTTGGCTGGTCTTTGAACTGTAAAAGTGGAGGCAAACAAGTTTTAGACGGGTTTAGTGTTAGAGAAGTGCTTAGAAAGGCGAATATGCAGATCGTATGTTGAGTGGATTTTGCATTCGGAACGTATACGTCATATTGCAGACAAAGCTGTATCGATATAAAAGCTTTTTATGTATTTGCGGGTCTTACACGGAGGAAAAGAGAAGGGATCATCGTCAGCTGATCCGTCTGCGATTTTAAGACTAAACAGAGGTGCTGTGACATACGTCATTTGAAATTACTTTTTCTGAAGAAACCGATGTTACAGGAGTACAGTGAAATCTTCCATTACGTAAAGCTCCCTTAGATGGATTGATCCCTTCTTCTTCTTCAATTCTTTCTTCTTTAGTTTGTGCTTCAGTTCGGAGTGAATCAGGGCCTGCTTCTCGTAATTTTTGCACGAATGGAAGGTACCTACAGTTTTTGGCCGACTCCGAACCTTGAGTTGAGAAGCTCCTCATGACAAACGATACTCTTTGAATGCCTGTCACATATTCGAAAGAGGTGGCACCGCGAATAAACCTTTTGGGTGTTTGCTGCGATTGAACCGGGGCAGCATTGCGTAGTAGTCTACGCACATACCACTACCTCACGGTGCTCAACGGTGGACCGATCCTTCAGACGGACAAAATTTCCTTACCAAGCTTTTATGTTGCACTGACACAGCCTTGATCGGACGCGGACACCCACATATTATATCTGTTAGAAATTATTTTATTTAATTCCATTAGACGAACAAAAACAAAAACAAATTCATTCCCAATCTTTGTTTCAATCTTTGTTCAATTGTGGTCGCCGTCACTTCCCGCCTAAGGGAGGTTTCACTCTACATAAAAATGTTGTGAAGTGCACCTAAAACGTCGCGTAAAACACTTTTTAAGAAGAACCGTTGTATTCGAAAAGATAGCCACTGTTTAAAAATGAAATATTTACATTTATATATGTATTGTTAAATTGTCATAATTGCTTAATACCTAATGTTAAATTGTTAATGCCTATATTATTTATAACTATTGCTGAACTGTCTAAATTGTTTAATACCCTTTTGTTAAATTCATAAAATTGCATACATTTACTAAACTCCGTAAAAGTTAATTTGTTAATTAATAATCTTAACTAAAAAACGTAAATTGCCGAACTAAGTTTAATGTTCCCTATGTTTGGACGATCTCCATGCACTTGCTCTTATTAAATGAGCGAGGTGAATACGGCCTTCTGTTTTTCCGGCATTTCTTTTTCGTTAGCAGCCACCAAGAGTACTTCGTCCAACCTTACTTACTTACTTAGGTGGCGCTACAGTCCGGGGTGGACCAAGGCCTCAACCAACAACCTCTTCCAGTTAGCCCGGTCCTTAGCTAACCGCTTCCAGTTGCGCACTCCAAGTTGGTTGAGGTCTTGTTCTACTTGGTCGCGCCACCTTAGGCGAGGTCGTCCTCTGCTGCGTTGACCCTCCGGGTTAGAGTTGAATATTCTCCGAGCCGGAGCGCTGATGTCCATGCGCTCCACATGTCCTAGCCATCTTAAACGCCCAATGTGCAGTTTTTTTTGACCAGGCTGATGTCGCTGTATAGCTCGTACAGTTCGTCGTTGAATCTTCTCCTCCAAAACCCGTCAACGCAAACGGGACCGAATATCCTACGAAGGATTTTTCTCTCAAAGCGACCAAGGAGATCTTCATCCGCTTTCGATAAAGTCCATGCTTCAGCTCCATATAGCAAGACTGGGATGATAAGGGTCTTATATAGAGTCTCCTTAGTCGATCGGGAAAGGACTTTACTGCTCAATTGCCTTCTTAGCCCAAAGAAACAGCGGTTGGCAAGAGTAATCCTTCGTTTGATTTCCGACGAGATGTCATTTTTTGATGTTATGGCAGAGCCGAGGTAGACGAAGTCCTTTACTACCTCAAAGTTGTAGCTGTCTATTGTGACGTTCTGTCCAATTCGTCGATGTTGGTTGTCCCTTTTTGTTGACAGCATATACTTAGTTTTGCCTTCGTTTACCGCTAAACCCATTTTGGCCGCTTCCATTTCTATACTCGCGAACGCGCCGGTGACAGCTCGCTGTGTTCTACCAATGATGTCAATATCGTCGGCGTATGCAAGTAGTTGAACGGACTTTTGAAAGATCGTTCCTTGTGTGTTGGCTTGTGAGTTTCGAACAATTCTTTCAAGTATGATATTGAAGAAGTCGCATGACAGCGCATCACCTTGTCTGAATCCTTTTTTGACATCAAAGGTCTCGGTGAGGTCATTACCGACCTTGATGGAGCAGCGAGCTTTCTCCATCGTCATCCTGCACAGACGGATGAGTTTGGGATGTCAAAACTAGACATGGCTCTATACAGTTCATCCCTCCAGATGCTGTCATAGGCGGCCTTGAAATCGATGAACAGGTGGTGGGTATCGATTTGGACTTCTTGGGTTTTTTCCAGGATCTGCCTGAGTGTGAAAATTTGGTCTATGGTGGACTTTCCTGGCCTGAAACCGCACTGATAGGGCCCAATCAGGTTGTTGACGAAAGGTTTCAAGCGTTCACACAATATGGCAGATAGGATCTTGTAGGCGATGTTCAGGAGACTGATGCCTCTGTAATTGGAGCAGTTGAGAGGGTCTCCTTTCTTATTCTTCGTCCAACCAGCCTTTGTAATTTATATACATATATACAGTGAACTCTCTCATAACCGGACACTGACGGTACCGAGAAATTTGTCCGGTTATGAGAGGTGTCCGGTTATGAGAGGTGTTCGGTTATAGGTGAAAAAAATAAATTGACATCAACGAAACACAATTAATAGACATATGGTATTAGTTTTATTTTATAAATTAATTCATTTTTACAAATTACCGAAAAATTCATACTTCTGTCTATGGAAATCAAGATTGAAATTACACCTAATATACAAACCTATTTAAAAAGGGCAACGGGATCTATAAATGCACATAGTTCTTGGATGTTCGCGGACAAGACGGCATATGCTCTCATTGGTTAAGGAAATTAGCGGGTCCATATTCTGGCATTATTTTATTCTACCAGAGACAAATTTTCACTTCACTGTGACCAGCGGAATATCTTTATACAAAATTTGCATAAAATAATATAAAATGTCTCTCAAAATGTCGGAGATATGCGTGTGTCATTCTAGCGTTCTCCACCGAAAATTATGTGTCCGCGAGACCACAAACGTGATAATAACGCAAAGGCACACTCCACAGTTTAAATTTTTGTTTCGTTTCTTTGCAAAGTCCTAAGAAGAGGAAAACAAAACAAAAACAAAAACAAAAAAAAGTATGTAAACAATTTGCTATACGTAGATGTGTTTTGTACAGTTAAGAGAGAGCGACATTCTATGGCGGTTACGAAAATTGGTGTCCGTGTCCGGTTATGAGAGAGTCCGGTTATGGGAGAGTTTTTTATATGAAAAATCCAGTTTTTATTTCCGTTCTTTGAAATCTGTCCGGTTATAGGAGGTGTCCGGTTATGAGAGGTGTCCGTAAGGAGAGAGTACACTGTATATTGTTTTAACATGAACAAAGAAATTTAAAATGTATTGGATTGATGATCAGCCACCATACTCGGTACATTATAACTTGCCAACTTAACCTCAGTAACTTTCTTATCCAGTATTGACCACAAAGATATCGAAATACTTCAGTTTTTTTTACCTTATTTGGTAACTTAATTTTTTGTTTTTGATAAATATGACTCCTTCCGTCAACCACTTATGTGTACTTTTAAGGATTTGATTTGGGATTCTGAAAAGTAATTCTCGGTGTCCTCATCCCATAAATTCTTCCTAAAAACTGAAACTTCAAGTTCTCGCTTTTTAGTGGTACGTTTTTAGATTCGTTCGCAGGCTTCTTTATTAATCCAATATTAAAGTCAAGTAGCAAGCAAAATGTTAAAAAAATACCGTGGAATTTTCAAAATAACTGCAAAAAAAACTGATACGCACCCTTCCTCGGCTATAGAAATCTATTGTGGGGTCCTTCAAGGTAGTCACCTAGGGCCGATAGTCCTTACTCTTTCTATGAATGTTATTTCAAAGGTTGTATGCTAAGCATCAGTTTTGTTATTCGCGGGTGACCTTAAAATGTTGCTTAAAGTTCTACCAAATCCTGAAAAAAAAACCAACAAACTATGTGCTCATAACAAACCAGAAAAAAAAATACTAAGGTTGGTAGAAGTCGTATACTACCATATTCGACCTTTCTCTTTCTCCGATATTAATGTTGAAATTTCTTGGTGAACTTTGAAAATCCAATATATCCAACAATTAAAAGTCTTACCATCTACATATATAATAGAAATGAAATGATGATCGTTGGTAAGCATAACTTGAGAACGGCTAGACCGATTTGGCTCATTTTCATTTTTAAATGTTTATAATAGTCCGAATGAGGTTCATTAGAGAAGAAAAATTCGAAAGGTGGCGCTGGAGTCAAGTTATTAAATAGTTTTTTTGTTTATTGACCAAAGCGAGTCATATTCACAACATATGTTGATTTGAAGCCAAGAGAGAAAATTAAAAAATCTTGACCCGACGCTGGAGTCAAGTTACTAACAAATTCTGTATTTTTGTCGTATTGGTGCAACCGTTCGGTGGGGAAATCATTTTATTAGTTGGTGAGTCAGATAAACCACGATCAAGACTAGTAGATGAGTTCAATGATTGCCTCAAAGCCTAACATCTTTGGCATTATGTACAAAAAAAAAAAAAAATACTAACTGCCAACATTCAAAGCAACTTTTGGATATAGAAAATAGAAAAGTACCGCACAAAATCTATGAAGTACCTATGTATTATGTATTTCCATAAAATGTTTGTGCCATCGTCTCATCTTTAGGGAACAACCACTAAGTTCAGTTTATAAAGAAAAGTATAATGTATGTTAATATTGACTGCAGAAATTTTTATAACTATTTTTTTTACAGAATGAAAATTGAAATTGAAAAATACGTAGATGATTGTTTCCTATCATACTACTTCCTTTCTATCGTACTAGAAGTAAAGCGACTGTTTTTGGGCACGAGCAACGCCGGGCGGGAAACAGCTTGTTCTGAATAAAGAATCGTCAATGATGTGCGTCTCAGATTCTCAAAGCTCTGAACGTTTGTGAACCTGCTTGTACTGCTTTTCTACATTTTGGCATATTATCTTTGAAAGTGGGGTATGGTTATAAGAATTGGATACCGCGTTCAAGTATAAGTCTACCAAAGGTAAAGTGATGGGATGTTTTGACATTTGAAAATTGCAACACCCAAATAACGCAGCGAAGTGACCTGCGGTACGAAGTCATCGCAATTTAGATAGGTTCTTGAGGTTCTAGTGATGGCTTGATATTTATTTGTATGTATTAAGCTCGAACGAATTTTTTTTGGAACTACATATGTATACATATGTTGAAAACATGTTCCGGTCGCATTGCAGTAAACGAGAATCTGAGGGATTTTTATGTCATGTGCATAAAGAAAAGGTGAAAAAGGCCCAAGGTGACTCCCTTGAGGGACTTCAGAGGAAGAATTATTGGAGTTGGATTTAGAAAACCTAAAGAGGACTTTATATCAACGCTCTTATCTAACGAGTGATTCAAAATCTGCTTTCAAAGGTTACAAAATCCTACGGTACGGATTTTTCAAATGCCATGTTGAATTCTTCTCGAACTCGAAATATTCCCTACCTTAAATTTTTTGATATTATTTTATTGTATTCCCTTGGAATTCGCCAAAATAAATCCTGTTTGTCTCGTCCAAACACAGGTTCATTCATTTATTATTTTTTACACAGCAATTGATTGATAAAGAAAAAAACATTTCGAGAATAACATGAACGACGTAATCAATATTCAAAAAGTTGTTTCGAAAACAGTTGCTGCTTGTATGATAATATGCCGCAAAAATCAAACTGCCACTGTTTTTTTTTGTTACTATTGATTTTCAAAAGCAAAACACTATCTGCAGGGAACAATATTTATTTATTTTATTTTAATTTTTTTTTATCCAATTCAAAGTAAACTTCTCCCACAAATAGTAAAAAAAAAAAAATAGATTGTCAAACATCTGCCACTCAGTTTCAAGATAGTGTCGTAATTTTGTTTGAGTGAAAAATATTTGACAAAGAAGTGTTTGATATCGTTTGTCACTAAACGAGCATTTACCAGTTTCTGTTACAATTCGCAACGCGACGTGTCAAACTGACGTTTGTCTTGAATTTATCTAAAGCACAGGCCACACAGAAGGCATTCCATTTTCCAGGAAATTAAACGCAGCAATTAAAATGGTTTGCAGCCCACGTTTGTTTACATAGTAAAGCTTGACACACAGTACTCGTATGCGTTCCGTGACCGTACAAGAAATGTGAGATTAAAACATTGCGAGCTGAAAGTTAACGCATTTGTTCGAACAAAACGCAGTGCGTTCCTGGAAAATGTCTGGATACAGAAAATTCCAGCAGTAGAACGTGGTAATGATCAGACTGCGATATGTTGCCCAGAATGCACATGATAATCTGTGTGGCCAACGCTTTGATGTGTTTATGTCAATCGTTTGACATTATGTTAAACATTCTACTCGTTGCTTAAGACCCTGCGATCTGTCAACTATAAATTTACTTAGGCAGAAGAGAGGTTTAATAGTAGGTCTGTTTGGTGTGCAGTAAATATACGTACATTTACTGAACCTGTCAAAAATCAAGAGAATAGAGAGCCAAATGAGAGTGTCAAAAAATGTCCCCTTCTACAAAATCGTGCTACACCACATCCATGTAGTAGTCCCGGGACATCTATCAAACAGCCAACTGACTATTCGTGAAATGACAATCTTCATTTTTGTTTGTGTAATTAGAAGTTTCTGAGAGGATTTTCCCCCACTTTTCAAATTATTTACTATTTGACAGATGTCCCATTTGGATCACGAAAAGCACACCAAACAGACCTAGTGACATTTTTTTTTTTAAACTTTAACCAATGAAGCTTTGACAACACGTCACACGTTAAGATACGATATTTATTCAGAAAATACATCTTGTCAAATGTCAATCACAGTCCTTGTTTATAGTGAACAACTTTGATTTCCATCACTGGTCGACGGAAACAATTTGATCTTCCTCGAAAGGATTTTTACAACGGTTTCGAACTCATTTGTTGAGTACTCTCTTTAGAAATATCGCAAAATTTGTTCGAAATATTATCGCTTTCTGGTTTGAGTTCCAACTGAAATTATAGCTGCTCTAGGCTTCCCAGAAACAAAAAAACAAAATAATAGCTTAAAAGGCTACGAGTATTTATTTGTGTGAACGACTGGAACTGGTCAGTCCATATCAAAGTGACTTAAGGCCAGGAAAGTCCATCACGAACCAAATATTCGCACTACGCCAGATCTTGGAAAAAAAAACAACCCAGCTTCAATCCGGGACCCAACACCATTTTTTCGGTTTCAAGTACGTTAGTTAGTTAGTTTTGCCATCTGTGCCAAACTCGTCCGTTTGTGCATCGGTAAAGACCTCCCCGAGACCTATAAGCTAAAAAACATTAGAGGCCAACTTATACGAAAACCCGTCCAATTACTCGAACACGCCGACGATATTGACATAATCAGAAGACCTAGGCCTGATGTCATTGGTGCTTTCATGAGTATTGTGACGGAAGCGGCGAAGATGGGTTAGCGGTCAATAAGAGCAAATGGATCCATTGACTTCAAAATGATCTGAAGTTTGTGGATTATCGGCATAGACTTGTGCAGACAAGTAGCCCCAAAGAATATATCTAGGCATGTCAAGTCAAATTACCAAGGCGACCAAGTTACAAATCCTTGTCGTGAGATGATAATCGCTGTATAGCACGTAGCGCCGCACCGTCTTGTTGAACCCACATCTCTTTAATATCGATGTTCACAAGTTGTGGCCACAGGAATTCCTGTAATAGGGCACTATAGCGGTTGCCATTGATTACGGCTACGGCTCTTCTCTCATCATTTCGGAAGAAATACGATTGGATGATATCGTCCGCCACACACTTGGTCGAAATCAGAGAAATCTTCCAAGTGCTGAATAGCCCAATCAGCAAACTCTCGACGCAATCTGTGATCGTTTGGCTTCAGTTCTTTAGACTTTATTAGGATGTAGGCCCAGATCCTTAAGGCCACGACTCATAGAATCCATCGACGTCTCTCCGTTGTACGTTGGTGTTGAAGTTGACGAATTGCCGGATAAAGCAGTCCCATAGGATCCGTCACATATCTACGTTGAAATATCAAACAATTGTCAACGGCGATAAAGGTTTCCCTTCATTCTCTCTATGCTTCTACCAATGAAAATGCATAATCTCAATTTGTGAATGCGTGAACTTCAATATGTGAATGTGTGAACTTAAATGCGTGAATGTGTGTACTGACAACGGATCGATGGATGTAAAAAGGGCTCCGCGAAATAAGGCCCCAGGAAATAAGACCCAAAATGAAAAAAATTATATAATGCCCCAAAACTGGGGTAGATTTTCATAGTGAAATTATGCCCCATTTTTCAAATGGAAATTAGGCCCCAATGAATTGAAGTAAGGCCCCAAAAAGAAATGAACTAATGCCCTAAAATTGGTGTATTAGGCCCCAGAAATAACGTTGGGTCTTATTTCATCGGGGACTTATTTCATTATGAAATCAAGCCCCACATGAACAAATTAAATAAAGCCCCAAAAAGTGAAATTTCATCCAAATTTAAAGCAATTTTTGTTGTTATTGTTTTGCATGCGCATTTATGGGGCCTTACTTCATTTTTACTTTGGGGTCTTATTTCCTGGGGCCTTATTTCGCGGCCCCTGTAAAAAGTAGAAAGTAAACCTTCTTTATCCGTCGAAGTTCATACATCCGTTGGTTATGGGCCATCTCCAGTATTCTATCGAGCCGCCAGTTAAAAATGACGGAGCAACGGATCAACGGATTCTATGGGTCGGAGTGTTTACGCACAATTTTTCCAGTTGACGTCTGATAAATCGCTAGCGACTTTGTCTACCTTCTGACTCTGCCATTTATTCAGACGATACCACCAACGCCAGCGGTGAGATTAAACGAAGAACCGCTGCTTCTTTGGGTTCAGAAGGCAATTCAATAGTAAAGTCATCTGTCGAAGAACTAAAGTGGATCTCTTATAAGCCCTTTGTCACCCCAGTCCTGTTCTAACATATGTATCAGTGACATGTATTTTGTCAAAAGTTTATGAGGTTGCTCTTGGCTCTGTTGTGAGAGGCAAATTCTTTCGATCCCGTCTGAAAAGACGTGGAGTGGAGGCGAAGATAATACGGCGAACTGTACAATCTGTTGAGTGATATCGGCTTAGCCAGAGAAGTGAAGATCCAGCGACTGAGGTTCATGTGGTTTATGATGGATACCAATGCTCTGGCCAGAAAATCTTTGAATCCACCGCCATAGGAATGCCACAGTAGAGGAAGACCATGACCCAGGCTGCGCACTTAAGTGGTAGGGGACCTCAATAAACTTAGCGTCTGGTCTTAATTACCGTCTGTCTGAAGGCTTTTCCAGATCACCTGATTCTCTAACAAATGCAAAGTTCGGAGTCCAGTGTGTAATGGGTAACCATTTAATCCCCCTGTAATTAATGTACATATGTAAATACGTATAGTATGTGCTCACTAGATTCTGAGGTCAAGTGAATAACCCACAAGCAATTCCACTTGATTACAGCAATTTCTCACTACCGTTCGGATAAGTTTAATGGGTATTTTGAAGTTCTATTAGTTTCACTTCAATCTAAGGTGACTTCTAGGCAAATGTTGGCATAAATTTCCATATGTTCACTGCATTCCAAGTGTCACTGTGTCACACTTCGCCCATTTATTCTCAAAGAAAAAATCAAACAAACACACGCACACACAGATATCGCTTGTATCTATTTTTGGGAGAACACTTTTTTTTCCCCCTAGTGTCCATGGATAGGATACCTAATGTATCAACCCATAGAGGGCCGATCATAAATTTTGACAGTCTTTTTGGTTGTTCCGCCGGCTTGTTTCTTTTCTAAAAATTCGTGTGGCTTTATAGTCACAGAAGCTAAAAGAAACACATGAAATAAAGTGTGTGCGTGTGTGGGCTTTTTTGCTTCAAACAAAAAAAAAAAAAAAAAAAAAATTTTGACAAAGAAAAATGAAAGAAGAAAAAAATAAATAAAAATATGTTGCAGCTAGAGAAGGCGGAATAGGAGTCGTAGATACAAATATCTATAACCACTGTGATGCGCTTCATTACATGTTAATGACAAGACACTCTGACAGAAACGCATACCCATACGCCCTCTTGCGTAAGAAACTCTCCCACTTTTGTCGTTCACTGGAATTGACCCAATTATCCATCGGATTTCCGTTTTTGTGGGTTTGCCGTTCGATCCGATCGGTCTTGTGTCTTATTTTTTTTTTGTTGTTGTATTTATAGATGCATTTTAGTTTTTCTTTCTTTATCTCCACATTAATCCGTGGGGTGAGCATTAGTCGGGCTAATTAATTGATGGAAATTTAGTGTGTGTAGCAATAGATTTGATGGTGGTGGCCTTTGGGTGTTATTTTGTTACTTTTTTTCGGGTTAGGGTGGGGGACTATCAATAAACACGCTGTCGAGTTCAGCTTGGCATTTTGTACTTTTATCATTAAAAAATGGACAGTGGCAGTTGGGATTTGGAATGACTTCCTGCGTGCCACATGGGAGTACCTATGATGTCATCCATCGATGCTGGGATGGAGGAATACATTTTTGATTTATTCAGCGAATTTATAGGGTTTATTTAACCACGACACATTTGCTATGAATTTGGTTAATGAGTGAGTGCTATTGATTTTGCATTATAACAGATAAATATTTAAATTTAAATTCGAAATCAATTATCGAACACAAACAGTTTTGATTACATAAGTGACGCGCACGCATAGGGCAGTAGTGACAACATGGATTTATTTTATTACCTACCAATTTTATTGAGTTAATATTTAAACAGTAATTTGTGAGCTTCTGCTTATTGTTTTTTTTTTTTACTTAGCACTTTTGTTTTGTAGTTATCACTTTGAGTGGGGCTTGGAAGATTATTTGTAACTGCACCTAAGAGGGGTAAAGGGTGTTCCAAAATTCAAGCAAGGTTTTATTTTTTCGGCATTTGTGCGAACCTTCATTATTTTTAAAATATTGCTGGTTGAACACTCGTTGTTCTTTCGTGTTACACTTAATTTTTAATAACCCATGAACAGTTAGCTGCCACGCTGTCTCTTTTTTGCATTGGCATCACTTTACCGTACAAATGTCGAAAAATACATTTGACTAAATGTGGGGATCCGATGATGGTTTACTTTTTAAATGGGGGTGAACCTTCATAAATCGGATGGACAGTTGAAATATTACCAACACCAGCCTTGCTAATATTCATATATCTCGTTTCATATATTGACAATAGTGTCAATACCCAGCTCTAGGCAATGTTGACGGGGAGGAATAGGATGAGACTCGGCTTAATTGTTTTTTTATGTTTTTTTTCCAGTTGGGGGTCATCAAGAACATGAGGACATGGTGGCCATGGGTGGGTATATCCTCACCTTGCGTTCTCCCATCCACTGCAAAGTAAGACGACAAACTTGACAACTTCTAAGACTATTCGGGTAACCACTTCTATAATACTTTTTGAGAAATACCAGCTCTCTCAGGCATGGGAATTCTTAACAGCGTCCGAGCTAACTGTAGCAAATACCGCCCTATTCCCAGGAGCTGCCTCCACCTTCAGGGACCCACCAGATAAACAAATTGGAAGGCAGTCTTAGCAGTTTAAGCAAAAAAAAATAACTATTTTTTGCGTTAGAGCAGTACAAATGGAGACCACATTTTGAGCAAATGCATTGTGTTTGCGATGATTTCCTCAGTTTGCATCGTTAGTTGTAACTTATCTCAGCAAGAGGATGTTTTGCCCTCTGGCCGATGACGGAACTAGTGCTGGACTCTTCTTCTTGTGTTGAAGGCCAACCAACTAAGCGTATTTTCTTATAAGACACAAGACCTAAAGCTATATCTTCACAAATTCAAGGCAACTTTAGGAAAGTTTCCTCTGTTTAATTTGAATCATCAGGAGATTTTTCAACTTCGATGCGACGATATGAAATGTATGTATTAGTAGCGGCTATGCCACCCAATTGATGAAAAAGTCTTATCATTGGGTTTCTAGTCTTGAGCAGAATGTCAGTTGTGCGGTGTTCTCATATACACGACGATATGTATATTGATGCTAATCTGACATTTTTATTGTCTCTCCACAAAACAGTATCTATGTCAATGCCATATGCGATTACCAGCACATAGGCCAATAGAGGCCCATTGTAATACCAAGGATCTTGGGGATGTTTTTCCCTGCTACTCATGAGAACAAATTTAGGGCTTTATATAAACCGAAATAGGCTTCTAACGGTCTTTTTGTGCTAGGTCACTGAGATCGTTGAAGAAGTATTCACCAAGGTGTAGTTTCTACTATAGGAATGAGCTGGGCGTGAATAGAGTAGATACAAGTATGTCGGGCCATGTGCGTTACCTACATATTCAATTGGAACTCTTCAATCTTCTTGGACATCTTAATCCAAGGAAAGCTTACAGTTTGGAATTCTGTTGACTCTGACTGTTCCTTAAGCACGTATTCCTCGTCCACTCAAATGTACCAATACTTGATTATACAGAGTTCATTTTACCTATAGATACATTTCATTATAAATTGGTCACCTTCAGGTGATATTACCTCTGGAATTTAATTTGGACCCTCGGCTTCATCATCACTAAAATCATCTTCGTCTAAATCTATTTGGCCCGAATCCTTAGAAATATATTTTATTACATTTTTAATTTCACCAAATGATCAATCATTTGTTTATCTTCACTCATTGTCTTATCACATAGAATGTTCTCTTGCTGACAAGCGCATCAGCCTAAAACTTGCAGATTAGTAAAATTATGAAGTTACATATTTTCCAAAAAGCTGTAAATATTAATTGAGCACGAAATGTTTTATGACTCAAATTAAATGAAGTTTATGTAATAGCAGCCTAAGGGCAGCCTTACCTATTATAGGGCTAAGTTCTGGATTACATAAAAATAAGTTCAATAGGATAAAATCACAGCTCCGCGGAAGCCAAGAAACATCATCAGAATAGCTGAGCACACGATTATTGATCTAAGTACGCAAAAGATCGATTCGTGTTGGAACTAGAAATAGGTTAGGTTAGCACTCTCCTTTGGCTATACCGTTGTTGCCATCTTATACATCGAAAGAAACTGGGTCAATAATGCCTCCTTTTGCGGCATCAGCATCAATATTCTCGCCAAAGTGCACATTACGAACACAAGAATTAGCATGCCAGTCTCATGAACTTTCTCCATAAACTTGCGTACAGCAGACACGGTTTTCCGACCGGAATTTATTTTTTAAAATTCACACTTTTTCGGCAATGCAGCCCTGCCCTTATTTTTTTCATATTTCCCAACGTTGTTCAAGCGGAATACGATTCATTTAATTCTGTGGAGATATGGTCCTGTGTCGCTGTCAATTTTTTGAACCAGAAAGAGATGTCAGTGTTAAAATAACATGTAAGTTAAAAAGAAACCAGCAGATGGCGCACCCTTTACCTGTTATTGACCATCTCTTTTCCACTTTGGCTTGAATTTGGCGATTTTGAAATTAATCCAGTCAAGTGATTTTTTTATGTCTAAACCTGGTGAAGAGTAGAAAAACCTCTGAAAACTTTGAGTAACTCATCTAATCGAAGATAAAATGAGAAATAATTGAATAATTGACGCATGTTCAGCAACACGCACATGGACAGCTTATGATCACAAACAAATCCCACACTCGCTCAAATGTTTGCACAAACGCTTTGTTTATTCCCCCCTCCCCTCCTCCGTTTCCTTAATCATCGCACCTTTATGAATGTTTTTCTTTCTTCTCTGCAATATTTGCCAACACTTTGATGAGCTGCTATCGTCATCATCAACACTCGAAGTCTATCAACAATTCACCGTTCCAAAACAAAGTCCAATTAAATAAATAAATAAATACGTAGATCGTATGAAAGGAAATTGAAAATAAACACCGAAAAAGATTTAGATACATATTTTTTTTTGTTTAATTTAAATTTACATTAATACTCTCACTGGCACATGTAACAAGTTCGTGTCAATTCAGCGAATCATACTCAACTCATGTAAGCATGAGCAGGAGCACTGCAACAGGAAGGGGGACAACGACAAATTGTGTGTTCGCCCTAAATTTGTTATTTTCGTACTCTCGTACGATATGATCGTCTTGTTCAAGAAGGGGAGCAGCAGCGCTGACGTACAAAAAAAAAAAAAAAAAAAATGAATAAAAATCGCATACGAAAAAAAATTGTTTGTTTATTTCTAGCCGTAATTTCAGAGAAAAATACATACACACATATTCGAATATCCTACCCACCTACTTGCCCCTACGGGGTCTTCACTTTATAGACACGGCGCGGCGGGAAGTCGTGTTGGTAGTGGTGGGATTGGATTATTATTATTCACGCGGAATTATTCAAGGGCAGACATTTTATACATATACATACCTACAGTATGTACTCGTATGTACATAAATTGCTTTTTAGTGGTTTCGTTTATTGAAGTGTAATTGTTGGCGGGAAAGTGGAATGTTGCTATACTGGGGTTGAAGCTTAAGATTCGTAGAAGAATTTTTATGTATTTTTTTTGTGTTTATTAGAAACCAATTGAAATTGATGAGGAATTTTAGAAACATTCAAAGCGCACAACTATTTAGGTGGCCTATTTTAATTAGGATCTCGGCCTACGTACATACACTGCGGTGCGAAATAATAAGCACACGCCGCCGCTATTACAGTCGGACATTTTGAAAAGTTGATTGGTTTCGCTTTTCAAACAGGTAACAGGCATTTTGCATTATTAATTTTAAAATTAAACAACAAAGAGACCAAAAACAAGATAAAAAATAAACGTGTACAGTAGTTGTATGTTACCTGTGTGCTAACGAGAGACAAACACATAATTAAGTTCACTGGGGGAACTCTAGACTAGGAGTGAATCCAGAAAAGACCAATATGGTACTCTTCTCTAAAAGACTAAAGATTTCAGAACCCAAAATCCCGTCCCTAGGGGGTTTCATCTAGACCTAAGGGGCCATGTCAAATTCTTAGGGGTTCTTCTGGATAAAAAGCTACTTTAGAGAAAGAATCTGGAAAACAGAATTAACAAGGCCAAAAGAGCCTTCCGGATTTGCCGGTAGGCTTTCGGCAAGACGTGGGGTTTGAAACCAAAAAACCAAAACTAGTTTAATGGATCTACTCCTGTGTAGTCAAACCCATCTTACTCTACGGAGTGGTGGCCTGCTGTGAACAACATCTATCCTAAATTACTTCTAACAATTCCCCAACGAATGGGGGGGTTACTGCAGCATAATCCAGTTCACCCACGGCAGCCATGGAAACTATCCTCAATATTCTTCCTATGGAACTTGAGGTCAAAAGGACAGCGGGGCTTTCTGGAATCAGACTGGGGATCCTGGGTTACTTTAAAGATATGAGACTCACAGGACACAGAAAAGTATCGCTCACTTCCTTTGCGACTATCCTGCTTTAAGTAATCGCTTAGATCGATCGAACTCTTGAAAACACTAGAGTTCACGCGACACACAGAAAGTTTTTCATGCATCTACATATACCTTCTTTTACTTTTCCATTCCCCACTACTAACCCTTTCACTCACAATTCCCCAACCCCTTCTTTCTCAGCTCAGTTTCTGAGGGGAATACAAGGGTCAGTTTCAAACATTCTGTGAAGATTTGTAGTACTGGGAGAAAAGAACCGGCAATGATGGGAGGATGCGATGCCACATCCACTTATTATTATTATTATTGAAGAAGTGTGAGATGTACCCTTAAAGCCTATTGTGCCTCCTACAAGTCCTAAACAGGGCCTAAGCGAATGAAAATCCCTCTCATTATTATTCCTATTGGAACTGGTTAGAGAGAGCTTAGCTCACACCTTTTCCAGGTGAGAATTGCCTAGGTTATAGAACCTCATCCAGGCCAATATCCGTGAGAAATCGCAGCAGGAGACTGGGTGCAATGAGTGGCAGATTCTCTGCTGTAAGTTGGTGTTTACCCAAGCACTTAAACCTTTTCTGGATTAATCTCCCACATTCCGCCAGTATGTGTTCTGGTATTTCACTGGACTCATTGCAAATTCTGCATGAGTCTTCATCTGATAAGCCCAGCTTCCTGAAATGGCCCTTAATTTGACAATGCCCAGAAAGGAATGCAGTCAGGTGCGGAGCTTGTTTTTGTTCAGGCTAATGCAAGCTTTGAATCTCTTCAGATTGTAATTACCTAGCAGTCTCTTCAGCTGTCTTAGACCCCAATTTTTTGTCCCAGACTTGGTCCGGTTTGTCTTCTTCAGTGATCAGGTTTCCTCCTCTATGGTGTCCTCCCCTATCCCGCGGAATGGTTCAGGAAACACGAAGCGTGTAGCAGCCCCTTTTCTGGCAAGTTTGTCCGCCTTTTCGTTACCTTCTATATCCAGGTGTCCTGGTACCCAGTAGATACTGACATTGCCCATCGTCCAAAGTATTCATTTCATCTAGGCATTCCCAGACAAACCTAGATGACATGAGCTCCAATTGCCTTGATAGCATCTTCGCTGTCTGACATTATTGCTATGTCGCAGATTTCGGCTTGAAAGATGCTACTGGTGGTCGAATAGTTTTGTGCTGGGCCCAAACACTCCTTCATCTGTTCCTTCCTCAGTTCTTGAACCAGCTGTGTACCATTGAATGGTATGAGGACTCATCGTATAGATTCTAGATTCATTGCTCCAGTCTTTCTTGTTGATGTGAAAGTTTTTCTTCAAACTGAATTTCCTAGTCCCATCGTCCCTAGGAAAGGTTAGAATAGAAGGGAAAACTTATTGGCCATTACATTATGGTCTTGATGGCTAACCAATTAGTAATAGTCACCACGGGTTTGGAAGTTATATCCACATAAACATTTCAACTTTACACAAGTTCGATCGGACATCACAGACATCGCCAGAGTGCGTCTCGGCTCACAGTGGATTAACAAGGAAGACGATATTCAATCGATTCATGTGACTCCCATAAAGAATCATTTTGATTGTAATGTGTCTTCAGTTTTCCATCTAATCTACTACCCGATAAGAGCCTCATTCTAAACAAAGTTTATGTATGGACTGCCCAAACACTTTGTACAGCATAAGCATATCTTCCAAACCCTCACAGATGCGAATACATTTTTGGTTTTATGAATGAATCCACTTGACAGAATTCAATTGAACTGCAATCGGCAACCACACACACATTTCCGCAGATACTCGCTCCATTACTTTGTTACAGCACTTTAATATCGGCTTTCTTATAACGTCACCATATGTGGGCTTTTCAACGCTGTTCCTGTGTGCATATTGATTCCAATCGAAAATGAGGTTTTTTATGGCAATCTCGTTATATGGATTTACTTGAGGAAAACTTGCACTTTTTAGTCAAGTGGCTGCTGTTGCCGAGGCTGTCCAACATCAGTATCCCAGTGCATTAAAAGGCAGCCTCTGTGACGGAAAACATGCTCCTATGTGAGTATCTACAGAAGAAAAAAAACCTCATAACTTGATTCGGACTTAATGCTTCAGTCAGTTATGCAACAGTTAGATGGAGTATCGGATGGAATGTGCTGTGTCCATGTGTGTGTATTATGTTGATGTTGATGTGCATGCGTTCTTTATGAGTGCTTTTCATTTTGTGTTGATTGATCGGATGCAGTTGCAGGCGCAGTTGAAGTGAGAAGTTTTACCCGATCTTTCTCGGAGAATATATAAAAAGGAAAAAAAAAATAATAATTCGAAACAAATTGAGTACTTTGATGATTAATTGAAAGCAGTTATTGGGGCAATATTGTAATTTTTATTGAATACTATGGAGGATAGTGGAAGTGGATGTGTAATAAATGGACTTGATTGTGTCGCTACTTAGCTGTTTATAGATCAACGGGCAAATATCCGGTTTCTTTGTTGACTAACGGCACTTACAAGTGTTTTACTTCAAACTCTATAGAAAACTGTAAGCAAACGTACACACAAAGACCCAACAGGACATTCAAGTCCTCAATATAAGTATGTTCTTCAAGTTTGTTTACCTTAGTTTAGATTCAGATATAACGGTTTTTTTGCTTCTTGCACGTCTGCATCAAATTTTTGTATGTTTTATTGAATTATCGAGAAATCAGAAAAAGTTTAATTTTTATATATATTTTCGTCAAAAACCCAAAACGAAAGGTCAATTGAGTTGTGTGCAATACATAGTAGTCCCCTCCCAGCGTATTTCAGGCAGAAATTCATGCCATTCAAGTGTGCGCTAATTTCACCATTGAATCAGGACTTAAAGGCGACCTTATTGATCCCAAAATCATTCCGGAGCTGCTTCAATGCGCTCTAAGACCTATTTCAGAACAACAAAGTCAATCTTTGGTGAAGGCCTGAGCACAAGACTATTAATGGTTGGACACTGAGCCGTTTGGCAGTATTTCGAACTCAGCTATAAACTTAGATTAGGTTAGGTAGCAATGGCTGCCGGTAGTTCGACTACTAGCACACTTAGGCCCATAGAGGCCCATTGTGATACCAAGAATCTTGGGGATTTTAAAACCGCTATTAATGAAAACTATTTGCAACTTTGTATTAGGCAAGGTTTCCAACGTCTTTTTGTCCTAAGTCGTTAAGCTTATTGAAGCAATAGTTTTTTAGGTGTAGTTTTCTACACAGCATGAACAGATGAGATGTATTCGACTTTCTTCCTCGTCCTCGTCTCTGCAACTTCTGCAGAAGTCGTTCGAAAGAATGCCAAGCCTAGTTGCATGCTTGCCTATGAGGAACTGTCCTTTTTAATCGGATTCAGGTCTAACAGTTGAATTGACAAGTCCAGGACTTGAATATCGTGGCTCATACACCTCTGCATTGTTTTTTTTTTTGCGAATCGATGTATAGCATGGAAAATTAGGCGTATTTCCGTTTCGGTGAATGGTTTTATAAAACTGTAGCATTTTCTTACAATACAACAGCAATGTAAAAAATATTTTGAAATAACGGGTGGCTGTTATACGATTATTGTTGAAACAGATTGTTTGAATCTGTCAGGTGCAGTCAAGTCAGGAGACCTTGGCGGCCAACAAAATGTGGAGCTCCTGGAAATCAGCTTTATTTGGGAATTTTCGCTGCAAAACAGGCCTGGCTATATGTTAAGTTGCTGAAACTACACAGAGTTGCGAGGGATTCACTTTCGGTGTAGTTCAACGAAGTAAGACTCCCTCAAAATCTTAAATACCGGTTTTCATTAACCATTACAATGTGACTATATTCTTCAAAATAGTATGGCCCGACAATGCAGCTTGATGAAACTGCACACCATACTGTGACTCGAGCGCGATGCAGTATCTCCGGTGACTGTATATTCGATAATTTTGCTTGCTTACAATACATTGCCGTTTAAATCAAAATGGGACTCGTCAGACATACAAATGAAGTTTAACATGTTGTTGTGCTCTTCCACCATTCTCTTAATCGGAAAGTCTGCTGGAATTATTGCTTTATATATATTATATATATATCTTATTAAATCTTTGTGCAGAATTATTTGCAGTGATAGTCTGCTTATTCCCATTTGAGCAGACAAGCTTCGGCTCGAAACGCTAGGATTGGCTTGCTTCGTTTATTAATTTATTTGTATGCTGACACATAAAGATACAATATCTTATAGATAAGTGGAGCTTGGCAAACAGAAAGTAAACTAAAAAACGAAACGAAACGTCTACCGATTTCTTTAATATCACAATGACCTTAGACTCTTCAGGGTTTAGTACTAAACTGTTAGCTCGCGACAAATTAATAATGTTCTGAAGGTCCTCATTTAAGCTCTGTGCAAAGTGCTTGATTAACACCAATTCCAGGAATTTCATTTATGTGCAAACAGATGAGAATTGGCCCTAATATGGAGCCCTGAGGGACACCTTGCGTTAAACTTAAGAGATTCGTTGTTATTTCTCCAATTGCTACAGCCTGTTTCCTACCCGATAAATATGATGAAATTAGTTTCACTGCTTCAGGTGCCAAGTCGTACAGATTTGAAAGTTTGCTGCATAATATACATAGGATGACTTAACGAATCGAATGCTTTCGAGAAATCAAGATGCACCAAGAAAGTTATTTGATCACGATCTATTGCATTTTTAATATCGTTCAACAATGTTTAGAATAGCTGTTGAGCAGCTACGATTACGACGAACATCTGATTGAAAGTTGGATAGCAAATCGTCATTCTTCAGATACCTATTCACCTGTTGTTGAATTATTCTCTCGAACACTTTAGAGAGCAATGCGAATACTTGATATATGTAGGCCTGTATTCGTTCTTATTTCGTCCTTTAACAAGTGAGTTAAGGGAAGAGCTTGGGAAGGAGAGGTTTTACGAAGACCGGGTAAACGCCTACTGCATTCGAATTGATTGATATAATACTTTCAACTACATTAGCAGTCTCCTCTCTAGAGTAGCTTAATGTAGTAGATGCTTGATTTTCAAAAGGGTTCGGACAAAGACTGTGGGAGTTGAGAAATAAACTTGTGATTGAGTTCACCCACGACAGCATCTGTTGGTGGGTATGGTTTTTGCCTTCCAATTCCCATACTACGCAAGCTGTCCCAGAGTTTTCGCCCATTACCTGATGTAGCGATCCGATTTTTAAGAACTCTTGCCTTTTCAGTGCGGAAAGCATAGACAACCTGGTTACGAAGTAAGCGATACCGATCCTCTTCCTTTTTATAGTGTTGAATGGCAGCAACTACTGCAACAATCGTATCGTGTTTCATAACTGAAAGATCTCGGTGATGAGGCATTCTTGTGACTGTCCCACGCTCGGCGAAAGAGTTAATTAGCCTCATAATCTGCTCAGAGAATGCGGCCTAAACTCTCTTTGGACTAAAGTCACAGACTCCAATGCATAATATCGACGCAATATCCAAATCCTAGTATCATCGTCACCGTAGCGCAAGTGGTTAGTGCGTCGGACTACTGAGCCAGCGGTCTTGGGTTCGAATCCCGCCGCAAACACCTAAAAGTTTTTCACAGTGCCCACCTCTTTCGAATGTCTGACAAGCATCAAAGAGTATCATTTGTCACGACTAAGCTTCTCAATTCGCCGTTCGGAGTCGGCAAAAAACTGTAGGTCCCTTTCATTCGTGCAAAAATATAGCACGCACACACAAATGGTTGCGAGAAGCAGGCCCAGGTTCACCTCGAGCTGTAGCGCCAACTAAGTAAGTAAGTAAGTAAGTATCATCGTCTCCGTCCATCGTCCATTTTTGTTAAAGCTGAATGGCAATCTTTAAAATAAAAAAAAACTAATTGATTTTTACAGAAAAAAAATTAATGATTACATTTTCTTTTGGTAGTACGTTTCCTCAGCCACTCTGTAGATAAAAAATCCGTTTAAACAGTTGTGAGAAAAATTGTGAGGATGTAGGAAACAAAACAAAATTGGTTTTATCTTTTCAAAAAAGTTCTAAACCTGGAACTCAAAGGTTATCCCTTTCTAACGTTGAGATTGCATCAGTTTCAGTAGGATCCCCTACATATGTATGTATGCACACTTGTATATATCCAAGAGCAACATTCAAATTAATTAAATACCCGCACTAATCAAAACAGATTAACTCAAAAAAAAAAAAAAAAAAAATACACCAAACCAATTCAATTAAAATCTCTCAATTTGGCCAGCAAATGAACTGAAGGTCATTTCAGATACTTGCTCGCTCGTTGATTTAATTGCCGATTCGCCGCATCCCAATACTATAACGTCTGGAATTAAAGATACAAAAAAAAAAAACTCAAATTCAATGGGGCTCTTAAAACTTCAAGTATTAAAATCACAGGTGGGCAATTAATTTCGATTTTATCTGAACTTTTGAAGGCGTGTTCGCCTTTATTTTCTTCTGTAACCCTTACGAGCAGCGCTCTTCAGATACAAAAATATCTTTGACTTTCGTATCTAAGATGGAAATTATTCCAAAGAGAAAAAAAAAATCGTTTTGGTGATTTTCTGTTTTGCAATTGAAAAACAAAAACCTCCGTATTCCTATCCATCGAAGATACAAAAATAATTGAGGGACATCCATCCATTGTCGTAGTCTCATCTGACCCACTCGCTCTGCGTGGGAAGAAATTCTCTCACACTCGTATCATGTGCCGGGGAATTCCCTGCTTGAAACCTGATCGGTGATACTGGACCTCAATTTCGAAAAAAAACAATTCTCATTTACCGGCGCTTCAGCTAACACAGCCTACGAAGACCGATGTGGCTTTTTGACCATTGTTCCATCGTGGGGAATTCTCCCCCGCATTTTGTTATAATTTTCCGTAAATTAGCCACGATCGAGGTGAAGACACTCTCTATACTCACACCTACAACAGCTTGGATTCGGGTGGTTGGCATATTATGAAACTAAGAAGCAATTTGATGGAGGAGGTGGAATCGTTAGCGCTCCTATTTTGCATTTGATGACCATTGTGGGAATTAATTTTGATCATTTTTTTGTTGTTTGCTTTGCATTTTGTATTACGGAAGTTTTGCGCCATGAATATACAATTAATGGCAACAATGGCGGATTTCAACAACAATTTGATGAATTTAACTGAAAGAGTTTGGAATGAATCCGGATCACAGTTGTTTTTTTCGCACCATAAAATAAAGTATGAGAGAAGAAGGGCTTATGGCTACCGATGCCAATATATTTTTGGTAGCAAATGTAGGTGGAATAGAGACGATCTTATATAAATTGCACTGAGACATAGTTATACCGTGGGAGATACTCACCGAATGACAATGGAAACAATGTGTTATAGGAGTTTAGCTTACCTTTTTGGTTTCTGGTTATTTCGCAATTCGAACTTCCGCAGGTTTTTAAAGATCTGCAACGTTTTTGAATTTACAGGCTTCGGATCTAGGTTATACAACATTTCATCGGTATTATTTATTTTTTCTACATGACATGTTTCCATTCCATGAATTTTATTTCCTTCATCTTGTTTGCGAATGCCTGATCTCTTTAAAGGGAAGATTCAGTCACTCGCTTTAAATTCCGAACCTAGGGTCCAGAAATCGAAGACCAACTTCGGTTGAACGTTCCATATAAACATAGGTTGAGGTCTCTTTCTACTTGTGCACACTATCTGCTTTGTTTTGTCCCTCTTGGACCTATTTACTAATTTACCTTAAGCGCTTAACTCACAGCTTTTTCATAGGACCAATGTTTCTGTACAGGGCTTTATGAGCTCAACAATAGGTTAGGTTAGGTCAGCGGGCTGATGATAATGGTTACATCCTCATCACACTTTGGTTCATGTGTACCCATTGTGATACCCATAGTGTGCTCCCATCCGTGGTGTCAAGGTCTAACTTGACGCCTTCTTAGTACATTCAAGCAGGTCAGATGGTGATCCATCTGATATCTCGTAGATGTGTTCAAAGAAGAATTTGCCCAGTTTCGCAGCTGACAGAGGTTAGGGCAGTGACATGGGAAATGGGCTGTATCCTCATGAGTCTTTTCGTCGGCGCATCCCCTGCAAATGTCATCATCATTCAGTCGTAGTTTTTTCATGTAGTATCTTAGAGTGTAATGCCGAGCAAGCACTTCTATGAGCATTGACAACGACTTCCTGTCTTTTTGTAGGAGTTTCCTAGTTCTTGTTTTGTCATACTCCGGCCACAATCTTCTTGATACCTCACAGGTGGTTAGTGAGTTCCACCTGTTATTTGCTTCATTTACTGATCTTTGTTCAGTTTTGTCCCTAAGGTTACAAAGTGCAGGTCTAACCATCCCATCTGCTTGTTCTAGGGCTGAATCCTTTTTGCCCAATTCATATGCTGTTTACTTGTCTGGTATCCCGCTATAACCAGGGACCCAGCAGAGTTTTACATTGTGCTCCGTGCGAGAACCTTCAGTTTTTCGCGGTAACGCTTTACAAGGTGAGATGTTATTTGCATAGCAGCTATTGCTTATATCGCCGCCTGGGTGTCAACATAAATTGTGATATCCTTTCGCGATATTGTTATCAGTAACACCAATCGGGCGGCCTTTGTCACTGCTAGAATCTGAGCTTAAAAACGCTGCTGTGATCTAGGATTCATATGGAGCTACTCCTCCAAGAAACAACCTGCTCCTATACCTATGTCTATCTCTGAACCATCGGTATGTATGGACTATAGAATGTGGGTCCTGAGATACTTCGTTTTTCTCCAACTGCTCTCTGCTTGGAAAAGCCCACGAGAAGGGTTTTCAAAATCCAAGTATGGGACAGTGAAGTATGAATTGATGATGGAATTGAAGGTTAATAATTGCTTGCAATCCCGCGGTTGGCGTTGTTCTCATCGCGCTGGTTGTTCCAGTGCATGCTATTCTCTGTACTTTGGTCATATCCTTAAGGTTGCTGGCTTAGGCTGCAACCTAGCGTGCCACCAGACCAATCGTTCATATGTTAGTATGGGTCGGACTATCGCGCATTACATCCATGTGTTATTTGCGGTCTTCAGCCCAGTCAATTAAAGGCTATTGTTATGAGGCAGGACTGGGCCACAGTGGCAGTGTGGAGGGCTCAGGCATACTCGTCCGATGGAGGTAGTTCTTGCGAACCCCACCATACACAACCTGGTGATACACGAAATTCTTGTGCCAATAAAAAAAATCAAAAGAGAGAGATAGAAAGCTACGTTACTTAGACCTAAAGGGATCGGAAATAAGAAAAAGGAAGAAATGATACAAAGAAGAAATGTCAAGGAACCTATGCCGATACCACAGAGAAAAAGAGGACATGAACCGCGAAGCTAAACCTATCTAGTTTAACTTTACCTAAACTAAACCGAAATCTTATAAATAAATCCTATACTTAAATTAATTCCACCTTGAACTAGCCCTAGGTCGAAATTCTTCCTCTCATCTGACTCTTCACGGTAAAGGTTCGTCAAGAATCCGAGACGTGCATGATATTATTGGCAAAGGTCTGGGGCCAACCCACCCTTAATGTCAAAAGACAACCGTTGGCTACCTCTTTGTGCGATGTTAGTAGAGATAGCGCCTTAAATGGACCCCAAGTCACAACTTAAGCTACGTCATGTAGTAGAAGTTAACGTCTGTCGTCATTGTTCGTAATCTTTCTGTTATATCATTGTACTTTGCAGAAGGCCGGGCCTTCTATTCGTCCACACACCTTTAATTGACATCCTTGGAGAGTTGTATTGTTACGTCTTTTAGTGCTGGCTCAACCCAATCTTAGCAAGAATGTAGCCAGATTGCCGACCTGAATTTTAAAAGAATTAACTAAAAGACCGTTAGACTTCATGCTATTTGAAGCCTCAATATTGGCGAGAAAGTCGGTGTGAATTTATTTCCTAGGAGTCTGGATCAAGTGTATTTTGACCAAATTTGTATGGAAAAGATTCCAGAGCACCATATAAGTGGAATCCAAGACGGATTTCCATCATATGAAGCTTCAAAATCCCGATTACTTCTGCTACGAGTATCTACTCGCCGACAGAAGATGCAACTGACTTGCCTAAAGTGTCCAGTATCTAAAATCGCTAACACACTTGACAAAGATTTCCTCCTTCCTTCAAGCAAATGAATCAAAAGAATAAACTAAAATTTAAAGTGTTTACTATTAATTTGAGAGCTCAAAAATTGTCCAACTTTTAAAGTAAAATATCAAATAACGCTCAGCGTTACGCAGATATCCCACCTGCCGTTCAACCACCTAAAGACGCGGAAAACGCTGACATTTGATATTGCCTGGCGTCTAAACGACATTATCTCGCCCAGGACATCATTTATCAAATCTAAAAGTTAAATATAAATCCACTTCCTCGCCAAAAATATAAAAAAGACGCACATCTTTACCTTGGGGGATTTGAAATCTGTACTCGTACATCTTATCTCTCCGCAGCTATCTGTTTGATGGCACAACGCAAATTCACACTTAAGGCCCATTTTCTACTTTTTTTTTTTAAATAAATTTCTTGCTATACTTTCATCTTTCATTTATATAAACACACGGTAACTTCCTAAAATGTTTGTTTATCTTTATACTTCCTCTTTCAAGACGGTGTTTTTTTTCCTCTTTTTTGTTATGCCTCCAAAGTCATAATAGGAAAAAAAACCGATGGACATACGGAGGGTAGCCTCAACTACATAGCTCCGCTACGTTATGTAAAATGCTATGCAGAGGTATACCGTAATAAATGTGAAGTTTATGACTTTTGGTGTTAATTTTCCAACGAGGGATATAACTCAAAATTTTTCTCTTTTTTGTTCATTACGTTACGTTTGAGAACTAAAAAATATGGTTCAGAGCACTATTGACCAGCTATTTCTGGAGCTGGATGTTTACGAGTTGGAAGCTCGTAATTGATATGCAAAGATATAAGAGAGACGTACGACTGGAAATAAAGATACAAAAGTCATAAAATAATTATGGATATTTTCAAACTCGTTACAAGAAGCGGTTTTAATAGACGGTGTGGGTGTACCTCGTTTCAGTGGAAACATCTGAGTTTTGTTCGCAACTCGCAAGGAGTTGGGGTACGTTAAATGGAATCATCTTTGATGGTAGAAGGACCTACTATTAGATTATTCAGAAAGTCGCTTATAACCATAAATTTCATACGCTTTGTTGCGATCGTCATGAAATCAATAAATTTGGCTCCGCGGCAATACTGGTGGCTGCACCAGCGACTTTCTTCCCACTTGGCGCTGTTCGTTGTCTTGTTGGTGGATTTTTGTTTAAAGTGAACTCACCCTCAAACTTTTCTACAGGCAGGCTATACGCCGCGAAAATTAACGGTGAAGGCGACCAAATTCTCTTGTGAGCAAACCCACAACTGAGCTCAAACTTTAACAATATTTTTTAATAGTTTCTAAAGGGTCGGCAGGTGTCAAACGCCGCATGATGAAGCTGGAAACTATACTGAATATTTGGACACAAATTCAAATTTTCCCAATGTAGTATAAGTAGAGACACAATGTATTACTGTATAGGAAACCATCGAGCATCCTTTATATGCATAAAATCATTAGTTTAAGTTTAAGCTCAATGCTTGTAGCCGAATTGTTGGGGCATATTTCTACGAGCAACAATTTTATTTTCACTCTCACACATATAAATTTCCTTTTACGTATTTGCTTTTATGTGATTTTGGCAGGGTACCTCAACAGTTGGGTAGTTTAAATTAACAAAAAAAATATTCAAAAAAAAAAAAACTGTCAAAGTCCTGATAATTTTAGTTTTTTCTAAACTTTATTCCCAATGTCTGTTTTATTCAAATATTTCTGAGCGATATTTTTGGAGATAAGACAGAAAATGTTTAACATTTTTATTTTGAAAAAGTGTTGAGAAAAAAGTAATATCAAAAAATTATATCATTCATTTTTGAATTCGTGTTGGAACGAGCTTTCATTTGACATCCCACATGAACATTATGACCTCAAAATTCATTTTTTTAAATTCCCATTTGACCCCCCAAAACTAGCTTTCCAAAGCTTATTAAGATCAGGTCTATGCTGTAGGTAGACACTATTTCCTACAGTTGTTCGAAATTTCAATTGTCTACGTTAAATAGTCTCTGAGAAGGCCTGTGACAGACAGACACCGAACTGATTTTATTAGTGTTCTGTTTTGGGTACGGAACACTAAAAATAAATAAACAAATAGAATAAATATGTTCGAGGTGTACGGAGACTTTTTACCCGACTACGCAGAGCGCTACAAAAGTTTTTTTAAATAAAATAAAAACGGTTTTGGATATCAATGAAATTCTTTATTCCTGTGAAAGTACGTTCGATGCCATTATGTATGGAACTCGATTTCTTTTGCATGGCCACCACGGGCACGCTTGCAGAAGTCCAGACGCTGAACCCAATTTTCGACGGTTTTCAAGCATAAATCGGCCGATACTGCTGCAATTTCACGTTCGATACTCGTACGAAGTTCATCAATCGTCGCTGGCTTGTTAGCATAGACCATAGACTTGACGTAATTAACGTTGAGGCCACTGACTCCGAATTTCGGTAGTAAATCTTAATAATTTCGACTCGTTGTTGGCTCGTATATCTTTCCATCATGAAATGGCAAACCTTACTAAAGAGAAATGTCAAAAGAGCGGCAAGAAATATGGCGTCGTTTGCTGTCCCTGTCGCTCTACTTTTGTAGCGTCCCTGTTGAAAAACCCTGTACATATGTTTGGTTGTTTGTTTGTATGTTTGTATGTAAGGATGTTACCCCGTGCAACTTAAACTATGGAGCCGATTTCAACAAATGAAGTGTCGTTGGATTTGTCTTGATCCGGAGAACGTCCTGGGCTATGTGACGTCACAGGAAAATTCAATATGGCGGGCGAACCAAGCAAGATGGCGGATTACCACTTTTTTTCTTTTTTTCTTTTTCTGTACAACCGCCTTGATAGTGGTATCAAATGATAGGGTTTGAGTAGAATACAATACGATATGATGTCATTCTAAATTCAATATGGCGGACGCCCCCAAGATGGTGGATTTCCGTTATCTTTACTACATCCTTAATATGGGTATAAAATGAAAGGGTTTGATAAGAAGAAAACAACATCGATTACTTTATATACACTACATATTTTATGCAACTAAAAAGTTGGAAATAAAAAATTAAGTTTAAAAAACTAAAACCCATTGTCATGACCACGGCTATACTCTGAAAATCGTCGTTCTGTTTCATCTTGTTTCGTACTTTTCAGTTAGTTTTCTCCATAGTCGGGTATTAGCTCTTTAAACTTAATTTTGTTTGATTTACTGCATGCGTTCGAGTATATCAGAAACCTAGAAAAATCTATTGAAACAACTATTACCCCTTTTGGCAGTCCTTTTCTGATCACATGAAACTCGCCAAATCGAATCGACGTACATTAAATTATAGTGGAAGTTCAATATTTAGTGCTAACGCCCATATACATATGTATGTATGCACTGTACGTATGTCAGCCTATACGTCCGCTTACTTACAAAAGCTGGACAAAGTTTAGTGAACAAATTAACACGTTTCTACGAATGAGATACACAATGTGAAATACAATCTATCGTCGGAAATGTATCTACATAGTTTACTTCTTTTTTTTAACATCTTAACATCTTAACTTAACTTAAGAGATTGCGTTTTATTAAAACTCAAATGTTACATAATTACAAAATGAAACATAATTCCTTTCGCGGTTGGAAAGAGAGAACTTGATGTAGGATTCAATTTTAACTGCGAACATTCGCAGAGGAAACGATGAGGCCATTTCATGACGTTGACTGGGCTCGACTTCTTTATTTCCTTTTCTTGTATCTTTTGTTGGCATCATTTTTCTGTGGTGTTGAGATACATTTTTATTCATAGAGTTTTTTTTAAGGTTGCATTTCCAGGCTCCATAGTATAATAATTTAATTGGAAAGCAGATTCGTTTGGTAACCAAATGGCAGAAACCGTCTGCTGGCTTCGGAATGGCTGGTAATAAAAACCAATCTTAGCACGTAGCACATAATTTACTTTTGTTTGGCTTACGTCAGTTGCTATGTATAGTGGGATATCATCATCATCAGTGCTCATTTGGGAGAACAGTAAAGGGGAAAAAAACGAAGAATAATAATATTAATGTTTTATCTGTTTAACACCCTTTTGCGGGTTCAGTGAATTGACGTAGCGTAAAACACGATGATTAATTTGAATTCTATTTAACTAGAGTTGACATAACCATGGAAGTCAGTTTGTGTGACAGTAGAAGAATGTTTGAAGACTTGCGGAGTGTAGTAGGCAAAATGAGAGTAACTGGAGACAGCTGGATACATGGTTCGAACCAATTGCTCTAAGAATGAAGCTTGTGGCAAAGCGATGTACATTATGTATACAGTCGAACTTCGATAACTCGAACCATCACTTGCCACAAAAAAAATTCGAGTTATCAAGACTTCGAGTTATCAAGTAAAATGCAAAATTGATTAAATATATATTTATTTGCGAACATATATAACACAAAAAACGTACGGGAACATAATTATTATTTAAAATAGTCTGTCTGAACTGAATTGTGGATTTCTTATATTGGTTTTCAAAAAAAAAAAATTCAATGGAATTTAAACCATTATATACAGAATCGGTTGTTTTTTCATTTGTCTTTAAATATAAACGCAAAATGCCTAACGAATTTGCAACCAACTCGTTTGAAGGTGGTTGAATCAAATCTTCCTCCATTACATCACTGTCGCTGTCATCGTTGTTTTTAAGCTGTGCAGATTCGGATTCACATCTGAATATCTCGACAATATCTTTATCTGTTGGAAACTCCGAAGTAACAATATCGTCATCCTCCTGCAGAAAATCTTTATATATACGTAACACCTTGTATATTTCTGATATTTTCCCAAGCTTCAAATTCCACCTGCAGTTGAATTTCTTCCTCATTTCTTTTGTTTGAGCGTTCAGATATGAAAATCAAAGGAATTTCATCCTCTTCCTCCCACTCAAAGTACTCACCAAAACCGGCTTTTTTAAAGCAATTAGAAATGGTCTCAGACTTTACGTCGATATTCCACGCATTGGTTATCTCATCAACACAGTCTATCATAGTAATGTTAGTTTTTTTTGTTTTCTTCAAAATCTCTTGTAGTGTGTGTTCTAATCCCTACTAACAAGAAATTTCACAATATTCTTACTTACACATAACGAAATCAAGATTTTCTACACGTATTTATACTAGGTTATAGGACATACAAACACAGTGCCCCCGAAAGCGACGCATTCTATGTAAAACGAACATGTAAAAACACGCAGAATTTGGGAATTCCCCTTCAGAATTCGACTTATCGAAGGTGACGCCAAATAATCTCTTCGAGTTATCAAGACATTCGAGTTATCGAAGTTCGAGTTATCAAATAAAAATTACATGTAAATTTCAGTCTTGGCGCTATTGCCAACCAATTTCATTCGAGTTATCAAATATTCGAGTTATCGAAGTTCGACTTATCGAAGTTCGACTGTATTTTAAATGCAATTTTTAAACTTCTTGTTG
The DNA here is from genome assembly GCA_949775065.1 of Brachyopa scutellaris. Classification (NCBI taxonomy): domain Eukaryota; kingdom Metazoa; phylum Arthropoda; class Insecta; order Diptera; family Syrphidae; genus Brachyopa; species Brachyopa scutellaris. Next base: position 34,527,765 of record OX459113.1, on the reverse strand, counting down.
TGTGTAACAGAGCAGAGAGAGAGAGAGAGAGAGAGGGAGAGAGAGATGAAGAGAGAGAGAGAAAGAGAGAAAGAGAAATCCTGTGGCCTGTGGGTCGAATAATCTATTGCGGCTGAATAAGTTCAAAAAATTTCAGTTAGTATTTCAAAATGACTGCAATCATTTTATCGCCTTCATCGAAGACTGGAATCGATGCCAGCCTAAGACCAGACTCAAACTGCCGGTCATTAGATTAGAAAAAATCCTCGAAAGTTGTTTTAGATTATTTGACATAAGTAGCAGAAGTAACTTAGAGTACGAAACTATCGGTCAAAACTGCAAATCTTGTTGCACGAGATAAAAATTTCTTAAAAATCCATGTCTCGAATTATCAAAGAAGATTGGCACGCTGTGCATAAAAAAAAAACACTCTTGATACTTACTGACATCCGTATTGAATGGAAATCGTTAATGGAAATTGAAAGCTCTGGTTCGTATAAGAGGGGATGATCTGCGCAACTCGATACAGAAGTATTGGTATATGTACATGCATTTAAATTTTTTTTTATATCTACATTTATTTGGTGTGCGTATGTTCACCATTTTAATTTTCGCAGCCATCGTGAGACCTTGTCAAATTCCTCATGCATTATCGTCTTAGTTATTATTATTATTGAAGGCTGAAGGGTCCTAGTCCTAGTCCTAGACGAAGAACATCCATCTCCGGCATTATTCCTATGGGAACTGGTTAGAGAGAGCTTTATTCATACCTAGCCCAGGCGAGAATTGCCTAGGTCATGGCAACTCATCCAAGCTAATTTCCCTGAGAAATCGTAACCGAAGATTGGGTGCAATGAGCGGCAGATTCTCTCAGTTGGTGTTTACCTAAGCACTTGAATCTTTTCTGGGTTAATGCCAAACATTCTGGATTTTCACAGCGACTCATTGCTAAATCTGCATGAGTTTTCATCTGATATACTTAGCTTCCTGAGATAGCCCAGAAAGGATCGCAGTCAGGATGTGGAGTTTGTTTTTGTCCAGGCTAATGCAAGCTTTGAGCCTTTTCAGATTGTAATTACCCAATAGATTCTTCGCCTCCCGTAGGCCCTGAATTTTTGTCTTCTGGAGTGTTCGGAGTTCCTCTTTTGTTGTGTGCCACCATATGGAGCACAGAATGGTTTAGGACCCATGTAGGAAATTTGTTTCAGGCAAATTTGTCCGCCTCTTCGTTTCCTTCTATCCCCATGTGTCCTGGTACCCAGTAGATGGTGACATCTGTCAATAGCGCGACATCTGTCAATAGCCCATGGGTTCGCATATTTTGGTGCCGGGCCCTAACACTCCTGCACCCGTTCCTTTCTCAGTTCTTGAATCATCTGTGTACCATTTAATGGTATGAGGACTCATTGTATAGATTCTAGATTCGTTGCTCCAGTCTTTCTTGTTGCTAAGTTCGATGTGAAAATTGTTCTTCCAGCTGGATTTCCTAGTCCCATGGTGTTCTAGGAGAGGTAAGAAGGGGAAGCTTTTTGGACATTACATCATGGTCTTTACAGCTGATACATTTTCCTTTTCCTTCTTTAGCCAGTCTAATAAACGTCCTATTTGCAGCTTCTTGCACTGCGAGGTGCAGTGGAGGAAGCTCCAATAGCACCTCAAGTGCTGCAGTCTGATAAGATCTCATTGCGCCTGTTATGCATACACAGTCCAGTCTCAGTACTTTGTCCAGTGTGTTTCTCACTGTATTTTTTTTCCCCGAGGGTAGGTGAAAACTTCCATAGACACTATGAGAATAGCAAGCGCGTGCTCATAGCAGTGTCATCACACCACCCTTCGATATAAATTTGTTAGATACTGCAACTAAGTTATATTACTTATCAAGCAATTTTTCTATCACGAAATATAAACGTTTGGCAGGTTACTTTCCAATGAAAAATCCTGCATGTTCCGCAATTTAGAAGCGGTTAATCCTATCTCGCCAAGTCGAAGGGTTTTGTCCTTTATAGTCGGCGCAATAAATTGCTCTCATTAAAAATTAGTAGGACTGTATTATTAACATGTCCGATTAGTCGGTTTCCACTTCAGCTTTGCGTCGAGTGTCATTCCCAGGTATTTGGCTTCATTTGAAAAGGGTATTCGGGCCAAATTTATAAAAATTGGCAAGTCATTAATTTTTCTTTAAGTGAAATTCACGTGAACAGATTTAGTTTCGCTAAGGGCGATCCGCCAGTCCCTCGTCCATTAATTTACTTTATTCAATGCGTTTTGCAGTTTGGCAGTCGTTTCCTCGATTGTTTTACCTACTGCTAGGATAGCGGTGTCGTCGGTAAACGTAGCAAGGATAGCGCCATCTTTTTTCGGTACATCACGAGTATATAACAGATAGAAAAGCGGCCACAGAACGCTTCCTTGCGGTACGCCAGCCGAAATTTTTTTGAGCTCTGAGTATTCGTTTCCATTTCTAACACGGAAGAGTCTATTTCCGAGATATGGATTCAGAATCTCATACTCCCGTACACCTAGGAGAACTTGTCGTAATTTGCATTTCAAGCCATCGTGCCACACCTTATCAAAGGCTTGCGAGACGTCAAGAAATACGGTTGAGCATATCTTTTTTTGAGATTATTTTCTTCTATAACCGGTTGAAGGCGCCTTAGTAATATCCTCTCGAACATTTTGGATATGACTGGAAGAAGCGAGTTTGGCCTATACGATTTTACTTCACATGACGGTTTTCCTGGTTACCATTATGACTTCCGCAACTTTCCATTAGCTCGGCACGTGTTTTAATCTGAGCGCACTATTTATAATATGGAGAAGCTTAATTAATGCTTTTCTATGTAAGGCTTTGAGAATTTATACGGTGATCAAATCATAACCAGGAGCTTTCTTAGGTTTTAGTTTCGCGATCTCACGTTCGAGTTCTCTAAACGTCGCAGTAGTGAGCGTTAAATCGTCAGATGGTGGAACTACCATCCTCGTAATGTTGATGTTGTCGTGAAAACTTGACTATCGTTCGGTTTAAAGGTTTCTTCCAAATGGGCGGCAAAAATATCCGCTTTTTCTTTATCTTCCACTGTAATTAGACCAGTAATTTTACCCCGTAGGTGATTATAGATCTCACCATAATGATATGTACATCCATCTAAGAATATGAGGTCGACAGCTCCATGACTTTTCGGCTATGCATGGTTTTAGTTGTCCAGGTTCTGGTGTTTTACCACAATGGCGATACCATCTACATTCGAGTATGCCGTTGACTTTGTAAAAACACGAAGAAGAACATTCGAGAAGATAAAGAATAAAAGTGACCTTAGTGTAGAGCCTTGTGGGACACCGTAGCTACTCTATTCCGGATATTTTCTTGTGCAGTCTTACTCATAAAAAGACTATCTAAAGGTTTGTCGTGTGCTAAGGCTTCTAAAACATGTCTAAAGTCCACGAATATGGCTGGATACTAATCCATTTGTAAATGACGATCTTGTAATCAAGGTTAGGTTAGGTTAGAAGGGTCGCTCGCAATAGGTCTAACTTCACCCAGAGGCCATAGAGGTCCATTTTGATTACCCTAGTTGTAAATCAATAAATCTTTTTAGGTCTGTAAGCGGTATCTTTGCTAGTCCGTCCAGGAAGGCGAAGATCCGTGTTCCCATACATACATGATAGGCGCCGTTCCCATTCAATTTAACCCATGTCTATGCAGCTTATACAGAAGTAGGGTAGAAGTGAGGTTGTCGTATCTTCTGGCCATGTTTTCTATTGTAGAGCGCCCGTACTGTGTACTGTGCGGCAGTCATTTACGCATTTTGAATTCACGGAATTCACGCTCTAAGTGCGGCTTGGCTGTCCACGCAAATGGTGATTTCCGTTGCGTGTAATTTCCTTGCTAATAGGACAATTTGTGCTGCTTTCTTAATAGCGTATATATATTTCTGATTTGAAGACGCTGCAATAGTGGCTAGTTGTTAAGATTGGTTTATGCATAGTTCTGGTTCCTTTCTCTGTTTTTGAGCCATCTGTAAAAATGGATGTTCCAATGGGTGTTGTCGGAGTTGTTCCAGATCTGTCTGTCTGGATCTGGATCTGTTCAAATCAACTTTGTTCAAGGCATCGATTAATGGTGGTCTGACTTATCGGCATTACATACTTCTAGAGTCTATATTCTCACCATACTGTCCACAATTCTAACCACTTCAGCCTCGCTAGCAGCTTCCAAGTACACTCAGTTCCGTGAACTTATTGCAAATAAATACGTAGTTGCAATCTTATCGCCACTACAGTAAAGTTGCTTAAAACCGTGTCGTCTTATGATCGCTTTTCGCGCCCTAAAACCTCGTTCAAGACTTGTTTAGGAACTGAAGTCGGGATTGTTGCGTTTATAGCCATTTTTGTTGACTTGTTCGTATATGTCGTTCATATTGTTCCTTTCATAACAACAGCTTATTTTTTATTTGTTTATTTATTTATATATTAATACTACATTACTTTTCTGTAAATCTTTTTATTTGTTAATTAATTTATATTTTTATTCCTCCATATGTGATATTAGTTTTAAGTATTTATTTATTTATTTATTTATTTTTTTTATATATATTTATTTATTTGTTAATTAACTAATAATTTTTGGTATATTGGCTTTCTGTTGATCAATTTAATTTTTATTTTAATAAATTTAGTTTTTTTTTTTTCTTGAATTGGGGGGTTTTCTCATTGTTTCCCTTCAAAAAAAAATCCATTGTAAAGTAAATATTTCAATTTTTTTAAGAATATTTCAGTTGAAAGATAAACATATCATATAATATCTCTGTATTGTAAATTGTGTGGTGACTTGCCTTTGTAATTTTACAACGAAATAAAAATCTATCTATCTATAACAACAGCTTTTCCAACTCGTTTGAACGAACAGTTGGGAGGATGTTGGGCGCAAATTTGCATACAAATTGTGCTAAATAATCTATCACTCCATAAATAGAAAACCCTTATTGCCCAGCATCACAATCACAACAGACCGTGTTAATAAATTGTTTTGATTTATTTTCTTACAAATATCTTCAACACCCACGATGGAAATACCAACACGTGTACACTGGTTTTGGTATCGGTTAATTCCCTAAATACCTTATGTGGACTTTCTCAATTAGTTTTAATTCCGAAAAAGCTTTGACATTTGTTCCAACACACTCGAATCGATGTTTTCTTATCTATATTTGGTTGGGAATATTACCACTAATTTGTTAATAAACAATATTGCGCGCTGTATATTCAAATTATAATACCCTAATGGAGTGTGAACTAAAAAAAAAAAAAATAATAATTCCAATCCAATCATAATTCCAAATGCGTAGCTCGTATTAATTTGTTGCGTTGCGTTGGAGGGTTCCCATTCCCATAGATGTGGTCTCACTATCAAACAAACATCACTTCGGATTTGGAACACATTTTATGTGATGCATGAAGATAAGGGGCTGCCTCTGTTATCAGAATGTTTGGCCCATGAGAGAGGTGCATTGTGAGTCGGTTCTGGGAATGGATGGTTGAGTCGAGCCGCGTCGCGTCGCGTCGTCTTCGCGTTGTTCGGTTGATGTTTGAAATCTCAACTTCTTTTCCAGGAATTGTCTTCAGGCGGTTACATTTTTTTCTTTCTTGTTTCAACTCGGAGCAATGTAGATCGACAGCGATAAAATTGTTAGCAATCATAAAATGATATTTACGAGTAAAATGTATTCAAAAGTTTATAGGGTTGAGTGTGCGCTAAATAACATCTTGGATTGGAATGCATTATATGTAGTACCGTAAATGTTAAAAAAAAACGACCAAGTGCGAGGGAAGGGTTCCATATTTGCTTATTATTTATTTAATGATTTAGTTGTTTATCTTTTTACATATTAATTTATTTATGTTTTGTTAAATTTCATATGCAGGTATAGATATATTTATTTATTTTTTCTTATTCAATTAAATTATTTATTTACTGTTTTTTCATATTATTTATTTATTTATTTATATGCACAGACATACCTATGTATATATTTATTTATTCATTCATTTTTTCATATTTGTTATTAAATCATTAAATAACTGTTTTTTTTTTTCATATTATGTATTTATTTATTTATTTATTTGTTCATATATTTATTTTATTATCTGTCTATAATTTATTTTTATACTTATGTATTCATACTGTCATGGACATTACAACGGAGACACCTTTTTTAAACTTCAAGAAAAGGATGGGTCGTGGAATGCAAAAGTCGTTATTTTCTAGAATGCAGGCAAGTCACTTCGGAAAATTGGGTTGATAATGAACTGGTCAAACAATATGGTCAAAAATACTCCAAAAACACCAATTGTTAAGAAAAAGTTAAGTCAACCTAGAAAAACCAAGATCGAGATCCGATCCTTTTAGGTTTGAAAGGGACATCAAATCTTACTGGGGCTACAGATTTCATTACGAACGATTCGCAGGATGCTGGTCGAAAAAAATGTACACGAAAGAGTAGTAAGAGCGGTACTTCCGTAGAAACAGCCCTCCACGACATGGTCAGCACAATCGAAGATGCCTTTACGTATAAGGAGTCCGTACTCGGCGTTTTTCTAGACATAGCGGGCGCTTTCAATAACATTAAGACTCAGGGCATTATGAAAGCTCTCTCTGTGTATAACAAGAGAAAAACGATAAACAACTTTATTGAACACATGCTCTCAAATCGAACCATTTATGCCGATCTCGGCACCGAAAGCAGGAAAGGGAACGTCCGGAGCGGGACCCCCCAGGGTGATTTTATCCCCCCTCCTATGGATACTGGTCGTAGACGAACTCTTAAAAATCCTTGCAACAAATGGATTCAAATGTATAGCATACGCAGATGACCTCGCTTTGCTCACGAGAGGCAAACACTTAAGCACACTAGGGGAACTCATGCAAACCGCTCTGCAGTTAACCAAATCTTGGGCAGACAGCAACGGATTAGGAGTAAACCCAGAAAAGACCAATATGGTGCTGTTCTCTAAAAGACTGAATTTTCCAGGCTTCAAGGCCCCGTCCCTAGGGGGAGTTCAGCTAGAACTAAGGGACCACTTAAACTATTTAGGGCTCATACTTGACAAAAAGTTACTTTGGAGAAAGAATCTAGAAAATAGAATAAACAAAGCCAAGAGAGCTTTCTGGGTTTGCCGGAGAGCTTTCGGCAAAACGTGGGGTTTGAAACCAAAACTAGTTCAATGGATCTACTCTTGTGTAGTCAAACCCATATTACTCTATGGATAACATAACTTCTGAATAACATCTACGCGAAAACACTACTAACAAAATCCCCAACGAATGGCTTGTCTAGGGATAACTGGTGCCCAATCCAGCACACCCACAGCAGCTATGGAGACGATTCTAAATATTCTTACTATGGAACTGGAGGTCAAAAGTACAGCGGGGCTTTCTGCAATCAGATTGCGGACCCTGGGTCACTTTAAAGACGAGATCCTCACAGGACACAGAGCTATCTGGAAAGATGTTTCAGAATCCTCTGGACTTGTCAGCAATCCTAGTGATCTCATAGAGAAAGAATACATCTTTAAGACCGACTATTCAGTCGAATTTCCGAGTCGTGAAAAATGGTTACAAGGCACAGCGATTGCCGAAGTAGAAGGCATTGTATTATACACGGATGGATCACACATTAACGGAGAATCGGGAGCTGGTGTACACTGTCCGGGTCCTCCGATAAATATATCCATTCACCTAGAACCCTCGGTGACTGTTTTCCAGGCGGAAGTTTTTGCAATTCTCAGGGGCGTAGACGAACTCGTCAACAACGATACCAGAGACACTTGCGTACACATCTGCTCGGACAGTCAGGCTACACTCAAAGCACTTGCGAACCCTCTAACTAATTCCAAATTAGTGAAGGAATGCAAAGAAAAACTCAACACCCTTGCGAGATCATGCACGGTAAATCTGCTCTGGGTACCTGGCCACAACAATATACCGGGTAACGAAAGGGTGGACGAACTGGCAGGAGCAGGGGCCGAAGACGTAGAAAATTACACAGTAAACACTATTGGTACGGCGGTACAAGCAGTGAAAACTGCCTACAGCCTGTCTTTTGCAAAACGCCACGCACTAATGTGGAGTCAAATCCAAACATGTAAGGCTGCCAAAGAAATGATGGAATTTCCAAATCCACTGCGGGCTAGGAAGGTACTGAATTTGGGAAGAGTTCAAATAAAAATGTTGATTGGCTTATATACGGGACACATCAACCTAAATAAACATGCCAACCGATTGGGACTAGTGCAGCACAGCACCTGCCCGGGTTGTGAAGAAGAAGAAGAAAGTATCAAACACTTCCTCTGCGATTGTCCTGCTCTATGTTCATTAAGGCAAAAATACCTAGGAAGACATATCCTGCCCGGGCTGACATCGCTCAGATCTATCGATTTCTCAAACCGTTCGAAAGCCACCATTGCAACAGTTCAAGCTAAAATATACTTTGAAAACAGTGAAGCATAGCGGAGGATATTGTTTTCAGCTATGGGGTCATTTTTTTTGGAACGGCGGCGTTGTTGGCGCGATTCGTTGGGGTGATGGAAACATGGACCAACATCAGTGTGTGGGCATTTAAAAGGACACAATGTTGCCCTACGCTGAAGAGAATATGCCGTTAAGATGGGTCTTGCAGCAAGACAATGACACCAAGCATACACCCAGGTTAGCCAAAAAGTGTTTTTATGGATCAAAATATTGATTTGATGGAATGACCATCGCAATCACTGAACTTATAAAAGGTTGTACGAAGAACAAAGCCGATTTATGGGACATAATCCAAAGGAAATGGTTTCAGAATTCAATTGAGAGATGGCGACATTTAATTGAGTCCATGCCGAGCAGATGCTCCGTAGTAGTTCAAAACAAAGGTCAGGCAACTAAATATCATTGCCTCAACTGTGTAAACGGAAATGTGTAAAAATAGTTAATTTTGTATTAGTCATTTAGGTTTCTCTATTTTAATGTCCACCTGTTTTTATGAATAATTAGCTTTATGTACTTTGTTTTTAAATAATACCTACTGAATTAGCTGATTGTTTTTTTTATAACGTTAAATTAAATCTGAATAATATTAAAAAAAAAAAATACAAAAACCTGCGTTTCTTACTAATTAATTTTTAAGCTTATTAAATTTTTTTGAATGTCTCTATTTTAATGTCCAAGAGAGTATATTTATTTATGTTTTTCTCAAATGGACGGTTTTCTTCTAGAAATTCAATTATGCAGAAGTCTTTGTTAATTTTTTTTTTATTATTAGATAATACATACTTCATTGGACAGATTAAACTGTACCGAATTTTTATGTAAATTATGCGAAAATATTATGAAAATAAAATCTATCGATCTAACTCCCAAAGATTCTCATCCAATGATACCTGACATGAGCGCACAATACTGATGTACAAAACAATAATCTTTCGAGTCCCCGTAGAGTCCATGTTGCTAAAAATTTCGCATCCATACATGAAATCGGTTAGTAAAAGTTTCTTAGCTAGTAGAAAGATGAAAGAAGTTTAGATTTTGTTGGAATTAACGCCATTACACGTCTTCCTTAGGAAGTCGGCTGCTAAAAGTGTAGTCAAACTGCATCTTATTCCTAAGCCTGGGTCACCTGAATATGCTTAACAATATTCCGATCAGGAAATGCCATAAAAAGTAATGTTTTATGAATTGTATATTTTTATTCTTTCCAATTTCATTTCAATGTAAAAAATTACTAATAACAATAACTATTTCTTTTCTTTTCAGGTACGATCCACATAATTTATATGCCTTAACAACATACATATGTATGTATGTATATAAGCACGATTATTATTGGTGTCATCACAGAACACTGGCCTATAGGTAAGCATGCAACTAGGCTTGGCGTCCTTTCGAACGAGGAGGAAGATGAAGTTAGTCCAGTATATATATACCGTCTGTTCATGTCCAGCTCTTTTCCGTAGTAGAAAACTACACCTAGATGAATACTGCTTCAATAATCTAAGCTATCTAGCACAATAAGTCGTTGGAAGCCTATCTCGATCTAAACAAAACTCTAAATTATTTTTATAATTAGCGCCGATACTATCCTTAGGGATATGGCAAAATATAAAAAACCGGCCAAATGCGAGTCAGACTCGCGCTCAAAGGGTTACGTAGTTTCAAAACTATTTATATTTTATATAAATAACTGTTTCGTTTCGTTAGCACAAAAAACGAAAACGACCCACCTCTATACTCACATTACAAACTAATAAGTAATATTATTCACTATGAGAAATTGTATAAACATTACGAACGCGGCTGAGTGTGTAGCGCGTCCATTAACATTCTTTGCGCTGTGCTACTGAGTTCAGGGGTCTCAGGTTCGTTTCCTGGCAAAATCCATATTTTTATTTTTGTTTTCGGATAGCTTTTATTATTCCCAAAATTATTGTTAATCGAATAGTGATAATTTCATTGAAATCGGTTAAGTAGCTTACGAGATAATCGGTTGAGAAATTTAATTTTTCGACATAAAATTGAATCTTTCGACGCGAATTTCTCAAAAACTATGCAACTTACGAGATTCGCTAAGTTGTCTTTAAAAATATGGTTTATTATCTATAAACTATGATTTTTTCATATGTTTGACTTCAGTAGTTTCCGAGAAAAATGTAGGGGCCTTTTTGGGCTGATATTTGTCACACATTTTTTGCAATTACTTCCAAAGTTTCTAACAGAAAAAATTAAGAAAAACATTTTTGGAATCTTTGTTTCGAGCCCTTTCAAATGATGTTCCACATGATATATTTTCCAGATTTTTTTTTTAGATTATATTTAACCCCCTGTATAGTTGTTTCACAATATTTTTGAATAATATGTTGTGCATGCATGTGGACTACCGAAATGTATAAGTTTGCCAAATTTCAAGTTTCTAGGAGGAACGGTTCTTGATGTTTTTATCGTGACAGACATTTTTGAGTTAGAGCGAACTTATAATGGTTCCGTATTACCATATGGGTACGGAACCCTAAAACACCCCTTTTAAGTATTTTTAATATGACACGTTACTTCTTTCTATTCAAATGATTCAAACTAGAAAATAATTTGGGATACAAGGAGATGGAACCAATGAGGATTATTGGAAATGTTGTGAGTGAATGCAAAAAGTATTGCCGCTTAAAAAATGTGTTCTTTTAAGGAGTATTTTTATAAGTCCACCATTTTATTTTACTTATACCAAATGTGAAATGGTGCCCTATGAATTCTTCAAGTGCCACCATGCCATTTTTATTGAAAAGTGTCATTATGGCACGATCGTGCCACACCGGCAACGCTGATGGTGATCCATCTGATAGCTCGTTGATATAGTCAAAGAAGAATTTGCCCAGGGTTATATTTCTCAATTAACAGAGGCTAGGGCAGTGAAAGAGGAAATGGGCTGTATCCTCATGTGCCTCTTCGTCACCGCATCCCCTGCAAATGTCATCATCATTCAGTCATCATTTTTTCATGTGGTATCTTAGAGTATTGTGCCCAGTAAGCACTTCTATTAGAATTGACTATGCCTTCCTGTGTTTTGTCACACCTAAGGGTGGCCCTTAAAATTTGAATACTCACTGTATATAGTATACCACAAAAGTTACACTTGAAAAACACACAATTCAAAACATTTTTGAATGTACCCCTACTATCATTGCTAATTCAAAAAGGATCTTAAGTTTGCTCTAAGTAAACTTTACTCTCTCTCAACCGAATTGTTATTACAGGCCTTACGGAGGAGCTTTTTTTAAACACTGGTGCCTGTACATGTCTTCACGGCACTCAATTAGAGAAATTGCCATTGAAATAAAAACCAAAGCACTGACTTACACAGGTTTTGTTTTTGTAATTTACCACAAATTCGCATTCTTCCCACCATAGCATGACCGGCGAACTCCACACTCCCCAGTCGGTGGCTGAATGATTATGTGTGGTTGCCAATCGTTGTGTATATAAAAAATATCAACACCAAAACAGTGTTACCATTATTAAGTTAAAGCTAATGGTTTATGCTTTTTCTGTGGTTTTTGTCAAAGAGCTTTGGGATTTTTCGCTGAGGGTGTTGCCACATGGCTTTAGTTTTTTGAACTTTCTTGTTTTTCTAGGGAAACCGTTAAATGAAGTTGAACGCTTTTTCGATTTTTGTGATTTAAAATGAAGGTTATTTGCGCGAGATGAGTTTTGGGTGCGGAAACGAATAGTGACTTTTTTTTTTGTTTTTAGCCTATATCTCGTAAGCAAATCTTTTCCGATATATAACATTGATACACCAAAATACTCGAAAACATGCCCTTTACAACATACCAAAATTTCATCAAAATCGAGGTGTTGTCCACTTTGTAGACAATTTATTGAAGTTCTCGTTGTCGAATGCTTTCTCTATGTCCCTAACTGCGCATAGGGCTATATCTTTTGATTCGAATGCATTTTCCATATCATAATACAGTCGACTCCGCTTATCTAAACTACGCTTTACTAAAAAAAATCAGTTAATTGAAACACCGAATTCAGCACGTAGCATTTTTTAATTAATTTCATATGAATACCTCTGAAACCCGCTTAACTGAAACCCGGTTTATTGAACAAGCGTTTTTCGATGATGTCTCTGTTTTTTTAAGGGTCCACGGCCGGACACACAGCTCCTGTAATTTTTGAACTTCAATAAGCCAATTTATTTTTTTCTGATTTTATATAACAACTGCTGAAGTACGTAGGATTTTTTCGATATATTAATTTTTCACCAAATGGCGCACTTCCAAACTGAAAAGTGATAAATTTGCCTAAGAAATCATCTGATAATTGTTAATAACAAATTCAATATAAAAAAAATCCTATGTACTTCCATAGACAATTTTTTAGATATATTCAAAATTTCAAGTAAATCGGTTGAAAATTGTCTGAGTTACATATTATGTTTCCGGCAAACTAAAAAGATGCAGATTTGAGATACACTCGTTTGAAGTTTTGATTAGTAGAAAATCATGAGGAAATTTTGCAATATCTTAAATCTGCGATGACTGCACCGAGTACTTAGAGATTTTTCTCGACCATAATCTTTTGGGACATAATTTTTGAGGTCTTAGGAGACAATTTAAAAAAAAAATCCATTTTTCAAAAACTCTAGGGTGGCCTAACACCTTAAAATCAACTTAAAAGAATAGGCTACGTGTCACATTATTTTGAACACAGCAAATACTACAAAGGTTCATATGTACGTAGTTCTCATTGGTATTCTGTTACGTGATTTGAAACCTTTTAGTGTAAATTACATGAAGCCATTTGATGATTACAATCTCGCATGTTTATATTGCTTGTGTATTGATTTAACCCCGCACTAATAAAGCTATCCATAACTAAACTCGTTCCTATAAAGCACTAAAATCGGGTCGATTCATTATCACAATAATAGTCAATGAATAATTTGCATGCACGAACTATACTCAATAGAAAGACCGGCAGGTATTGCTTAAATTTCCTCCAAAGCCATTACAGATCACCATCTACTGAGTTAATATGAACATTTACTTAAACTTGATTAAGTATGTGGTTACAAATGTTTCTTTTATTTGTGATTTAATCAGAAAGCTCTTATACCTACATAATTAAACTCCCTCTTAAGTGTAGTAGCTGATTTCGAATTGTATCCAACAAAAAAAAAAAATAAAAAATCATGTGGTTGCTTGTCAACACGAAATACTATGCAAACACATAAATGTATGAGTACCTCTGTAAATATCATTCATATCATCATCTATAGTTTAATAACCCACTAAACCACAAACTGGCACAGCAACAACGCGGTGCCGTGTGTGCAAGCTCAACGAACTTATGCGATGCGCCATCATACTGCTCCAGATACTTCCACTTCCACATCCACTCCTCTTGCGAACATACTTTATCGCTTGTCGTCGTTGTCTGTGCCTAACATACGACGAGTATACCACCAGCTCAACAAACATATTTCTGCACAAAGGGCATTAGTATCTTTTTTTTATTTTATTTTTTTTTTAACTAAGAGAAATAAATAAAAAAAATATACCTAAATCCTCTTTGATATGTCTTCGAAAATAATGGAAAATAAGATGAAAAAAAAATAGATACATTTGTATCTTAATCAGCAAAGAAAAAGAATTTGGAACATGTGTTGAAGAGTGAGCTCGCCGACAGAATACGAGTATCTATGTATCTAACCAGATGGAAGGAAAAACTTTTTTTTATTTTTTTCTTGGTAAACTTCAACAGAACCAACAGATCATCGGAACAGCAAAAGAAGAAAACCAAAAAAAAAAAAATTAAAATGATGAACTGCTGTTGGAAACATCACGCTGAGGCCAGGCAGCGGGCGGCGGCTGAAAAACACTCCAAGAATACCAAGACTATGTATTGTATGTGCGCGAAAGAAAATGAAAAACAAGGAAAGCAGCATTTCTGCCAAATTGCCATGGCATTAGACCATTAGAGCGGCGGCGGTGGAAAATGTGGAACGTTGAGCGAAATTTTAAATTGGGCGCGCGTTAAATGCTCCGTCACCATCCTCCCGTTCTACATATACGAGTAACTATGGCTAAGTCTAGGTTTTGGAATTGTGACCTGTTCCGGATTTTGGTCGCGTTCAGCAGAAATTAAGTTTATTTATATTTTAATTGAGACTGTCGAAGAGATTTTTATCTGTGGGTGCTCGACAGAAAGTGACTCAATTTTTTTTTTTTTTTTCTCCAAATACGCACAACACAAGGTAGCGGACGCATGTGGGCAACAACTTTAAGCCGTGGGATATTAAGACCTTAAGCCCAGTACACGATGTGGTAGGTTTCTTGGGAATTTGTTATTTTCTGATTGCCTTCTTAAATTGTTTATTTTATATTGCTAAGTGATATAGGAAGATATGACTATGTACATGTAAGGCATTACAAGGTCTTGAGATTTGCTTTTTTCTTATAAGTGAATGTGTTTGTGGTAGTTCAATGAATCAAGTTCGATAAATGTGTTTAGTGGTACATTTTCACCGAACTTTATCCAGAGTTTAAGCCCACTCATGCAAAATGCACTAAACAGGCTCTCGAAATGGACCGAAAAATGTGGATTAGGGGTTAACCCTCAGAAAACTCAGAAAACTCAGAAAATGTTCACAAGGAAATACAAAATCACTCACATTGACACTCTTTATTTATACGGTGCCAGACTAGTCTTCGCCGACAAAGCAAAGTACCTGGGTCTTATCCTATAGATACAAAAAAAACTCAGCTGGAAACTCAATGTCCTTAATGAGTAAAGAAAGATTTTAAAGCGCAAGAAAGCCATTAGCAGTAAATGGGGACTTCAACCCCGCAATACAATACAATAAAAGTACAAAGATTAGCCTATCTGTATATTAGCGGAACATTAAAGAACAACACCCTCCGCAGCACTAGACAACCGGCTTTATCTCCCACCCCTTGATATAACCGGCTAGCAAATGGTAGCCAGCGCTGCTATAAGGCTTAAAGCTATCTCATTGTGGTCAAGTAACTACACTGGTCAAGATTACTTAACTCTTCCAGAAAACATAGGCTTACCACCTGGTCATTGAAGTCACTCTTTCTTCTTTTCTGATCCTGTTGATGACCGTCGCTTTTTGGTTTCTGGAAGTTCTCCTATTATAGACTTGTTGCATCTCGTATATTGATGGGGACCATCCCTGCAATGACAAGAGCTGCTTCATCCGAAATTGTTTTGAAGCCACTGATTACCCTTAGTTGATGTTGACGATAACTAGGGCTAGGGCCCCCACACAAACAGCGTAAAACAGAACTGAGCTTATTACCTCCGATGTTTGGCTTTGACGCCTTTTTGCCCGAGTAGTCGATGTGAGGCTCAAAGCTAAGTCTATTGTCGAGTATTACCCCTAGGTATCTTACAGAGTCTTTCTATCAGATAGTTTGAGTTCCTACCCTGATGTCCACGTATTCCAGTAGCCGAATACAATCTTTCGCAAGTAGTTTGGCGTATCCATTCTGGCTAAGGACCTTCTTATGGTGTGTACATATGTATTTATGTAAAAATAATGGGTAGGTAGCACGCGTGACCAATTTCAGTGAAAAGTCGAACACATAGCCTGAAAGTTTGACCACCCCTGGGCTATACTGTGCCGAAGCCCAATTTTGATAAAAACTTTAAGGTTACTCACTATTCCTAATATACGAGTATGAATGACTTAGGAGCTATAACAGACAGGTCGATACACTTCCACACTACCAATGATGGTAAAGGAGGAGGTGTTTTCTCAGACAGATTAGATCTCAATCTCTCCTTCCGCCTCCCTGATCACTGCACCGTGTTTCAAGCGAAGACTATGGCGATTTCAGGAGCACTTTTCCAATAAATTTGAATAAATTTGGACAAAAACAGCCGAGTTTCAAATTGCACAACCACAACCTACAACAAATATGTGCCAAGCACAGTAAATGCACATAAATACATGATGTATGATGAATCTGGGGTAGGGAAGAGGTTGCTAGCACTGCGACCAGAGTTGGTCTATTCTGCCTCCTTTTATATCTAGGAATCATGCAGATAATCCCTTTGACTGGGATACTTTGGTAGTCTTCTTCCGTTAGTAAGTACGTGCCTAATATTTTGACTGTTCTGAGATCAGGTGCTCCGTGATTTCTTTTGTTTCTTGACAGAATCTGCAGGTGTTGCTGATTTTCATTTTATAGAGGTGGCTGTTCCAAGATGAGATGTCCTGTTAGGCCTGCGCAAGGAATTTTTAAATTTCATCTATTTAATTTTAGGGTTTCATTTGTTTTTGTTGTTATTGTGATTGAGAGGTTCCAGTAACTTTTTAGTTGGTTTGCTGTCCATTCTGCGGTGACTTTGTTAGTGTCTTCTTTTCTGAAGCCATAGTGAGGGCCTGGTCTAATAAATGGACTGTTGGCTATGTTTTACCCCCTATATATTATAAATTTCATACAGAGTTGTCAAGTCAGTATTCCATAAATTGTTTTGTTCTCAATATTAGGGTCCGCTTTGATCACTCTCTTATACGAAGATAACTTCAAGCTCGAGAAACTTTTCACTTCAAAATGTCTTAATAGGGAAAATATAATAGTATTTAAACTTTCATTGCAACTCACATAAGCTTAATGACCCCTGACCAAACTAACCTCATCATACTTATCAACTAAAAAACTAGATCAAAAAACATCAACATGCCGTTGTGCAGCGCAATCAATTAAAATCGATTAATGTACCATTCTATCTAGTCAGAGCCGGAATACTCAGTTGGTTGCTGTCAAAAACCCAACAACAACAACGCTGACATAATAATTAGAGTTTAAGTAACCGTACAATAATGGCGTCGTTCAAATCAATTGCGGCGATCAACGCATTCGAGTTCGAAAGACAACTTTGATCCGTTGGAACAAAGCTAAGCTGTAATTAATTGTTCGGCTTTTTGACGTTTCTAACTTGCGAGCTGTCAAATCAATTGGAATAAATTGTTCGACCATTTCGCTAATGAGTTTGGACATTTATTTGTAAAGCGCATAACTATTTTTGATTTCATTTGAAATATGGAACGACCTGTTACTGTTTAAAACCAAAAGCAAATAACCAAAACGTACGGCGAAAAAAAGCAAGCAAGTCATTAAGGTTCGCCTTCAAGCGAAGTTCCATCCAAGGTTTGTTTTTTTTTTTCATCTCCGATACAGAAGCCCGCACAGTGCACACTCAGTGACCAGTTATGACCCAGTTTGTGCATCGAAGTGCACCATATGGCCGGTGTGGCGTTTACTTTTCACTAAGTTGGTGGTAAATCGGTGTGTGAAAGAAGGAGAGAGTAGGCTGTGAAGAGGACATTAGCTTCTGAAAAGCGTTTAATTGACGGGAAACACGAGAGTGTGGTGGGTAGGTAGCGTAACGCATTTCAATCAACTGCCGGAGAGTAATCGTTTGGAGTTGACCTTCGTTTGGGTGTGGAGAAGTTTTAAGTGTGGTGGCAGACCAGCACACCTCTATTGTTCGATAAGTGGCGGCGCGCGTGGGGATGGTTAAACGTACCTTGGCGCACCGTCATTTGATTTACTCGCTTTTTTATGATTTTTTTTGTTGTTTTTGTTAGTTATCGTTTTTGGACGTTGGAAAGAAATCCTAAAACCTTGTGTGGCTAAAGTGGGCATGATTTATGAGATTTTTATTGAGTGTGTGGTTTTTTTTAACGTATCTAGTACATACATACATGTGAGAGGATGGAGGTAAAAATGCACAAGAAAAAGTGCAAACTTTCAACAAAAAAAAACAAAATACTAAAATGGACATTCCATGTAAGATTGCCTACAGGTCAAATTAGGTAATTTTATGCTGAGTTACGGTATTTACAATTATGTTCAAAAAATACGAACGCTTCTCAAAAATAGTTTTAGGTTTTTTTTCGGATGCAACGCTAGCTACATTTCGATTATATCGGTAACCAAAAATAGAAATTGAAAGCACAGGCACACAAGGGTTTTTTTTCTAAAATGTCATTCAAAATGGTGACTGCATAGCTAAAACTAAAGGGTACAGGGAAGATAGGATGTATGCCTCTCAGTCAGTTGCAATAGATTGCATAAACTATCCCTCTTTCAAACTCTCACTGAGTTACCGTAGTATGCATGACAAATCGCTGAAAATCGGAGAGCAATACCCATAGGGTTAACATCTGCTGATATAACACAATGTATTGAACGAAATTAAGTTAATTGTGTACAAAGTGGACACCGCCTCGATTTTGGTGAAATTTCATTATGATATAGAGGGCATTTTTTCGAGTAGTATTTTAATTTATTAAAGTTATACATCGGAAACGATGAGTTGGCAACAATTTACACAAATGGCGAAAAATACACATCTTGACTGAATTTTGGGACACTTTACAAAAATGACGCTTCCTAACATGTAACGAATCCATGCTTTTTAACCCTCAACGACTCATCCATAGTTGGTACCTGGGTACTTTTTTGACATTCAAACATAAACATTTTCTTTTCCACTCTTTCGATTTTTTTTTTAGATTCCATCTACAATTTCTCTGGAAAATCATTTTTGAAATAAAAACTAAAAGTTTTTGAAAAAAGTGCAAAGAACATGTCGTGGGCTCAGTATTGGAGTGATCTATACGACAAAAATCTAGCTCCGAGAAAACAACATCTCAAGTTTGAAAGCGAATAAAACAAAAGTCTTATGCACAACAGCCATATAAAAATTTATTAAAATAGTGGCCACTGAGCTGAACCTCTACTCCATTTTTTATTTGAATCGGGCCATTAGTTTATTTTTTATCTTAATTTGGAAAAAAGGAAATTGCATATAGGTAGGCTTGCCATATTTTTGAACCGACTAACCGGGACACGCCACCTTAAAAAAAAGGTTTTAAAGTTTTTGATCAGCACTCTACTGAATACAGAAAAACAACGTAAGCGTGAGCGAGTACTCCGTGTACCGAGAAGGTAGTGTATTGTATTGTGTTTAGAGGGGGGTTATCCCATAGGGACAACAAGCACGTTGATCTGTAGGCCCATTGTACTTTGGTGAAGCACCACCCCATTCGCCGAGTTAGCGATTTGCTGCTGAGTTTGACATAGATCCAATTCTGCCCATCGCTTTCGCAAAGCGAAGCAATAGGGCTAGATTGAGCTCCAGTAGATCAACGTCAACGTACAAAGCTGCCTAGAGTGGGCTTTCTGATCCAAGCCCAAGCTGGACACTCGCTAATGAAGTGTTCAGCTGTCTCGTCATCTTCCAGGTACATCTCGCAAAGGCCCGAGCTTCTGATTCCAATTTTGTTCAGGTGCTCGTTTAAGGGAGTGAACCCAGTGACCAGTCCTGTGAGCATTTTGAGGTCATTTCTACGAAGGTGTAACAGAAACTTAGTTCTGTTTGCCATGGGCGCGTCTACTAACATTTTGGCCTTTCGGCATGACCTTAGCTCGTGCCAATGGTTGTAGCGTTGTAATCGCAGCAGTTCAAGAAGCTTGTTTTTAGCATAGGCTGAACTGCAGCCAATAACAGGCTGAGGGCCGATTAACGGGCCACTGATCCAGCTCTAGCTAGAGCATCAGCTTTCTTTACAATGTGCGCTGTGCTAGCGATAGCATACACCTCTGCCTAAAAAACAGTTGTAAATCTGCCCACTGGAATAGATTGCTCAACGTGGCATTCTTTTGAGTAGATACCTGCTCCGGAGAGCTCATTCATTAAGGACCCGTCCGTATAGAAGACTATACTTTCTGATGGGAAATCAGACCAACCTCCGCTGTTCCATTCAGAACGATCTGGACGGGGACATTGGAACATTCGCCCGAAATTATATTTGGAGCTTGTGGTGTCCAGAGCGGACCCAAGGCTATTGATACTGAATCGAGAAGCCGAGAAGGTACTACAAAAACCGAAGAATGACGATAGAGTTCGAAACATTTTGGAAATGAAAACAAAATTATTCATTAATAATAACATGTTTTTTTTAGTTCGTGAAAAGGAAAACATAATTATTATTAATCTATGTAAAGCTAGACGCGCACGGTCAATTTCCAGACGGTTTGGCTTTTTTTAACGTCAAAATACATTTTGATAAAAAAAACTAAAAACCAGGACCAAATACAAAACCGACCGGGACGCCGGGACAGCTGCCTCAAACCGGGACGTATGGCAAGCCTACATATAGGGCATGATTTTTTTTCTTCAAATTGTGTGGATTTATATGGTAGGTGGCACTCTTTTTGACCAACCTATGGGTCGTATGCATAAAAACTAGTAAATGCTTTTACTAGACGATTTCTAAACTAATGCTTGATTTTCGTATGCATAAAACTGAAGTAAATGCTGAAGACCAAGCATTTACTAGCAGACATAGTATTTACTAGACGTGGATGAATTTCACTAGTAAATGCTTTATATCATATGCATAAAAACTAGTAAGTACTTATTTTTTGTAGCATTTGCTTGACTTTTTCCAAGTTGGTGAATAGCAACTTGAACATTTGGTAGCAAATACTTTTCTGTGTTAAATGCGAAATGATGCAGCTGTAAACAAGAAATATTACAGTCGTAATATTACAAATTTCATTCAAAAGAGAGAGTAATAACTGAAATATGTTTTGGGCAAGTGAAGAGGAGATTTCCAATTCTTCAAAACTGCAAACGCTTTAGTTTAGAAAATATTCCAAATATAATTGTGGCATGTTTCGTTTTGCACAATATTGCAAAGCATTTAAAAGACAACAATGATTTCCAACTGCCAGAAGGCGGAGAAAATGAGATTTCTGTTCATGGTGATGAAGAATTAATAGCCGGTGTACTTCATATCCGACGATTGGGGCAGATCAAGAGACAGGAATTAGCAGAAATAATATGTAACATAAATTCATAAAACTTTGTTATATTTTTTTTTTTATATTCTATTCATATATATTTATATTATATTCACATATATTATATTTATAAAGCAAAAAAAATAATGGAAAATACAAATAAAAATAAAAAAAACTCTGTTCGAAAATAAAAAATTTATTTCAACAAAAACTAATAATTTTTTTGTGCTCATAAATATTATATTAGTTCAGTCCCACTTAAAATTTCAGTGGTACAGTTTTCACCTTGTTGATTGGGATTTTCCATCCCTTTTAGGGTTCGGTACCCATATGGTAATACGGAACCGTTATAAGTTCGCTCTAACTCCAAAACGCTGTCACGATAAAAACATCAAGAACCGTTCTTCCTAGAAACTTGAAATTTGGCAAACTTATACATTATGGTGGTCCACATACATGAACAAAATATTACTCAAAAATATTGTGAAACAACTATACAGGGTGGGTAAAATGTGAACTCGAAAAAAAAAAATCTGAAAAATATATCATGTGGGACATCATTCGAAAGGGCTCGAAACAAAGATTCCAAAAATATTTTGTTCAGTTTTTTCCGTTAGAAACTTTGGGAGTTATTCCCAAAAATGTGTGAAAAATATCATACAAAAAGCACCAGAACTTTTTCTCAGAAACTACTTAAGTCAAAAATATGAAAAAATCATAGTTCGTAGGTGATTAGTTTTATTTTTGAAGAAAAATATAACGAGTCTCGTAAGTTGTATAATTTTTGAGAAATTCACGTCGAAAAATTCAATTTTATGTCGAAAAATTCAATTTCTCAACCGAGTAACTCATAAACCACTGGACCAATTGCAATGAAATTATCAGTATTCGATTAACAATCATTTTGGAAACTCGCACTCGCACTCGCACTTGGCCGGTTTTTTTTTTATTTCCTCCTGCTGCATCCGTATGAGCTTTAACTGCTCGATCATTACCAAGCACTAAAGCTCTCCATTTGTCTCACTAAACTTCAATCTTCTCCGTTTTGGTACTGGGGAATCTCGGACTAGTTCAATTTCAATTTCCCTCTGCACCCGAATGGGACTATCTACTCCCACAGATAAGCCACCTTTAGGTAAAAAATTTTAATTGACGGTTGTTGTGACTTATTCATAAGTACCGTATGGTATTTTAAGATTTGCACAAATTGCATCTGGCTAGTAGAAGAAGTTTTGCGTATCATGACTGTTTCTCTTGAGTACCTCACACGAAATAAACAGCCCAACGAGATTGTTTACAAAACAAAAACAGAAACAAATGGTAAATTACGATAACAGCTACCGGTGAAGCTTCAAAACAAATTTTCTTCAATAACGACTGAGAAGTAATACAAAATAAGTATTTACTACCAATTTTGGATGAACTGGTAGTATTTACTTGAATGATGGTAGTATTTACTACAAGCATTTGCTAGCAAGTAAAAACTTTTTTTTATGCATACCAAATCTAGTAAATGCTTAAAATATCAGCTGCTACTAGAAGTACTAGCATTTGCTTAGACCTTTTACTTCTAGTAAATATTTAAGTTTTATGCATACGGCCCTATGACTCATTTAAATACTGAACGCTATTGCGATTTATGGATGCATAAGCATATGTGTCATGTTTTCATACAAAAGTATAGGAAAACCCATTTTTAAAAAAAGTTTAACTTTTTTCCTCTTTGTTTTTTTTATTTAGCTTTATTTTTATAAAAAAAAAACAAGGTTAGTTAACATTTTAAAGAAAAATAACTCGCAAAAATAAACGCAGATCTAAAAAACCAACTTTTCATAGCTTTTTACAAGTACGGGAACAGACCTAATAATTGTATTTAATATGTCACCTATACACTGAAATCATTTAAAATGCTTGAACCTTCGATTCGTTTTGTTGCTAAAGCCTAGTACGCTGCTGATGCGAAACGAAAAATCCCATACAAAAGTGACACGACGAAATCGAAAACGGAAAATTTCGTCGTGATTTTCGTTTTGTAGTACGCTGTTCCGCTGCGAAATTATACTGATGGTGATTGTATTAGATAAATCTCTCTACTCAGTTTTCGTACAGAATTTATTGTCCGGTACATTAATTCCTTGCGAAATTTTGACGTTTGCATTTTATTCATATTTTATATTTTCGGTTTCGTGTTTGTGTTTCGTTTTTTTTTGCTTTTTTTGCGCGGGATAATTTTATAGCGTCAAGCATGGTTCGTGCTCAAGAGACTGCCAATATCATTCTTCCGCGATGGTCCGAGAATTGAAACGGGCTTTCGTAAGCATTTTTTCAGCGCGAATACGGCCAAAGAAAGGACTCGTACAAATTGATTCTCGGCTATGGGGATGGAAATTGGAGTGATTCGTTTGCAGAGCGTTGCAGTTTCCTCTAGAAGCATGTCAATGTACATATTGTGTTTGTGTTTTTCGCTTTGTTTGCTGTCAATAAAATTTATAGTTTTATAGTTTTTTTTAAATTCAATTTATTTTTTTTTTTTGTTTTTTTTCGCCTGTCGGCTGTCACTATTGTCAATTTTTTTCCAAGCAGCTGATTGAACTCTCCATAATTTTTTTTCGTCGATATTTCGCTGGCTTTTCGCACTCGATTTGGAGACCACAGGAAAATTTCGTTTCGCACCAGCAGCGTACTAGGCTTATAGCCTAGTACGCTGCTGTGCTGATGCGAAAGGAAATTTTCCTGTGGTCTCCAAATCGTGTGCGAAAAGCTTGTGAAATATCAACGAAAAAAATGTATGGAGAGTTCAATCAGCTGCTAGAAAAAAACTGACTGAAACTAAAAAATTAAATTGAATTATAAAAAAAACTATTACATTCCACTTCTAGGACAACACAAACACGAGACCGAAAATACAAAATACAAAAAAAAAACACAAAATTCCACAACGAATTAATAAAAGATTTAAATTATTCTTTAATAAAACCAAAATAACGACAAAGTTGAAGAGGATTTGATAGCATCTTCTGCATTGGTTTTGTTTCTGCCGCACTAGAACTGGCGCCAAAGTGGGTGGTATATTATCCAGAAAGTCGTCAGCTTTAAAAATATTCTCTAAAATTAAAATTCGCACTAGGACTCCACATTGTAAAGCCTAGTATGCTGCTGATGCGAAACGAAAAATCCCATACAAAAGTGACACGACGAAATCGAAAACGGAAAATTTCGTCGTGATTTTCGTTTTGCAGTACGCTGTTCCGCTGCGAAATTATACTGATGGTGATTGTATTAGATAAATCTCTCCACTCAGTTTTCGCACAGAATTTATTGTCCGGGACATTAATTCCTTGCGAAAATTTGACGTTTGATTTTTTTTGTATTTTATATTTTCTTCCTCGCGTTTTTGTTTTGTTTTTTTGTTTGTTTTGTGCGGGATAATTATATAGAGTCGAGCATGGTTCGTGCGCAAGAGACTGCCAATATCATTCTGGACGAAATAGACTGCTAAGAAGAATTCCTCCGCAACCACCTTTTGGCCACTGGAAACTGGAGGCGTCGGTCTGTTTGTCTAATATAATTATAAATATAAGCCTTTATATATACATAATCTCTCTACAGCAGTTCTTCCGCGATGGAGCCAGAATTGAAGTGGACTTTCGTAGCCATTTTTTCCGCGCAAATACGACCCAAGAAGAGGACTCGTACACAATTGATTGTGGGCCATGGGAATGTGTGTCAACATATTTTTTTGTTTTTTTTTATTGTGCTGTGAATAAAATATGAAAGTCCTAAGGAGTGGAATTATACAGTCTTTTTTATCATTCAATTCATTTTTTTTTGTTAATTTAAATTATTGTCGCCTGTCACTATTGTCAGTTGTATTTTTCATAGCAGCTGATTGAACTCTACAATGTTTTTTTTTCGTTGATATTTCGCAATCTTTTCGCACTCAATTTTTAGACCACAGGAAAATTTCGTTTCGCATCAGCAGCGTACTAGGCTTAACAGTACAAAAACCGTAACACAAAACACAAACGAAACCGAATATATAAAATACGACAAACGTCAAAATTTCGCAAGGAATTAAGGCCCCGACCCATAGAATCCGTTGTGCGTTTATTCATCCGTTTTAACGGAAATTCCGATAGAATACACGCATTCTTATGGAAGGTGGCCCATAACCAACGCACATAAAAACGCAGACGCAGAAAGTAGGTTTACTTTCTACTTTTTTCTCTGCGCTGTGCGTTGGGTGTTCACACATTCAACCATTGAAGTGCACACCTTCACATATTATAGTTCATGCATTCACAAATTGAGAGTATGCATTTTGATTGGTGGAAGCATAGAGAAATATAGAAAAACTGTCATCGATGTTGACAATCAGCTGACATCAGCTTGAAAAGAAAACACTTGCAACCAGTGTTGTCGGTCGTACTACAATAGTTGTTCTGTATACCCATCTGCGGTCCGTACTACACTTGCCTTATGTCGTTTTTGTTTGGGCTTTGCAGAGTTTGCTCTCAGATATCAGATTTTTCGTGCTGAATAGAAAACAAATGAGATTGATCTGTTTTTCTGCAATTGTATTAGTGTATCATTTGGCCTTTTTTTCGTAAAAGGAAATAAATAAAAAAAGAAAAATTATAAATACAATTTTAAATACACTTTTTTTCTTTGTATTTTCTAATTTTTTCTGATAATATTTGTGTTAATTAATAGCATTTTGATGTTCTGCGTTTTAATTTCGTACAAAATGTTTTGGTATTACTGCAAGTAGGTGTAAATCTCTAGTTGAATCCGAAATTTACAAAAATTAATCTCGAGCTTTTTAGTCGGTTGGAAAATGATAATTGTACTGGAGCGATAAAAACTGCTCGAGATAAAAAAGTGATTGCAATGTCAGATCCTTATACCAAATACCAAATAATAGAACTCTATTGGTAAGACATTGGTAAGAAAACTCCAAGGGCCATGATAAAATTATGTTTGGATTGAAAAACCAGCCGGCAATCAATAGAAACATACACTGAAAGATTCAAAAAAAAAAAAAAAAAAAGGAAACTAGTGAGCTTCAGATAATTTTGTTTCTGATTCCAAACAATTTACCATTTTCATAATTTTTCTCATATGTGAATATTGGTACTATGTATGTATCTTCATTCGAAAAGTACCACCTTGTTATCAAAAATTAAGCACCCAAAAAATTACCGAAACGACAGCTCTGTTTTCAGCAATAGCAAAATGTCATCGGCTGTCATCCCCTCAGCGCTGGTATGCGGCGGATTTTATGGGACGGATCTTTCCGTCATGCGCCAACGTCAGCGTCAACGTTAAGCACAGCGGCATTGACGGATTCTATGGGTCGGGGCCTTTAATGTTCCGGACAATAAATTCTGTGCGAAAACTGAGTGGAGAGATTTATCTAATACAATCACCATCAGCATAATTTCGCAGCAGAACAGCGTACTGCAAAACGAAAATCACGACGAAATTTTCCGTTTTCGATTTCGTCGTGTCACTTTTGTATGGGATTTTTCGTTTCGCATCAGCAGCATACTAGGCTTAAGAAGCATTTAAACACTGAAAAATAATCATGCATTATTGAATAGAAATTGTATGTATGTATAGAGCATATCAGCACTGAATTATTTGTTTGCAAATGAAGCATATTATCTGAGCTTAATTGTACGAATATGTCATTTAAACCATTTCAAAAATTTCAAAAAAATTCATACAAAAATATGACTTTCCCATACAAAAGCTTATGTGGCAGATCAATACTGAGCATTTCTTCCCAAAAGTGCGTATATGTTATTCGTTACACTGATATCTTTTGAAATAATAGAGATAGGAGAGATTGTATTACACCAATCGAAAGATCTTTTTTTTTTCACTGAGAAAACATTCCTAACTCAAAAATGACGAAAATGCATTTATGTCATTCCAATACTGATTAACTACACTTTCTGTGAGCATGGTATCCGATTATGCTGAAATTTTGCATGTCCGGTGAGAATTCAATATGCATAGTATATTTCATGATCTTGCGAATCTAACATGCTGGATTACCGTTATCTTCACGACCTCCTAAATAGGGGTATCAAATGAAAGGATTTGACAAGTAGCATACGATTAGCTAAGTGACGTGATTGAAAATATGGTGGATGCCAAACTTTAAGTAATAGTCACATATTGGTGACTCGGAAAAAAAAATATTTTTTTACTTTTTAGTAACTAAACTGTTCATTAAAGCTTGCTTTAAAAAATTATTTTCTTATCTTTATATTTTTAATTGGTTAGCTGTCCTGGTGCTTCCAGGTTCATTAAAAATCCATATATTCTCAAACATTTTAATACAAAACACATGAAACTCTGCTGCCCAACCCTATAAATCTTTTTGTCCTTAAACCTAAACCTTACTACAAAACCAAAAACATTTGGCTAAAAATAAAATGAATTGTGCTCGCCTTGAAAGGAGATCTCTTCAGACAACCGAATTGTAGCAATAACCATTATCCTTGAAAATTTATTACAAGTAAAACAGAAAATCTCATCTACGACCTACGAGTAAGTCGTGTCAAGTGGCCACAATGTAGCACCACCAACACCAGCTGTGTATCTATATCTATCCATTGTGGGAGTTGCAGATTTTATGCCCGCAAACAATCATCGTGTAACCGAAATTGCAAAAGTAATTTCGTAGATTATTGCAGTTGAATTGCATAATTCCGCCTTTTCGATGCGCATACTTCAAGAACGTGCACAGGACAAATAATAGCCCCGATACCATAGTAACCAGAGGACAGCTTATTGCCATAAACATTGCTTCCATCCAGGAAAGGCAATGTGACGGACTGTAGTTGTCGTTGTCAATATACCTTCCAGCAGCAATGCCAAACATTTCATCTGACATTATTGTTGTATAGAAAACGAAGGGAAATATTTTCTCGTAATACAAATGTCATTCTGTGAAATGTGCCACAGCAATCAGTTAGAAGTCAGACGCTAGAGAAGGTATGAGGTCCACATTTACACATAAATTTTGTTCTACATGGTAAACGAAAAAAAAAAAAAAAACACACACAACTGCATTCCTTTACTCGAACATATGTATACATATGTATGTGTTTTAGGGGTGACATGCTTCTGCTTATGTGAAAAATCGGTCACGTCCGCCCAATCGTTTCGATCTCGTCGTCGTCCTAAAAAGAATTTCATTTTCTATCCTGTCGCAGATAATGTAGGTGAAAAATATCCACTTAATCCGGAGAAATATGCTTTGTGGGATGTTATTGTGTTCGAGGATATGAGGCCTCAATGCTGTCCGTATCCAAGTAACCAAATTCTTTGAATGGTATCTGGCATAGTCACCGCTTGGATTGAACGTATCTACGCACAAATAAATAGAATTGCGAAACGTTAATTGGGGGATTTTTTGCTCAGGCTATCTTACGATTTTAAGCCTGACAGTATGGCGGCGGCATTGCGAAGGATGGTTTTACCCATTCAACAGTATCTTATGGCAAAAGGAAAAAAAAGGAAGCGTGCCTAATTCTACTTAACAATAATTGTAGCTTAAGTACCTTACCTGCATATGCTAAATAAGTGTTGTACATTTTTTTAAAATTGATTTAGTTCAAGTTCTATATTAAAGCTCACCAGGTGGTTAGTTTGTTTACCCACATTTAGGGGATGAATCAAATCAGATGGATTCATCTGTAATTTGAAATGGTTTTTCCAGGATACCCCTTGAAGAGCAAAACGAATAAAATGACATTGATTCTTGACACATAAACCTCGATGTAATGGAGGCCAGTGCTTACTAGTTTTTATGCATACGGGATAAAGTATTGTTACTAAAATTAGTGGAAAGGGGAGGAGCTATTAGCTAACAGGTCAGTAACCAACAAACGGTAAAAAACAACCGACTAAAATTCCGGTTCCCGAGAGGGTTTTATTTTTTCTTGTTATTCTAAATTTCGACTCACTAGTATTTTCACTGGTGGTCGCCGTGGCCGTGATGGTTAGTGCGTTGGACTACTACGATCGCAGCAAAAACACTTAAAATTTTTTTCACGGTACCACCTCTTTCGAATGTCTGACAAGCAACCAAAGAGTATCATTTGGCATGAGAATCTTCTCAACTCGCCGTTTGGAGTCGGCAAAAAACTGTAGGTCCCTTCCATTTCGTGGAAAAAATAACACGCACACACAAATGGTTGCGAGAAGCTAGGCTTGATTCTGTATAGGACTGCTGACGCCGTATATTTATTTTTTTTTTTTAGTATTTTCACTGATGAAAAACGACTCAAATTATCCTCGGTGCGTTCCGGTAAAATTTGCCACGCCTGTTTTTCCGCCCTTTATCATATATGTCGGAACTAATATTTTTATTGAAATCCTCATCAAATTTTCTTTCCAACGATAGGTTGTCCGGGAAAACCCCCAACGCCGACTTTAAGAAAATCGAATCTGTGATTGCATTTTTTTTTTAGCAATTTACTGCGATAAGCTTTGCGTTTGGCATGATGTCGAACGCAGCTGCGGGTTTCCCTTTTTTAACCATGACGAAACGTCAAAGTTCGTGTTGGTTTCTTTCTGTTTTGTGCGTCCGCGGGCTTTCTGAGTTTTCGGGTCTCGGTTCTTGGGGTGGGAGTTTCATGGTGTTTTGGTTATGCGATGTCCTGGCTGGCGATAATGATGGTGGAAGTGGTGACTAAAGTGAAGCCGAGTTGTGCCGATGCATCCTGGGGTCCGGAGATTGTGAGGTGACGGTGAATACAAAGTACTTTTTCTTATTTCATTGTTTCGCAACAGTATTTACTAATGAAATTCATCCGCACCTAGTAAATACTATTTCGCCTAGTAAATGCTTGTTCTCCAACATTTATTTCAAGTTTATCCATATGAAAAGCAAGTACCTACATATGGTATTCACTTAAAAATTGTCTAATAAAAGCATTCACTAGTTTTTATCCAGACGACCCAACATATAGGGATCTGGTAATGTAGATAATTTTTCGGGCCACCGGTTGGTTAGCTTTTAAGATTATCTCATCAATGTAACAAAAAATCGGAAAGAGATTGAATGACGCGACGGTTGGCCGTGGAGAAGATAAAGACTTACGTGACATGCCGTTTGGCGATGTTGAGTTCTGAGCAATTTTTGGGACAACAACTAGAAAAACTGTTGAGATTTTGTTGAAGGGGCTCTCTACGGTCAGCATAGAGAGAGAGGTAAACATTTATTAGTGATTCAATTCACTGTTAAAACTTAAACTCTCTACTTCACTCTCAAAAGACATTTTTAATTTTTTTTATTAACATAACTTGTCGCTAAGGAGTTCTAAACAAAACTTAATAAGACAGACGCTTTGAGATCTGACCCAAATCCATCTAGTCAAAGTCAGAGCCGTTGAGAACGATCTCATTTTTTTTGCATATGAAGCTGAGTCCGAGTTCGACTTTGCACAATCGATCTCACATGTGAGTTCAAGCTCGTCAACTCTGACTCTGAGATCTTGTTCATCGTTTTCCACACGACCTTTTGGCTAGCTGTTGGCTAGAACATCACACCATAAGTTTTCTAGAAGAATCAGGTCAGGAGACAGACAATGCAAGCTACTCAATAACCTTAACACTTGTGACCTGAAACCTTGCTGCTGGAATAACCATTTTAGCGGCGTTATGTCACCTTTCAGTATAACTGTTTCCAAAATTTCCACATAGACATGTTGATCCGGGACTATGCATGTGAGACCGCACCTTATGAGAAACACACCAAAACCATGACCTTCGCACTCCCATTTTTGAAGGCTTCAACGGAGAATTGAGGTTAGTGCGGAAATCAGACCAACTGTCGGGATCCAGTTCCACAAAACAGGACAAATTTGCTTTCTTCTGCCCAAACCGTTTCATCAGAAATGGAACCCTACTGGGACTTTGCGCAAACTTGCCTACGAATCGTGACGTAATTTTTTAGAATAAGCCGTTGAAGGTCACCCTGTATGACTTCTGAAGATGCCACGGTGCGGTTTTAGGAAGCCTTACATTAGCCGCGTTTTATGTTATTATTACCCATATTCCAGATGGGATCATTGGTGTGTGTATGCATTACACTAACAATGCGAGATCTTGCTTTTCATTTGGATCTATTTTCGTGATCCAAAAATTAGTTCGGCTATTTCTCAGTGCTTGTGAACTTTATTTATCTGTGTTTGCTTTAAAAACCTACTTAATGTCTGTGTCCGTGCTAAAAGTTGTGTAATAAAACGGCAACTTCGCGCTAAATATCTGTGTCTTAGCTAAAAAGGTGTGCAATATAACTCAGTTTTTTTTTTTATTATGCCCGTGATTTGATCCGAATCGGATCAGCATAATCAAACAGGGCTATTAATCGATCCAGCTTTCCTTCCTGGTATTTGCGTTTCTAAAATCGCCATAACCAATATTGTATCTTGAATCTCTCTGTCCGATTTTCCCACCCACGTGGTTTAGTTTCCGCTTCTCGTGACTATGCCCTGCTGCTTTCCATTCCTATTAATACCCTGATGGTCAACGACCATACCACGCTGAAAACATCGGTTCTCGTTAGATCACCGAAATCAAGCAGCATCGGGCGCGGTTAGTACTTAGATGGGTGACCACTTTGAAATACCGCGTGTTGTTGACATAGGAGTAGGAGTAGGGGAGTACAGATAATAATCGACTCCATTTGGTAACAC
Source organism: Brachyopa scutellaris (assembly GCA_949775065.1). NCBI lineage: Eukaryota > Metazoa > Arthropoda > Insecta > Diptera > Syrphidae > Brachyopa > Brachyopa scutellaris. The sequence continues at coordinate 34,495,690 of OX459113.1, read as the reverse complement.
AATGGACCTACTTAAGTGTCTAAGTGAATCCAACCACATGATGGGGATACCAACCAACCTAACCTAACCTAACCTAACCTAATACACTGATGAGTGAACGGCGGCTATCTAAGGTACCTCTGTGGAGACCTGGCGTGGTATATTGAAAAGAAAACGAATGGCAAATGGCGAATGGTCTAGGAGGATATTCGGGCTATTCATTGGATATCTTCCACCAATGAGTTTTCTTGCTCGCTTCCAGAAATCTACCGAGTTGTTACACTGCGCAAACATTTTGGCCTCCATTTACTCTTTTTTCTCTTGCATACGGCCTTGAATTCGCTATTTGCTTAAAGATACGAGTCCTTAAATTGACGGAATAATTTAAGCCAAGCGATGGATAACCGCCTCGCCATCTCACACTCCTAGTCAAACCACGGTTCATTGAATTTCTTTCTATTATTACATAAAATTTTAATACAAGCAAACAAGTTGTAGTCTTGTAATTTTACAAAGTTCAAGGCCAACACGAAAGACTTACTTATAAATAAAATATGTATACATATGTACGTAAGTTTATTCGCTTTTTTGCATTGCTTACATTTAACACTCGAAATAAAAAATATTCCCGCAGAGAAAACCCAGACTAACAGTTTAACGTTCCACTTACTTTTTTTTGTGCTACTCGTATTATTCTGCCCCCATTACCGTTGACGATAAAACATTCGCAAACAAAAAAAAAAACACAAAACACAAAATTTCTCCAAATTGTACTCTCTGTTTACAGCCAAAAGAAAATAATGTAATACCATCGATTCAACGAAACAATGAGATACTTTTCGGTTGTAGCTGTATCTGGACGGAGAACTTGGCGCTGGGATTATTTATAACTGCATATGAGTATGGTATTTGGTATTTGATATTCCGCCCAAAGGAGAAGACCGAACTCAGACGGTCGTTTGCCAGGGCAAGAGGACGATCGGGTCTCGCCTCCTTCATGCATCTCATTATAGCGATAAGAGATATTATGCCTAGTGTGTGCTGTAAAAGTTGGGATTCCTCCCACGAAAGTAAACTTAACTTCCATCAATAGGATGACGGGGAACATTCGTTGCCTTCGAGTCAACATGAAATTCAAATTTGACCTGGTTTGGTCGTTTCGTGGCCTTAAAATAGGGGGAAAACAAATTCCAAAACAGCCTCGGATTATGCCGATCACAATTCACAAGTACGAGTGAAATTCTGGCAGCACTTTGTTTTATAAATAAGAGATATCCACTTTGCTATCTCATATACATACATATGTGGTTAAGTTTTAAACAGATATGTAGTAGAGATACAAAAGTATCTTTTTAAGTGAGAGTGGCAGGATTTGTTTTTATTTTTATGGCAAAGTTTTGAACGAGTATTTACTCGCCTGCTTGGATGGGAATTTGAGAGGTTTTCAGGTTTTTGGAAAGTGAATTAAAATGTATCCATCAATTGCAAGTGGCATCCTAAACCACTCTAGATACACATAACCGGTTTTAAAAGGCTCTAGATATACATAACCGGTTTTCTGAGTAGGTAAAAGGACGACCGAGGGAGGAACACCAAGCAGGCACACTAAAACGAAAAACACATAGCACATCTTTTGGCGCTTGGCCAAGTGGAAAATCCTTCAAGATAATGGAACAAAATTAGCACCTTAAAATAGAAAATTTTCGAAAAGTGCTCTGCTGTTAGAAGCAGGCTAAGCGGGGAATGAGAAGCCTTCGGTTATACACAAAGGTGAGTTTGTAATCGAACATCGATTTTCATAGTCGTATTTATGCATGTTGCCTGCTATTGATTTATGAAATTTTATTTGAGCCAGAAATAGACGGAGTTAGCCTTATCCACACCCTTCTCGGCAGATACTCCTAGTCAGAGTTTATTGGCATTTTTTTTGTTGTTCTTTTTTTTTTATTGCGAAGGTTTATTTCACGCGATGGAAGGTATCCGTATCCCACATTCTATTGGCATCTAAATGGGCTGCGATTTGTGAGTGCCGAGGGGAAAAGGATTTATTGGTGAATTTTGCAAAAAGGTTTATTTTAGGTTTTCTTTTTTTTTATGTTTTGTTTATCTTTGTATGGGGTGTGTGTGTGTGTGTGTGTCTGGAAGAAAATTAGAGGGTTTCGGATATAGATTTATGGGACAAATACATTAGAGGAGAGATTTATAAATGCCTTGGGTGGGATGGCTTTCAGGAATTAATTTCAATTAAGTTCTACGCCATCGGATGACTGTTTGAGTTCCGGGCTGTCAGAAATAAATAATTTCTTTGACCGTTTTTTGAAAATGGATCTCTGGTTGTGAACAATGAGGGATTTTATGTTCTCTTCAGATAAGGGAACTCTAGAAGTGCAACTCTCAAAATTGGGGTTACCCTTTATTTCGAAGAAGTTTTACGGTACGGGGATGCTGTGCTTTTTAAGCTTTTAGCTTTTTAGCTTTATTTCCTGGGCGCTTTTGCTGGCCCGTTTTGCCAGTTTAGCTGGAGCTGCTTCCATTAAGTCGCTACTCGTTGGAAGATATCTTCCACTAATAGCGATAGCAATGTCATCGACATAAGCTATAACTTTACACCCTTGTTTTTCTACGGTGAGCAGAATTTTATTCAGAGTTATGAGCCACAGTGTTGGCGGCAATACTTCTCTCTGTGGTGTTCCATGCTTCACTGACCTTTTTGATTGATAAGTTACCAGTTCTGAGTTGATCAGCCTGCTTAACAGCATTTGTTGGATCCAGATCTGCTATTTTTTTTTAAAAATTGCCAAGTACTCCTGATATAGCCTCATGTTTTATTTTATTGAAAGCTCCTTCTATATCCATATCATTCTAAATTCTTTACGGGCGACTCCACATTACCGATTAGTGATTGAAGGGCTGTTCTTACGGATCTCCCATCTACGAACACAAAATCACCTGGAATACAGATTTCAGGGCGCTAAAAATCCGATTTACTACCTTCTGGTGTAATCACCACTGAAATCTGTACAGCTAAGCTTATACAGTGAACCAAAAAAAAAGTTAGACAGGAACAAGATGCAATTATAAAATTGAATGAAATCGCAACCCGTAAGGCTATTAAATTCAATGAAAGTGTAAATGAAGCATCATTTTTTAAATTTTCCAAATATGTAGTTTTAACTGATTTTTCTAAAATATATTTTTTTTATATTTGAGACACAAAAAGAAAAAAAACAGTAGTTTTCAAAGCCAAAAGAAAACTTGGACACTAAAGAAATTCGTTATGAGAACCAAATACATTAACAAAAGTATACATTTTAATATTTAGTATGGTGACCCTTGGCTACCGATTCCGACACAGCTTGTAGCCTTCTATTCATTGATATGTATAACTAAATTTTTTGTTACATCGGGCGGTTAATTGGCCCATATATCATGAAGGGCGCTTTTCAAGACATTTTGGCTGCATATTGCCATTTCCCTCAATTTTTTTTCCATGTGCGCTAACAGGTGCTCTATAGGGTTTAAATCTGGCCTTGCGGAGGATGGGAAAGGACATTTTTCACGTTGTAGAACAACCATTCCCGTTCAATATTGGTCGCGTATTTTGGGTCATTATCATAAACAAACCAAAAACTATCGCATATGCCTAGCTAGCAAATTGTTTTTGGCGATGTTAAGCTAGTCTATTTTGTTCATATTACCACATATTACCTTCAAGTTTCCTACTTCACCCGAGACCATTGCACCCTATACCATTGGACTGTTTTCTACCATGTTAACAGTGGTGTTGGGTCTTAGATAAGAACTTCATAAATTGTTAATTAATTTTTGAGCACATAATTTGTAAACAAATTTGTAAGCTACGGTAATTCAGTACTTTTTTCAAGCAGGCGCCTATGTGCCAAGGTTCGCCATATTTTTCAATTTCAATTTGTACCAAATCTTAAGTGCCAATCTGTCTATATAAAAATGAGAAATAAAGTAGAAAACGCTCTTCTTTTGCATCGGTCTACAAGCTGACTATCGTATTTTCATTGAGTGAGTCGTTTTCGTTCGTCGCATTCCTGCAAGCGAGAAAGTTAAGAATTGTTTCCTGGATATCGTCGTGGTCGTTTTTCTCTCTTTTTTTGGGAAATAGTAACGCAAGTTTCTCGCCCGCCGATCGCAGAAAATAGTCGCGATCGTTCAAGTGGCATTTATGTACTTGTGGTAGACTTAAGGTAGTAATTTGTCTCCTCCAAACAAATTGGCGTTCATCAGACCATTTTTATTTCTCTAAGTCTTTCTGATAGTTGAATTTTGACTCGTCGCTAAAAATTACCATGTTCCAGAACTCTAAAGATTGACGGACATACATTTGGGCATATTCCAGGTTTTTCTTGATGCTTCTTGCAGACAAACGGGCTTTTTTCGGCGGGTGTAGACTTTCAAATCCATTGAATGTAAAACATTTCTAGTAGCCTTTGGGTGCACCAATAGAAACGCTTTTTCCTGCAGGTCTTTAGCAATGTCTAGCGCAGAAAGACATGTGATCGTTTACGACTAATCGAACAATTTTTCATTCTGTTTGAAGAGCCGAAATTTGTTTTGGTCGTCCATGACCACAAGGTCTTTGCAAGAAACCATTTTCTTTCAAGGACTTGGTTGAGATAATGCACTCTAGATTTAGGTTTTTTCACAATTTTTGGAATTTTTTGTTTTTTCCACAACTTTATTATAGACAGTTCCTTCATGTTAATGAATGTTTGCTTTTTATCCATTATTTTTAATCAATCGGTACTGAAAATGCGTCCTATTACCAAAAACATAAAGATTATAAGGTGAGTCTTAAAAGAACGTACAAAAATATTTCAAAATAGGAGAATGCGTCAATTATTAGAAGAAGGTTTTTTTTTTATTTTATAAAATTACTTTTTCGGATAATTATTTGTTTTAAAATGACATTAAATAACCTAGAAAAAGGATATAAAATTATTTGGAGAATTTAAGGGACTAAGCTTCATTTGCAGTGTACTTGACTTCAATATTCCTACAAACTCCAAGAATTTTCAAGTTACAATTGTCGCAATATAATGTATTCTATAAACTTCTCTGTTAATTAGTTTTGAATTGAGTGTCGAAATGAAAACTGAGTGAAAACTGAACGGCAAATAAAAACGCCTTATATTGCCTTATGCCAGATTTTCAGGATCGAACAAATCGGCTAATTTTAATTTAAGGTCCTTAAAGGTCATCGTGGAAGGCAATCACTGCGGCGAAACACAATTTATTTCGTTTTGAAAACCTCAAAGCTCTTTATGCCTTCAAATGCAAAACCAATTATTCCCGTTGAAATTGGATTTTCCGCTAGGTGACTAAACCGGTGGAACTGCTGCCCATAGACTTTGCCACTAAAGCCTAGAAAGAGAGAGAGAGAGAGAGAGCGAGGACAGTCCTCTTCAAATCAAATTCCAAAATCATTTATCCCCAGCGGCATCTAGTCACTGCACAACGTATTACTTTCTTCATATCAATTACCCCCGACCATATATACTCGCAGTCTTCCTCTTTCCAATCCATTTCTATGGATTTGTCTATAGCTTTGTACTTCTCTATCCAATTAAAGGTGTATATAGGTGAAATGCTGTCCAATACATTTTAAAATCAAATGGTGAACAGCTATGCCTCGGCTTGGTTTTGAATTACGGTTTCATGATGTACGAGTATGTGCTTGGTTGCTTGTATCCCGGTGCAACAGTGCCCGTGCTATAAAATTAGATAAATCGACGCGACGTGTTAGAGTGGTACCCACAGTGCCTTGGTGTGTGGTGTGTGATGCTATTCAAAGCGCAAAGGATAAGCGGCTTTGACAATGATTGAACCTTCCTATTGGCGATATCATCGCCAGCTAGCTCCATTTGTATGGATTCCCAGTTCGAATTGAGAACATGCATGGGGGCATATGAATGCATACTCGTACCATGCGATAGTTTGACAGGAAAATATGAATGCAAATCAGCGCTTGCGGTATTGGTACTTACTCGTATAAGTAGTGAATTTATGAAACGAGGAAGGAGAGCCTCTTAGGAAGGCATTAGGTCACATTACTGTGTTTAATTACTTTATATAGAAAAACATACGTGTCCCTTCTCTTTCGATCAAATATTTTATATTATCTGTCAGCAGGGTGATTATTACTGGCAATAGAAGTTCAAAGTTCAGTGAACGGCAATGGACTTCAGAACACGTGCGTGTAATAAGGCTCCAATTTCAATGCAATGTGGGATGAGTTTGCGTGTTTACGTATCGATACATGTGGAAATTAATGAACAGTTACCTGAGGTCATGGACATTCACTGCCATTATCCGCGAAGAAATACCTAAATTGACTTGAACGCGGTAACTGTTTTTTTCTTTGTTTTTTGTTTTTTTTTTTTTTACAAAAATAAATTCGACTGGCTTAAATAATATTAAATATTTAACGTGTGCTTACGTGGGTTCTACTTTCCTATACGTCAGACATATCACCCAAATGCCAGTGTTGTTGCCGCTGAGAAAATGTGAAAAAACAGGAGATCTTCTGTTGGACTTACCAAAGTAACAGGCGACTTAAAATTTCGTCCAAAAACCTATAAAATATGATATTTTTAAGTAAAATGTCTATTGCATTAGGAAAAGGTTCTTTGGCACTACATAATTTGCTGTTGCGCTGACTTAATGTTATTGATATGTCGTTTCCTTTCAGCATGTCGCATAATAGTCCACTTTTGTTATTTTGACATTTGGGTTTGTTGGTTCAAATCACTTTACAAAAACATACCAAACTCGATACTAACTAATACATAGGCAAAAATGTGTTTATGAATAACGAAAAGTTTTTTTCTTTATAGCCGGCTGAAACTATAGTCGGCTATAGGCACTATTAATGGGCTGACTATGAATTTGCGCCATTGTTTGTTGCGTTGCAAACAACGCATTTGCATTCAATAAAATTGTCTGGATTTTCACTGAGCCAATTTTTAAAAAGGAACCTCTTTAACCTTCTGTTCATATAATACTTTGCATTTTCCCTGAATTTAACTTGAAAAGGAATTAGATACAAAGTACGTAAACAATAAATACATAATACATATTATGCTTTTGTTGAGCTTACATAGCCAAGAAAAACTAGAATAACGAAAATTAGAATCGTCGATCTGTCTGTCTCCCGTTATTGTCCTTCATGTACTCGCGCTGTGTGTAATCATTCTAAGAGTATTCATATCCCCTTTAGCGTGTGTAGGTTATAAAAAATGGCCACTTTAGGTCTGTTCCTTTACTTTCTGCTCCAAAAATAGTAAGTTATTAAATTTCATGGAGTGGGGGTAAAATTCTCGCAGGCAGATGCAAAATTACGAAAAAGTAAAGGAACGCGTTTAACCACAAAAGTTACAACAACCGAATTGTCATGAAAATATGTGAAGCAAGAGTTAACAGAGTGGTGTTGTACGATCTTGGACTCTACAGAAAAGTCCACTCTTGATGATATCCTAGAACCAATGCGGTATGCAATATATTGCGAAGTGCAAATTTCAACATTCAGAACATTCAACTTTCATCTATGTTCCTTTTCTTTCCAATATTTTACTTTTTGCCATGAAATAAGAAAATACAAATAATTCAAAACAAACGGAACAGCTGACTTTGCAAGATAGTTCACTTTTTACCCGCAAAAATTTATTGAGTAAGAATTCGTAAGATTTTTTAGTAAGGGAACATTTTTATTCTCTCTTTTCCTACTTTTTTGTGTAAAGGAAAGCGGTTGGTCTAGAATTCATACAAATGCGAACCTACGAATCAGTAACAATTTGCTATTAAAGGAACAGACCTTTTATTTTATTCAAATTGTGAAATAAATATCAATGTCAATGTCACTAGGTCCGTTCGGGTACTTTTGCATCAGATGTGTTTTATGTCAAACATCGAAGAGTGGAGGTGAAATTCTCTCAAAGATAGGAAATTTACGAAAAAGGAAACGAACGCGTTGAGCAACAAAAAATGCAAAATGTATGTGATTTGACAGTTTTCATGTAATCTGCCCAAAGAAATTTCTTGTGTCAAAATTCGCAGCATGGTGAGAGTTATTACTCTTTCGTGGGTACTCTCTTTTACGAAAAACTGCGATATTTTTGCGTAAGCGAACGGGTTTTCGTAACTTTTCATACATAGATTTTCGCAGTTTTGGGAGCGTACGCGAATGGACCTACTCACATGTAGTGCCAATCACAAACCAGGAATGTTATTTCCTGTTTTTTTTTCATATAAGCCTTCCATTTGAATTTTGTTTTCATTAAAAAAAAGTAAACTAACAGGAGAAACGGTCTTAAAATTGTCTGGGAACAGGAAACAGTAGATTTCACTTTTTCGGAGCTAAATAACAGTAGACTCCTGTTATAACAGGAGAAACGGCAACAGTGCCCAAATCGAGTTAGGGACTTGTTTCCCACCCAATCGGAACATAAGACCCCAATCGAATTGCGCAGGAAAATGCAAAGTTAAAATTGCAGCAATCGAAATTTTTCAATAAAAAGCAATTTTCCTTGATTTTACACGATTTTGGTAATGTGAATTGCATTTACATTACGATGGGTAGTTCTCCCATAGTATGTTGACACTGTGTTGTGACATTTATCCACCGACAATAGATTGAGAAATTCAAACAAACACAAAGCTCTCGTACTCTCTCTCACTCCTTCATGGGTATATACAGGATTAACAGATATATAACCTGCCAACTCACTTTTGACGTTTGATATGTGACGTCACGATATACCGATTTCAGGGATGGAAGAAAAAGTTTATTTTTTAATTTCATGAAATGGTTTGAATTAACTTTCGGTTTTTTACATTCGTATGGATTAAACAGTCATTTTTTAAATGCTTAATTTTAAACTACATCTTACATTTGAAAAATAACTGTTGGTTTGGTTTCTTAAGCCCACCTTCGGATAGCTCATCAACCCAAGTGTAGCTACTGCAAGAGAAGTCGATGTACCTAGTTATTATTTTTGCACTTTTTTAAAATATATCCGGCAAGGTTTTAAGAGAACCTTCTTTCAACTCCTCAAACCCCAACAATGATATATGTATCTTCATCTTGTCCTTCCTCTGGTGGAGTTTCAAATGAGTTACTTGCTGTGGGATATATTTAGGACTTAATTACACCGAGGAAACATACTAAGTGGTCTTGATACTTACTATACTTAAATCTAACATATTCTAAGAATTGAGACAGTGATTCATTGTTCAACAGAATTCCCAGAATATTCCAAGGCATTTGCTGATACAATTGCCTGATCTTTTGGAAAAGAGTGAAATCTTAGCTTTTTCCCACAATTTTTTGGGGCCAATCTTACATCCCACAACAGCACAGCGAACCATTTTCAAAGCTGAATTTATACAAAAAAACACAATTATATCCGAAAAAAAAAAACAAAAACAAAAACATAATAGGTACCTATTCAAAAACACAACTGCTTGTCAGATGCTCGGTATAATGTGACGTCAGCGTCCAAAAAAATGGCGAATCGAGGGTGTTCAGTTGGCAGACCTTATTATTCTGTTTATCCTGGGTATATACAAATGTCAAAAATTAGCTACTGGAAAAAGGGAGGCAGCTTCATTTTTGAGGTCTATAATCTATATTCACCAAACTAGTGTCAATAATTGGCCAGTGGATAGAAATTTAATGCAATTGGCACACGACCTTAGTGTGCCACGTCGTCGCACGTTTTCATCTAGTACTTCAGCTCAGGCCATATACGTTATTGTGCGACAGTATATGTGATTTTGTATGGGTTTCGGATTATGTGGCCTCTGTTGAAGATTTTTGTCTTACTTGCATGGCCCTAGGATAATTTTTGTGAGGAAAAAAAATCCCTGTGGCCATGTCGCACGTTTTCTGAAAAACCGTTATAATTTTACAATAATGACGATAAACAACTCGGAATTGGTTGGGAATTACTTTTTAGATAAGTGTTAAGGCTTGAAATCAGTAATAAGTTTTAGCTTTTTCTTTAGTCCACAAATGAATTGTAGGTATAGGTAGGCGTTGTTTAGTTTTATCGTATTTATTTTGAAGTGTTTCTCTGCTGCAAGTGAAAAAAAAATAGAGCACGACACAAATATTGAATGCCTCCTACCATTGAAACAGGTTGACGAGATCATTGTTTGGGATTAATTCTCAATAGAACATAAATACCTTGAAGCACTAAATCGAGCTCTACAAGATTTAAGAGCAGGCGAAGAGACTATTCATTGACGCATTCGTTCTAGTAGCTTTTAATGGCTAAGTGTCAAATCGCCCAAAACCAAATCGCCGAAAATGCAAAAAATCAAAAAAATGTCAAATCACCCAAAAAAAAAAGTTGGGCGATTAGACATTTTTATATTTTGGGCGATTTGGCATAATGTCAAAATACACAAAAAAGTGATTTTGGGCAATTTTGTTTTTCGGCTTTTTTAAGGCGAATCTGTGTCATATCGCCTTAAACCAAATCACCCAAATTTGAAAAATGTCACATTGCCCAACATTTTCGGGCGATTTAACACTACTTAACCCAAAGAAGAAATGGGGGGTTCACGCTCTAATATACGTTTCATATATTTCATTTAATAATCATAATATGAAGAAAAAACAATATTCTGCTGTTACCGTTACTGTAGTTGTTACAATTGGCTTTGAGCACACTTTTAAACCCAATTTAACGAATATGTCAAATCGCCCAAATGTGATATTTTTGGGCGATTTGACATTATTCTAAATAGCCCAAAAATCGTTGTGGGCGATTTAACATTTTTCGGATTTTATTTCACTTTGCGCAATTTAGTTTTGGGCGATCGGAAGCATGAGTTCTTGGGCGATATTACATTTTTCAAATTTTTGGGTGATTTTTCATAGTATTGAATCGCCCAAAAATGTTGGGCAATGTGACATTTTTGCATTTTAGGCGATTTGGTTCTGGGCGATTTGGCATACATAGACCACTGTGACGGGTTCAAAAAATCGATTTTTATATTTTTCCATTTTTCAAAAGAAAAACACCTTACAAATATACCCTCAAATCTTCAGACCGAAAGTTTTTAAAATGTTCAAAGTTATAGCCAGAGGAAGAGAGTGCGCCGTAGTGTGTATGAAAGTGTGTTGACGCGCCAGTGGCAGCTGCTCTGACCTTTCCCTCTTTTATCGTCGTTCAGTCCTTTATTATTGTAGGATACACGGGTATTCTAGGATACCCTAGCTGCTGAAAATGATAATTTTGAGGAAACGGAAGGATTGCTCTATGCACTAGGCATAGCTGATTAATGTAAGTATTGTCAAAACTTTAAACGCGTATTTCTCGAAACCATGTTTTTGACATTTCGGGGAAGCACTGACTAAAAACTATTTAACCGATTTGGATGAAAATTTTACCTGTTATTCTAGACACACATAGCTAAATGTCTAACCTTTATAACATTAAATTTTTATGATAATAAATCAATTTTTTTAAACAAGTTATCAACGAAAAACATTGGACTTTGAGAACTTTTTTTTTCACAAGTCCGCCATTTTTTTTATTTTTTTTTTTTTGTAATATGCATACTTTTTATTGGGTAGGCATTTAGAATAAAGTCTACAGAAAAATAATCTCTTTGATTTTTTTATTTTCGATGACTATTGAAGGCTGTGTGCTTCTCCAAATTAGCACATCTTTTTTGCGTGGACTCCACTTTTACATAAAAAATTATAAACAAATTTATGTAAAATGAAGTTTTTTTGTATACTTTAAAGTTCCAATAAAAACATGTAAACATTTCAAAACGATCGCATTTTATTTTCTTGTTAAAAAAAATTCACGAAAAAAACATCAAAATTTCAGCCATCACAGTGAACCTTAATAGCTTATCAATTATACCATGATGAACACCAGTAGATGAGCTCAGTGCTTACTTTAAAGCCTAACATCTTCGGCGTATGTTCAAAAAGTTACTTTAACTACTTAAATAAAAGGCAAAAACAAATAAAAAATAAAATTTCATCTCACAGTGAAAATGGCCCAGTAATATTAAAGTTCTAAAACTTGTCAAAAAAACGTAAATATTTTAATATTTAGTAGTGTTTTCGGCAAACTATTTGTTTTGTAACTGATTCAAGTCGATTTGGAACTAGTTCTGCAAGTTTGTTGGTATAGTCGGGACTATTTTTTACCATTCCTCCAATAACACTCTCTTTATGTAATTTTCATTGGAATTTTCATGTTTTCGAATTTCAACTTCCAATTTTTTGCCATAAATGTTCAATCATAATAAAATACGGTGATTGCGGTGGGGTCTTGATCACTCATAGACAATGGTATGACATCTAGTCCCTAATACTTCCAGCCGGGTGCTTCGGATCATTATCTTGATTTAGCTGAAAAGTATCTGTAATTCCATCTGTCTTTAATTTTCAGGATATTGTTTTAAATTGTTTTGCAAGTATCTAAATATTAATATTTATCCATATTCCCTTCAATAAAATGTAAACTACCAGCCCAAGATGCTGATCCTCCACCCCAGACCATAGGATAACCACTGTCGACTTAACTGTGGGACGCATATGCTTAGGACTTATCTCTTTATTCGGCTTTCTTTAAACGTTTACCCTTCCCTCTCATCCGTAGTTAAAATGCTTTCCAAAGCAAAAAGTCTTTCATTATGTGGTTCTGAGCGAACTTCAATTTAACCCCTTTATTCGTCTGGCTAATGCATGGCTTCTTCCTTGCAATTCTACAATTTGATCCAGATCTACCTAGATATGTCCGAACAGTTTCAGCATTGCAATTAATCTTCAAATGCTTTTCCACCATATCTCTTAGTTTTGGTGCGCTCAGCATTGGATTTTCTTCGGATTAGCTTACAATCCAACGATCATCATGATTAGAAAACATCTTCTTGGGGCTGATTTTGGGTTGTTTATAACTCTATTATCATTCCTGGACATTCTTAAAATATTTTTTATTGTTTCTCGAGCTATTTTTACAATTTTAGATATTTCTCTCTGGCGTTTTCCACTCATAAAATGCTTAATAATTCATTTTCGTAGCTCTATTGGATTTTTGTAACTCTATGAGGTCGCATTTTGCAAAAGTTAACTAAACGAATAAATTACATGGGCGTCAACGACTTCTGCACTTGCGTTCTAATGTGGAATAGTAATACGGAGATAAAAAAAAATACAGTTCTAAAAGTTAAAATAAAAAACAGTTATTTGAGAAGCTTTTGCTACCTCGGCCATTTTCACTGTGAGATGAATTTCGTTCTCTTCTCCCTCATTTCCTCTTATTTCTTTGTTTTTATTATTAAATGTTTAAATTTTTCATTGCTTTTGAAACAAGAATATAGCAGTTAATTAAAGTTGACCATTTTCGCTATTAATTTCGATGGATTTCCTAGAATTTTTCTCAGAAAATGTGTTTAGTTTGGGGTGGGCCATTTTCACTGTGAGCCATAGTATATATGTATATGTGAAGGAAACGAAAAATTACTAATTTATAACCACACAAAATATACATATACATATGTATATGTGTTCATTTTCCATCAATCTTTTGTGCATCGAGCTTAGCCCACCGCCATTTTGTTGATTCCACATCTATTCAATATCCTTCTCAAGCTCTGGCTACAGAAATTAGAATAACATGGTTCTACAGCAGTCCCAATTGAAATTCCATTCCCTCCTCATTTCGAAAGAAATAAGGTCCGATGACGTCAGAATGTCACAAACCGCATTACACAGTCCATTTTCGGGTGTCAGTGGCAAAATTCTTCAAGTAGCTGCGATATTGTTCTCACTTCGCGCTTTTTGTTGTTTCCACCGTGCGGAAAACCGAGCCCATGTACATACATATGTATGTACATATGTTAATGGCCTTCAGCCTTCTCATACAACAAACAAAAACCTAAACCCCTGCACAATGTATATACGAGTAGTCTGACAAATTAACAAGATTGACAGCTCATGTTACACTGGGTTAATTGTTCGTCAATCATGCTCGCAGCAATGAACTCACAAAATAAATTGTTTTATTTTTATCTCATCCCAAGGGTCTACTTAAACATCAGTGAAGCCTTCGAACTCGCTCCACAAATTGACAAAGTGAAAGAAAAACAAACAAAAAAAAAAAACGAAACATTAAATCGCTTTACTTTGAAAGATCCTGCGATAGCAAAAATCTTAGAAAATTACAAATCGTACCATGGGGGGTATTCCACTTACATTTAACCGAAGAACAACTCAAAATGTTAGTTTAACCTCTAAATAAGAGGCCACCACCCTCAACTTGCCAGTTGAAGGATAAATGAAATATCCTTCTGGTAAACCGTACGTACATACGTTTTCACTGTAGATTCTACAACTCGTGCGTGGCAAAGCAATCAATAGAAATTTTCCAACCGACCGACAGCGACAACCTACGACGTCATAAACAAAATCAATTTTCTCCCAACCCGCTGCTCTAAGAACATGTCTGTAATTAAATGTGAAAAGTTTCACCCATAATAGCCACCCCCCCCCCCCCCCCATACATGCAAACATATTATCCCATCCATCCACAAACAAAAAAAGGACGAAAGTCTATTCATTCGTCATGTGTCACAATTCACATACAACGAGTATTTTTGTGGCTCACAACAAAACGAAATTTCGAGCAACAACAAAGAAAAAGAAAAAGAAAAAAACGGATAACAGGCGACAGCGACTAATGAGGAGTATTTCCATTTTGAAATTTGCGGTGTATGTCCTTTTTGCTATGCTACCATCATAATTATACGCTCCTGTCAGAGAACAGGACGTATTCACCACCAAACACACTCTGTTGTGTTCAGTTCAGGCTCTTGAACTACTAAACTCATTTATTTTTAAATTTTCATACGAGTACACTCCCGGACACATGATTATCCTCATTTGAAAATTGTGCATAAGATGTTAAATGGAAGCACTTTGTTCATGAACTGGTAAGGTTCACGTCCTAAAGTAAACATTTTAAAAGGAAAGAGATAAAAGGGGAAAAGGAGGGGAGATTCCCCTTTTTATGTTTTGCGCCTATTTTTGGTGGGTTAGGTTAGGTTGTAGTGGCTGCCAGTGACGATTACCAGCACACTTAGGCCTATAGAGGACCATTGTGATAACAAGGATAGTGGGGATGTGTATCCCCGAGACTCATGCGAACCATTTATTGCTTTGTATAAAACGAGATAGGATTTCAACGTCCAAGAAATATTCTCCTAGATGTAGTTTTCTGTTACGAGAAAGAGCTGGACATGAACAGAGGAGATGTGTTGGGTTTTCTTCCTCTTCCTCGTCTCTGCAACTCTTAGAGAAGTCATTCGAAAGGACGTCAAGCCTAGTTGCATGCTTGCCTTTAAGTCAGTGTCCTGTGATGATACCAATAATCGTACTAAAGTGAAGTCGTAGTAAGAACGGTTGAGATCCAGTCTAGGCAAATCCATTTAACATTGGTTTTTTTGACTGAGTCTAGCTTGAGTGATAGCTTGTAAGTAGCTGTGCGCATGCATACGGTATACCTATATTTTTCTTTTTCGATAGAATAAGTATTCACGTCTATCACAGAATCCGTCGTATTCGGAATTTTGCTACGAACCCCGAAAGAACTATCACAGAATCCATTGTAGTGGACATTTTTGCTACGAATTTCGTAGAAAGTGGTAAGTTGTTAAGTGCGGCAATGCACATTCGGATTCCACTACGACGGATTCTGTGATAGTTCTTTCGAGGTTCGTAGCAAAATTTCGTGTACGACGGATTCTGTGATAGACATGATTGTTGTTTTTTCAGCTTTACAATTCCCTGGAATGTCTCTGTGCTCCGGCACCCAATTTAGCTGAATGTTAAACTGCTCAGCCATCTCTATAAGAGATGAACTACAGCTGAAGGTGGTCTTAAAAGTGGATGAGACTGAGGCAAGGGATTTCACGGCCGTCTGACTATCCGAGAATATGCGAATATCCTTAGTAGATATTACATTCCTCTTGATCCAGGACAGCGCTTCTGATATCGATACACTCTCTGCTTGAAAAACGCTGCAGTGATCAGGAACTCGGAACGAGAGATTGATATTTAATCTGTCTGAGAATACTCCTCCTTCTACACCAGCATTTACTTGCCTGTTATAGCTCCTAATTCATCCCAGATGGGTCTATCGGTAATAGTGACCTTAAAGTTTTTATTAAAATTGGGCTTCGGTATAATTCAGTATAATCTTTGTTCTAGTGATCCAGTATTAAGGAATGGCCGGTGTAGTTACTTGAATACTTTGAGATGGTTTTGAGTTTTATGGCTGGCTGCCATTTGCTTACCGGTTATATCAAGGGGTGGGAGATACAAAAGGATGTCTGATGCACAGACACGCTAATATTTGTTCTTTTCCCAGGCTGTTGAGATGTACAGCTTCTTATAGGGCGATCCACCAGACAACTTATAACAGATACAAAGAGCCAATGGGTTATGCGTGGTTGAAGTCCGCATTTGCTGCCAATGGCGTTCTTGCATACATTTCTGGAGGACTGGAGGCTATGAACTCGTTTAATGCCGTTTTGGCGTCATATTGGTGTCGGCAGCATTTCGCAGACAAGTAGTCGGTAGCCGAAATGTCCGGCGAGTATGGTGGATGGGACTTGGCTTCGTAGCCTAGCCTATTCAACGGTCAGTAAGGTCAGTTGCGCAACGTGTGGTCGGGCGTTGTCGTGGAGAAGGACTGGCCCTTTTCTGTTGACCAAAGCCGGACGCAGGCGTTGAAGTTTTTCGTGCATTTCGTCGATTTGTTGAAAATATTTCTCAGCAATGATGGTTTCGCCAGGATAAAGGAAGCTGTGATGGATAGAACTAGATGCAGACCACCAAACAGTCACCATAATTTTCTTTTGGTGTAGTGCCACATTTGGGAAGTGTTGTGGTGCTTCATCGCGATCCAACCACTGCCTTGAGCTGAATGACAACGGCCGATTGTCGTATATGATCCACTATTCGTCGCACGTCACAACAAGATCGAGAAAAGGATCATCATTGTTGCGCCACCTCAAAACGATGATTTTTTGGGTTTCGTTCAATTCGCAGGTGAATAGAAATCATTGCAATTGTCACGCCTAACTCTCCCGCAAGTTCTCAAAGTGTTGTACGTGGATTCGCCTACACTACATCCTTCAATTGATCATTTTCAAGGACTGTCTCACGCCCACGGCCTTCCTTATGTTTAAGCGACTCATCTCCATTCCAAAATTTTATCCAAGCCATTGAAAATACTTCTTAAAAAAATTGTATTAATGAGCTGTTCATTTTATACCTCAAAACTTATAAATTAACCATCCGATTCGGCTAAAACCTACACTATATACTTTTTTTTGATGTTTGAAGTGTTCGTACAAATTTCAAATTTTCCGTACGATTAAGCTGAAACTTACACAATATATTTGTAATGAAGTCTCACTTCATGTTCGTACATAAAAAGTTCTCAAGTTTTCCGATAGATGGCGCTGGAAGTTTTTTTTAGTTTTTAGGATATTATTGTTTGGACAGTTTTCTTAAATACAAATAGAGTTGTCGGCATTTTATTCTCCACCAGAGTCATTACGATCCACAAAAAGTCACATTTCATTACATTTATGACATAAACACTGTTTTCAGTGGGTGTAGCGAAGCGCACTGGGTAACCACTAGTTATTAATAAAAGTTTAAAAAAAAACCTGGAAAGCACTTGTTTTGTTGCCCTTTGTACCTTTGACGGAAGTCAAAGATCCCCTGTGAATTCCCTACTTTTCCTTTTTTCTTCTTTAAATTATTACTAAAGACCACGTCATCCTCATCCAGTTGATGGTAAAAGTGTTCCTATTTTATGACTTATGGTATGCGCAAAATTCAAGTGAGGGCAATCCAGTGTCCAAGAGTGTATTTGTATCCTTCGTTCTGATGGTTGTTTTTTTTTTTTTTCTGGACTACAAAAATAACCATTGGAATACAAACCATAGTCGTCTGTGCCTGTGCGGTTGGGTGGCATAACTGTAGAGTAGAGCAAACGGTGAATGAAGGATTATCTGAAAGGGTTAATCCTTCTCACTGCAGACTATCTAAAAATAAAGTAAATAGAAATATAAATAAAATAAATAAATCCAACGACGACGGTTTCTAAAATGTTGCACATACGCCACAGGATACGAGAGAGACTGTGAAACGAAACCACTCAACAGAGTGGAATGCACCCAACTATCCTTTTGAATTACCTGTGCCTTTGTATACTAGTTTTGCTTGTTTTTGAAATATGTAATATTTCGCATTTGTAATTGAATTCAGTGCTCAAGATGTTCCATCATATTTGATGTGACATTTTTAAGAAAGCACATCACCTCCTCTTGTTGCCACAAAGTAAACATCATTCTTGGTTAATCCATGGCTACTTATGCGCCAGCAGGACCTCTCAACTGAATATGTGATACTTGTATCTCTCTCGGTTGCCGTAGAGCTCATCCTGGAGTGCGCAATATTTGTTATTCTTTGAAGCACTACACGTATATATGACGTATACTTTGAAGTTTTTCATCTTAGAAAATGCAAATGAAGTCCGTGCCATGCTTGTGTGGACTTTTTGAATGGGGGTACTTACTGGAATAGTAGGTCAATGTTAATGTCGTTTACTGATGTGATATGCTAATTAAAATTTGCTTTGAAATTTATACAAGGTTTCTATAATGATATTCATTTTTCTTTTACTTCTCATTTCAGGTCGCAGTTGAAGGAAATTGAGATCAAGTAAGTTTTTGACACAAAGTGAATTAGATTTTACTTGTAAGAGAAAAGTTCTTTTTTTCTAATCATCTATTTGGTACAAAAAAAAAAAAACTCAATATGAAGTCGAATTTTCTAATACATATATTAAAATCTCGTGTCACGGTGTTTGTGGTCGCACTCCTCCGAAACGGGTCGACCGATTTTTATAAAATTGTTTGTGAATATTTGGTTGGTATGAGAATAGGTTGTTAAGTATATTTCATTCCGCTAGGTTTACCTGGAGTCAATTTATTCACAACTTTGATATTTGTGGACCAAAAATGCTCATATTCACTATATATGTTGGTTCAGTGTCAAAATAGAAATTTATAAAATCTGGATCCGATAGGGGGCGCTGGAGTCAAGTTATTCGATCTATATATATAAAAATTAATGTATGTAGTATATATGTATGTTTGTGTTTTATAGACTCGGAAACTACCCAACCGAGTTTAGTACAATTTTCAGAGTACGTTTTTCTTAATAAAGAATACAACATAGCATCAGTGCGGTTACTCAACAACCGGTGGTTTTGGTACCTGTCATACAATATTTCGTAATTTTAGGTGGAATATGAACGTGAATCATTTTGGCCAATTAATAGAGACAGACAGACAGACAGATAGTTAGACAGACAGACAGACAAATAGACAGATAGATAGACAGACAGACATATGACAGACGGACAGGCAGACAGACAGATGGACAGACAGATGGACAGACAGACAGATAGACAGACAGACAGACAGACAGACAGACATACAGACAGACAGACATACAGACAGTTAGATGGATAGAAATATAGACAGACAGAAAAAAAAAAAAAAGAAATTGGAGTTGAAAAATAGAACAGCAGTGATTGCTTCATGTACTTCCTTTCTATCATACCCGAATAACTATCTGCGCCGGCAAATTTTGGAAAGATAGGTGGAGCGAAGTTTACCCGGTTATGGCTAGTAATTTATTCAAAAGATACCAATGGTCCGTACCATTGGTTATGCTCGATTCATATATCTGACAATGCCATCAGTGCCAGTCAGTATATGCCTACGGGCTAAACATCACCCCCCGAAAGGCACTATGAGAACCGGCTGCGCGTACTCATAGTAGTAGAAAATTCGTCCCTCTCATTTTTTCATTTTTGTGATGATGATGACTACGACTAAGTTGCCTTAACAAGTAGTTTACGCTTCTGTGGTGTTAATCGCGTTAGGTAGGTACCTTTCCAGCGAAGACACCTACTAATACCGTCATTAAATGCGGATTTCCTTACGGCGCTAGGTCGAAACGTCTTGTTCTTTGTAGTCGGCGCTCAAGGTTTATCACGTCTATAGTACGGATTATTGCATTATTGCAGTGAACATGAAAACGGGTACGAAGTTTGCGAGCAAAGTTTGTTAAGTCGTCCCTCACGGTAGCAATTCCTAGATCATCGTGAATATCACTATTCCTTATATACCAGGGAGCCGACAATGGAATTTATTCAAGAGAACCGGAGCTAAATGCGTCTTCCGGACGACTGACACTGAAGTGTCTTTCAAGGAGAGGTTCTAGCATATAACCGAGATGATGCAATTAACACCACCATCATGTGACAGCAGGGCGAAATAAAAGAATACTGTCACAAGTATGGCGGGCAAAATATGTCCCGAAGACCACAATAGGATCAAAGTAATCCTTGGACTAAATAGGGCAAAGTTAAGATACTAAAATTATACGATACTGCAATGCACAGCACAGGATGTCGAACATATCCCTTGTGAATGACATACCATTGATCGGTTTCGTAAGAAATTTTAGGAAAGAAGGAAGGCCAAACTGGCCACCATCAAATTTCAAAATTTTGCAGGTAAATCAAATGTTTAGACGGAAGTCGTTCGGTTAAGGTAACATCAATAGATGATTCCAGAGGATCGCGATGGGCCAACTATTGCTTATTTCAGTATTTTCGCTGCAATTCTGTTGTAACAGTCCTGGCTATGTTTGAAGTTGCCCCATATTGCTGAAACCACACAAATTTAAAAGGACTCTCATTCGGCGTAGTTCCCACGGGAAGATAAACTCCTTCAACATCTTTAAAACATTGTCCATTTTCTTCAAAATAGTCTGGCCCGACGATGCAGCTTGATGACACTGCACATCACACTGTGACTTGAGCTGGATACCGATCCGTCTCATGGAGTATCTCCGAGTTAGAGTGACTCCATTCTCGACAATCTTGCGTCTTTACATTGCCGTTTAAGTCAAAATGGCAGCGTGTTTTATGCGGAGATATTAGCTTTTTTGAAATCTTTCTGGATCTACTTGCCTTTCCACCAGGTTAATTTCATTCATCCAGGCTCGATCTGAAATGGTCTGCCTATCTTCTGTCGCTATTTTTAGGGCGATTATTGGTGCCATCATAGGACACTGTCTTATAGGCAGACATGGAACTAGGTTTGTCGTACTTTCAAATGACTTCTGCAGAAGTTGTTGAAATGAGGAAGAGGAAGAAAGTCCAATCCGTCTCCACTGTTCATGCCCAGCTCTTTCGTGTAGAGGAAAACTACATCTAGGTGAATATTGCTTCAACAACCTTATTGACCTAGCGTGAACTGATGTTAGAAGTCTATCTAGATGCGATATTCGGTACCTTCTAATGCTACGGTTCAGTTGGTGGAGTTTCTCAAAAGTAGAATTTTTTTTCTAAGCTTGAATTTAGGTTGGCCTCGTGGCGTACTGGTTAGTACGTTGGAATACTTCGCATTCTGTCCGGATCCAGCAGATCCCAAAAAGTGTAGTTCCCTTCCTTTCGAGCAGAGAATAGGAGAGTACACTTTCTGATTTATTTATGGAAAATAATTTCATTTAATTTGCGACCGCAGCTAGTTTTGCGTCAACCTTGTGAACCCAATTTTGCAGTATATTTTAGATGGCTCGAGGTTCTTAAACGCTCAACGGTTCAAGTCATATCTCCATGGACAGCAAGTTACATCACCAAAATGGCTGATTTTACGATTATACTTAGTGACCAAAAGATTTGTTGTTGAGCGGGTTGTAGGGTACATAGCCCAGTCTTGTTGAAAGCAGATATCGTCCATGACCATTTTATCGGTTTATGGCAAAAAAAAAAAAAACGATTTCAGTCCTCTGTAGAGGTCTTTGTTGTCTGAAATGTTGTTGCCGGTTCCACTTTGGAAAAAAAAATGGCCACTATTGACGCAATATTCGAGGACAAGTTCCGCTATCAATTTGCATATCTATCTCACGAATTTTCTTCTTGCGTACAGCAGGCAGGGATCGTGCAGAATTTTTGGCCTAATTTTTTCCAAAATTCCCACTACTTCAGCAACACAGCACACTCTTTGGAAATAAGTTTTCAATATTTCCGAAAAGTAAATCTATTCATTTCGTACAGCGGAGATGTGCGAGTTTTCGAAATACTATGTAAACATTCATCATGACATAAATCATGACAGTTTCATGGCTCTCAATTTTTTTTACTCTCATTTGGCTCTTAGCTTGCGATGTATTTTACGCTACACCTTCTCGTTTTGGTGTGCTGTTCAACTCTGTCAAACCAACCATCTGACAGTTTGTGCGATTGGTAATGGAAAACAGAAACAAATTGGCAGGTTTGACCTAACGTGTTTCAAAAGCGTTTGGTAACTTTTGTTCAAGTTTTTTTATCTTTGAGAGGATTTCTTTCTCTTTGAGAGGATTTAACTAATTGACAGGTTCCAATTATGTACTTGTGTATAAAAAAGATACCAAACAGACCTAATAGTATGTGTTTCTGTTAATTTTTTGTGAGCCCGAAAGAGCTGTCAGTGTCAAAATAACATTAAATTCAAAAAGAAACCGGCAGATAGCCCACCATTTACATGCAAGTTTTTGTTTTGAGTCTTCTACATCTTTATTTGACAGCTGTTAAGTACAACAGTTTCATCTATGTACACAATTACATCTTAAACGGTCTAGTCTGGTGTAGCTTACTACTGGTAGCCTGTAATCACACAGCGATATCACTTAAATTTCTATTAAATCAGCCAAGGGACCAGTAAAAAAACGGTATACCGTATACTTCATAGATACATAGTTACATACAATCACTGTTAGCGTAGATAGATACTTTTCAATGTCACCACTGAGTAGTCGACTTGACTAGAAAAACTCAAGAAATTATGCATAAATTGCCATCGTAGTGACGTGGGGGGAAGCACTTTAATTGCTGACCGTTTTAAGCGTTATCAGCGCTCATAAATACATTCCACATAAAGTCATTCCTTCTACCCACATTTTATCGCAGATACAATTATTATTTTACTCAAACAACTCTGCAATCAACCAAATGAGCTAAACATTCCCCACATCAGTCATACACACGCACACCAAGCTAACCAAAGACCGACACCGACACACTGCCATTTACATTTGCGGAACTCCACCTTAGGCACCTGAGTACCCTTAAAATACCTCTTCCCGAGCCGCACAAACGTCCGATACACATCCAGCACATACAACCGGCAACAATTATACAAAATGGGATGTTTGCAGGTGCTAAATAGAATCGCAAAGGTAATGAATACCCCACACCAACCGGACTACACTCCACTCTACCATCACCATTGCGGATGGTCGAAGAGCGGAACACTCTGGTTTTTTTTTCTTTGTTACTTTTAGTCGGCACTACTGTCGGGGGGGTCTGGTGATGTTGAGGTGTTTTTCTATCTTTTTTGGCCACCATAACTTACATTGGGCAGTTGGTTACTGTTCTATGGCATTGTGGGCATTTCAACGGCACATATAACAAGTGATAGAAATTGCGGAATTTTCTCCTTCTCCTCCTCATGCCTATGGCCAAACCCGTTCATGTGTACATAAAAGCATTGCTCGTTTTCGGAACTGGGCACCTACCTACCTACTACTGGTAGGTTCCAGTCAGCTGGAAACCTGTTGCCCACTAGATGAAGATATAAGCGGATGGCAATTCGCAGTTTATCAGCAATGAACACACACAAAAAAAAGCAAGGAGTGAAAAGCAAATAGAAAAGCAATGGCAAAGCGTTCTAATAACAGTTAATGTGCGTGCATAGGGGCGTGGAATGTACCATCGGGCTTACAATGTCGATTGAATCTGATTACTTGAGGTCGTTGTCTTGTCTACACACTTGGTGCAATTGTGAAGAGATTTAACGTGTCTGGCTCTGGCTATGGATATAATGTAGGAAGAGTCCACTTTTTGTAGACTGGATGATATGTGTTAGAAGTAGCGATGGGCAAAATAGATTCGTCATCGATATCTCTTAATCGACACATCGATATACAGGGTGCATCGATAAAGGCGATATGTGTATCGTAAATTGCATTCAGTTACACTCTTAAATTATTGTTATTATTATTAATTATTAATACTAAAAAGTACTGGCACTCTGCACCGCTCAGTAACAAAGTTCAAATGATGATGATTTGTCTGACTCGAACAACTGTATTTTCATTCCAGGAATGCTTTTGGGAGAAAAATATCTTACAAATGTAACGCCTGGTAAGCAAATAAGTAATGGAATTGATGTAAAATTCCAATAATACGAGTATTTAAAATAGAAGTTTCGATTCGCTACACCTTCGCCTACTAGGCGTTACTTTTGGTAAGGTCTTACATTTTCAATATTTTCTTTAATGCAATATGCACTTACCATGGAAGCAGTTACAACTTTTCCCACCTGGGACGTGCATATTTTGGAGCGGGGGTTGATGACGGCCGCACTTCATCATTATGCCATCGATTGTGTGGCAGGCTGGTTATGGTGGGATGTATGCGAATTTGTGGAAAATTACAAAAACAAAACCTGTGTAAGTCAGTGGTTTGGTTTTTATTTCAGTGCCAATTTTTCTAATTGAGTGCCGTGAAGACATATACAGGCACCAGTCTTTTAAAAAAAAGCTCCCCCATAAGGTCTGTACTGACAATTCGGTTGGGACAGACGACAGAGTATAACTGCTATGGTTTTATTAAAGCTGGCCGACTCTCCATTTTCGAACTAATTCTCCGGCTCCGACAGTTTTGTGAGCTAAACTGGACAATTTACAATTTCAACTCTCTATGGAGAAATGTCTCGACTCTCGAGGGTTAGATCAGCCAAATTTTTACACTTATTATAACAAGGAACTTCTCAATTGTAATAAGAGGTATATGTATATTAGGTATCTAGTAATTTTCCACTTAGGAGATTGTCTGTAATGGGAGCAGCCCCCAAGACAACACATTCAAACATCATCGCTGAAAGCTGACATACAAACGTCAACCACCATCAAACGTCAACTACTGCACACGCGGCATTTCTCCCACATAACCACATGCCACTAACCTACCTTTTTGAACTTCAATTAATCAATTAATCCTACATACTATTCGTTAACTTAAAATAAATACTTGAAATCAAACTTAGATAACGCGTTTGATTCACATGGTGCCGAAACCCAGTTAACCCCTTTGAATAATTCCTGATTAAACTGATTACATTTATTTCAGCAAATAATGTCAGAAAACCACTACAGCTTTCTACGTCCACCAAAACCACTTATCGTGGAGCACGATAAGGACATGGCGCGGGAATGGAAACTCTGGAAGCAGCAGTTCGAATACTTTGAAGTTGCAACCGGTATGACCGAAAAACCACAAAATATACAGATCGCCACATTCATGTCCGCAATCGGATATACTGCGATCCAAGTCTACAACTCCTTGCCAGTGTCATTATCGACTGGCGAACAAACACTTGATCAGGTAAAGTGCAAATTCGAAACATATTTTATGCCAAAAGTAAACACTACCTTCGAGCGCTACAAATTCAATAAAATAACACAAAATGAGGGAGAGACAATCGACGAGTTGGTAACCAGACTTCGGTTACAAGCGAATAATTGTGCCTTCGAACAGTTGACGGACAGGTTGTTGCGAGATCAGCTAATCTTAGGCATACGAAATGACGAACTTAGAACCAAACTATTGTCGGAAGATATAGGACTAACTAAAGCGATCCAAATGTGCCAATCGGCAAAATTAGCCCAAAAACAAACTGCACTAATAATAGAAGAAAACGAACGAAAAGTCAACGCAATGGAGAAGTCAAGCAAATTCAATACCAAGACGTTTGATTGTCGCAACTGTGGCAAGAACCACAGTTTCCGAAACTGTCCAGCTTATCAATACGCCTGCAAGCTATGCAAACAACGTAACCACTACGAAGCGTACTGCAAAAAGCAAAAAGAAATCAAACTTAGATAACGCGTTCGATTTACATTGTCTTCTTAACAAGTTGAGCTTATCTACAGAGTTGGAGTGTCCACTTTGTTTAACGGAGGTCGAAATTCTCTGCGAATATTCGGCACTTTTCAGGATCAGGCGGCGTACAAAAAGAACTTCTTAGTGTTTACAGATTAAAAAATATCGTCCACTAAAGACATACAAGCCTTCATTTGGAAGATGGTTTGCCTTTTGGACTGTGATAAAATAGACCTTTTTAGGTCGCAGTATTTGGAACACAACACGCTTAAAACTAACTTCACTTGGAGGTCACGATTGGACTAGTTTCTTTGCGAGCATTCCTTTGTGTGGCCACAATTTGATATGCAACGTGATCCAAACCACGTTGTCCAATGTAGATCAGTTTACGGCCATCGGGATGTTTCTCAATCAAACCGGCATGTTCCAAGGCCTGGAGGGTTTTACGCGCATAACCATCAGCTGACCGAAAAAAATGTTATAGATGGACTCCATTATGTTTGCGCCCACCGTAGAATTTGGTAATGGAACCAACAAGCAGGGCTCAGTGGTACAAGTGACGGAGGATCGGTGCACAATGAATGTAGAACCAATCGAGGTCGTATGGCGAGAGTTCCTTGAACTTGTCTTGATGATGTACATTTGTTTTGGAACCTTTAGTTTCTCAGTCTTCTTTAGGAACACGGCAACATTCTTAACATTGTAATAATCTTACCTGTAGTGATCAATGTTTCTTAGTGGAGAGAGTTGACGATTTTAAGTATTTAGGACTTACACTTGAATCCAGGATGAGTTTTGCAAATCACATAGATGCTTTGAAAAAGTACTTTCGATGCAACCTTTGACATTTTTATTATTTGCATAACGTATGCACAACTAAGCTCTTAAAGATAATTTATTATGGTATTGTATTTTCCAGTCTAAGTTACAGTACGGTATTACGTGTTGGGGGGGTGTGTATCGCAACAAAATACATCCACTGTTGATTTTACAGAAATATGTCCTAAGAAAATTTTGTCGAAAATCTGGTAGACATCCCAGCTTTCCTTTGTTCTGTGCGCTGAAAATTCTTCCTGTTCGTCATCTGTACTGTTTTAAGGTGTTAAAAATATTTTTTATGAAATCTGGCAATCGCAATTAATCTCGTCTTACAATCTTTGTGGAAACCTTTCATACATTTCATCTGTACCAAATTTCCGAACCACTGCTTATCGTAATTTTTTTTCTGTTCGATCTTTTCGGTTATTTAATGAACTGCCTCAGTCAATCAGAGCAATAACAATACCGGAACATTCTAAGCCCGAATAAAAATGTGGCTCTTCAGCTTGGACTATGTTGCGTTAGAATCGCGTATTTCTGATGTTTTGGTATAATTTGTTGTTTTCTTTCATCTCTTTTGTATT
The DNA here is from genome assembly GCA_949775065.1 of Brachyopa scutellaris. Taxonomy (NCBI): domain Eukaryota; kingdom Metazoa; phylum Arthropoda; class Insecta; order Diptera; family Syrphidae; genus Brachyopa; species Brachyopa scutellaris. The sequence continues at coordinate 34,468,230 of OX459113.1, read as the reverse complement.
TTAATTTTTCACAATTAGATTTATTTTCACAATTACTTAAATTATTTTTCAATTACCTTAATTCTTTCAATAACTTTGAACTTTATTTAATTTCGAATTTAATTAATTTTGAATTTTTTTTTCTTGTAATATTTATAGTTCACTCTTTACTTTATTCTAACTACATTGAATTCTAAAGGGTCACCCCACCCAAAAAATTGTATTTTGTAGTGCTGTAGCCTATTTGAAGTGGCATCAACTCTATTTATTAATATTATATAAATACTGATTGTCACCAACCTTTCTTATTTTTTCTTTCTTAGAACTCAAATTGTGAATATCTAATGTATCCAAGAATTTATAAGAAATAAATACATCTATCTATCTATCTATCTATCTATCTATCTATCTATCTAACACCTTCGTGTTGATCAATATCCTTAATTGTCACACCAGGCATCTTGCTTGACAAAGAGAACCGGATGAAATTCGCCTAGTGGTGCGATCAAAGCCAGTTTCGCTTGCCTAATTTCCTCTAAGTCAACATTGTCTTTATGATTGGTTTCATAGTGACTTTTCACATAAAAATCTTGGCAAATGGCAATAGCTACTCTGATTGCAAATCAAACAAGGTGGCTTACCTTACTACTCAATAAAAAAATACGAAATTTCCCACATATATGCCGAAATTCTTCATTTGCGAATGGACATAGTCTCCAACAGGTATTTGTAGTTTGTACTAAAGAAATACACACAATATTACTAAAAAAATATAAAATGAATGTCGCGGATTGATTGTCTCATGACTGGCCCGCTAGCCGTATCTTTGACATGCCTGCCGTAGAGGGCAACAAACTCGTTTTAATTAAAGTATACACTACGCTACGCAGATACGTGCCTCGATGCCTTTCCACACTAATGTTACACTCGCTGGAATATGCAAAGTAAATCAAAATAAACATCCATCGAATTATCACCTCTGTTCGAATTGAATTTGCACATATTCACCGAACCCCGCACGTGAGCCGGTAGCAAGTTTTCAGTTTCTACCACCGATCGCACCGGTCTGGTCAAAGGTTCAAACTGCAGAAACCTCATTACTTTTTTTTCTTTACGTTCCCCGTACATACGTTCTACCCAGGTGGGGGCGTATGCACGTCAGATTGCAGCAACTCTTCTAAACCAACCTCCAATTGAAATTGGCTTATCAGAACTTCCCGTTAAATTGAAATTGATTCCACATATTGACACATCGTAACGGAGAGTACTACATACCTTCAGTTTTACTCGTGTTTGCAATAAATAATGAAGGAACAAATTACTACTTTCATTTACACGTCAATCCCAAGTGCGATATGCCAAGTTGGCTGGTGGCTATATTGAGCTACTGGCCATAAGGGACAAATTTGAAATACATTTTTTTGGAACGTGACCAACCGGCTATCGATAGCTGTCAATGTCAGTAAATTTGTTGGGAAAGTGTTTGATATCTCAATACTTTCTCAAGTTTAGATACTTTTGATAATTTGGACGCTTAACGCGAAGACGGTGAAGTTTCTTTTAACAGAAATAGTCAGCGACAAGTTGCGTTATTAAGGTTAGCCTCGATGAGTTTTGTTTTTATTAAAGGACAAGAGAAATTGACAGTTTTCAGATAAAATTACAAAAGCATGCGCGTAGAATTGAACAAAGCATTGATGTTAAATACTTAAGCTTAAAGCCTTGCAGCAAGCTCTATCTAATTTTAGCTTCCATACAAACATATCTACAGAGGTTAAATCTACCTTGGTATTTAGCAAAACAGTATTATATTCGCACATACATACATACATGGGCCACACAAATGTCTCCAATATTAGATACTGACGAAATATAATTGCCTGGTATATTAAATCGGCGCTTAATTTTTGACATATTGACGTATTCTACGTTTGCGCGATGCAGTATGTACTTTGTCGAAAACATACATACCTATGTACACATTTGGAAAATGAAAGAGTAACGTAAATTACAAGAAATTACATTCAAAAGGAGACAAAATTTAAACAGACCAACATTCTCATGCGGGGGAAATCAAATTGGATGGACTTTTGAAGGAACGACCAGCAATATGTAAATTTTCAATTTTGGTAATATATTTTTTCTTAGAGAGAACGTAGAACAGAAATGATGATACAATGAATTTAACAATATAATAAAATAAATAAAATAAATAAAATAAATAAAATAAATAAAATAAATAAAATAAATAAAATAAATAAAATAAATAAAATAAATAAAATAAATAAAATAAATAAAATAAATAAAATAAGCAAAATAAATAAAATAAATATAATAAATAAATTAAATAAATTGTTTTTTAAACATAATAAATACAAAATTAAACAGATAAAATAAATAAAATAAATAAATAAAATGAAACAAATAAAATGAATAAAATAAATAAAATGAATAAAATAAATAAAATAAATAAAGTAAATATGAGAAATAAAATAAATAAAATAAATAAAATAAATAAAATAAATAAAATAAATAAAATACATAAAATAAATATAATAAATAAAATAAATAAATTGTTTTTTAAACATAATAAATAAAAAATTAAACAAATAAAATAAATAAAAAAAATAAATAAAATAAAATGAATAAAATAAATAAAATAAATAAAGTAAATATGAGAAATAAAATAAATAAAATAAATAAAATAAATAAAATAAATAAAATAAATAAAATAAATAAAATAAATAAAATAAATAAAATAAATAAAATAAATAAAATAAATAAAATAAATAAAATAAATAAAATAAATAAAATAAATAAAATAAATTAAATAAATAAAATTAATAAAATTAATAAAATAAATAAAATAAGCAAAATAAATAAAATAAATATAATAAATAAAATAAATAAATTGTTTTTTAAACATAATAAATAAACAATTAAAAAAATAAAATAAATAAAATAAATAAAATAAATAAATAAAATGAAACAAATAAAAAGAATAAAATAAATATAATAAATAAATAAAATAAATAAAAGAGATAAAATAAATTAAGTTAATTAAATAATTAAAATAAATAAAAAAAATAAAATAAATTATTTAAATTAAATAAATAAAATAAATAAAAATTCAAATGTTAAAAAACCTATAATTGCCAGCCAATTAAGAGAAAAAAAAGAAATACTAAAACTACATGAAAAGCAGAGTTGTCTAGTTGTAAGACTATAACCTTCTTAATGTCAACAAACAACACTAAGGTTAGGTTAGGTGGCTGTCCACCGCAATCTGTGTTGCAACATGAGTCGATTTTTATCGGTACTCTTGGAACCATTTTGAGAGTTGGATAAATATCGATATTTTATTGACATCCGTTGAGGAAACATCTTGTAGGCCTGCAAAGAAGTATTCTTTTTCCAGAATCTTTCTTCTTAAGGAGTAGATTGCTGCGCAGCTGAGCAGAAGGTGATATAGGGATTCGTCCTCCTCCTCATCCATGCATCTGTGACAGAAGTCATTTGCGAGGGTTCCCAGCCTGCTGGCATGCCTATTGCACAATGATCTGTCAATACGCCAACTGGGATGCCGATATGTGTTCTGCTAGTTTTTAGCAGGCTGTAAATTTTACGTCGATCCAGCTGAGGCCAAGTCTGCTTGGCGTGGCTATGGCTACACGTATCAAGGTTACGCCAGCTTTCATTAGTCTGTTGCAGTGCTTGCGTTGAGATTTTGTACTTTATTGTTTCTATTGGTATATGGGGTTCACTTTTTGTGGGTAAATTCCCCAGTTTTGTACCTTCCTGGCCAGATCGTCTGCTTCAAAGTTATCTGGTATATCAATATCTGCTCGATATCTCGTTTAGAGATGCGTGGTAGTGCCTTATATTTTTGATCTTATAGTCGGCGATTCGCTAGCTATACTTGGCTATCGGTGTAAATGAAAGTGTCACGATTGTACATCGATTTAATCGACAGCCACTCAGCGGCTTAACGAACAGCCATCACCTCCGCTTGAGAGACACTACAGTGGTCTTAAGGACAAGTTCAGGCTGAGCTGGCCGGAAAAGACACCCACGCTCCTATACCATCATCTGTCTCGTATCCATCCGTGTGCAGATCTCCTGTGCAGATTTGCTATTTAGACAGATATTTCCTATAGTCCTATATCAATTGTTCAATTCATCAATTAAGAACGGCTCGGCCGATTTGGCAAACATTTTGGGAAAACCCTCCGGAAAAGTCCGGAAATCGGAAAAATAGAAAAGTGAAAAAAGTCACTGTGAAATAAAGCGTAGCAACGCACGCCGGGTATCGGCTATTTATATAGAGATATTCTCTGACATTTTGCGATCTGTCAAAGTGGTTTTGCCCAAGAAAAGCTCTGTGATAAATTAATAAAAAGTCAATATATTTAAACTTGTTTCTTTAAAAATCGCATCAAAAACTTAAAATAAACGCAATATTTACATCAGCGGAGTGAAATATCTGTAAGTCATAGCTCTTAAGACACATAAAATCAAAAGTAAAGGTGCCGCCAAATATAACCCAACTTATGAGCAAAAGAGGCCTTGAACAAACTTCCCCTGTCCATTATAATAATCCTAAAGGAGGTCCTTCAAAATTTCTAGTCGAAATGACATCATCAGGCATTACTGTAGACGAAATGAAGGAAATCCTGAAGGACAACAATTCAAAGCTTGTCTCAGAACTTGTCACAAAGTCAGATCTCAAATTGCTATATGCCGATTTGTCTAACCTTAAAGCGACGCAGAATGAGATTTCTGCGAAAGTTGTCTTTTTAGAAAACCGAAACAAGTTACTGGAGGCACAAATTGAACGACTTATGCAAAAGAGTGTTGAAGATAATGTGGTAGTTCGTTTGCCGACAGACCCCCACACCGATCCAGTTGAGAAAGCCAAAAACGTATGCGCTGGACTGCTCGACACAAATGAAAACAACACTGACATTGAATCTGCGCACAGAGTAAACCACCAAAGTGCATCCAGGGCGGTAATTGTCGTCAAATTGAGGTCCGGAACAACTGCTTTAAATGTTTTACGAAACGCGAAGAAACTTAAAGGAACGAATATAAGTATCAACAAAGATTTGCCACATAGTGCACGCCAAAGAAGAAGCAAGTTGGTATCCATAATGAAGGTGCTACGCGAGTCGAAACCTAAATTGAAAATCTTTTTGAGAGACGATAGGCTACATGTGGAAGACACTGTTTTTACATGGGATTCAACTCAAGGGCTCAAGAATGGAAGCAATAACGACAGTCTAGCCATATTGGGGCGGTACGTCGGAGAGATTCCTCATTCTTTATTAACATTATTACACAAATTACAAATAGAAAATCAAAATAGCATAGTCAACAATAAAGAAATGTCAACGTCAAGGAATGACAGCAATGTCAGTTTGTTAAATATTAATGGAGCAAACACAATGAAGACTGGAGCTGCAGTGCGAACTGAGGGTGGACACACAAGTGGGTGTTTACACGAAACGTCATCCAACTGAGAAGAATCCGTCTGCCAGGCGATCGTTAATTTTTCAACGCTTAAAATCTTAAGTTATAATGTCGCTGGGCTAAAAAACAAAAGTCTATTTACTGAATTTTTTAATTATATTAAGCAATTCGATATATTTATTTTATTGGAAACACATATTATTAATTATGATGAAACTAGTTTTAAGAATATTTTCATGAGCCACGAAATAGAATGCATACCAGCTGTTAAAACTAGTATTTTTGGTAGGGGATCTGGAGGCGAGCTGTTCGGTTACAAAAAACACCTCAAAGATGCTGTAATTAAGTTTAAGAACATAGAGCAATCCCGAATATTTGAAATTAAAATGGAAGGCACGATTTATTACGTTGTACCTATTTATTTGAACTGTAGCCACTGGGAGCGCGACTTCGACAAACTACGTGATCTTGTTAATGTGCTAGGAGCATCAAATCTTATGCTAATCGGCGATTTTAATGGAAGAATAGGCTTGTCACAGAACACTTTTAATAGCGGTGTAGACACAATCCGTATTGACTGCGATCGAAGATCAAAGGACGAGGTGTGCGATTCGAAGGGGAATAAAATTCTTGAAATAGCAGATGCTTTGGATAGTTGGGTACTAAATGGAAGCTGTGAAGGCGATCGTTTTGGGGAATTCACTTTTATCCGTGGAAAAGCCTGCTCTGTGATAGATTATTGTTTTTTGTCTGGAGATTGGGCCTGCATTTTTGATGAATTTATAGTGGCAGTAAAAACGTTCTCAGACCACATGCCCTTAGAGGTGTCTTTTAAAATTAGATCATCAGGTGGTGAAACTTTTGAACCTACGCTTGGGCTCCTCCCGAAATTACATTGGAAAGACAGCTTTAGAGATTTATTTCAACATAATCTAGACAGGCAGCTTGAAACCCAGTTGGACATGAACGCTTCAGGTAATCTTGACATGGACACCTTAATGAATGTCATCAAGAAAGCGGCTCCTCAACAGAAATCAGGAAGGAAGATTTTGGAAAATAAACAAAAGTGGTTTGACAGCGAATGCTTGAAAGCTAGGAATTTATCTTTTGCATATTTGAAATTAGTCAGATCGACCAACAATACTAACTTTCGATTCCTCTACGCAACGGCAAACAAAAACTTCAAAGAGCTTTGTAACGTGAAAAAACTTAATTTTGATCAAAGAAATATTGAAAGAATAAACAAAGCGAAATCCTCAATGGAGTTCTGGAAAGCAATAAGGCTTGTGAGTGGGAAAAAGATTTTAACTGCCAAGGCTCTGCACATTGAAGAGCTTAAAGCTCACTTTACGAAGCTGCTAAATATAAATCAAATATCACCGTCGTTTCAGTATGCAGCACCTTTAATAGTTGATGAATATCTAGATGCACCAATTTCCCAAGCGGAGGTAGAAACGGCTATTGAAAGTGCCAAAAAAGGTAAAGCGCCCGGGGAAGATAGAATACCGATTGAATACTTTAAACATCTTACACCAGAATTCATACGACTACTTACTTCGGAGTATAACAGAATTTTCGAGACCGCTGACGTCCCTTCGAGTTTTCAAAAGGCGATTATATTGCCGCTACACAAAAAAGGGAGCATTGACGATCCGAAAAACTATAGAGGCATCTCATTTTTAAATACAGCGTCGAAGCTCTTTAGCTCAATATTGTACAATAGACTCAGTGAATGGGTCGAAACCAAGAGTATCTTAAACGTTTTTCAAGCGGGGTTCAGAAAAAACCAATCGACAGTGGACCAAATCTTTTCGCTAATGAATATAGCCGACTATTATATAAGCAAAGGAAAAAAGCTGTATGCTTTTTTTGTGGATTTTCGGGCAGCTTTCGATTCAATACCCAGAGAAGTACTTTTTTATAAACTCTACAAATATGGAATCACAACAAGGATTATATCTGTCATTAGAGCAATTTACGAGGAAAATCATGCGCGTATATGGAACGGAAAATCTCTGTCAGAAGAGTTTGGTACGTCGATGGGCGTTAAGCAAGGATGTGTTCTAAGTACCCTTCTCTTCAATTTATACATAAATGACATAGCTGACTCGGTGAATGGTGGTATTGCCATGGGAGGAAAGAATATTCCAGGACTGATGTTCGCTGACGATATAGTTTTCCTAGCTGAAACTATAGACGGGATGCAGCTGATGATAAACAGGCTCCAGCGCTACTGCAAAACCTGGAATCTATCGGTTAACCTCTCCAAGTCAAAAATGATGATATTCAGAAACGGCGGCGGGAGATACTCCAGAAGGGAAAAGTGGACTTTTGAAGAGGAGTCAATAGAAATAGTCAAGGAGTATAAGTATCTGGGAGTCTTGATTGCTTCTAACCTAAGTCTACATAAGCATCTACAAGCCAAATTAGCGGAAGCCAAGCGTGCTATGTGTTCTGTGTGGAGAAGTTGCATCCTTAAAAATAACGTTTCTCACATAGCTAAGTATAAAGTCTTTAGAGCAACCGCAATTGCAATTCTGTTTTATGGAGCACAGGCATGGGGATATCGTTCTTTTGAAGCCGTGGAAAAGTTCCTTCGTTATTTTATTAAAAGTACCTTCAGACTGCCCAGTACATCACCAAACTATATGCTATATCTTGAAACGGGAATAGCGCCCCTCTTTTTAGACACCCTTAAAATGCACTTCAACTATGTGGCAAAAGTTATGGCGATGAGCGAAGAAAGGATTCCAAGACTAGTTCTAACACAAATTATAAATTCGGGTGGAACATGTGTAAATGAGTGGAACAAACTGGCAATCGAATGCTCATCAACATTTTTAATATCAGCCGACGAAAACCCCGATTCATTTAAAGCAAAATTTGATGACTTGCTGAAGAAAGCTGGTAATATGATGTATGATAGGTACATTAAAGAAGCCGAATCGTCAATCTACAGGGCTTACTACAGTAAAGTAAACCACTTCTTAAAGCAAAAAACCTACTTCTTAGCTGAGAACACTTCTGAAAAAATCAGCTTGTTATTTAAAGTAAGAGGTGAACTCCTTAGTTTGAACTACATTCCACATCGACCAGAGCTACCATTATTGTGTGACTTATGCAATCGTAAAGAACGGGAGGATGTGTTCCATTTCCTGGGAGTTTGCCCAATACTCAAGGATTTCCGTAAACGCTTCTTTGGTGTAGCCACGCTTAATTTAGAGGAAACGATCAACATTCTGAACGGTGAACGAAGTTGGGACCTTCTTTATCAATATTGCTTAGGAGCTATTCGTTACAGAACATGCATAGTTCAGGAAACTTTTTAAAAATCTTTCTCAGAAAATTGTAAATAATTGTAATAGTTTTTTCTTATTATGTATAAATTATAATATAAATGTCAGTCTGGTAGACGGCCTTCGGCCAAACCATAAAGGACTTAAGTCAAACTTAAAGTTAAGAAAATATAAATTGTATCTATTTTTGAAGTCAATAAATCTAATCTCTAAATCTATAGAGATATTGGAGCGGGAGTCATATAGTCCGTATTCATTGAGAGTATTCTGGCGTGCCCTAAGTTAGAAAAATCCCACTGTAAGGTTTCTTTGAGTCACAAGGCCGTTTTTCCTGCTATGTCCCTACCGTAAATGTCCAATGGAAGCATGTTCAACATTGCTTCAAGAGCAGCGATACTTAAAGTTCATTTATTTTTCTGTTTCTTTCACGTATTACTCGTTAAAAAATGCGGTAATCCTCTGTCCCAGTTTATTAACCAAAAAAGGACCTAAATATAAGTACATACTGCTTTTCATAAGTACAAAGGTCGCTTATTAACTCAATTAAAAGCTGCCTGGACTCGTCTCTTTTTTCGTGTGACCTCTCGCTACCCAAATTTTAAGTGCACCTAACCCTTTATAAGCATCAATATTAAATGCACGTAATTTCTTAGCTTAACTTTTAAATTAATATTAATAACACAATTTAATTATATCATCTTACTTATGATATCATAATTTAACAAAAAAAAAAAACATTATCTAAAGTTATAATGATAAAAAGACCCATCAAATGAATTTTCATAAATCAAAAGTTCTACTCTCAAAACCACACCCATCAAGTTAAGGGTACCGTAAAATTTATGACCACCAGAACTGCTTATATTCCTATTATGCCAATTAAAATCCATCACTGTCACTATATTCCCTGCAAAGACGATGGAAAATTAAAAATAAAAAATAAAATTATAACAAAATTCGAGAATAAGGCGCCTTTCTGCCAAAACAAAAAAAGGGAAAAAAATAAGAAAATTATAACGACATTTGCCATTTTTTTTTTTGCCTTTAACTTCGTTTGCTTTTATTTTAATAAAAATTAACATCGAAAGGAAATCCTTTGTGCGAACATGCCACCGTTCCAGCACCCCTCGATGCCTCAGCATGAAAGGAAAAGAGGAGTCCTTTTCACACTGAGTATACGACCCTCCCTGGAGTGATGTTGACATATTTTCGCAGCCAACCTACCAGTACATCGACAGCAGGGTATTAAAGTATTACCACCACATGTACTGCCATCGCCAGCCATCCAACCACTGTGAAGAGTTTTTTTTTGAAATGGAAAAACATTAAAAAAAAAATTAATTCAATCGAAAAGTGTACTGAAATTAATTTGGTCACAGAGGTGGCGCTGAGAGCTTCCGCTCCGGAAATTGTTTTCTTCCCTCTTAACCCAGCCCCTGTGTTGGCGACTTAAGAAGCAAAAAAAAAGGCAAAAAGAAAATGTGAAATTAACATAATAATAGCATGTAGGGCGTTCTATATGACGCGCGGATTGAAATACGTCTCGTGTCAGTTAGTGCACGCCGCGTACATTAATGATATCCTGCCGAAAAAATAAGGACAGATGGAGATCTCCTTCAAGCTGTTGTCGCATCGCATAACATTGTTTATCGCTGCCTTGGGTGGGACTGTACACACACACTTTGAATAGAATAAATATTTTCAGAGGACCACACACATTTAACAACATGGCGATTACAGGAAACCAAGGACATGAGCAATTTAATTTTTGAATAGAAGTCGTATTGTATCGTGCAACTGTTCTGCCAGCGGATGATTAGCATTTTAATTCGGGAATGCTAATGAGGTCTGCGATTAATAGCTATACGCGAATTCACACACAATAGCCATGAGGTAGGGTTAATTTTTGGACTATTGGACGAAAGGGATACACCCCGAGGTGTAAGGGTTGGGGTAGTCCCAAGTTAATTAGATGCAATTCAATTGTGAAACTCGCCAGCAGCACATTCTCCCTGTCTGTGTGTTTGATGAGTAGCTAGTTTTAAATTGCAAATGTAATTCCCCTAATTAGGGGGAAGCGCTGGCGCTGGGTATGGAGTTTGATTTCTATGCCTAGGTGTCGAATTACAAGTACATAGTCATTATAACTTGAATTCAAGGGATATTATCCAAAAAATAAGTGCGGAGAGTGCCTACGTCTTTTTCGTAGAGTTTGAGAGTCGATATCATTTGGTTTTGTTTGCTACCAAATTAGTTTGAGTAAACCTGTAATCTGGAAAAGACAAATCGATGTTGACAACTTACAGTACAACTATAATTATTTATATTTTTCTGTTATTCTGGGCATTTACTAAGCCACTAAGGATTACAATTTATCCAACTCCAAATCTGGTTATTGCCCACCATACCATAATACAATATAAGGAGAATGCTTAACGGTGGGTAAACTACAAATATCTGAATATCGTTTACCTTTTCTTCGGTGAACCATCGCACAGTGTGTGATTTTGCAAATTTAGCTGGACAAAATTGGAAAAATCAATTATGAATAATTTTACTGTTAAGATGATTTTGAGTTATTTGCAAATTAATTAAAAAAATTGTGTTTATTGGACTACAAAAACTTTTGTATGCGAGTGTACGTCGTGATTTTAATCTATGTGTCCTGCAGATTTAAATAACAAAAAAACTAAGTGCAATAAACTGCGTTTCTGAAAACTATTCATTCTTTTCTCAGATATTCTTCTACGTGTGTAAATGGAATGTGTTTTATACAGGGTGGCCCAAAAACACTCACCCGATGTTGTTTTGCTTTAACTTTAAACGACATAATATCATAACTTAATTTGAATGTTTATTTGATGTAAGAAAATTGAGAATGACTGATGTACAACATTTGCGAAGCAAGTGATTGTGACGGAACTAGAACTACGTACTTTAGGTAGAACTAAAATTACGTAAATATAATTCATTTCATATTTAATACATATTTCACAGTTGAAAATATATTTTATAATATAAACGAGTTGTTTTATTTATACAAATAGTTTTGCCCAGCAAAATTTGCAAAATCACACACTGTGCACCGCCTTGCCGTCTGGGCCAAATAAATTGAATTTGGTCTCACCCGAAAATATCACTCTTGCCTTTTCGGACTGAGTCCAATTTTTATAAATTTTTGCCCATTCACGCTTTTGTTTTTTTATCCGCGGCCTTAAAAGTGGCTTTCTTTGCACGATGCACAGTGGGGCAGCTTATATATCACAGCCGGAAAAAAAATCAAAAAATGAAATGAAAGAGAAGAATATACAAGGTTATTTTTCCGTTAGTATACATTGCAATGCATCAGTTGCAAAAACCGTTATACATTTTACATGCTTTTTCACTCCATACAGTCAAATTGAAGATAGCACTTTAGTTTCTCTTGCGACGCGTGTTTAAACAAGTGGTTCAATTGGCTAGTGTTTGCATAACTATAATTTCTGTTAAAATCAGGTGACAGCTTTACTTTAAAATGGATTCGATAGCTTCAAGTATGTATTTATTTTATGTTTTTTATTTTAAATATAAACTATAAAATCCATTTTTTTATGAATTTCTGAAAACATGCTTACAAATTTCAATGGAATTTAAAGTAAGTTTATAAACTTTTAAAGTAAAAGTTAGTTTCCACGGGTTTCCACGCCGACATTTTTGTATGCTGATGTAATTTGACTTATTGTGTGCAGATTTCCAAAAAAAACGGGTGCTCATATCTGCTCCTTTTTATTTATGTATTTAGTTTTTCCGAATCAACTATTTTATAACATGTGCTTAATAGATTCTTACATATTTCTAAATGCCCATTATTTCTGCGTAGCTTCGCATTCAAAAAATTATTTTTTAACTAGAATGGAGTTATTTAACCTTATGAACGAATCAAGATTTCAAACATTAGATGAAAAACTTTTATTTTTAAAGACACCACCATCCCAATATTAATGTTAAAAGAAAAATAAAACTTTATGAAGTCAAATGTCGTCTTTCTATCCATATGTAGCTGGTTTTTATATAAAAAAAATATTTTCAGCAAAGCTAGCGATCACAGGAATTAATTCCAGTTTTTGAGGTATCTTGCCCCACTGTGCGATGCTTGCATTAACGCCCATTCCATAAAGCAACATCGATATTGTTCACTTATTGTTTCCCAGTTTGCTCCTGGAATGACCAGTTAATGTCCCCAGCATGTGTAAAACGATTTTTTAAGCAAACTAGTGGACCTGTGCGAGAAATCTCGCATGTAGAAACTCTACCACCCTTTACGGTTTACGAATGAAAAAAAAAAACGTCGACCAGTGTTAGAATAATTGAAATCGGTGCGGAAATAAACTCTCAGGAGGAATCACAAGCTCTTGTTCTAGCGATTTATTTATATAGATTCCCTGGATCAGACGCTGATCTCCAGGTCATGTCTTTCTGAGTCTTCCGCTTCCAGCTTTCGGAGTGATGGAGCTTTCTAGTTGAAAATTAATCAAAATGTTTCGCACACTCCATTTATAAGACCATAGTTGACGAGCAATATCGCGATTTGACACTTTTTCCTTTCGCAAAGCAACAGTATACGCTTTTTCTTCAAGAGTCAGCACCATTTCAAATATTTGAAAAAACGAACCCATTGTGACTTATTACCAAATAAAAAAAAATACCGAGCACTAACGGTCACGACTACTGGTAAGGATATGAAGGATATTCTGAAATTAAAATACTGGTAATAACCAATAACTAAAAAAAATATGTTGTTAAAAATAATTTCTTCATACATAAATTGGCTCCCGTCGCGGTTGGTAAGGAGATAATACAAATTATTTTGAATGCGAGGGTTTTTTCTTGTTCACATGTGTACATACATGCATGTACATATGTAAGTACATTTGTATGTTGGGCATACATTTTCTTAAATCATAATATAATTTTAACTTGACATCTGTCAACAAACAATCGTGTTTATGTTTGACAGTTAAAAAGTACCGCAAAATTTTTAAATGAAATTCAATACCTACATATGTAATAAAAAAAAAACACATTTCAAGTTATTTTTTCTCTGCTCATTCATATTGAATGATTTTATTATTAAGTGCCTGGATGTGTAAAATATAAATCTCGTCAATCATCTCGTGTAGTGTAATAAATAAAATAATCGCGTCTCATATAATCCCTAGTGTATACGTCATAAGTGCCTATATAATTTAGATGCACGGTGATAAATTTATTGATTTGATATTTCGAAGCCCACACAAAATGCCCAAAAATAGTCGAACAGGAAATCCCGTTTTCATTGAAGTTGTCTAAAAATATTTTACACTTTTACACCATGGAATTGGAGGAGGATGATATCCACTTTAGGACAAACATTTTGACTGTAGATGTAAGCACTTTGACCAGATTATAGTCAAATTTAAATCTCATGGTGCACATTATAGAAAAATTTCTATTTTCGAAAATGCGAGGGGAAAACACCGCGACACATCAAATTAATCACCACTGTATCGTTATATCGTTGAATAATTTTTCACTTCTTATAAATCGGTTGAATGATCTAAGTTCGAATCTCATTTCTATTTCCAATCGTATGGGGATTTCAATCTCATCCTAAAAAAGCATAATACTTCAAAAAAAAGTGGCAACATTTACATTTGAAAATTAGTTTACCATTCCTGCAGATGGGGGGTAAAACAAAAAACTGCAAAGTTAACGTCTGCTGAATGTCTGTCAATAGAATAGTGACAAAGGGAAGGGGAACTCCCGAACACACACTACAGCAGCATCAAAAGATGGTAATTCCAAAAAGAACATTGAAACACAAATCCCAAAAGTGATTTTGCAGGAAAACTCCAGTACCACAAAAACAGACTGACAAAAACAAAACAAACGAAAAAAAAAGGGGAAAATAATAGAAATTCCCTAGAAATCACTTTGAAGATATTTCCGTGCGCCAAATGTTATCCCATAGATACACTTTACACTCTTTATTCTTTTCTCTATGTACACACAATTCCCGCCTGCGAAGATGATGCCCGATCAAGCCGAAGCGCGAAGCCATCTACTCCTCTGAGGGATGCGATGGAAGCAGAGCAATGTCTAAAATTAGCATAACGACCGCACATTCGAGCGACGACAACGATGGAGTTCATTGTGGAATAGTCAGAGACGTTGACACGGTGCGCGCGTTCTATTGAACCAACAAGTCGGATCACCATCAAATCCGCATACGAATGCAAAGCCCTAAGACGGCACATTGACATTAAGTCGCGATTTCCGGCATAGAAATCGTATCTGTGTGCCTGGTTTTGTGTGTGCGTCCAATTGCCTGATTAGGTATGTGGTTTATTTTGATTTCACGCGTTCATCCTTTTTTCCCGCTTCTTTATTATTTGTTGTTTTTCTTTTCTATGTGAATCTTATTTCCCTGCCCCCGTCCCGTATACACAGTGGAAGCTTCAACTCCTTTTGGGAGATGCGAAGGAGGATGTCTTCATTACGAGGACAATGTACGATCCAATCAATTTCGGATTACTATTGGCGAAAGAAGCACAGAGAAAGACAATGAAAGGTTATATAGCAGATTATGTAGATGCCGAAGAGACGAAGACTATGGTCACAAAGGAACGTGGGTAGCAGATAGGAGAGGAAATAACTTATTGACATTAAGCGTCCATATCCCCTTTGGGTAAAAAGACTTTATTGGCACAGTTTATTCGATTTTCAAGTTGTTATGGGAAACATGTTTGGGCTTTGTACGATTTTGCAAAATTTTCAAAACCATGTGAGTAAAGTACCATCAAGTTGAATAGTCAAGCAGGTAAATTAAGTATAATATAGAGCGAGTACCTTCTGCGGGCGTTTTTATTTAATTATGACACTGATACCAATTTCTATTAATCAAAATATGTGAACTAATGCTTCTCACTTACTTAATTAGGTGGCGCTACAGTCCGGTGTTGCCCAAGGCCTCAACCCCTTCCAGTCAGCGCGGTCTTAAGCTAACTGCGTCCAGTTGTGCACTCCAAGTCCGATTCAACTTGTGCAAGCCACCTTAGGCGAGGTCGTTCCCTGCTGCGCTGACCCTCTGGGTTAGAATCGAATATTCTCGGAGCCGGAGTCTTGATCTCCATACGCTCTACGTGTCCTAGCCATCTTAATCGCCAAATGCGCAGTTTTTTTTTTTACCAGGTCGATGTCGCTGTACAGCTGATTCGTGGTTGAATCCTCCCCTCCAAAACCTGGGACCGCATATCATACGAAGGATTTTAATTTACGCTCGAACCGACTTAGTGTCTTCATCCGCTTTCGATAAGGTCCATGCTTCAGCTCCATATAGGAAGACTGGGATGATAAGAGTCTTATATACATAGAATCTCCTTAGTTGATCGGGGAGGGTTTTACTACTCAATTGCCTTCTTAGCCTGGCTCGCGGTGGTGGTCGTATGAAACCCAGCACTGCATTCGTGGCACTTGGCAGCATCACGGAGACCGAACAACATCGCCAACATGGCTGATTACACGATTATTGAACTTTGTGTGCAAATGACCGATTGCCAGAAGGCTTCTCCTGGGTAAAATCATGATGGGTACAATAGACGCTCACGTTTAGCGGTGACGGAGCACCAATTTACCTGCCTACCTAGACGTCTTGTATACGTAGCCCGGTTTTATATGAACCAAGTGGGCACCGTAGCGCAAGTGGTTAGTGCGTCGGACTACTGTGCAAGCGGTCTTGGGTTCGAATCCCGCCGCAAACACCTAAATGTTTTTCACAGTGCCCACCTCTTTCGAATGTCTGACAAGTATCAAAGAGTATCATTTGTCACGATTGAGCTTCTCAACTCGCCGTTCGGAGTCGGCAAAAAATTGTAGGTCCCTTCCATTCGTGCAAAAATATAACACTCACACACAAATGGTTGCGAGAAGCAGGCCCAGGTTCACCTCGAGCTGTAGCGCCAACTAAGTAAGTAAGTAAGCTCATTTCCTCAGTTTCTGGAAAAAAAGGGTTATCCGCTGTCCATTCACCGCAACGAGGGGCCAATCTTTATCTTCGCAGGAAAATTCCATGCCAATCTCACGAACTTTCTTCACAAACTTGCATTTACATCTGGCACCAAGATTTCTGTAGATACAACCTTATCCTTACTATAATAAAAATGTAACTTTTTTTCGACTGCAAAAACTTTGTTCCCTTTTGTCTTAAGAACTACTGCACGAAATTGAATCCGGTTTTCACAGTTGGATTGCAAAATGTCAGGAATACAGGCTTAGGATATTTTTTTCGTTATATGCTATCCAGAAGCGGAGATCTAAGCTGATATCTGGACAGAGAGTATTTTTACGAATACCTTCTAGCTCCTAGCTTTAGAATGCCTTGGCCAGTGGAGATAATTTCGTGTGCGCGCCAAAAGCGTTTTTTTTATCTTCTGTAGGTACCTGTGTTGTTTTTTTTTTTTTTTTTTTGGAACTGGCTATAACTATTTGAACTATCTATACTATTTGAACGCGCATCACGCAGAAACTAATAGACGGATTTTGATGAAACTTGGCATAGTGATTGCTTATGTTCTTGGTCAACATTTTTTATACTTTTTATCCCCGAAAATGATATGGTTTTTACAAAATATTGAAAAAACTGCATAACTGTAAGGAAAATTATAATTATTCAGCCCTAGCTCAATAGTAGCTTATCGGATTGAAAAACCAAACCAAAGGTGAATTTAGTAAATTCTCCACTGATCCATTTGAGGTATAAGTCATCCTTCCCCGTTATCCTGGAGCTGAGCTATGCTCAAAATAGTTCATGAAATGTTCGCCAACCATTTTTCATCAGTGGAGACCGCAGCCGACAGCCGTGCAGCTGTGGGCGACTTCATAGGGTGTGAATGCGCGCTCAATACATCTTATACAATAAGTATTTGCCTATATATATAGGTATGTATACCATATGTATATTAAAAGTAATATTTGTGTGTTCCTCTTTTATTTGTTCGCGCATCGTTCATCCGATCGCGGTAAAACTTGGGGGATGTGCAAAAAAAAACATTGTTGATGTGCGCACGCCGGGGAAGATTCCTTCTACATTGGGGGAAGATTTCTACTTCATTACAATCCCATTTTTTTATTTTTTTTTTCAGAAGCAAACGCATTAACCATGATCTCGAATCTGCACTCGGTGGAGACAATGCAGGCGAAGCCCTCTACATATGTCGAATTTTCACGGGCGATCAAAATTAGTGCAAGTTAGAGGGATTTTTGAGAAAATCGAGCTAAAACGATTAATCCTTTTTTTTGAAAACCCATTTATTCATAGTGGATGTTAACAAAAAACAGAAAGAAGGAACACTTTTAAGGAACATTAATTAATAAAAAATAATTTGTGATAAAAATATAATTCCTATTAAATCATTACCGGTCTATTAGAGTTTCCGATTTCTTGGTATGTTAGAAAGTTAAAGAACATTTTGTTAACACTTCAGCTTCGAAACATTTTTGGGCCTACCAAAAAAGTATTTAAATACGAGGAAATAGGTCAAGTTTTGAAAATCAGAAAAACATGGCAGGCGGGCGAAGCAAGGCGAGTACGGGTCAGCTAGTCTGACATAAAAGACTGATGTGACTTCTACTGTAAAACTCGAGAGCCGCAAAGAGCGCTCTCAGGTTAAGCCAGTCAAAGCACTGGAGGTCGAATGCATATGGACACACCAGGATACATGGCAATTACCTTAACGGCGACATTAATTCAGACTACACTGTCCCATACTTGGATTTTGAAAAACCCTTCTCCGGGCTTTTCCAAGCAGAGAAGAGTGGAAGAAAAACGAGGTATCTCAGGACGGTAAGTCTATCTTCATCGATGGCTCAAAGATGGATATAGGTATAGGAGCGGTTTGCTTCTCAAAGGAACTGGGAATAAACAGCTCCATACGACTTCCAGATCACAGCAGCGTGACAAAGGCCGCCCATTGGATGTCAATGATGACAATATCGCGAGATGATATCACAATTTTCATTGACAGCCAGGCAGGGGTATAAAAGCAATAGCTGCTACGCAAATAACATATAAGCTTGTAAAGTGTTGCCGCGAAAAGCTTATGTTCTCGGCACGTAGCACAATGTAAGACTCTGCTGGTTCCCTCGTCACAGAGTCAATGAAGCAGCAGATGAATCGGTCAGAAAGGGCTCAGCCATAGATAGAAAATAAACAGATAGGATGGTTAAGCCTCCACTCTGTAACCAGGCCAAAACTGAAGAAATATAGAAGAATACAACAAAACAAGAACAAGGATAGTCCTATACAAAAAGCCAAGAAGTCGTTGTCAATGCTGATAGGAGTGGGCACTCTAAAATACCGGGAGTCGGACAGAATCCCCAAAACCAAAATCCCGAAAATCCGAAATCTCGAAAATCCAATATCCCGAAAATCCCGGAAATCCAAAGTATCCACTTCCATTTTGAAGACACCATCTCAACTCCTTTCTCTATTAAGGATATTGTGAACAACTTTCCACTTTCAAAAGATTGTAGCTTCTTACTTACTTACTTAGTTGACGCTACAGCTCGAGGTGAACCTGGGCCTGCTTCTCGCAACCATTTGTGTGTGCGTGTTATATTTTTGCACGAATGGAAGGCACCTACATTTTTTTGCCGACTCCGAACGGCGAGTTGAGAAGCTCAATCGTGACAAATGATACTCTTTGATGCTTGGCAGACATTTGAAAGAGGTGGCACCGTGAAAAAACTTTTTTAGGTAATAGACCCGACCAGGAGTTGAACCCGGGCAGCATTGCGTGGTAGTCCAACGCACTAACCACCACGGCCACGGCGACCATGATTGTAGCTTCTACAACAGAATTATTGTCGACGCACTAACAAATTTAGCCGAAGCAGAATGTTTTGCCGAAGGTTGAATTTTTAGCCGAAGGTGGCTGAAGCCGAACCCGAATTTTCGGTTGGACTCTAGCTATCAGATTGAAACCCAGACTTTGACACCACGGGTGGGAACACACTACGGGTATTACAATGGGTCGACATGGACCTAAGTGTGACGAGGATGTAACCATTCTCATCGGCCCGCTAACCTACCCTAACCTAACTCCAAAACTCAACCAAACGTTGCGTATCTGCTTAAACTGGCATTTTAAAAAAGACATTTAATTCTGATTAACGTTAATCTTGGTCCTTAACTGGAAATCATCCCTTAGCCAAGTCTTTTGAAGCGCTCAAATGAACTGTCTACTTCTCACTTCAACACATTTTATGTCTCGAATTGTCAATCAAGATCAAAAAAAAAAAGAAAACAAAAAATGGAATAACAGTCACAAAAAAATAACAAAGTCCTTTTACGTTCAAAATGAATTTAAATCCAATCATCCTGTCAGACATTTTCAGAGCGTTAAACACTTTATTTACAACATCCACGCAAAAAGTTTTTCTCTGTTATCAAAAAAAAAAAAAAATAAATAAATCCAAAGAAAATCAGCTTAAGTCGGAATTATTGACTTAAGCTGCTTCTGATTCCCCGTAATTCTCCATTAAAAGGAAAAAAAAAAGTAAAATAAAATCTAGGATTTATCAACAACAACTACACTCCCATTCCAAGGCACAAATCAACTCCTAAAGCCGAACATCCAAATCCGAGTATTTGTACTCCTACACTAAAATGTGACTCCTTGCGAAACAATCTGGCAAATTTGCGGACACATTCTGATGGACATTTGCGTTTATCCTATAAAATTAAATTCAAATTCGTTTGTCAATTCATCGTCTTCTTATTCTCTTCGAGTTCTCCTTAAAAAAAAAAGAAGAAAAACACCACAGACACAGAACAACAATAAACAAGTTTCTATGCATCGAAGGACTCCACAGAGAACCGCACCCGTTTACATTGGTCGTAAAGCAAACTGTCCCTTTTTTGGTTGTTTACACTAACTCCAGGACTTCAATTAATTTCCCAATCACACATACACATTTACACCCAACCCAGTAACAGTGCGGGGGTCTATTCATTGTGGTTCGGCATTTTCTTGATTGTTTGACAGTTTTTGGACCGAGATTGTTGTAAGCCAGAATCGCTTCTTCCTGTGCTGTCTGCTCATTTGTGTTTGTGTGGTGTGGTTGAATACGTGCGTGCAAATAAATCCAAATATTTACCCAAATCTACCACCACCGCGCCGCCGCCGCCCCCTCTGACTCTGATTGCTCAATGAATGTGGTGTTTTATTGTGTGGTGTATTCTAGTAAAGTGTTTCTGAGATTCAATGTCAGTAAAGACGAAAGACATCCACAGGATATTGGTATTGAAATGACAGACCTTTCAATTAATGTGCAAATATATGGACTGAGCATGTCCTTTGGGGGTACTCCATCAAAATCAATATTGTCTCAATATCGTGATATATTCGAGTACATTTAGGTTGTCTGTCTATCTGATGTCTAAATGGGACGAAGATTTGGGAATCGTGGGAATCTTTACATGGATATGTGTGCTCCTTCGATAAAACTGATTGCTTGCTGATGGTTATCGATTTAATAATAAATTTCAATCATTCATCATTTATCTTGGGATGACATTCGTGTAATGAGTCCAGGTGTTGGCGATAGAGTCGAACAGATGGTTATGTGATTTCGAAAAGTTTTTGAAAGTGTTTGCTACACCCGCAAGGGGCTTAGAATTATCTGTAAATTGTTTTTTTTTTTTGCGTATATACTTACAAGTGGCAGAGGGGAGGTTAAATGGGCTTAGCAGTTTCTTTTTCTTGTTTTTTTTTTTTTGGTTCGCAAGAAAGTCCGCGAGAACGTTTAGGTGGTCCACAGATCAAACTGGAACTTCTATGCCTTATAACATATCTGATTTTTGTCTAAGTTTTGTCTTAAGTCGTCTACTACCGTTAAAAGAGCAGTGGTACAGCTCAGCGATGAAAAATTGACTTTCAGCAATGTTTTGAAAGCTGAACAAAAATTGTAGTTACTAGTTGATTATTTTCAAACTTACATTGTGTTTAAATTCGCGTTTGAATAAGCCGTTTGTTTGTGGTATTTTCTTAATAAATTGTGATAAGTTGTACTGCATTTTCAACCAACAAAACAAAATATTAATCAACACAAAAAATAAATTCGAAATAAATTTACCATATTTCTCCAGTTTATGGGTAAACAAAGAAATTTTGGCAGCGGAATCTTTTGGACTCATCCCACAAACAATTTGAATTCAACGTATTTTCGTAGTAAGGTAATAAGATGGCCACAGTTTCTATGTTTGCTTGATAGCGGACAATTGTTTCACTTTGTGGTCACTACGAAACACGTGGCGCTAGTTATGTTGAAACCAAATTTTCCGCAGACGTTGTACAAGATTATAGAAAAAATTAAGTTTTAAAAACCACCACGGCTATACTCTGAAAATCATCGATTCGTTTCATCTTGTTTCGTACTTTTTGGTTAGTTTTCCCCATAGTCGAGTTTTAGTTTTTTAAACTTAATTTTTTATTACCAACTTTTTAGTTTCACAAAATATGTAGTGTAAATATATAAGTAACCAATGTCGTGTTCTACTTGTCAAACCCTTTTATTTGATACTCATATTGAGGAGGTCGTAAAGATAACATTAATCCACAACCTTGGTGCGTCCGCCATATTGAATTTTAAATGATGTCACTTAGCTTATCGAATTCTACTTGTCAAACCCTTTCATTTGATACCCATATTAAGGATGTAGTAAAGATAACGGAAATCGGCCGTCTTGGGGGCGTCCGCCATATTTAATTTAGAATGACATCATATCGTATTGTATTCTACTCGACAAGCAATTTCATTTGATACCAAGTATCAAGGCGGTTGTAAGGAATAAGAAAAAAAGAAAAAACGAGGTAGTCCGCCATCTTGCTTGGTGCGCCCGCAATATTGAATTTTCCTGTGGCGTCACATAGCCTAGGACACTCTCCGCATCAAGATGAATCCAACGACACCTCATTTGTTGAAATCGATTCCATAGTTTAGGTTGTACGAGGTGACATCCTTACATACAAATAAACCCAGCCTGTGAAAATCATAAACCTTCCTCTGCGTAGTCGGGTAAAAAACAGTGATTGTGAACTGACAACAAATGGGTATTTTCAGTGAAATTGGTATAGATTCGATTTTTAGTAGCAAAGGCAAACTATGTGTTGACATGCCTACTAAATTAGCAGCAGCGCAAATTGTATCGAATTTTATAAAAGTGTGTTTATGTACTGAAACATGGTCGATTGTATCGATTGAGAAAACAGTAGAATTGTATTGACTTTTGCAACCGAGGTACAGCTATGCTTAGCACGGAACCCAGATTGATGGGGAGTCAGTATATTATTCATAGTAAGATAACTTTTTATTTGTTTTTGCATAATTCTTTCGAAAACTTTAGAGATAAAAGAAAGGCCAAAGGAAATACGCCTGTTGTAAGAATTTGAATAAAAATATGGGTGACAAACGGTAAAATTACGTGTAGAATAATTTTAATAAACTTAGGGTGCATTTCATCAGCTCCGACTGAGTTGGATTTGGTTGAAAGCAAACTCTCAACAACCTCCGCTGGATCTAAAAGAGAAAATTGAAACTCTACATTTGGAGATGTGAAGGTGTTAAGGTTGGAGCATGCGAGGGAAATGGAGAAGTATGGGACGCGAAGAAAAGAAAAGTCGACGTAAATTACATGGCGAGGCGACCCTGCCAGCGACCCTACTAAATTACAAATGACCAAACCTTATTAAACTAATTATGTTTGGACGATTGCCAGATCTGGCAATATTTTCAGGTCTAGAAATGTGTTGACAATTAGCTGACAAGGTCAAACTAGCTTTCAACGTAAAATTGTCAGTTCACACGGTAGCCAGGTTTTGTCCCAATATCTTACCAGACGGCTGCTGGTCTGACAACTCTTTTCCAAATTACTAACGAAACACAGAAAAAGATCACATTTTCTGCCACTAACGCTCTATTTATATTGCCCATAAGCCTTAATGTCATATTCAACAAAGTAAAAGCCTTTCTTTTTACTGATAAAAATGATTTTGTAAATCCGGGGAATCCCCTATTAAAAGATGCCGGAAGGGAATTAAAAGTCTTGCCTTTATTTTTCTGATAAAAATGATTTTGTAAATCTTGGGAATCCCCTTTTAAAAGACTTCATGAAGGGAATTATTTAATGTGAGATTTTGTAAATCCGGGGAATACCCAACTAAGAGACTGCCTGAAGGGAATCATTTAATGTGAGATTATGTAAATCCGGGGAATCCCTTATTAGAAGACTGTCGGAAGGGTATTATTTTCTTTTACATTTTTAGTAGTGTTCCTTAAACATCGATAGTCAGCACTTGCGATAGTTCACGATAGTTTACGAAAAAATATCGATAGTTATCGATTGGTTTTATGAAGAAATAAAAACAACGCTTGTTAAAATGTGTTTTTAAAAAAAAAGATATACATACATGTTTGTACATTTTTATGAGCGTAGGGAAATCTTTACAAGTAAAGGCTAGTACGGTGCTCAAATTTAATTTAAGCTTAGAATACCATCGTTTTGTTTTTGAAATAAGAGTTTATTTAAAACTTTGGTCTGTTGCGGCGTTTAGTCATTATTTGGCTCTACCAAAAGAAAATGACTATCGCACGTAGAAGATCATAGCATTAAGATTATTATATTGTGGGGGATTCCCCTTATACTTACTCTGTGCCTGGCATAACCACCACCAACAGAAAACTGTTTAGTACATTATACACTGTATGCTGAAGAGTGCATTCAATAAATATACAATAAAATAATGTATTTAGCGGTTAACAATATGTGAATAGAAAATGATGATGATTCTGGTTACTTGCGATAGTTCCTAAGACCATCGATGTTTTCGAAAGTCATTTACTATCGATAAGTATCGATAGACTATCGATGTTTAAGGAGCACTAATTTTTAGTTAAATTTAGTAAATTTGTCAAAACAAATTTTAACTTTTAGGTTAGTTCCTACTTTTAAATACATACCTTACCTTCTTAATATACAAAAACGTTGGTACGTACAGACATATGTAAGTCCAACTTTAACGGCTGAACCACTGAAGCTATCCACCTTATATTCACACCATTATGTTCGTGTGGTGCTCCGGATGATTTTTTTTATGTTAGATCCTCCTAGGTGGCGTTGTGGTCGCTTTTTCAAAATTCTTATTTATTTATATTTGGCTCAAATTCACACCATATAATATATAAAGAAAAAAAAAGTCGTTGGGAAAATTTGAACCCGATAGGTGGCGCTGGGGTGCAGATATTTACGAAAATGTAGTTTTCCCCGTATAGAAGTTTCATATCAACAATATTAAATTCAAATGGAATAATATAGTTTGGTGTAGTCACAAAATAACTTCCCACAGGTGGTGTTGGTTGTCTAACAAGACTATTTATACATTTATAAACATTTCACATTTTCGTAATTTCATATTTCATTTCGCTGTTCTACAATTGATTAGAAATAAGTTTGACGAAAGATCAGTGATATCAATGTCAATGTCAATGTCAAAAGCATATCTATTATATAAAAATGAACTTGTGTATGTTTGTTTGTTCGTATCGTATACGAGCGCGCATCGCTCATCCGATTGTGATGAAACTTTGGTAAGTTGTTATGCGTATACCATCGACGATGATAGGGTAAAAATCCGCTCGCTAGGTGACGCTGGAGTGGAGTCAAGTTATTAACAACTTCTATATTTATTGACCAAAAAGGCTCATATTCAAAATATATGTTGGTTCAGTGCCAAAAGAGAAAATTATAAAATCTTGACCCGATAGGTGGCGCTGGCGTCCAGTTATTACTAACTTCTATATTTATTTATCAAAAAGGCTTATATTCAGAATATGTGTTGGTTAAGCGCCAAACGAGAACATTTTAAAATCTGGACCCGATAGGTGGCGCTGGAGTCAAGTTATTACTAAGTTCTTTATTTATGGACCAAAAAGGCTTATATTCACAATATATGTTGGTTCAGGGCCAAAAGAGAAAATTATTAGATACGGACCCGATAAATGATGCTGGAGGCAAGCTATTAAAACTATAAAAATGAATGTATGTATGTATGTAACGTACGTTTGTCTTTTATAGACTCCGGAAACTACCCAACTGATTTTGGTAAAAATTTTCAGAATACGTTTTTCTTAATATACACTCCCATCGTGAGGCAGTACAGTCAGAGTCCGAGGCTTTTCTGACAATTCGTCTGTCTTCAGTAGATGTAGTTGCTTTTTTGGTCTGCCCTTTCATGTTGTTTCCATTGTTCGACTTATTTTTAAAAAAGTTGCAAGCCATCGACTTACTTTTTTTCCAATATTTTCGGCAATATTTCTATAAGTGAGGTAACCCTCTTTATAGGCAAGTAATTTGCCTTTCTGTTCTTCTGTATAAAATTTACCCCTACCCATTTGCTTAAAAAACTCTTAAAATTAACGGGAGATACAAAAAAGTACATTTAACGTCAATGATTTAAGCCACACGAGAGAAATTGCCCTTGTCCCTATTCAAGTGCTACAAGAAAAATGCACATTTTTTTAACTACGTTTACAAAACCATTTGTATAAAAATAACGGAAAGAGTTCTCAGCATAAATTTATTTTCCTTTGATAAAGAACTGAATCCCTAATATTCTAAAAATATATTCCTGTACATGTGTGTTAATCTTTTATTAGAAAACCGCAAAAGTTAAACAACAAATCTTGTCCCTATTCAAGTGCATGGGAGTGTAGAATACAACATAGCAACAGTGCGGTTACTCAAAAACTGGTGGCTTTGGTGTCTGTCATACAAAATTTGGTAGTTTCAGGTGAAATGTGATTTTGAATCATTTTGATCAAATGAAATAGATAGACAGACAGACAGACAGACGCAAAGACAGACAGATTAATCATCGCGCAACATACCGGAAAGGGTAGGACAACGGTTGCTGCCTGTTCACCTAGTGTTAATATAAAAGTCTAACCCCAACAACTGCCAAGGGCAACAATTTAAACCATTTAGAAGACAGTGTAACTTTATTAATTTTCAATAAATGTTCTTTTCTATTTATCTCTGGCAGGAATCCCACTCAGAAATAATCCGAATCAGGAGATTTGGTTGTGTAGATATAAATTTTATCCTCACTAGGAATTCAGAAACTTATTCAGCTTCTCCTCTACCGCTAGGTAAATGGCGATGGAAAAGTATAACTTAAATAGAAATTCAATTTCTCGCAAGTTTTTCAATTTGCATAGAATTTTAGATACTCCACGCAAAAGACTGTACGGATTCATTTTGCTTCGGATTGCATTCTTTCATTAAAATTCACTCCACACAACTGTACACTGATGCCAGTGAGTCTGAAGAAACTCTTTGTTTTCCCTTCTATCTGGGTTTTGAGATTTTGATTGAAACAAACAAAACAAAAAAATTCTTCCTCCCTGTTGCTGCCCTCCGAAGCCACGCTTCCGCAATGACTGGCGGCATCAGCAAATTTCCAGCAAAACATAAAATCCTTTGTTTATAATTTCAAAACATCAAAGATGTATCTCGAACTAATGCCTACGAGTGCTAAATGAAGAGCACCAGCAACAGTGACATTAAGAGCTGCTGCTGCTACATCCGTTTGAAATATTATTCCTTTTTTTTTTTTTTTTTTTTTCTGTTTCTCCACCAGGCAGCGTCTACTCGTATATCTCGTATAGATATAGTGTGATGTGGAGTTGGCAGTTGAAAACTCGGGCTTTTCAAAATCTATCCTTTTGACAAGTGACATAAAACGAAGTGGAAAGTTTTTCATTTTAATTTTTTTTTCCATCCATAGTCCTTCCATTAGAGTTCCATTGGAGGAGATTTCCTTAGAAGTTTTGTGAACCACTTTTCTGCGGAACTGAAACTAAAAGCTAGTGGTGGTTCCTTTGTCCTGTAGCTCTTGATGGTATTTCAATATTGCTTGCGGTTGCCTATTTCGACGGAAAGTACTCGAAAGCCTTTAGGGATAGAGAAAGCGAACGGACAACTTTTAAAAAAACAAGAAAAAAAGACTTTCCACAAGAGGTCACGAAGGTTTTCCACTAATAAGAAAATGGTTAACATTTATTTTTTATGGATTATTGAAGAATTTTCACGGGAGAGCAACAAGTGGGTTTGAAGTGTGGAATAAGTTTAAAGTTTTTAGCAGAAAAAAAAAGATTTTGTGAACTGTTTTTTGAGGGTTCTAAGGTCACCCACAAAAATTAAATTTTTTAATCCTTTTGACTATAAAGTATTTGTAAGTAATAATGGAACTGATGTCCGAGATAAAAACAAATGCGAAAGCCTTGAAATTCTGCGTCTTTGTATTCAGGAGAAAATTCGAAAATTTGTGTTTTCTTGAAGTGTCAGCGTTTCAAAATTCTAAAGTCAGTGGGAAAAGTTGGAGATGGTGAGTTAATTGTTTAAGATAAACTAATGAAATTGAGGCCCCGTTTCACAAACCGCGAGGCTGCCGCAACTCAACCGCCAGTTGTAGTTCTGTAGCACCTTACACGGTCACATCCAAATACAGTCGACTCTCCCTTAGTCGAATTTTCACGGGATCACGACCAAGATTTGTTCGAGTTAAAGAGAGTTTTGGAAAAATTCGAGTAATAGAGAGAAACATTTATTTTTTGTTTAAAACGTTTGTTAGAGAGAGTTTCGACTAAGAGGGAGTTCGACTTAGAGGGAGTTCGACTAAGAGAATGGTTTTGTAGGGAAATTGAAGGGAATGGTAAAATATGGCGAAAAAAATTCGAGTTAGAGAGAAATTCGTCTTAGAGTTCGACTTAGGGAGAGTTCACTGTATTGTCATTAGTATGTTATCTCGTGTAATGTCCTGCGTACGTTCATTAAGAGTTTTGAAGTTCTTCCTAAATTCTGGAGCCCCAATAAATAAAATTGATATTCATAAGTATGGAATGGAAAGGACCTTTGCCGACCCCAAACGGCGAGTTAAGAAGCTCCTCATGACAAATGATACTCTTTGAATGCTTGTCAGTTATTCGGTAGAGGTGGCAACGTGAAAAAACGTTTGGTTGTTTACTTGGATTGAAGCCGGGGCAGCATGCGTAGTAGCCCAAAGCAGTAACCACTACGTCACGGTGCTCAAACAGAACTTAAGGTCTGCAATATTTGTCTTATTAATGCGCATTTGCCTAATTAAATTGTAACCGAAAACTGACAAGTTCCGAAATCTATTTGCATATACATATATGTATACTATACATATATATATATAAAAATATATAAAAATGGTTTGATCTTTTGAAATGCATGATTTTAAATGATGAATAAAAATAAACTGATTTACAGGAAAATTTCCTTGATTTTTTTGTGGGGTTATTATAAAAGAGAAATCCACAAAACTGAAGCAATTTCTGTCTGCTCTTTGGAATCTGGGCGGAATTCCCGCAATCGATAATATAAGTGAGTGAGTGGGGCTCGTTATCGAATGATCGAAGATAACTCATGGGATGGCGGCACTCGGAAGCTAATGTATCGGATAAAATAAAAATTATTTTAGTGAAATTTTTTATTATTTTAGTGTTTGATTTGGAATGCTTGGCCATAGATTCAGCAAGAATATTTTTTTGCAGTCTATTAATTTTATTGAGATTTTGCCCGTTTAAACAACAACATATGTATTTGAAATTTCATAGATTTTGTGAAAGCCAGCCACACTACCGCAAAAGACTATAGACCTATCAGCCTTACTTCGTTTTTGCTAAAGACCTTTGAGAAGCTGATAGACGTGCATGTGCGTGGTAAACTCAACCACTTAAATATGTCGGCACCGCATCGCTGAACTCGGGGGAACCTGTCAAAACGTGATCGCATCTAGAGGCACACCGCAATGAGGGGGTCATATCCCCCCCTTCTTTGGATCATGGGCATTAATGAACTACTGATGAAATTTAGATATAGGTAGTGGAATAAAAGTAATAGCATATGCAGACGATGTGGTGCTACTTGCCACGGGAAAATTCCTTACCACTGTTAGTGATCTAGTTCAGAAAGCCTTAAACGCACTGAACGTTTGGACGAAGCAATGCGGACTGGGGGTCAACCCTCAGATAACCGAATTAGTGCTGTTTACTAACAAAAGAGTGATACCATCCTTCACGCTACCAAATATTGAGGGTACCGTCTTAAGTTGTCTGAGAGCATGAAATACTTAGGCCTCATACTTAACAGAAAGCTTAATTGGAAGTTGAATATTAAAGAAAGGGTAAAAAGGGCATCAGTTGCTTTCTACATCTGCAGTAAATTCTTCGGGAAAGACTGGGGTTGTTGACCGCAAATAACGCTATGGACTTACCCAGCGATAGTCAGACCCATACTTACATACGGAGGGTTGGCCTGGTGGCTAGCTGTCACCAAAATCAGCAACCTCAAATATATGACCAAAGTACAGAGAATAGCTTGCACTGGAACAACCAGCGCGATGAGAAAAACACCAACAGCGGGACTGAAAGCAATTCTTATCGTCATATTTCGATAACGAGTAACTCGTTTATGAGTGCGGTTATTCGGATCTAGTAGTTTTTAAACCATTTAAAAAAAAGTGGTCTGACGGACATCTAATAGATAAATGTGTCTGTCGTCTATCCGACCTAGAGCAAATTTCATTTCTGAAATGTATTGCAAGCGGTGTGGTTGTTGTCGGAGAATAAAAAATTGCCTGTGTATAGATATTTTGAATTTTGGAGAAAAATCTTGGAAATACAAACAATTCTGAGAATTGCCTGGTCGCATTTTAATTCATTCATGTACCCAAATTCGCTTCCTTTTTTAATCCTTCGTGCTGCTTTACGTCCGAAATCTTTCAAATCCACTTGCAAAATGAAGTCGGACAACATGTTGGACAATGTGAACGCTAACGATATCGGTCTGTCAGACGACTCCCATCCGACCAAGTCCATTAGATATGTCGGATCGTGTGTACCCCCCTATTTGAGTTTGTTAATGTAGCAATATTCATCAGCCACCCGTTATTTCCTTAGTGGAGTTCAGTTCTAGTCACCCACCAAAAATATTTTATTGTTACGAGTATGTAGTTGCCTCTTTGAAATAAAAAAAAACTAATGTATGTCTAGTCGTCATACACTCAATATAAATACAATTTAATAAAAAAAAAAAATTAAATATTTTATAGCAATTTTACTGACAAATTGTAATAATTTTATTATTTCCTTCTTTCAGCATTAGACCCCTAACGACTTTCATCACAGGCTCAATAAAAAAAAAAAAAAAAAAACAACAAGCTTTTTAAATCCCATGTGCTGGTAAGTAAAAGAATTAATATGCCACAAATCTGTCTTTTAAAAAAAAATAATAAAAATCCGTATTTCGTAAGCATTTGTCTTAACAGAATCCATTAATTCGTTATGGATTAATGAAATCTTTTGACTGGCACTAATCCATCAAGAATTCCACGTTTTTGTCTCCACATTTCCAAATAGAAAATATATACGACTAATATTGTTGACTTTTACTACTTCGTCCTTTAATAATAAAAAAAAAAAAAAACACATACATCAATGGGAAATCTATAAATATGTCATGAAATGATGTTGTACTTCCAAATCGTGTAAACGCTTTTTAGATTTATTAATTTAACTTTAATTTCATTTTTATTTTTATTTTATATTGCGAAAGGCCCCCAATTAATTTACGAGCTTAACAAAATAGATTAACGTGTCACTTACGTGCTGATGTATTTACGGCTCTTTACGAAGATACATTAGGGTGATCGCTGATGGATGTAAACGTCAATATCTGCGGCTATTTCCGTATCAAAGAGTGTATTCTAATTTGGTAACATAAACTTTTCTGCACGCACCCAATTTTTTTCCACATTGATCCAGCCTACATTTTGGTGGATAATACATAAAAAAATAAAATAATAATTAAAATAATAACTCCATCCGGCCGGATGTGGAACGCCAACTTGTCAGTTGTTGTGACTTCTTTTTGTTGTGAAATTTTATAGGTGCGCTTGGAAGACAAACGGTGGCACGGGCAGCGTTGAAAAATTACGAAATGCATGTTCTTCTGCACACCATAAACAGGTGATTAGCATTTAATTGAAAAACGTGTGCGTGGGTAGTCAGATTGCTGCAACTATTTACGCAATTCAAGCGGGCATTGTTAATTGACATTTTGGGTGGTCGCGTTTATCGTGTTTAGGCAGCACTTTCAGTAGCTCATAAACAAACATCAGACAGATTGGGTGATAGCCGACATCTAGTTGATGAATGAGTAACGACATAACGTTCATTTAACTGTATATTTGGCGGCATTATTGAACTGTCAAACAGAATGCTGTGATTACTCGGACGGATGACTTGATTATATTCATACAAAAATATTACCGTAATGGATAAAAAAAGTGACCACCCTGTAATTTTCCGAAACCTTTTAAAGACAGATGCCAAGTAAAAACTAACTTAAAATGGAACGGTACACGCTTCAACGAATTCTCAAAATTCAATTCAAGAATTTTACCGAAAAATCATTACTAGCGATAGGGCACTTTTGGGACCTCTCGAGAAGCCTCCACAGCGAGTTACTGTTTGGTGCGGTTTTTGAGCAGTAGGCATCTTTGGGCTTTATTTTCTGGAAAATGCAGCGGGAGCGGCTGTGACCGTGCATAGATTGCGCTATCGAACTATGATCAATGAGTTCTTATGACCGTTTGCCTAATTTATATTCTAATTCTTCTTTTTCCAAAACAAGGAAAGGATTACATGTCACAATCATATGCTTTTTAACCCTAGAAACATAATCATATTTTTATGTACGTTAAGGATAATCATACGCAAATTTTACGTCTTCTTTAAAATCGGCTATATTTACTATTTTATTTATAAATATGAATGTCTAAAAAAAAACTGTAAGATAAGTTTTTATATTTATAATTGAAACATATTTATTTTTTATTGGAATTTTATTTATTTTTTATATAAAAAAGCAAACTAAAAGATCATTCAAGATCACCAAAAAAACAAAGTATTTTCTTCGGACTTCAAAAAATAATAAGTTTGTACTTTAACACATTTTTTACTTTAAATTTAGGTTTAAGGTATACATATGTATACTTTTTCCATAAAATAACAAAAAACAAAATAAAAAAATAAAATTATATGCAGTTGGAGCAAACGTCTTCGCGACGTATACCATAGCAATATCTCAATTTTAACGTGACTTACCTTAATGAAACGACCACCCCATGCAAGCTCTGAACGACAAATGAGAATTCTTAAAGGTACATTCCGATCTACGCATCGGCTTAAGCGATACAAGATACAACTAATAATTCCAAGAGCACACGTCAAATTGACGTAGATTATGCTTCTAGGGTTAAGGTTGTCGAATAAAAATGATTTGCGACTCAGTGTTGCCGTTTCTCCTGTTATAAAAGGAGTCTACTCTTATTTAGCTCCGAAAAAGATTATCTGTTCGCATTCCTGTTAGTTTACTTTTTTTTATTAAAAACAAAAATCCAAATGGAACGCTTATATATATATAAAAACAAATTTGCAACAAATGACCCACGGTGTTATTGTTTTGTATTGTATTTGGAAGGGGGTTGTCTCCTGAGAGACAACAAGCACGTAGACCTGTAGGCCCATTGTACTTTGGTGAAGTACCATCCCATTCGCTGAATTAGAGATTTGTTGCTGAGCTATATGTCGATCTAAATCTGCCCGTCGCTTTCGCAAAGCGAAGCAATAGGGCAAGATTGAGCTCCAGTAGATCAACGTCCCGTAGGACGTAGCTGCCTAAAGTGGCCTTTCTGATTCGAGCAAAGGCCGGACACTCGCTAATGAAGTGCTCAGCCGTCTCATCTTCTTCCAGGCACATCTCGCAGAGGCCCGAGCTTCTGATTCCAATTTTGTTCAGGTGCTCGTTTAAGGGAGTGAACCCAGTGACCAGTCCTGTGAGGATTTTGAGGTCATTTCTACGAAGGTGTAACAGAAACTTAGTTCTGTTTGCCCTGGGCGCGTCTACTAACATTTTGGCCTGTCGGCATGACCTAAGTTCGTGCCAATGGTTGTAATGCTGTAGTCGCAGCAGTTCAAGAAGCTTGTAAAACCCACGGTGTTAACCCATAACAATAAAATTCCCGGTTGTTGATTGGCACTTTAAATCTACAATGGGCATGCTCCGTTTTTTAGTGATTAAACTTTTAGTCAACTCCTATCAAACGGAACGGCAAACTGACTTACTATTTAGACAGAATTTTCTTGACTTAAAATCCAGTCCACAAATTCAATAAAAGTTGACGAAATGTTTAGTCAATTTGAAGCCTATCGACCAATCAGAGGCGGTTGACTAACTAATGACTAAAAAACTGAACAGTGGTTTTGGCATTGAAATTTCGCCTTTAGTATTTTCGTGGTTTTTAGGTTTTTTAAGTACTCTGTTACTTTGGTAAGTCCAACAGAAGATGTCCTGTTTTTTCACATTTTCGCGGTGACAACACAATCACTGAAGACCAGCTTGTATACAGAGAATGAACGTTGGATGTCGATAGAAGTCATTGGCGAATACTTGAACGGGGAGATATTTTGAACGATAGTTTCCTGGCACAAAGTGTCGAAACTGATAGATTCGATTATAATAGAATCTCTGCTACACCCATCGAATGTAAAGCTGATTTTGAGGTGAATACCGAGAGTGAGGTTCTAGACATCACAAAATCGATGAAGTCGAATGCTATAGGAGAAGACGGTGTTCCGATAATGTTTGTAAAATTAATTTTGCCTCAAATATTAAGTCACCTAACGCATTTAATTAACTCGTGTATTATGAGCTCAGCTTCTAAAATGCTTCTATTGCTAGTGACTATAGACCTATTAGCATTTTACCTTGTCTATCCAAGGTCTTTGAGAGAGTCTTAGCAAAGCAAATACAGAACCATATTTTTTCGAATTCTTAGCTGAGCCCGCTTCAGTCGGGTTTTAGAAAAAGCCATAGCTGCTCATCTGCAATGGTCAATATCGTAGATGATATCAGACAGGAATTTGATAAAGGTTTCTTAACATTGCTATGCCTTCTGGATTTCTCAAAGGCCTTTGATAAGGTGAACCATGCTGTTCTCTGCTGGAAAATGCAAAACTTATTCGGTTTTAGCGAAATAGCCACAAAACTTATAAGAAGTTTCTTGTGTGACAGATCACAGAGAGTTGTCATTAATAACAAATGGTTGGCTCTAAAGTCCCTTAAACAAGGCGTTTCTCAGGGATCAATCTTGGGTCCCATCTTATTTTGCCTGTTCATTAATGACCTGCCTTCTATGTGTAAGCATGTTTCCATTTACCTTTACGCGGATGATGTTCAGCTTTACTTATCAAAGCCATTTAATAATATAAATGAGCAGGTTGCATACCTTAACGAAGATTTAAATGCTTAATCCCACAAAATGCCAAGCAATTCCGATCTCCCATAGGTCATTCCATCTTAATCTTATACCGGATATATGGTTAAATGACACTTATGTAAATGAAACTGGTAGAGTCTGCTTCTAGCCTTGGGTTTGTTCTAAATCGAAATTTGTCTTGCTATAATCATATAAACCTTGTAGTAGGTCGAATACATATATGGTTGCTTACGCAAACTTTGGATGTCGGCTAATTTCACTCCTTTACAGACTCGTCAAAGACTAGTACGAAAACTCATTATTCCTTTAATAACGTACTCTGAAGTGGCTTATAAAAGCTTTGATTTAATATCGTTTCATAAGCTGCAAGTAGCTTTTAATGATGATCTTGGATATGTATATGCACTTCGTAGATTCGACAGAATTTCAGTGTACTCTACAAGGTTTCTGGGCTGCTCACTGCTTAGGTATATGGATTTCAGGAACTTGATATTTCTACATAAAATTATATTTTGTAAGTCACCACCATATTTATTTTCTAAAATAGAGTTTTCACATTTTCAAAGAACATTTACTTTCAGTATCTGAATTCGTCTCGCCTATTTTTTGTTCATGCTATCTATCCGGCTATGGAATTCTTTACCTTTGCATATCAAGGGTATCTCAAACGCCACCAATTTCAAAATTGTACTCTTTGACCATTTTACAGCGCAGCAGTAGGAAATTTCTTTCCTTCTTTACCTACTTTCATATCCTTCTCTCTACTATCATTTCTTTCTCCCTTCTTTCTCTTTCTCTAGTTTTAATTTATTATGTTAATTAATCTAAAATCTTAAATTGTTTAATTTCAACATTACGCTCTTAGTATTATAAAAGACTAAGTCTTAATGCACAATCCTTTTTTTTTTTAAATAAATAAATTGAATTGAAATTAAATTTCCCGCAGAGAGTTCTGGATGTGCTAATTGTCGCTGATCTTGCCATCGTACAACACATCTCATATTTCTTTGCTGGTTTCGTAGCCGACATTACGTGCGTGGACGGCTTTCAGCCTGTCTAGGAGTTTTTTGTGACAAATCGTTCGATATACAAACAAATCTGAAGCTGGCGACAAATCGAAGCATACTGAATAAAGCCAAGTGTTGTCGAATTGGTTAAAAATAGACTTTTTCAGACTGACAGTCGGTGAAATGTGCTATTACTGGAAAACAGCTAAATATGCATGCACGTGCATAAATCGCTACTATCGGCAAAATCTGCATGCTTGCTGCTTGAGCAGATTTTACGAGGTCTAGTGATAACTCGTAATGGTGAATTAAAATAATCGCGGAGATCGTGCGATTTTTTTTCTTTGGGGCCATGTGATAAAGAAAGGCGTATGCCAACGCTCCCCAATTAATTGAATCATTCAGAACTCACATCCGTATACCGTTGTCGATGAAGTAAAGCCACAAGTGTTCGCAAATGTGATGGAAAAGAATTACCATTACCAATCACAGAGCAGTTGCTTCTTTTATTTGACATTTCAGCGGATTTGACGTTTCAAGAACCAACAAAAAAAAAACGATATTTTCAGAACTTTTTAGCAACAAAAAGTGAAATGTACAATTGCACTTAAAAAATCGCTCGAAACCAAGTTAAATAGGGGCACTCATCCAATTAGTTCTCCGTATTCGCCATGATAAGCCCATAACATTGATTTTTATATATGTATATAAAAAAAAAACAAGATTATGTAATTTCTATAAATAATTTCGTAATATACTGCACCTGATTCTCACTTAAGCTGATAGGTAGGCAAGGCCAACGCTCATTTTATTCCCATAAATCTCCCTACTATAAAATTCTCTCATTATATTTCAATTAAAGATAATTTAATTTGCACGTTAAATTTCATTTTGAAATTACATTCCAACAGAGGGGGAGGACCATCGTGCCAACTGCTCCAGCAAAGCCGACAATTAATTAACGCTGAACGCATTACATATTTTTTAAAACTTTTTCATTTTGTAAATACTTTTATATTTAATAAAAAAAAAAAAAAAACGAAACAAATACCAAATAACAGCTAAATCAGTGACCAGAGTAATTTCCATAATTCAACATTACCCACCCACCGACACCGTAATCGTTGTCAACCGGCAATGGCCGCCAGCAGAAATATTAATTAATTATTCCGCTAAAGTGATTACCAACTCAACTGGCATTAGTGTAGCGCGTTTTAATTTATTCCAACACCGCGGCGATTTAGTCCTTTTTTCAACAATTAACCAACCAACTCAACCAACACGAAGCAATCTTTTGCTGTTTGCCAACTGAACTGTCATCGCCATTATTGGTGGGCGGGTAAAATAGTTCAAGCGCTCTATGGAAGTTCACTCACTCGACTGGTAGATGGACGATCAAAGTTTTGTACCGTTCACAGCTAGATGCGGGCTCTGGGTCTGGACAGAGATAAAACGAAATCTACTGCAGTGGAGTAGGAGCTGTTGTCAGTGCCATGCCAACTCTAATTCGCTTGCCAGAGTTTTAAATTCAAATCGAACGACACATTTGATTTGACAGCTTTTCAAAAATGAATTTTAAATTAACACATTTCTGCAAAACGAACGCATTTGTTGCAGGAAAACATTAAAAATATTATCCGAAAACTAAATGGAAGAATTAAACGGCTATGTGTGAAACCCGATGGGTTGACAATCATGACGGATTATTAAGGGTCAAAGAAATTTTTGAAGGCATACTCATAGCGGATACCTTGGATGTGTTGAGTATTGATAAGGAGTCTGAGACCTCACCTAAAGCTTCTTGTTTTTTAAAACCAGTTTCGTACAGTGATTTTTTTATAAGCTTGTGCTGCTTAAGCATTTTGTTTCCGTACACACTACCATTGTGTAAAATTTTGCGTCAACTCTGGACCACGTAAAGCTAGTTTTAAATACATTTCGAAAAATGTAAGTTTAGAGTTTAAAGATATTTTTGAGACCTCGCAAGGCCTTTTAAGTATTGTGGATGAAACTGAAACCTTGAAAATACCATACGAATAGTATCAGGGCAATAGCATAGGGCCAATGTAAACGCGTCTGATCCTGAAAACTTTTATAGGATAGTTGTTATGTTTCTTCTTTTAGACGACTTCATAACTCAGCTCGAAACGCGGTTCGAGGACCATAAGACCGTTCTATCATCATTATATATTTTGATCTCGTCAATACTTGGCGAAAGCAAGACAAAATTTAACGAAGAAAATTTTAAATTTTAGGAAAGATTTTTGGATTGGGATACATTGAAGGCTGAGTTTCTACTGTGGTAGACAAATGTCATGAACAACCAGAGGCACAGCGTTCAAAGAACTCCATAACAGCTTTAGGAGACTGCAGTAAAGATCTTTTTCCCAAAAACTTTTTTAAGAATCTCTACCGGTGAAGATCGACTTACTGGTTTAGCCTTAATGTCAATTCATCGGGAAATAGAAATAAATACTGACGAATTAGTTGATGTATTTACAGCAAAGCAGGCCAGGCGATTAAATTTAGTTTTATAAAATAATTCTTTACTTTGTTATTTTTTTTTTTTATTTATCTAAGCAAATCAATAACAATAGGCGTGTTTTTTTGAAACGTAGCTAGCCAGTCGTTCATTAAAACGATTCCCAGCCAGTCGAACCCAGCTGACTTACCTCCAAGTTGGTGTGTGTGATTTCGGTCATATGTGTGTGATTTCGATCAGCTGTTAAGTCTGAACTGTCAAAGTATTCGGCATTCAACCAAATCGGTTTTTTTGTTATTTTTTGTGAAAACAATTAATTTCGGTAATTTATTCAATGGATAATTTACATAAAGTGATATGAAATCATAATATAGTAGATTATTTCTGTGAAACATCATTTAGTAATTGAAATTATATAATTTTCGTACACGGCAGTCTGTCAAATGTTCTACAAATCGCTTTAAGCGCCACCTTACCATGAGATATCGCAACATTCCTAGCCAGCTGCTTTTGGCTGGGGATAAAATCAATAGTTGTAGGCAGCTGGTTGTTGTATTTGTTTTACGTGTGAAATTTGACTTTGCTAGCAACTACTGGCTAGCTACGTGAGCACATACTCACTTTTGGAATCATAAAAAAAACGGCTATACTCACTTCTATACCCACTTTTTGTACAGCTGTTTTGTGATTTTCAAATTGTCACATTTCTATAAATTCTTGACATATGCTTGTCAAATTAAATTGTTTATCTATGTTTTCCAACGTTTTGATGGTCAATAGTTTGAAAATATAGATGCATATGTATTTAATTAATATATTAATATCAAATGTTCAAATATTTAATATGAGTTTCAAATATTTACATTTTTGACTTTTGTTTCAAATTTTTTGCTTGATATCTAAGGAGGCTATGTTCATAAGCACACACCTTTTTTTGTTTTATATTTTACTGACAATAAATTGGTTAAGGGATTTATGATTAAAAAAGCTACTACGGAGAACTATTCATTGGTCCATGCTATAAAAAAACATATGGGAGGGTGGGTCTATATTCAACACTCATGGAGCTATGCACATGGGGTTTAAAAAAGTTCATTCAGAGAAGTAGGTAGGTACCAATAATTATTCAATTTTAAATTCTGGTTTATTAAACCCAGAGCAACCAAAAGGGGGGCCGTGCGATAGACAGTTGATCAATGTTTATCACAGCTGCCCATGACTGCTACCATTCCAGCTTTCATTTTCGAGTTATTGGTTTTCAAACACAATTTTTTTTACATTTTTTTTAATCAATTCAATTGAAAATCGCATTTATCTCGGGAAAGTGTGTTAAATTTTTTTTTTTTTTTTTCTTATTTTGGTGCGCTATAATGTTACCTACAAATTCACCATACAAAGGGCTTATAGTTTTGCATGTATAAAGGTATTATTATAATTTTTTTTAGGCTTTCAATTCAAGACAGCACGAAAAAATATTTTTTATCAAATGCTATGAATCTGACCATTATTTCCCAACAAAATAATTTCATATTTATAAAATAAATGTATTTTAACAAATCAGAAAAAGCACTGCATTTACCAACTTCATTTAAGAAAAAGGAAAACTTACGGACACATCCAATTACAAATGCCAAAAAAGAAATTTTCCTCCAACCTTTACCGATTTCAGCGCCATTGGTATTCAGAGTCTGAAACTGCTGTACCAAGTAAAGCGTTTACTTGGAGAATTTTACCTAGTGTTATAGCAAGCGAATTTGTTTTTGTAGTGCGGGTAAATTGAAAAGTGAGTATGTACTCACTTAATAAAAAACACGGCTATAGTCTTATAAAGTATTGCTATCCATTGGGTTGACCCCCGAAATATTTGTCTAGCTACGGCCTTTCCTGTCAGAGCAGCTCTTCAAATCCATCCGCTAGTTCTGCTTTGATAGTCTATAAATTCGATACATCAGGGGTTCCCAAACTTTTTCAGTTCGCGGCGCACTTACAGGTATAGTATTTTGGTACGGCGCCCTAGTCGAAATATGTGTGCAATGGCACTAGGCACAGAAAATGAAAATGGAATAGGAACAACCACAATCTGAGACTCAGATACTAAGTACATACATATATATTTACCTATGTATATTAGAAAAGTAGAAATACAAAAAAAAAAAAAATTACCACCGTGGTAAGTTAATCAATTTCACGCGTGAGATTCACACATTTTTTCAAAGCGCGGAATAAGGCGCCACCCTCATTTCATTGATCTTTGAGCGATAATTGCTCTTTATTACAGCTACAGCTGAAAATCCGGCTTCGCATAAATAGGAGGTAGCAAAGGGAATTAAAATCCTTAAAGCTTTTGAACTTAAAGTTGGATATTCATTTTCACCGTTATCTAAAACTCCACCAAATCGGAACAATGGAATTTTGCTTTAAGGCTGTTGTCGCAAGAGAGTTCAATGAGACTCTCTTCTTCTTGCGAAGTGAACTCTGCTGGAGCTTTAACTTGGAAAAGGGACAGCAAGTCTTGTGAGAAAACGAGCTCATTAGAGGCCGCATATTATACAATTCCGGGAAACAATCTGGACCTAGTTTGAAGATGCGCATGTTATTCCAGAGACAAATTCAAGGCATTCAGTTTGTCAAATATATCGCAAATATATGCTGGTCTTATCAAAAACCCTAATTCGGCAAAGTATTATATCTGGAGTTTGCATGACCTTCCTCTTGCAAAAAAGTGTGAATTGCTTGATATAACTTCAATACACGGGATATGACAGTTCCACGTGAAAGCCATCGTGAACTGCAGCAGGGCCGTGTGTTCAACTCCCATGTCCATTTGAAATATATTGCTTCTTGCTTCTTTAATAAAAAAAAACCATTTTGCGACTGCCTTTTTACGAAAACATAAAGTATAATTGCTTCTTGACTTGACTTATGACAAATTTATTAAAATCGAAGTTTCCTTTTATAGTGTCCTAAGTAGCGCTGTCAAAATCGTATTTCTATAACCAGTCAATCAAAAACTTCGTTTCTTTCTTCGTTTCTAGAGTCCATTGATGATATGACTCTGATTTATGGAAAGTATTTTTAGGTAAATTATTTTGTCATAGTCAATATTAAAAAATTATAAAATTTTTAATGCAGCATTCTGTCTTCGACAACGGCGCCCCTGTTTACCCTTCACGGCGCACCAGGGCGCCGCGGCGCACACTTTGGGAACCCCTGCGATACATGATTAAGCGTGGCAATCCCGTTAGAACACTTCAAAATAACTAATTTTTTAACAGTGTTGTTAAAGGTGATAAAATAATTGAATCATTTTGAAGTTGTAACATCATTTTATTCGAACTATGAAAATATAAAAACACACGGTTCGGACACGAACCATTTCTCAGCGACTAAGAGCGCCATCTATTTGTTCGAGCATGCATTTTAAAGCTTGAAGCTTTCTCTACAATC
Source organism: Brachyopa scutellaris (assembly GCA_949775065.1). Classification (NCBI taxonomy): domain Eukaryota; kingdom Metazoa; phylum Arthropoda; class Insecta; order Diptera; family Syrphidae; genus Brachyopa; species Brachyopa scutellaris. The sequence continues at coordinate 34,426,109 of OX459113.1, read as the reverse complement.
AGTCAAAATTTCAAGACATTTAGTCCAGAAAACATTTTCATTTAACGTTAAAATAATTTTAACATGAAACAAAGAGTGGTCATTAAATTCCACGCAAAACTTGGTAAAATGCATCAGAAACATTCTGATCTATACAACAAGTGTACCGTGATGATTGTTTGAGTAGAACAGTTGTTTTCGAGTAGCATAATTGATTTTTGGTCGGCAGAGAGAGACACGAATAGTTCCTTTAAAAATCAAGACAATGCTCATCAGTCATCACAGTCTTCGATAGCAAATTAATTACCCACAAAGAATTCGTTCCAATTGGTCAAACAGTTACTGCAGCATATTATCTTGAAGTTTTGAAGCGTTTGATGGACAGAATCCATCGTATTCGACCCGAATATCGCGATGAAGAAAGTTGGTTTCTATTGGACGGGAATGCACCGAGTCACAGAGCACTCATTGTTCGTCAATTTTTGGTTTGAAATCAAGTGTGTGTGTTAAATTATCCGCCGTATTCACCTGATTTAGTACGGCGCAACTTCTCTAGGTTCCCGAAATTGAAATTGAAAGGATGCTTTTTTGACGACATTCCGACCATTTTTTTTTTTTTATAATCTTCACACGCTAAAGGTGATATGAATACTCTTATAATGTTTACACACAGCGCGAGCACATGAAGGAGAAGAACGAGAGACAGACAGAACGACGTAGTGACAGGAAACTCATGTTAGGTTTCAACTAACTCTATGGATGGTGTCCAGGATAACTGGAGAGTTGTGTATTATTGAAAGTTATACCATTGCTTATGATTCACAGAAGTTTCATTCCAGATGTTTCCCATTATTAGTTTGTGCGATCAATTTCTTCAGCCATAACACCATCCTACTGCCAGTGTTATGCTTTCGCAGTAGGTTTTTGATATTAGCTTCTGAAACTATTTAACTTATTTTTTATTTCTCGAGAAATAAATGTTTCGGCAACATCTGGATTTGAACCGTGAACCTTCACGTCCACCAAAGCAGCTTCGACACGGGCACTGGAGGCAATTCACAAATCACTATTGAATCACTGTTACAAGTGTATTGAATCGGGAGAAGAATATTTCGAACAAAATGCTATGTAAATGTTATGTTTTCTAGATAGCCCGTCCGGCTCTGTGTATGTACATATGCCGGAGGGAGTCAAAATCAAAAGCTGACGGAAATGGAGTGATTCTATATATATAATAGTACTCTGACATCAAAAATTCAATACCTCGACTACGCTGATGACCTTTATCTACTTGCTATGCAGGAGACGGAAGCAAACATCATTGGAGTGAAGATTAATTCCACTAAGCCTTTAATCATCAGCCTACCCACCACGTAGGGCAGCCAGTGGAGCGGGTAGAATGTTTCTAATACTACCGAGGAAGTAACGTCTCTAATTAAGGCGAAGCCGAACTAGATATAACTAGTCAGTAGTCACCTGGATAAATAAGGCAAAATCTTCGTTTGGTATGCAGTTCAAACTATGGAGATACAATACTATCAGCTTAAAGACCACGAAACATATTAAAGATCTTTTGTTCAAACTTAATTTCCAATTTAGAGCTTCACGAGAGAAATAGTCAGAGTCCTAAAGGAACTTAAATTGAAAGACGAAGGTGGCAGTGGATTAGGTTAGGTTAGGTTAGGTAAGCGGGCTGATAAAATTAGTTAAATCCTCATCACACTTAGGTTCATATGAACCCATTGTGATACCCATTGTTTTTTTCCACCCGTCATATCAGTGGCTTGATTCCAACCATCCGGACCTCCTGACAAACTTGAGCGGACCTGACGGTGAACGGTCAGATAGCTCATCAATATGTTCAAAGAAAAATTCTCCTAGGGTTCTATTTCTTAGTTGGCAGAGGTTAGGACAGTGACAGAAGAAATGGGTTGTGTCCTCATGAGCCTCCTCGTCACCGGATCCTCTGCATAAGTCATCATCATTGAGCCGTTAGTTTTTCGTGTGATATCTTAGCATATTGTGGCCAGTTAACACTCCTATCAGTATTGACAGGGATTTCCTATCTTTTTGTAGAAGTTTTTTGGGTTTACTTTCATCGTACGCTGGCCACATCCTTCTTGATATTTTACAGCTAGTTAGTGATTTCCACCTGCTATTAGCTTCAGATAGTGTTTTGTGTTCGATTTTGGCCGTGTTATCTGCCTGCTCTATGTCCAGGGCTGAGCCCTTTCTGGCCAATTCATCCGCGGCTTCATTGCCTGGTATCCCGCTGTGGCAAGGGACCCAGCAGAGTTTTACGTTGTGCTGCGTGCCAAGAACCTTAAGCTCTTCGCGGCAACATTGCACAAGCCTAGATATTCTTTGACACCAATTGGACAGCGTTTGTCACTGCTAGAACCTCAGCTAGGAAAACGCTGTGGTTTGGGAGTCGTGTGGAGCTGTTAATTCTTAGGTGTTCCGAGAATATATATATATATCCATTTTTGACCCATCAGTGTAGATGGACCTAGACTCGTTTGATACTTCGTTGTTCTCCCATTGTTCTCTACTTAATAAGGCCCACGAGAAGGGTTTATCGAAATCTAAGTATGGGACAGTGTAGTCCGAGTTGACGTTACCATTGAGATAGTTGCTAAGTATCTTGGTGTGCCAGTCTACAGTATTTTGACTGGCTTATTCTGAGAGCGCTGTGGATTAGACATCTACATCACCATTCCTTGTTAACAGAACCCGTTAACTTTTTCTTGGCAGAAAACGTACTGTCAGTCTGTTCCGTTTTAATCAAGCTTAAAGAACCTAAAGACTTAATTTTAATGCTGTTCCTGAGAGCATTTTGTCAAAATTGTTGCTTTTACCATATGGTGAAACCGTATTAAGGGAAACACCAAAAAACCCAATGTCCTCTAGTTGTCCCACTGAAATACAATGACACTACTGACTTTAACCACGGAACCAAAAGTTTCTCTATAAAGGGCAACTTTTCGCCGATGCGATGTGCCGAACCACCGAGGAATGCGGATCAGCATAAAAGGAAATAAAAGTCCACAACTGGAAATGGAAATGCACAAAAGCAAAAGATACAAAGAAAATCTCATTAAAGAAAACAGAAAAAAAGTGAATACTGTGGGAACTTGAGAAGAGCGCCATTAAGAGTGCAAAATGCATACCAAACTGAAACCACCCATCTGATGAAACAGGCGCCCGACACTGCACCATATGAGGCAACACCAAGAGTAATTGGTGTTTGGTTTGGTAACAGCTTTAGTCCTCAAGTCAACTTTTGCCACCGTCAACAGTGGCTGGTGAGGATGGAGTGCAGGGTGCAAAGTGCGAACTGCGGGAGGCTCACCATCAATTTACTGACGCCGTCGTCGTTGCCGTCGCGTCGTGTTGGTGTCCTACTCTCCAATTGTTCCATACATTGCTCACAATGACAATGGCAAATCTTCGGTTGGCGGCTCGAAGAAGTCGTCTCATGTCTTGTGCCCTGGCATTCCCCTGTTATCCGCTGTCGTGATTCCTGACTGAAGTGTGCAAATTGTCTGTTTTTTTTTTTTTTTTTTTTTTGTATGAGACAACTAACACTGACAACCTCGGCAACGAGTACGAGTATGTATGGCGATGTGCTGTCTGTGTGCCAGGCGGTTCCACTAGATTGTTGCGGGTGCCTGTCACCGCTTTTCACGTAATTGCTATCAAATATGTGACACACCACTACGAGTGTATAAACATTAATTCCAGCTCCACCTTACTTGGGCATTAAAATGAGCGACTTTTGTTACGTTGGCATTGTTATACATTTTGTTTTTTATTTACGAGTGGATATTTGCAATGGAATAAATGCATGCATGCTAGATTGAGGCATTCACTTTCACTTTGAAAGGCTTGTTGAGTGTAGAGATTGATGCATAACGGGAAATATGAGCATAATGCGTTTCATCATCAGCAGAAGCAGCATCGCTGATGTAATGTTACTTTAAGGATTTTTTTTTGTTTGTTTTGTGACTTTCATTTGTTTAAAGTGACAACATGGAAGCCATCTTGAAAGTTCTCTTTCCAGCAAATTTCGACGAAAATGAGTTTCAAATTATGTTAAACGAAATTAAACAAACCTATAAAACAAACAGTGCCTAAGAACATTAAATACATTGGCGCAAGTTCATAGTCAGCCCATGTATAGTGCCTAGAGCCGACTTTAGTTAAAGCCGCCTATCCGCCCTGTTCTTCATTTCGAGTGAAAGTGAATTGAAATCGAATTTGGAAGTCACTCCGCATGAAATTCAGTGTTCTGCATTCCGAGTGAATTCGAATTTTTGGAATCTACTTCGAACTCATCTTTTTGAAATCAGTTCAAAATCATCTAAGCGGGTACATACAGCTATGTGCAAAAAAATAGCACCAGCAGTCTTTGACATAGAAATTTTTTAAAAAAAAGTGGAATAATTGAAGTTTGTGAATTTTTACTTTTCTTACCATAAAAAATAATGAATAATAATGTTAACTTAAAAAAAAGCTGTATTTAAAAACAAAAAAATCATCCAAATCAGTTGTGCAAAATAATAGCACCAATGGTAAGAGCTTGACATAATTGTAAAACAGTTAAACAAATTCAAAAACCAAGATAAACACATTTTTGTATTTTGTTTTGTTGCCCTTATTCTCAGGAACGGCGGCGCAACGTCGAGGTATTGAATCTTGTTTGACGTCTGTCTAAAGATGTTCGATTGGATTCAGGTCCGGAGATTGAGCCGGCCATTCCATAACTTCAATCGAATTATTTGCAAACCAATTTTTAGCTAATATGCTCAAATGTTTTGGATCGTTGTCCTGTTGCAAGACCCATTTGAGAAGTAAGGCAGCATTAATTCTTTCACTATGCTGTTTGATCCAATGTATTGGTCCAGTGCCATAATATGAAAAACAACCGCACAAATGGAGTTTTGTGCCACCGTGTTTTATGGTCTTAAGCGTGTACTGGGGCTTAAATTCCTCTCTTTTTGGTCTTCGAACAAGTGTTCTGCAACCATGAGTCCCAAATAAAACAATTTTGGACTTGTCGGTCCAAAGAATATTTCTCCATTTTGAGATGGGCCAGTCTCGATGCTCTTGAACAAATTTCTTTCGATTTTCTCTATATCGTTGCTTGTGTAACGGTACTTTCCGTGGACTTCTAGCGGTTTATTTTTAATAAGCGTTCTTTTTATGGTTCAAGCATCTTGAAGATTTAAATTCTACTTTATTTGAGTTAAAGTTATGAAAGGATTTTTTTTCACTAATCTAACGATGTTTCTTGCATCACTTGCAGTCATTTTTTTCTTTTTTCCTTTCGTTTTTTCTTTTACCACAAATATTTTAGCATTTATGATCATTTTGTTAGAGCATCCAACCACTTCTCTTATGAATTTATAACTTTTTCCTTCGGAAATCAATATTTTTATAAACAAACGCTTCTCTTCCGTCCAATGTTTGCTACGACCCACCTCAACTTAAAAAAAGGATTAAAATAAGATTTAAATTTGAACCAATACGCTTTAGTTATCTTACGCTTGACTGACCTTTATTTTATACTCCTTTGCTAAATTCAAATTACAACTTATCACTTGAGTGTTGCACAGCGGAATGAACTGGTGCTATTATATTAAAAAGGATTTTCTTCAGTAAAGAACCACAGTTTTTAATTTCATTCAATTAGGGAAAGTCCAACAGATGTTTTACAACCGATTTTCGGTGCAAGCAACGGGCAATAAAAAAACGGTAGATAAGTTGAGTAACTAATTGAGCATGGTGCTATTTTATTGCACATAGCTGTACGTCCAGAATTTTAAAAAAAAATTGCTACTTTTTGTTCTACAGATTATTATTCTCTGTAGTTTTAAGCGTATTTATGTTAAAGCCGATTGTAAACATTCCCCATTGATCCAAAGTTATTATAGAAAATGTGACGGCCCGACAAGAGCCCGAATCGCGCAGGTGGCCTTTGTTTGAGGCAGTCCTTCAGTCTGTCAGTTCTTTTGTTATCCTAAGGTATGTAATGTATAGGGACATTTATAAAGCATGGGGAGATTATATTTAGGTTTCTGAAGTGAAGGTTAGTTGTATTTGATCGTTCAAAGTGAGCTGCACGTGACCTCGAGCGAAATGCACTTAAGACTTTTAACGCGTTTTTCTCAAAACTAATTTTTCCAGCACGGTCTGCTTGATAACTCATTCAGTTTTTAGTATTTTTTGATGCATTTTTTTTTAAATATTCGAAATTGTTTTCTCTATAGTCTGTTGAGCCGGATTTTTGATATTTTGATTAAAAAATTGTATAAATATATAATTAAAGTGTGACATTTTTAACACAAAATTCACCTTTATTTAAAAACTTCCGTAAATTGCCAAATTTTTCGAATTTCAAAAAATCAGACAGACTATTACTACCAGCGTTGCCACGTGCCTTAGAATAAATGTAGCAAAAGTAGCAAAATCTCTCATTTTGAAAATTAGCCTAAGGTAGCAAAAACAAAACAAGAACGTTTGTAAGAGCAATGCATTTATTTTACAAGAACTGATACTTCTCGTCGTTTTCGTTCTAACACAAGTTGTGGAAGAGAATCCATATTGGACAGCGGAATATGGTTTTCGTCGCAAAACATGACCAGGCAATGCTCTTCGAAACTTCCATACTATCCATATTTTTTTTATTTGTTTATTTTTATTTTCCTCCACCTTAACTTTCGCTGTCTTATTACGAATCTGCATCAATTAACTTAAGTTGTTGAGCGATCTATAGCAATTTATAAGTACAATTTATCATCTTTCTGATCCAGTTTAAACTTAACAGGAGAAATGCAACAATTTTCCTGTTTGCTTCAGTCAACACAGTTGGCAGTGTACCAGTTTTTGAATTCTGACAGAATAAATAAACGGTGGAAGGCAACAGAAAGCAGAAAACTCAGCAAACAAAATTCACCCTCAAATGAATTAGCTTTGTTTACTGAGAAAAAAGGCAACTCAGAACAGCACAGATTTGTGAAAAATGTCAGATCAAGTCAGCATAGAAAATTACATACAGCCATATGTTTGTTGTCAAAAATGACAAATGCCTTGATGATTATTTTACTTAATGTTTTCCAAATTATTTATAGCATTTTACAGTAACTGATTGCCGTTTTTACGATTGAACTTCAATTTCTCCCATTTGGTAAACTTAAATCTCGTCGAAACACTTTTCACTTCAAATAAAACAATCAAATGTGCAACACAGCTGATTTTAATATTTCTTACAAATCTGTTCTACCTCAAGAGTAGGTGCAGAAAAGTTGTCCAGAACAGAGTCGTTGAACACAAAGGAGATCAGTCTCGGACAGAAACTTTTCTCATTGAACACAAAAACCTTGTATTTTTCTGCTCATCTCTGTACAGCATAGCTTTATTGAACAGAGAGCATTGTCAAACAGAAACAAAACATTTTGCAGGGAACTTCGAAAAAAGGCCAATGTGACTTCAAAAATAAATGTAGCAAAATGGGGGAAATTTTAAAATTAAAGTAGCAAAGTAGCAAATTGAAAAAAACTGAAAAATAATGTAGCACTTTTGCTACGAAAGTAGCATTGTGGCAACGCTGATAACTGCAACCTTACTTTTTTTACATTTTGCACATCCATCAAGGAGAAATTATACAGACCGTGGAGCAACTTTTTTTGCATAGTGCCTTGAAAAACGTGATTCATCACGAAATAATTGTTTTTATAAAGTTTAAATACCAATAAACAATGTGTATTTTTATTAATTTCTATTGTAATCCTTTCTAAAAACAGTTTTTCTTTTGGTGTGTTTTTGGATCTGCTGGACGTATAAGATTTTCAATTCCTTGCTTTTGCTTTGTGAAAGAATTATTTTAACAAAAATGGATTCTATTTTATTTTATATGGTTGGTCAAAACCGAGGCTAAAGGATGTTACCAAAGGTCAGTGTGAAAGGATTTTGATCCTGGCCTTGGTGGACCACAATCACCAAAGTTCTCGGCGAGATGTGAAACATTTTGCAATACAATTTGTGTTGCAGTGGACTAAACTGCAAAGTACGCAGATGGGAGAAGAAAAAATGTTCTTTTTTGAAAAATAAGGGATTTCGGGAATTGTAGACAGTGTTGCTAGCCACTTTAAGTTAAATTCCCTATCACAGACCTTAATATTCCCCTTTTTTCCCTTTCTTTGTGGTGGCATTCCCCATAGATATAATAAATTTTCAAAACGCGGTAGGTCCTTTTTGTTCCAAATATTGAAGAATGTATGTGATTTGAAAGATTTGTCAGTTTTCATATAAGTATGTATCTGCACAAAGAAATTCCCTGAGCTAAAATTCGCAGCAGCCTCTTTAACTTTCAAAAAGGGGAATTCCCCACCGAACTAGCAACACTGATTATAGATTGCTTGGATGTTATAAACATTCACTCACCCCTCAGAAGAACTATGTTTTATTTGGTTAATAAGAATTGTTAACTACAATTTCTTTTCTTTTCCGATCCAGTCACTCTTCAAGTATTGTACTAACTTGCTCCACAAATACGCTTTGCGCAATTTAACAAAACCGTTTGCAAAATCTGGATTTTCTTCTGATTTTTACGTTAAGAGAGTAATAACCTTCCCGATTCGAATTACGCTAGCAGCTTCCAGGCGGGGCGCCGCAATTAAAGCCATTAATTAGGCAATTACCCTATCGAAATTAGTAGATCGATGCCAGGAAAAACTCAATCGCTTGTGCAACCAGGCTAGAGTCACGTTTCTCTGGGTTTCAGGTTATAGCGCCATAGAAGAGAGCCGACGAACTTGCCAGGCTAGGGTATGCCGTTAGGAGCTCACTAACGGAAAAGTTTCATATTCCTATAGGTGCTGTTAAGGGTATATACTCTCACACTTCTTAACACTAGCTGGCCTTAGGTGTATCAGTCTTACTAACTGAGTTATATTCAGAAAAATATGGCCAAGTAACAATAGGTCAACAATAAACGAACTGCTACAAAAAACCCGCGTAGGGCACTGGCCAATAGGGGCCCATACAGCCAGACTAGCGATCGTTTACAACAGTAGCTGCAAGGATGAAAATGAAAAAGAGTCGCTTATTCACTTTCTGTGCAAATGACCAGCTGTAACGAGAGCCAGGTAACGCATACTGGGCAAACTCTTCTTCGACGATCCTAAAGAGATATCCGAGAAATATCTAATAATTACATCCGAATAAACGGTTCACCTGAGGTGGTATCAAAACGACACCTTTACGCGCTATTTTGATTTTCTTCCAGTAAAACCACCACTTCTACCTACCCCTAACTTTCACAATTAATGTAGTGGCTAGCTATTACAAGTCCCACAACTTTAGTCGGACGTTTTCTTCGCACAGGGATGCAATCTATTACTCCAATTACTTTTAGAAAGCCAGCAATTGTATAAAATGAGGAAGTAGCATTGCGATACACCTCGAAATGATATTTAGGACTCTGCACACTGTTGTTTGTGCAATTCCATGCAAGGCTCCTGAATGAACAAATGTGCAATAGTGATTGCCAGTAGATAAGGTCACCGTGAATCCAATTCAATGTCTTTAAATATTTCAAAATCTCGATCCTCCGAAAACAGTTTCAAAACAAAACACTTAACTTAAAGAAATGAAATCAAACAGCCGCTTATAACCGACTCTAGACATTTAAAAAGACGTTTGGCTTATTACATGCAGTTGGCTATAATTTTAAAGTCGACTATAAGTTTTTTTTAAGTTATGTACTATAGGTGAATAAATTCTTTTAATGGTAGCTTTATCGGACTGAATTTGCGCCATTAATATTAAGTTATTGCTTACAATATAAATGTTAACTGTCAAAGCGAATTCAGGAATGTTGCCAGCTGTCAAACCAAACTCGCAAACTTAAATGAAAACACTTTTTATGTGATTTTCCAAATGAGCTTATTTCGGTCTTAACGAAATTATATTTATTTATTTATTTATTTGTCACCAAAGATTACAGAAGCAGAAAACAAAAATACAAAAATTTATAAATATACATGTATATGAAAAATCAAAGTTAAAAACAGGGCAAACAATTATGACTGAAGACCATCAAGTAATATTCTTTTTATTGATGAAATCGATAGGTTAAAGTCAATTAAATGGACATTTACATTATACGAAATCATCAATCCATCAATTGAGGAAGAACGACCGTAGTTTGTACGAGAGTGTGTTACTCTAAAGAATCTAGAGCTTCGAAGATTGAGTGAAGGAACGTTTAAGTTGAGAAGGTCAAGAATTTCTGTAGACTCAATCTCACCTATTAAAACCCTATGAATAAAAACAACTCGTGCCACCGTTCTCCTCACCTCCAGTGATGCTAAATTAATTAATATTAACCTGGATAAATAAGTAGGTAAGTAATATGAGTTCTGCCAAGGAAGTCCCCTAAGAGCGAACCTAAGGAATCTTTTTTGAATTGATTCAATTCTAGATATATGAACTCTATACCAGACAACTGAGGCGTATTCTAATATGGAGCGCACAAATGCAACATATAACGATTTAAAGACATACACGTTAGAAAACTCACAAGCATAGCGCCTAAGCATTCGCCTTGTTTGTGATGCAATCAACGTGATTGTTGAAAGATAGCTTAGTATCTAATAACACACCCAAATCTTTGATTACATTAACACGAGGAATGACTACACCATCAAAAGAATATGTATTCATGAGAGGAGATCTACAACGAGCAAAGCTAATGACGGAACATTTACTAACATTTAAAGAGAGATAGTTTTTAGAGCACCACAGATTAAACTTTTGAAGATGAGAGTTTAAGAGGTGAAAACAATGCGGCTCACTGCCCGACGTATAAATCTTGAAGTCATCTGCAAACATTAACAAGGAGCATTCCGGGAGAAATTTTACAATATCATTTACAAACAAGATGAAAAGCAGGGGTCCGATATGACTGCCTTGAGGAACTCCAGAAGTGACAGACATTTTGTCAGAAATATTGTTACGAAACCTAACATGTTAGAATCTATTGCTGAGGAAAGAAGAGAGCCAATTTAAAAAGAAGATAGGAAAACCCAGTCTCGTAAGTTTGTAAAGCAAAATTTTATGGTCAACTCGATCGAAAGCTTTGCTAAAATCCGTATAAATAGCATCAACCTGGTTACCTTTACCAATCTCTGAAATCACAAAATTTGTGAACAATATAAGATTAGTTACAGTTGACCTTTTTTTTACAAAACCATGTTGATTATTGCAAATAAGGGATTTGCAAAAGAAGTTTAATCTTTCAGTGTTTAGCGAATCAAATAATTTAGGTAGAGAAGATTGCTTACAAATACCTCTATAATTCTTAATTTTATTTTTCCGACCAGACTTAAAAATAGGAATTATAAAAGAGGTTTTCCAGACAGATGGGAATAAGCTAGTTTTCAAAGATAACTTGAAGATATGACATATGATTTTGTGTAAAGGATAAGCACAGTTCTTCAGAAACACAGAAGGTAGGCCATCAGGACCAGGGCTTAGGCTGGAGTCAGAACCAGCTAACCTACTCAAAATATCGTCCTCAGAAAATTCAAGGGTATTGAAAAGAGGAGTGGGGGAGTCGCCAAGATAGTCAAAAAAATTATCATCAATCGTCGAGTCGTGATTCGAATATACTGATTGGAAAAAACAAGCAAAGTTATTACAATTACTAGCGGAAGAGTCCGCTAAATGTCATTTAAAAGAGAGCGTGGCTGGAAAACCGTCACTTTTTTTCTTAGAATTAATAAAATTCCAAAATTTATCCGGCCTACATTTGAGGCTATTCTGGATATCATTTAAATACACAAAATACGCGTGGTAGAGAGCAGATTTAAATTCAGATTTAAGCCTTTTAAACACAAGGTAGTCATCATCCGCCAAACTAGAACGCCATTTCCTATACGCACGATTTTTAAGAGTCTTTAGGTTACGAATAATTTCATTGTCCCAGGGACAGGAATCAATTACATTTTTGACGCGAACTACAGGGACAAATTCAAAAACAACAGAATTAATGACCTCGTAAAATTTGGAGCAAATTTCATCAATTTCTAGCGAAAGATAAGGACCCCAGTCATAATTGTTAAGCTCTTCACAAATATTACTATAATTAGCATTTTTGAAGTCGAATCTAAAGGAATCACAAATAAGAATATCTTTTAAATTTAATAAAGAAAAAATGTTTAAAGAAGGATGGTATAAATCTTCCGGAACGAGAGGAGTAAGATCCCTGGATACAAACGTTTCGTCACTGTTATTAGTGAAGATGAGGTCCAAAGTACGATCCATGTTGTTTTTAACATTATTCACCTGGAGTTGACCACGCGTATCCACGATCTCAGCTCCAAGTGTAGACAAAGATATATCTGGATTGAGATACGTACAATCAGCATCCCCCGATGTCCAGTTAATGTTGGGTTGATTAAAATCACCAAGGATGTATACACAATGAAGCGAATTGCATCTAAATACCTAGTTACGACATCTGATCGGGCACTAGGTGGAATGTAAACACAAACAATGTACAGCTTGGCGGAAGATGTAAGATTAAAATAGCTGCAGCAAATTTCAATGTCTTCATAATCGTTGAGCTCAAGAACATTCGCCTTATAATCGTTTTTAATGGCTTTAAGCACACCACCAAAGCGTTTGAAAATACTATTAGCCACTGAACGATCACAGCGGTTTACATCAAAGTTGGAAGGAAAAATGACGGTATCACTGAACCTCACATCTAATCCAGTCTCCGTAAGCACAATAATATCATAAGAACAGGTATACACACTCATCAAGAATTTAGTGCACTTGGTTCTTAGTCCCCTTACGTTTTGGTAGAAGAGGGCAACTTCTTTAAGTTTTTTGAAGAAGAAGATCTTGAATTAGGCCTGTTAGTAAACATCTTAACCAGTATGTCATTCGGCCAGAAATCCGGATTTAAAAGTATTTCACCATAGAATTTCACATATAGAATGTATACATAATTGAATTTTAACAAAATACCAGAAAACTTAATTTTTTTCTTAACTTTTTTGCGTCACCCTGTACAACATTCAGATACAAACTAAGAAACATCTTAATTATTTTTTTCCTTTCTCTTGCATCAAATTCAATTCTTTTCCTATTTTATGTGTTCTACCCTTTGTCTCTATTCGACTCCGTGAAACTGCCAATTTCATTCTGCAAACGAAAGTAAAACTCGTACCAAGGCGACTCGCATCGCGCTGCATGGATTTTTATTATGTGAATCACGTTGAATTTCTGCAGAAGGTCGATTGAAATTCTTATATAAGAGAAATGAATTTATTTCGTGCACCGTTATTCCGCTCAGATAAATAAGAAATCTAAGAATCTTAACGAAAACGAACGCGCTGCGGACGAAGTACTTAAGGCGAGTGGAGTACTCGTGTTCGTCTATAAATCTCAGTTGCTAACAATTTAATGTTTTCCTTTGGCACTCATTGTTCCATTCGTAATCACCGCCATGAACGTTGTATTTGTATTCTCTTTCTTTCTTTAACTTTGTTTTCCTGCCACTTAACACGTAAACTAATAAAAAAAAAAATTAATGTTAATGTTCAAACCATAAATATTGAGCCATTAGCTTCAATTGAATCCTGCTTCATGGTACTTCGTGTTCAGCGAATCTTAATTATGCGGTCCGCTACGGATATTGATTTGTAGCTTTTTTTTTTTACCTTAAACAATAAAAGAAAAACGAAATAAACTAAACGGTAGGTAGATTGAGATAATTGACAGAGAATTTAAGTGGATTGATTTGCTTTTGAGTGGAATTTCGTTCGATTGCAAATTAATTGAGTGGTATCCGATTTGAGAGGATTCATTGAGAAGTCTTCAAAGCGTTGTTCTTTAATTGGCTTGGGCGATTTCGATGATTCGATGATTTCACCTCGTCGCCGATACATTTCTGCATAAAACCTAGCCGACTTCTGTTCGTAAAATTTCTCCAGTAGACGGATTCTTAAGATTGTCCCCGAGCATACTCTATGTAATAAAAAGCCGAAGTCATCACATCTGTTGTTTACTCTACCCTAAGAATCGCTGTAATTTGAGCATTGGTGTAGTTCAATCTGCCAAAGTGAATCATTCCCTTGTCGGTAATGTGAATGAGTTTCACGGCATCGAGGAAAACGTTCGAATCGGATCTATTCATAGAAAATATGACATTTCTCATCTCTTTTACTTGATAACTTGATAAGGGGTGTTTGCTAAAAGGTGGGAACTGAAACCAAAGATGTTCATTTGGGTGTACAGTACAGTGCCATAGTATTCCTTGAAGACATCGACGAATTATTAGATGGATCACCATCTGACCTGCTTCAGTTTGCCAGGGCGTCGGGTTGGCTGATACCAAGACATTAAAACCACGGGTGGGAACACTATGGGTATCACAATGGGCCCACAATGACCTTAGTGTGATGGGGGATGTAACAGTTCTCATTAGCCCGCTAACCTAACCTAACCTGGGCTCTCTTAAATATTGTATACAAGAGCTAAAATTTTGGTACATTTGATGATTTCCACACCTTCCCATAAAAATCCACGAATACAGCTAATGTCTTTTTTGATTTTTCAGATACATAAAAGTGATCTGTCCGCTAAAGGTCTTGCTATGCGAAAAACATGACCAAAGTTCCACAGCTCCTCCCGCATTAGATCACAAGTTTATGCGGTTTTCGCAGCGAAGACGTTCATCAGTTACGGGGTCTGTTATTATCTGTGTGGAGCCACATCTAAGAGTGTCCTGAAGACTCCCGGATGCCTTCAGTGTCTTTGAGGTAGAGGTTTTAGCCATACTTGGAGCTGCAGAGCTCCTGAAACTTAAGCGAATATCTTGCAAAGATATTGTTATTTACATCGACAGCCAGGCGGCGCCCCTAAAATCGTGCAATGTCAAATCGGCACTAGTCAGGGCATTATGCATGCAGAATCAGGTGAGACTATGTTGAGGGCCTAGCCACTCTGGGTTAGAAGGCAATGAGCTGGCCACGGGAGCTGCCAGTGCCCGAGGCGGTTGTAGTTGCCCCACCGTTTGGTAGCATTAAAGGGTAAAAGATAGTCTTATGAGAAGGACTGGCCATAGATGGTCTATCATGGTAGGACATAGGGTTTCTAAGGCTCTTTGGCCGGCACTAAACCGTAAAAGAACTAGTGGAATCCTTAAACTTAGTAGAGCATAGGTGAGAATAACTATAGGAATATCATCCGGACATTGTCTCCTGGACAAACATGCCAAAAGGCTCGGAATCATAGACACTGATATCTGCAGATATTGCAATGACATAGGTGTAGCAGAAGATATCTAACATATTCGATGCGAATGGCAGGAATTAGCACGCAGTTGCAGGACCGTTTTAGGGTGCTACTTCTTCAGTTACCAGGAAGAAGTGGGCCAAATCAGCTATATACTCGTTCAAAAAATATTTAGGGTAATAAAATGCTTTGAGAGTGGCGGTTTGGGTACCATCCTGTGATAGATTTTAGGGGGTCCCGATTGGTGCCTAGTGTTATGGACATTTACTTGTAGATATGTCAAAAACTCCCCATTTTTGTGGCCTTTTCAAAGCATTTTATATTTTCTACACACGAATCCCGCAATCGAGGCAGCGCAGCCAAGGCTTAAATGAAAAACTAACGGCAAACAAAAAAAAACTTTTATTTCTCGTACCTTTACTGTAAATGTATACAACAGCAATTGAAATTTAAATTCTAATTTCTTTACTCGACAGGATAATAAATGCTACCACAAGTTGTATCCGTAAGTTTCATGAGGAATTCCAAATCAGCTCGCCACTAAATCTCTTCCCGTTTCTTTTTTTTTTTTTTTGGTTTTTTTATTGAGACAACCTTTCCCCAGCCTCGCATACAAAACCAACTTTCTACATTATTTATACAAGTATTTTGAAAATCCCTTTCAAATAGTTTATTTTCCTTTGGAATCTTCCCCGAGAGTGCATATGTAGCTTACCCCAAACGGTAGTATCCGTCACGCCAACCACTACGCGTTTAATTAAATTCACCAATACTTAAATCTGAAACCATGCAACACCCCAAGAACGCTTTACGCAATTAGCCATAAAATTCGTACAGAACGTAAGTATAATGCCAGAGCTTCTAACTACACACGTACATATACGTAACGTACGGGTATAGTACGTAAGCATATAAACTTCAATTTAACGTTTATAAATATTTATGAAGCAATTGCTCTTGTGGTCATCCTTTCTGGTCTCTGGCGGGACCGGACTCTATTTCTCATCCCTTAGCAGCTTAGTATTTCATTTTTCTGGCGCCCTGTATATATTGCCCGAAACAATTACAACTCGAATCCTTTGCAGAAGGATAAATTCCGTAATTCCATTCCATTGAATTTACTATCCACACACACGCACGCACACACAAAGTGGTGAGCTTCAAAACACATCCTTCACAGACTTACAGGGTGATGATGATGTCCACCGGGTGGGGAGTCTCCTACGTACGTATAAATAACCATAATCGGATAGTAAAAAAGTATTTAAGCTCCTTTTCTACTTTGTCATGGTCCAATGAATGAAAAACACCACACACCCACACCCACGTACGCTGGATACTTCCACTCTTTTGTCCTGTCAGTTTTGTGGACATGCCGGCATTTTTTCTGTTCTTCTTTGCGTAGTGCGTGTATGAGTCACAAAGCCGTCATTTTTTTTACCGTATTTTACAGCGATAGCACGCAATACATTCGACGTAGGGATCAAGAAAAGGGAAAAGCAAGTGAAATTTACCGGCTTTCATAGGTGGCGCTACAGTTCGGGGTTAATCAAGGCCTCAACCAATAACCCTTTTTTAGTTAGCCCGGTCACTGCCGCACTCCGAGTTGGTCGAGGTTCTCTTCCATTTGTGCGTATCACTTTAGGTGAGGTCGTCCTCTGTTGCGGTGACCCTCCAGGTTGGAATCGAATTCCCTGCGAGCCGGAGCGTTGACGTTCATTCGCTCTACATATTCTTAGGTCATTGTCAACCTTGATGGAAACAGACATTGTTTTATGCAGTTCGTCTAAGCAAATTTCATAGGCAGCATTGAAATCGGGGTTTTCCAGGATCTGCCTAAGTCTGAAAATTTGGTCTACGTTGAACTTTCCTGGCTTGAAAATGGCTTGATAAGAGCCGATCAGGTTGGTAGTGAAAGGCTTCCGGCGTTCACACAATATGCGCAGATAAGGTCCTGTAGGCGATGTTAAGGAGACTGATGGCTCTCTAGGTGGAGCAGTTGAAGGGGTATCCTCTCTTGTGGATCGACCAAACGATACTGAGATTCCATTCATCTGGCATACTTCCAGCTGACCAAATATTAGAGATGTTATCGTTAGACAAGCCACGTATGCTATAAATAGCTCAGCGGTTAAACAGTCAAGCCCAATAGCCTTGCCGGACTCAAGCTTTATATTGCTGTCCTCACTTTTCGATCAGGTGAACGGGAGTTTGGGCTATCATCGTCTATATTGAATTACTCATTCTGCCTGATACATCGCCATTAAACAATGCATGGAAGTAGTTTTTCCATATTCTCAGCACCGACTGTGATTCTACTTCGAGCTTTCCTTCGTCATCTCCACAGGTTTCTACAGAAGACATGACTTTTTTCGCTTTTTTCACCTTCTGATAAATCCGACATACATACATTGTTCCTGGAGTATCATCCACGAGCCCTTATCGTGCTCTTTCTTTTTCTTTCTAAGAAGTCGATGGTCTTCCCGCCCCTTTGCTCGTAGAGCTCGCGAGCACATTTTGTCCCTTTTCCAGCGCAGTCTTTACGCCTGTTGTTTTTCTGTGCTTGTTAGTCGACAATTTTCATCCACCTACCTAAGTATTGGAGATCATAAAAGAGCAATTCACTAGATTTGAGTCCAGAGAGTAGGAGCTCAGAACTTTAATTGTAACTTGGCTGTCTGAGAAGACATTTATTTTAATGCCCTTGCTGCCTCTTTTTTGATTTATCAAGGCGCAGATCTTAGTGGCATGGACATCAGCTTGAAACACGTTGGGGAATGTTCCATGAGGCACAGATTTGAATGTTGGGCCCAAAGACCGCTGCACCAACACCAGAGCCCATTTCCCATCCATCCGTGTACCATACTAGGCTCAAGGATGAAGAGCATGTTCTGATCGGGAATATTGTTGATAATATTTAGGTGACCCGTAGGGTTAACTTCTAAGTATGTATGAATAAGTTGTAATTTAATAGTGCTTTTGGCAGGTGACTTCCGGCCACATGCTATATTGCCGGCAAAATCATCGAATTATTAAAGGAAGTGTTCGATGACAACATTATCTCCAGAAATGCACCTCATCCAAAATCATATGATTTGAAGCCTGGACTATTTTCTGTGAGGGTATTTGAAGTCGTTGGCTAATCTATGCGGACAAGCCAAAATGATTCCAGATGCTCGAAAAAGTGATCGAATATTGGACGACGCAAGGCGTGTTTTTTTTTTGTAACCTGTATAGGCTAAACATGTTTCAGCAGCATGTTTACCCATGTAAAATACAACAAAACTTTAGCCTGGATAATTATCGAGTCTTATTTTTACTCTGAAAGCTTTTTCGAAGTCTATATAAGTTACAAAAAAAAAACACGCCTATATTTGGAAAGCTTTTTCGAAGTCTATATAGTTAACCACAAAAGTAAGTATACAGTACGGTATACGAAGTTTATTGAACGAAAACAACCACTTAAATAAATTTAAACCAAATAAGTGATATGTATTTATTTAGTAACTATTATAGGCACTTTATATAAAAAGTAAAATTAACAAAAAAAAACAAAACAAAGTAACAAAGATATCAGAATTAAGCAAATTCATAAAAAAACACATCACAAAAGTAAGTATACACCTCAAAGAAAAAACAAAAAAAGACAAGATATTGAAGTAAAAAATGAAATAAATACCTAGCAGGATATCCTTTAGAGTTAATAACAGCATTTATTCTGGACGGCATTGATTTGACGAGCTTTTGGGTCACGTCGGGGCCTATTTTTGCCCATTTTTCTTGAATAATTGTTTCAAGCTGATTTTTCGTTCGAATATCATGTTTTTTTATTTGGCGTTTGAGGTTATCCCACAAGTGTTCAATAGCATTCAAGTCTGGTGATTGGATTGGTGTTTTAAGCTGGTTGCGTATATGGTATAGCAGCAATTCTCTCTATTTGTTGAAAGACGAATGAACCTTCCAATGCCAATTTCTGCGCACTCTGATAGAGATGGTTCTTGAAGGTGTTTAAATATTCAAAATGATTTATGTTACCTTCTACAAACACCAAATAGCCCACGCCAGAGGTCCCCATATACCCCCAAACCATTACGGAATCACCACCATGTTTTATGGTTCCAGCCATATTTTCCGGATTCAACTTTGTATTCGGTTTTCTCCTTACGTTGATGCGCCCATCCGAACCATAAAGTTGAATTTGCTCTCGTCTGTAAATATAACTGTTCCAAAAGGTAATATCAGACGTTAGATGGTTTCTGGCAAATTCAACTCGCTTTTTACGATTGACATCTCTGACAAAAGGTTTTTTTCCTGATAGATCGACCGTTATACCCAGCATCGTGCAAGACACGGCGAATAGTTTGGAACTTGCACTGTTTTCCTGCTTCTTTGGTGATCTCTGCTTGTAGTTTTGGGGTACTTTTTTTTAGTATCATTCCTTACTTTTCGGACAATAATTCGCTTTTCTCCTTCAGTAAAGGTACAGGGGCACCCACTTCTAGCCCGATTTTCTATTTTACCGGAGGTTTTATTTTTTTATAGTTTTTTTTTACCATTGCAGGGCTTTTGTCGACTAGTTTCGCCACTTCTCGAATGGATTTCTCTTCCTTAGAAAATGTTATCACCAAATTTTTAAGGTCAATAGAGAGCTCTTTCCACGCGGTGCCATTTCTGGTAGACGCATAGGAATTCGTTAACGAAATTATGTAAACTCAATAATTTCTACTCACCCTATGTATTTCTAAAACAATTCAATTTATAACAACAAGTGTTTATTGACCCGTGTTTTGTACTCAAATGCCATGCATGTATACTTACTTTTGTGACGTTATTTTGGTATTTCGTCAGACAAAAGTTATTCTCCTCTAGAACCTAGGCAAGTTATACCGTTATTTTTACTTTAGAGCAACTGTGCAAATGACATGAGGTCAGACGGATAATGGTTCAAACGAAATACACTGTTTTCTTAAGACTTTTGTTACACTCACATAGGAGTATACTTACTTTTGTGATTAACTGTAGACTTGAAAAAAAAATACACCTTATGTATATTATTTGTTATTTGTCACCTCAATACAAATCATTAAATTTCGAAACTGGAAGTGGGCATGGGTCGTATACCATTATGTCATTATTTTGAAATTCTAGTCTGCGAAGTCTCATGCTGTCGAACACTCAACGCGTTGCTTTTCAGTTCAACAGTAAATTAATCTCTTTGAATACCTCATCAGGTGAGTTATTTGAACAGGGAGCTCTTTAACAAGAGTTCACTGCAAACGTATGTGCATAGTTTCGCCAGTAACTCAGTACCTACTTTTACAACCAATGGCCTTTGTTCCAGAACTCTTGTTTTTTTTTGTTCTTATTTCCTTTTCTACTGAACGTGAAAAACTAATTTAAACACATTCCAATTGTAAACTTTTATTTATTTGCCTTTTTCTCCTTTTTTTTCTAGGTAAGTTTCAAGATGCTTTATTCGTAAAATGTGAGTAAAACTGATTTTCAGCTCTCCTTCTTCAACCGCAATTTTAATTTTTTTTTTTATATTCATTTGACTTTGAAGGTAAAAGTGAAAAAATAATGAAAGAAAAACGTGGCTAAATTAAAAATGTTGAAAACATCCACTTTTGCGGTGTTTAAAAGTTATAACAGTGAAAAGTTAAATGACGGGTTTTATTGTATACCAGCTGTTAACCGCTCGGCGTTGCCCGTGGATTAAAGCAGTCGCGTAGGAAGCAATCACTGCTCTTTAATTTTTCAACTTCAATGCCCATATTAATTACAAGTAATATTTTTGAAGCATTGAAATCACTCACTGTCTTGTTTTAACGCATCTGCTATATTTTTCCATATTTATTTCCATTTCCTTTCATTTCTATACTCTTCTAAAATGGGATTTATTTTCAACATCTCAATTAATTTTTGAAAATACATTTTGACGGGCGGTACAAAATTGTACCGCCGCAGTACCGGATGCGGTATACCGTCTCAGTGTGTGCAGTGTGCACCAGCGTTGCCACTTCAGGACTATTTTTTCGCAGTAGATTCTCTGAAAAGTGCAGTAGATTGAATTTTTTCGCAGTAGATTGTTATTTCAACGGAAAAACAAGGTATATAAACACAAATTGGCTTGTGTTTTTGTTTCTATTTTATTATTTTGTATTTTGATTTTTTTAAGCTTTTATTTCCCTCAACCGTAGCATCATGTCTGCTTTTAATTTAAATACAGGGGCTGTTCGATAAGTCAGTAACTTTGATGCAAGATAGCGCTCGGATCGCATTGATTTTTTTCCGCCATCTTTGTTTCTTTCTAGGCATAGCAAACAAAATGACAGAATTTCAGAAAATGACAGGTCTAATGATAGCATCATTGGAATCTTGCATGAAAATGTTGAACATGAACAAATTATGGGCAAGATGGTGGCCGCGTTTGCTGACGATTGATTAAAAACGGATTCAGGTTAAGTTTTCAAAGCAGAATTAGGAACTCTTCAAGCGCAATTCAAGTGATGAATCCTGGATACACCATTACACGCCAGGAATGAAAGAACAATCATAATAGTTGAATTTTTCAGGCGAATGTCCATAAAAAGGATAAAAAAACGGGTTCGGCGGCCGAAAAAGTCAGTGCGACGGTTTTCTAGGATTTCCACGGCGTAATCTTCATTAAATGGAAATGGGAAAAACGACTACCGGATAGTACCATTTTATTAGATAAATTTAATGCAGAATTGATGAAAAAACGGCTCCATTTGGAGAAGAAAAAAGTGCTCTTTCATCACGACAATGCACCGGCTCATTTGTCCGCAGTAGCCACAGCGAAATTAGCTGAATTGCTATTCTCTTTATGGGTAGTGAGTAGTGATCGCCTTCAGATAACGAATTCAACTTTTTCGAAAAGTTTTGTTGTTAAGCTTTGTGCTAAAAGGGATGTTCTCGATCTTGAAGTCCACACAAAGCAAACTAAAAAAAATGCAGTAGATTTAATTTTTTGGCAGTAGATTCAAATTTCGAAATAAATGCAGTAGATCTACTGCAATTGCAGTAAAGTGTCAACGCTGGCATATATTTACCGCAATAGGATTTCATACCGTTGTACCGCTATCGCTACCGCGTACCGCTCCGGTGTGTGAGCTCCTTTATAAGTGCGGATTGTATTTCTATTTTGAATGAGTGACAATACGTCAAAAAGTGTCATTCTCATTCGTTAGATGCTTTCGTTTTTGAATCTATTTGAATAATATTACGAACAAATCAATTTAAAAATCGGCTTATACTCCGCACAGGATGTTAAAGAACAGGTACCTATACGAGGTTTAACTTCATTTAATTATAATATTAATACAAATATGTGTTGTTCAAAATAATAGCAGAATGTGTTAAGAGAAATACTCTCAGTCGACTAAAGTTTAATTCAATATGCCTTACCACTTGCCAAAGCTCCTAATTAATTTATTGTTTGGGATCTGAAACCTTTTCTTTAACGTTGGCTCACAGATTTGTATTATCGGGTGACTGCCAGGCCATGGCATAACCCCAATCCCTTTCCCCCGAAACCACTCCTTGGCTTTTCAACTTGTACAATTTCGGATCGTTATTCTGATGACAGACGCATTCTAATTGCATTTCGGCTCGGCAAAAGGTAACATCACATTTCATCACATGGATTGGTTCCATACCGTAGTACGAAAAACCAACTCCATACCATTATTTTGATCAATCTTCTTTTACTGTCTTCGTAGTGTATTTTTAAGGTGGTATTCTGTATTTAAGCGGTCCCTGAACACATTCCCTAGAGCCAATACCATTGCAGACAATTGTTACGTCGCGTCGTCGTACAGTGGGACAAATTGACTTTTTTGGTTGCAAAAATCATAGCTCTTAAACGAATGAAGATATCGGGGTCGTTTTTTTTTCTGTTTGGAGGAAATTTGACAACTTTAAGAAAAAATATTTACAGAGTGTTTCAGAATCTTCTGCTGAAATACAACTTTTTTTCCAAAGGAAATGGTCTTAATATTTAACCTCAAAATTTGTCAAAAGTAGGTCACTGAAGTAAATACAGTTTGTCTTGAAGTCAAACAAAGTCACAGTGGTGCATAAAAGTACACGAACAAGAAATTTCTTAAATATTTTTGCAGGTGTATCAAAGTGCAAATATACCATTTCAGTGGAATTTTTAAGTCAAGAAAGTATGTTAAGTGGTTTAATGCTTTAAAAATTGTAAAATTTAGGAAAAATGCTGTTCCAGAATTTCATGTTAAACAAAAATATTTTTATCCAAAGGGGTAAAAATAGTATTTTACTTTAAAATTGAATTCAAATATTAATGTTTGTAGTAACTGCAGAGTATTTCAAAACTTATTCAAGGGAAACAGTGGAGGAAAACAAATTTTTTTTTTGTGTTGCAAACATAGCGCAAGTAGCGCAAGTGGTTAGTGCGTCGGACTACTGAGCCAGCGGTCTTGGGTTCGAATCCTGCCGCAAAACACCTAAAAGTTCTTCACAGTGCCCACCTCTTTCGAATGTCTGACAAGCATCAAAGAGTATCATTTGTCACGATTGCGCTTCTCAACTCGCCGTTCGGAGTCGGCAAAAAACTGTAGGTCCCTTCCATTCGTGCAAAATATAACACGCACACACAAATGGTTGCGAGAAGCAGGCCCAGGTTCACCTCGAGCTGTAGCGCCAACTAAGTAAGTAAGTAAACATTTTTTTTTTAACCCTCTGGGACTGACGTGCCATAATTTTTACAATTACACTGACGTGGTAGTATTCCAGACACCACCATTTTGGCAGCTTGTATTTTCAAAATTCGTTTTATATTCCTACTTTTAACTATTATACATATTTGAAAGTTGAGAGTATGCATTATTAAAGTATTTATTATTAAAATTAATAAGCCATACATAAAAGACATAAACATTTATTGATATGCCAAATATCGACACAACGTTAGTTTTTCGATTTTGTGGTGTCTGTACCATTTCAATAATATATTTCAAGTTTTTAATTGTGGAGAATAAATAAATAAATAATTAAAAATTAATAACAAAAAAAAAAAAAAATAGATTTCTTGGAATCTTTCGTCAAAGTCCGGAATAATTTCTTGAAAACTATTCATTTCTAGAGAGAATCGTGCTTTGAGGTCTTTTTCAGTTCTGACATGCCTTAGCGAAGCAATAAGAGGGTCCGATGAGGCTGCAAGCATATTTAATAGGTCTTCATTCTGCCGAATCCTTGAAACCTTGCACGTATTTTGGTACCTTTGTATATTTCTTGTAGTCTTTATTTATGGATTCCTGAGCTTCTTCTGACAATTCTCCGATTGGTAACGACTGATACTCGATTATACTTTGGCAGTCAGCCAACATTTCATGAGTTGTAGGTGTAAGTTGTTTTTTTGGGATGCTTTTCTTTTAATAAATTTGTTGTTTCCATTGCATAAACTCCAAACCTGGCACCTTCAATATTTTCTCTATAATTTAGAACGTTAAGTTTTATTTAAAGCCTTCTTATCACCTCCTTATTGACTTCAGTTATGCTTTTATGAAGAGGATTAGGGGCTGCCGAAAATAGGCCTGAAAACCGCAAAATCCTTATCACAATGAATTGGTATATATATTTTTTTTACCCGTAAAGTGTATATACATAAATATTTACAAACTTCTTTTCGCCTTAAACAAAAAAAAAAAAAATTGAAAAAGAACCAAAAAAAAAAATTAATTTACACTAATAAAATCACTCTAGCTCAAAGAATTGCAAATAATTGCAGTTGAGCTCCTAGAATAATGTTTAGAAATACATTTTTTTTAAATTTCCGTTGAGCTAAGACCGGGCATTATCGAAGTTTTTTTTAAACTCAACATAAAGTCAAAAAAGTGTACTGAAGACATGTTTTCAAAAAACCACTAATTTTCAAAAAAATAAAATTCCAAAAAATAAAACTAGGTTGTATTTAAATTCAAAACAACCATATGTACCAAGAAAGGGAAAAACCAATGTGTTTTTAACCACTTTACCGAATTTGTACACCCAGAACTCAAACGAAAATACAAAAAAAAAAAATCAATTTTTCGTTGATACTAAAAATAACCTAACTTTAACTGGCTGTAATTATCATAGCAATTGTCCAAATTTAATCATTTTTTTCCTGAGGTTTCCTGAGGTCCAAACGATTCTTAATCCAGAACAAAAGATTTTTTTGCATTATAGACACACGCGAAAATTGAATTTTGCAACGACTTTTGCAAAAATGCCCCACAGTGCGTCGGTCCACAATATTTTATGCTAGTTTTCGACATACCATTCAAGGTGTTCTGTTGGAAAACTTTTCACTTTAGAGCTAATACAACTTCACACCGTGTGATGATCCAATCGCCAACTTATCCTTCGCAGATCGAGCGTAGCATTAGCTGTGTGGAACGTAGCGCTATCTTGTTGGAACCACATCTCCATAATACCAATGTTCTCAAATTATGGCTACAGAAATTCGAGGAACATGGCTCTATAGTGGTCTCCGTTGACGGTTACGGCGCTTCCCTTATAATTCCGGAAGAAATAAGGTCTGATGATGCCGCGAGTTTTCCGGGATGCAACGACATTGCATGTAACACTTGTGGATTGTTCTTGCTCCAATAACGGATCATAAATAATATGATTCATATACATAATGTAGTCTTAAGCTACCGATATTAAGTAAATTACTACTCATGCTTGCTGCATGTCAGTCATGTCTCTGAGACACAAGCAATGCCTACCCCAGCATTATCAGAAAATATCCCTACACCCATCCAAAGACGAAGATTTCAATATCTATGTTTATCGCAATTTAGTTCAATTGTATTTATTATTTATTTTATTGATCTATGCATGTTTAAATCGTTAACTCTCTTGTTCTCTGTTTGTAGCAAGGACTTCTAAATAATGTAAAATTCATGTCAAATACCGTTGACAAGCCCGTACATAACATTAATTAATAAGTCTTGACATGAAAAAGTTTAAAAAGGTCATCTCATCAATGAATGTCACAACAAAAGGAAACTGAACAACAAAAAAAAAAAAAAAAAAATGGTATCCGTCCCTCGCCCCTCGTCAGTTCAAAAAAGTTGTTTTTTTTTCTTTCTTCCTATTCCATGTTCCAGAAATGGTCATCATCATCATCAATGGGAATTCATTTGAGCATCAAGATTTTTGGGAAATGTCCCTTTCAATTGATATACCTCATGATAGTGATGACGGTGGGGTTGGAAGGACGAAGTGGTGATGGCGTCTATACTTTTTCAACTGTTAATCGTTAAGAAAAACTGTCGCATGAATATTTCATTTCTGTTGTCGTGTAACATTTTACTGAACAGTAATAGAAGAGGTCACGAAGGCATTAGGGGACTATGGGTATTGCTTATAGGTTTTTTTTTCCTTATAGAAATATCCTGTTAATTAAGTTGTAATAAAAATATGAAGAAAGGGGCGTAATGGTGTCTGCACTGGAGCGAATTCATCGAATTTAAATTAAGGCTATGTTAAACAAGCTCAACTAAATATAAATCGCCAAGAAAGCATTGAATCAATAGACCATCATAAGGGACTATATCTTCATCAAAACGTCTCAGAGTCAGAGATGCTAATAAATTTGCATATTTAAAGAAGATCTGCAGTAGGATGGGTTTAAGGGACTTTTCGGAAACGTCATTCAAAAGTGCAAGTTGCAAGTATTTGCTAACGCAGTTTGCTTTCGGGCTGATGCATGGAAACGACATTTGTTTGTCATTTGCAGTAAGGCAAACTGAATATCACAAGCACTTGAAACGGACAGAAAAATGTGGCTTAGGGGTCAACTCTGAGGAAACGGAGCTTCTATTCGTTAGGAAAAACAAAATCCTTCATTTTAACCCTCCTACTACAGTCAGCGAAATTCGTTTATACGCACCCATATTTTTAAGGTTTTCTACAAATTACGCATAGTGCAAAAAAATATATACATAAGTACATATTGAACTCAAAAGCAAATCTGTATAATTTAATAAAAGATTAGACTTAGTTGGTTTTCAAAAACTTATTTATTTAAATAAAAACTTAATACATGGTGTGAAATTCATTTATGCGCACCTGGCAATTGCTTCATAAAAAAACATAAAAGTTATAATAAAAGTCATTGCTCAGTATTTAGTATGGCTTCCCTTCTCCTGTATCACAGCAAAAATCCGATCCGGCATTGAGTTTATTAACCTTAAAATAACGGTGTTGTCTATCAATCTCCAAATTCGTACGATTTCTCCTCTAAGTGTGGCAACATTGTCAAATTGACGCCCATTTTTATAAATTTTACGAGCCATGTAACCCCATAGATTTGCTATGGGGTTTAAATCAGGACTGCATGCTGCCCAATGCATCCGTGGAATGTTATGTTCACGGAACCACTGTTGTGAGCTTCGGGAAACGTGTATTGCTGCGTTGTCTTGTTAAAATATAAAATCGCGCTCACCCACAACATCGTCTAAATATGGCAGCAAAGATGACTCCAACATTTCGTAATATTTATCCGAGTTCATTTTGGGAGGAACAAAGCAGAGTTGCACTTTTCCAAATGCAGAAAAAGCTCCACAAATCATGACACTGCCACAATGAAAGTTTCTGCTCATTCTTGGCGGATTGTTTTGACGTAAATCATGCCAGTAACAGCTAAAACCGACTGGACCATCCAGATTACATTTTTTTTTTTTTGCCACTTATCATTCCAAATCATAACATGGTCTCTCGCGAACGCTAGTCGAGCAGTTTTGTGGTGCATCATTAAATGTGGATTTCTTTTTTGTTTTTTATACACCACGTGTGGAGTGCTTGCCAAAATCTGTTGAACTCGACGTTTTGTTATTGGCAGTTCGAGAGGTGCAAAAATTTGAGCAGCCGACATTTTGTTTTTTGTCACTTTGATAACAATCTGATTTTTTTGCCTTCGTGTTATCCTGGATGCTCCTTTTCGGCCACCATTGTTTCCAAAGTTTGCACCTTTTTTAAAAGAAGTTCCTGATAACTCTTTCGGACCGACCAATTTCTCGGGCAGTAGCTCTATTAGAATCTCCTTTTTGTTTTAATGCTGAGATTTTGATTTTTTTTTTCTTCCTCTGTAAGGTACTTTCCTTTACCCATTTTGCTTTTTCATGCTTTCTTAAGCTCTAAAACTCGTCAAAAAAACGTAAATATTTCAATATTTAGTACTGTTTTGGGCAAGCTATTTATTTTGTAACTGATTTAAGTGGATTTGGAACTAGTTCTAAATACAAGTTTGTTTGTATAGTCGGGACTAATTTTTACCATTCCTCCTATAATATTTCTTTATGCAATTTTCATTGGAAATTTCATGTTTTCGAATTTCAATTTCCAATATTTTGCCATAAATGTTCAATTATAATAAAATACGGTGATTGCGGTGGGGTCTTGATCACTCTTAGACAATAGTACGACATCTAGTCCCTAATACTTCCAGCCGGGTGCTTCGGATCATTGTCTTGATTGAGCTGAAAAGTTTCTTTAATTCCATCAATCTATCTTTAATGCTCAGGATATTGTTTTAAATTATTTTGCAAATATCTAAATATTGATATTTATCCATATTCCCTTCAATAAAATGTAAGCTACCGGCCCAAGATGCTGATCCTCCACCCCAGACCATAGGATGACCACTGTCGACTTAACTGTGGGACGGATATGCTTAGGATTCATCTCTTTATTCGGCTTTCTTCAAACGCTTACTCTTCCATCTGATCCAAAATGGATATGTTTGCTCTCCTCCGTAGTTAAAACGCTTTTCCAAAACAAAAAGTCTTTCATTATGTGGTTCTGAGCGAATTCCAATTGAACCCTTTTGTTCGTCTGGCTAACGAATAGCTTCTTCCTTGCAATTCTACAATTAGATCCAGATCTACCTAGATATGTCCGAGAAGTTTCAACATTGCAATTAATCTTCAAATGCTTTTCCACATTGGATTTTCTTCGGATTAGTTGACAATCCAACGTTCATCATGATTAGAAAACATCTTCTTGGGGCTGATTTTAGCTTGTTTATAACTCTATTATCGTTCCTGGACATTCTAATAATATTTTTTATTGTTTCTCGAGCTATTTTTACAATTTTAGAGATTTCTCTTTGGCGTTTTCCACTCATAAAATGATTAATAATTTATTTTCGTAGCTCTATTGGGTTTTTGTAACTCTTTGAGGTTGCATTTTGCAAGAGTTAACTAAACGAATAAATTACATGGGCGTCAACGACCTCTGCACTTGATTTCTAATGTGGAATAGTAATACGGAGATAAAAAATATATTACAGTTCTAGAAGTTTAAAAAAAAACAGTTATTTGAGAAGCTTTTGCTATCTGTTGCTTTTATTATTAAATGTTTAAATTTCTCGTTGCTCTTGAAACAAGAATATAGCAGTCAATTAAAGTTGACCATTTTCGCTATTAATTTCGATTGATTTCCTAGAATTTTTCTCAGAAAATGTATTTAGTTTGGGGTGGGCCATTTTCACTGTGAGCCACTGTATGAGGTATGACTCATGTAGGGACTCACACTAGTGAATTCATTTCATTTTATTTACCGTTATGCCGAAGAACGGGTAACATTTCATTGCATACTGCGCGCGTATAAACGAATTTCGCTGACTGTATGTATAGTACCTATATACCTACAGTCTACCAACTTTGTTCTCACAGACAAAGCAAAGTACCATGAGTAGCGGGATTAGATATCCTCAAGATCCTGGTATCACAATAGGCCTCTTTAGGCCTAAGTGTGCTGGTACTCGTTACCTAACTACGGACTGTGACTGACAAACTCGCACCTCCTGGCTCACTATTTATAGCTTTGAGAGATATGTATTTACATTTTAAGACATAAATCTGCACCCGGACACCCTGTATTAGCAGTTATACCACCGACCTGTATTAGCAAATATGTCCATCTAAAGTGTGTGCACTAAATAACTCAAATATTCCCCATGAAATACGATCCGGATCCACATGTCACCATACAAATCATCAATAAAAATAACAAAAACAAAAATCTATTTATTTGGCCCTCAAATCCCTCCGGTTGATGTGATTCTTGAAAGGACATTAAGACGTCTGATTTACGACAACAAACCCATAGAGCGATGACAATCGGAAGCACTAAAGTAAAACTTGCACTAAAGCCAATAAGCCTACATTCGACTATCCCAACCCACCCCATCCATGTTCCATAGGAAACAAAAAACAATTAACTTGTCGCACAGGAAGGAAACAAAAAAAAAACGGCCAAAAAAGGAACACAAATAAATAAAAAAGGACCAAATGAATATTTCAAGCTTCCCCCCAGTCCTCTGTCCTGTGTGGTTGTTGTTGTGGCCATAAAAATTACAACAATATAACACTTGTCCCGTTAACGATTAATTCCTCTCTCTCTCATCCGAATGAGAACACACACACATAGTAAGTCTGTTGTTAGCTTGTTAGTCGCTTTCGCTTTGCTTTCTTTTTATTGACACTTAGCGGTCTTCCTCCATCGGAATAGAGACTGGATTTGTTTTTATTTCGCTGCCATTTAGTTGAGTATTTTTACCATTTACAGTTAAGCGGATATCGACAGCAGCAGGATTACGATAAATATTATACAAAAGATGTTTTATTATAACAACAGACGAGAGATACTCCTGATAGATGTCCTGGTATAGCGTCGAAATCATGCCTCTTCTTTTGATGAGACTGAAAATAATGTGTGCTTTCACGCACACGCCTTCTTTCCCAATTTGAAATCAAGGAATATCAATTTGTCTAATGGGAAGCAGCAGCAGCAGGGTTGCTCTCTGATATCGAGTTGGAATCATCGAGACAATCAATGGATTTCGCATGTATGCACATCGCATTCCAATTTCTACAGGACCTGGTGTGCACACAGGATGCCCAACGAGAAAAGCATAAAAGCCAGAAATAGAATATTGTGCCGGAAATTCACTTAAGGGATGCGGAACACACACCGTGCGCTTCATCATTACGACCAAAAATAATGTCTTCGGGTTTGGTTTGGGGGAAATGAATCTCTTCGTCTTCATCTTCATTTTCATTTTCATCTCCATCAGAACAAGCAATAATGCCCCAAAGGATGTAAATTTCGGAACGCTATAAATATAACACACGCTGGGGAAATATCATACCCTTCTGAGGGCTGACTCTTCATTACGTTCGATTGGCCTAGTTATTCCTGAGGAGGGAGCACATCTGGTGGCAATGGGTGGTGGCACTACTAGATTTATCCATTCTTTCCAGTCAGATGGATTCCTATGTATTTCTTGAGTGAATATTCATATTATCCTTGGGTGAGCGCGAAGGAAATTGAATTTATTGGTTCACGGATCAAGAGGATTCTGTCTTTACTTTGGATGGGAACAAATAATTAAAATATGCGCGTAGATGAAGTGAAGAGCGGTAAGAGCTAGCATTATGTGTGTGTGTGTGTGTGTGCACATTCTGAAAAGTTAATTGAAAATATAAATTAATTTGATCTTTTGTGAAGAACCGTGTTTGGATGGAGGCAGCAGCCCGGAGGATTAGGAAGGTATTCAAAAAAGTTGCTAATCTCTTTTGAATTTACTCATAATTGGCATCCTAAAGAAGGGTGAATTTTGTTTGGTATTCGACCTTCATATCACCCGGACCAGACCAGTATTGATCCGGTACTCCTTCAAAGGATAATTGATTTTATACTCATGATTCTCACTAGAATCTATCGAGCAAATATTTCTTTAACTTGGAGGATGGTCAGGGCTGATCTCATCCCCAAGTCGGGTAGAGCAACATTCTCCAAAATTTCAGTTTCTTCGTCCTTTCTTAAGGCCTTCCTTCTAAAACTAATCGACACACGTGCAGAGAAAGATTGGAACGCTAAGTGCAACAAGATGCTATCAGTACAGTTGCCAACATGAAGAAGAATATAACACAAATACAAGATAAAAAAAAAAAACGGAGAAACTACTTTCGGGACAAAGATTTTGTACATTATTTTACATTTATACGAGTAGTAGTGATAATAAGAAGGAGCAATGTTTGGAGAATACGGACGGCCATGTTGGGTAGGACTTTCATTTCCAAGTATGCTTTGACCGGTTTTGCGACTCGCGGACGAGCATTCTCATGCTGCAAAATCATTTTGTTGTGTCTTTCGGAGTATTTGGGCAGTTTTTTCTTCAATGCACGGCTCAAGCGCAGTAGTCAGTAGTGATCTCCAGTGATGATGTCTGTCATTCGGCTTGAGCAGCTCATAGAAGACTGCAGCCTTCTGATTCCACCAAATACAGAGCATGAGTTCGGATCCATGGATATTTGGCCTCGCCACTGAAGTTGGCTAGGCTTAACCCATGACTTTCTGCACTTGGAATTGTCGTAATGGATCCAGTGACAATTGTATGCAAAAATCCCTTCCTACTCTGCTGTTGAAGGAGCTCAAGTTTTCGTTTTTTTTATATTTAAGAATGACAAACATTCAAGAGTTTTTTTTTTATATAAATTGAGTTGGGCTCTGAGAAATCACCAGAGAGGACAAATGACAAAGAAATGTTGAAAAAGACAAAGACTGTCCCAAACGTCTTGTGTTGGCAATTCATCGGATCCATCGCTGGTGGCTGACAGTCAGAAGCACTGTGGCCTTGTTGTATACATTAAGGGAGCTTACTACGATTCCACCTTGAAATTGCAATAAGATTAAAAAGAATCGACCGCCAATTATTGGTTGGTTCTTGGCAATACTTAAGAGCAGATAAACGCAAGCTGTAAAAGGTTTTGTGTAGGAAGGAGTGCTTTCAGGCATCGTATGGAATTTCTTAGTTTATGTAAAAGACTTAACAAGTAAGGATATTCAATAGTTGGATGCACGAAAGACGAATATATCATCGTCAGGGAAAGCATCTTACCGGTACTATCGAACCGTTGGAACATGGTATCGGGAGGAGTAATTTTAAGTCCAACCTTGTAAGAAAGGAAGTTACCTACGTAAGATAGCCGCCCCGGTAGTCTACTACATACATATGTATATCACTTGCTCGCGTACCATACAGAGGTTGTGGCTTTATTCGCACTTGCGCGAATTGTTCACTATTACTCTCTTACTCTTATGCTCCAAAACTAAAGATTTCATTTAAAAATTTTGCCCACCTTCAGTGAGAAATAACTTCACATATTAAGAGAAATTATTTCCCACAAAAAAGTGAAGCTTTGCCCACCTTCACATCAAAAATGTGCATTTATTTCCCACAAGATGTGAAGTTATTTCCCATGTGAAGTTATTGCCCGTGAATTTATTTCCCTGCACCCCTTCTCGCAACAATGTGTGTGTGTGTGTGTGTGTGTGGCATATTTTTGCACGAATGGGTGGGATCTACAGTTTTTTGCCGACTCCGAACGGCGAATTGAGAAGCTCATTGACAAATGATACTCTTTGATTGCTTGTCAGATACTCGAAAGAAGTGGCAACCGTGAAAAAGTAGGTAGGTACATATATGATATTCTACACTACAGAGACCTTATTCTATCATCTCATATGTAATCGCCCTGTCAGTCACCTCGAAATTTCGGGACGCAGAACCATTTCGGTCTAAATATAGAAGCGTGTTACTTTTCAACGATCCTGCAGCGCTATCTATCGCTACACCCGAGGCTTATCTCCCAACGGACTATCATAAATTTTACACTTTACATTACCGTCAACAGTTCAATGAAAGGCTTATCGTGAAATCCAGTAAATGCTGTCCCTACCATCGACAATTGATAACACAACCCACCAGCAAACAAACAACAAAAAAAAGAAAAACAACTCAAACAGTTCCAATTTGCACCCCCTATACCGTCAGGAAGAAAGAAAAGAAAAAAAAATCATCATAATGTCACAATGACAAAGCGGCAAAATCTTATTACATGCTTGCTTTACAATAACGCAAGCAAAATTCAATTTTACCGTTGACACCACACACAATGCCTTGCCACCCCATGGCATTTAAATACACACACAATTTGAATAGGGGGCCAGGATGGTGTGCGCCGCGACAGCATCCGGGATGCTATCATCATCCCCATGGTGCGGTGGTGGTGGGTGGTGTCGGCGGCGGGTACACTGGTGATGGCCATAATACATAATTTATTACCACTTGGGATCGTTTGCGAGCATAATCGTTTAAATAGCTTGTTCTCTGGATGTTGGCAGGGGTGAACGTGCTAAAAATTGTCCATTCGGGTGGATAAGGAATATAGATGGACGGCAACAACAACATCCCCAGAAAAGAATACAATACCATGTGGGATTTCTGTCACACACTGTATGACCTTTATGCTGTCGCAATTTGTCCCCTCTTGGCCCAAGGGGTTGGCAGCCCGCTTCACTAAAGCAACACACAAACAAACTGTAAAATGTCAGCCTACCGATCGAATTGGGCCGGAAAAACCAGGCCATCAGAAGGAGCAAGAAAGAGAGAGAAAGGTAGAGTTGTAAGGTAGGAAAGTAAAAGTTCCTGACAAAGTCGAAAGGCACTAAGTATCAAAAGGGGTATTACAGCATTCCAAACCCCCGAGGGGCTGAAGGTGTGTCGACGAGATGTCACATTAAGCCATATGTGCACTGAACTACTACCTGTGTGTGCGTTCAAGGTGAAGTCATGTAGAGTCCTTGGTTTCTATCCTTTGGCAAATCCTTTTTTTGCGTTTTTTTGTTCTTGGCAACCCATGTTTGGAGCACGATGTCAGCGCTTTTCTTCCCCGAAAGGAAGCATTGAACGAGTGAACCACACTTGCGTATGCACATAGCGAAAGTTTTCAAAGAAAACTAATAATGCCAACGGGCTTGAAACCCAAAGAAGGGGGAATGGTTTTAGGGTATATTTTTGACACAGAAGGTTACATTACACATACGAGTATCCGGACTCCGGAGTAAGTAAAGGGTTCAGCAGGTTAATGTGTGCGCGTCTGTGTGTGTGTGTGTGATATGCGAGATGGTGCTGATTCTTTGCTTGAAATTAATTCCAAGTGGTGGAATAGATTTATAGATGCTTCATTAAGTCTACACATGCTTGTGAACATTTTGCACATTTGTAATTTGAGTGTGTGCCTTCGTCCTCTTTAACGGTAAGTAGTTTGTTAATGGAAGCTGCTGCTAATGGAATGAAAATGGTAGAATGCATGCACTGCATTCCAATGCCATTATTCGGTATTAGTTTGATGGCTGATACCGTTGAGCATGTGATGGGGAGTATTCTGAAACTAATGGAGTTAAGATACGCGGTTCGCAATTTAGACGTATTCGATTATGTTTCCAGAGGATCCTGCTGATTCCAGATGCTGTCAGATAGTCTGTCTTGGGGTAAGCGAATCGTATGAATTAGTTCGGGACAAATAAGAATGTTAAGTTAGTTCTTTTCACTGTTCACACTTAGTAACATATTCAGTCAAGTCTAGAATTTCAGAGCTGGGCGATTTAATAATAATAAAGAAAGAGGTTGGGGTTTGTGTGAATGAAAGGGGTTTGTGCAGTGGAATAGAAAGCTTAGAAGGAATATGAGGATTCAAAACTGGCGCTATGTGTGTCGTGTCGGATCTTATCGATCTGAGTCCAGGTAGGATGTGTCTTCCCATGTATTTGCGCCTTATAGAGCATAAAGCCGGACAATCGCAGAGGAAGTGTTTGATACTTTCGTTCTCTTCTTCACAGCCCGGATAGATGCTATGTTGCACTAGTCCCAGTCTGTTTGCGTGTCTGTTCAAGTTGATGTGGCCCGTGTGCCGTGCAGGCCAGTCATCAGTTTTATTTGTGCTCTACCCAAATTTAGTATTTCTTTGGCAGCCTTGCATGTTTGGTTTTGACTCCATATTTGCGAGTGGCGTTTTGCAAAAGACAGACTGCAGGCGGTTTTCACTGCTTCTACCGCCGGCTTTTTCGTTCCCCGGTATGTCATTGTGGCCAGGTACCCAGAGCTGGTTCACCGTTCACGATCTTGCGAGGTTATTGAGTTTTCCTTTACATTCCTTCACTAGCTTAGAGTTAGTTTTCTTAATTTTAAGTGCTTGAGTGTGCCTTGAAGGACTGCTGACGCCGTACATACAAATGTATCTGCTTTCGGGCGATTGTGATAGGGTTATGCCATTTTTGGATATGTTAACAATTGAGTAGTTGAAAATTAATTAAAAAAAACTGTCGAACGTAGGTACAGTATGCGACGTATCTAAGGCATTATATTGCGCATAAAAAATGGCCGCAATTCGTACCCTTTCTATAATTGTACTGAGTTTGGCGTTTAATTCAAATTCATTTGTCTGTTTGGCGTTTAATTTGGGGTTGTTTTTTTCTTGAATGTAAACAAATATTCGCAGGGCACGTACGGCGACCATCTTCCTGAATTGTTGACAGTTGCGCGAACTTGATCGAAAATGAATAATCTGAGTATACTACCTTATATATATGTGTACTGTGGAACGTAGGGCAGTCCTAATAATTTTCTCTCCATCTACACTTTCTTCTCAATTTTTGTGATTTTATTCAGATTTTTCTGAGCGATATTTTTTAGGAGATAAGACCAGGGACAGCAAGTTGTTACATTTTGTTAAAAAGTGTGAACAAAAGGAACACAAAAAAATATTTCCCACATTTTTGAATTCGTGCATTAACGAGCTGTCATTTGACGCCACACGCACGATGACCTCAAAATTTTTTTTTTTAATTTCCCATTTGACCTCCAAAACTAAACCTCCAATTTCAAAATTCAACTTTTTAAGTTCTGGTCTGTGTTTGGGCCACTAATTGCCGCAACTGTTCCAAATTTCAACAGTCTACGTCAAATAGTCTTTGAGCCTGTGACAGACAGACAGACAGACACCGAACTGATTCCATGAGTGTTCCGTTTCTTCTTCTCAATAACATAACAAAAATCGAGCGGAGTCTGACTCGCTCTTGGCTGTGTTTTTTTTTTATAAATAAATAATTCGGTTGCGATATGTGAATTCCAACAACATTACCCACTTCTAATCTTAATAAACAGTCGAACTATATTACATAGAAATCGGGCAGCATGCCATTGTGAATCATTCTAAAGATATCTCCGACTGGGTGTCCTCCAGCTATGCACTCATAACAGTGATTCATCTCAGACAAATTGTCAAATCAGCTCACTTTCAGTGCATTTAAGAGAAAGAAGAAAAAAGTTCCTCAGAGTGGAGTTTAGCGTTGGTGCCGATTTAGAAGCACCCAACCCCGAAACACTAAAAACCCGTGTGTCTGCATATCTCGATGACTCCAATCACGTGAAAGAATTTCTTTCTTAACCCAAAAGAAGTACTTTGTACGTGATCAGAGATTTAGTGAATCTTTACGCAGCCTATAGCTATGGGCTGTTCTAAATCACCATCGTGAAATGTGTCATAATTTCTCATGTCGCCTCGTATTACTTTTGAGAAATCGTCCACTAAACTGCCAGCCTACTGGGATGGGGGAAGGCGATTTGATAGAACAAAATGTAACACGTCTCGGCTATCATGAAGTTTGAATCTAATTTTGGACTTCTTGGCGTTGCGCTTCGGTGGACTCTTTTTGAACGGGACAATCGGGAGCCGGGGAAGGTCCAAGTTTCTACGTTCGCTTCGTGGAACGTGATTTGGTTAAGCGGCACGCATTCTACGTGAATGGACTTGAGAAGTTAAGCGCTGGTGATTGTGTGACCGTGTCGCTTGGTATCGATGGAAGAAAATTGTTTTGAACACTCGCTGTTCGCTTCGGGATTTTGTCGTTTGTGGACGTCGAAGCGATTGTGGTTCAGGTGTACGGTGAAATTAATTGTGTTTCAAAATGATGGGGTGCATTGACACTTCGTTGTTTTTTTTCGTTCAACTAATGGTTGGATGGCTAAGAAGAAAGGTAATGCTTTCTTATATTTCGTTAGATTAATTGAAGAGGTGTTTATGTACATACATGTATATACACATAGCGTCATGTATGGAGGCAACAAATAAAAAAATAAAACGGTATAACAAATATCAGCAGTCAATCTTCCCTTAGGCGGACAGTGACGGCGAAAGCATATTTTTTCGTTTAAGAGAGTTGTGAGCACAGTGGTGTAGTGGTAAGTGCGTTAGACTACTTCGCAATGCTGCCCGGGTTCAATCCCAGCCCGGGTCCAACACCTAAAAGTTTTTTTTTCACGGTACCACCTCTTTCAAAGGTCTGACAAGCAAACAATAAGCGTCTCAACTCGCCGTTCGGAGTCGGCAAAAAACTGTAGGCGAAGTAGCGATATTAACTCAAGGGGTGAGTGCCTTTTTGAGTGTATTGTATCATCCAAACTTACAATATGTAACCAAGGGAATGTTCCCACATTCGTGGTCAGAAATAGGCAAGAGGTAATAGATATAACACTGGTGTCCAACACAACTGATTTGTTAGTCAAAAAATGGAGGGTTGTAGACGAGGCATCATTATCGGACAACCGATGGATACGCTTCGTTCTCAGCTTTCAATTCGAAGAACGGGTCAGCTTTAGGAACCCCAGGAAAGCAAACTGGACAAAGTTCACAGAACTAGTTAGGAAATCTCTTAGCGAAGAGGTCGATTTTAGTTACGACTCTGCAGGAATTGAGAAGGCGGTAAATCATCTCAAAAATGCCTTTAATGAGGCTTTCGAGATGTAAGTTCGGTTAGAAAAACTCCTAAGAGAATTCAACCAAAATAGTGGAGTAAGGAGGCCGATGCAAAGAAAAAGAAAGTAAGAAAACTATACAACAGGGCGAAGCTATTATGTAGGTGAAGAAAATTCGTGGAATGAATATCTAGAGGGTAAAAGAGTTTTTGGGCACCGTAGCGCAAGTGGTTAGTAGTCCGACGACTACTGAGCCAGCGGTCTAGGGTTCGAATCCCGCCGCAAACACCTAAAAGTTTTTTACAGTGCCCACCTCTTTCGAATGTCTGACAAGCATCAAAGAGTATCATTTGTCACGATTGAGCTTCTCAACTCGCTGTTCGGAGTCGGCAAAAAACTATAGGTCCCTTCCATTCGTGCAAAAATATAACACGCACACACAAATGGTTGCGAGAAGCAGGCCCAGGCTCACTTCGAGCTGTAGCGCCAACTAAGTTAGTAAGTAAGTAAAAGAGTTTTTAAGTATCTCATCAGGCAGGCAAAAAGAAAATCGTGGATGCAATTCTACGAAACGATCGAAGGGATAGGCGAAGTAGCTAGACTAAGAAAGTTGCTTTCAAAAGAGGCGAATGCTCCTAGCTTTATCAGGAAACGTGATGGCACGTGCACTGAGAACAGTTTAGAAGTACTAGAAACCTTGGTAGAAACTCACTTTTCAGCGTGTTATACCCCTGAAGAAGAAGAGTCAATTAGACACATCGGTGACGATTCTCTAACAATAACTGAGGAACAACAAGGTAATTAACTGGAAAAAGGTACGCTGTACCGTTCTCCCGTCCCGGATGGTATTATACTCATAATGTTTGAAAAAACTCCGGACATAGCCAGGAAGAAGCTTATGGAAATTTTCAAGCACTGCCTGAAATTAGGATACGAGTAGCATGGAGGGAGGTTAACGTAGTCTTCATTCCCAAAGCCGGCCAACAAGGACACACTACTGCGAAAGATTTCAGACCTATCAACCTTTCATCGTTTTTGTTAAAGACATTTGAGAGACTCCTGAATGTTTATATTCGTGGTGAGTGTGATAGAGGGCAACTTGATTAACTGAACGCGCTTACTTAAAAGCTACATCAGTGGAAACTGCTCTCCACGAAGTGGTAGGAAAGATTGAATACAGTCTGCATCATAAGGAATTTGCCCTAGCGGCTTTCTTGGATGTAGAACAACGTAGAGGGGAAGGCTATTAAAAATGCATTGGACAGGCTTAATGTAGACCAAGCTATATCTTGCTTGTTATACAAAATCCTAGGCACATGAACCATCAAATCCACTCTAGGACACAGTACAATAAGGAAATCAGTTAGCAGAGGCACTCCGGAAGCAGGTGTCATATCATCCCTATTGTGGGTCCTGGTGCTGAATGATGTCGTTAAGAAACTGCGCTCTGATGGAATCAGCATTACCGCCTACGCTGAGGATGTGGTTATTATAGTTCAAGGCAAATTTACTAATTTACTGAGCGAAATCATCGAAGCCGCATCGGCAATTATCAGCAAATGAGCAAAGAGGTGCGGACTTAACGGCAACCACACCAAAGGGAACTAGTTCTTTGTACCAGAAACTACAAGATACCAACTTTCAAGCTCCCTTAGCTGGACGGTGCTGAACTCTGCCTATCAAATCATGCAAAGTATCTTGACATTATTCTAGATAGAAAGCTCAACTGGAACTTAAACTCAAAGGATAGAATCAGAAAGGCCTACAATGCGCTCTTCATCTGTAAAAGAACAGCTGGTAGAACTTGGGGGCTCAAGCCGGCAATCATGCACTGGCTTTACGCGATGATCGTCAGACCGATGCTCACGTACGGGGCACTTGTCTGGTTAAAAGCAGCTCTCAAAAGAAACATATTAGAAAGATTAGCAGCGGTTCAGAGAACAGCCAGTGTTGCCATAACGGGAGCCTTGCGCACAACACCCACGGTAGCACTGGATACTTTTCTGCATCTCATGCCACTCGATTTGCATATAAAGCACATTGCAAGTAGGAGTGCGATTAGACTCACTAACTTAGGCTACTTGAGAGATAGAAGCTATTGTCAATAGCGCTATTCTAAAAGAGCTTAAAATTGGCAATCTCGATAGAACGGATGATATTCTCCCATTTCTGGACTTCGCTACACCGCACCCTATGAAACGCTATAAGTAAACGGAGAGAGAAGTTTGGGGGAACATATCGCAAGCACACGTTATGGTTTATACGTATGGATCGAAAACCGATAACGGCATAGGCTCTGGTGTATCTTCTCAAGAGAACCGGAGCTCAATGTGTGTCTTAGACTTCCAGATGACCGTAGTGTATTTCAGGCCGAGGTCCTAGCTGTGAAGAGAGCGGGGGAGCTGTTGATGAAACTAATAATGGATAAGGTTATCATCATCTACATCGACAGTCAGGCCGCGCTCAGAGCACTAAAATCGTGTATCGTCAAATCGGCAATCGTAGAGGGATGTCGCTCTATGCTCAGATCACTAAGCAGAAACAACAGGGTAAAGCTCTGCTGGGTGCCTGGATACTCCGGCGTGGAGGGAAATGAACTTGCGGATGAACTGGCAAGGAAAGGAGGGGCACTGCCTTTAACCTAGACGGTTATGAACATAGCAACGCCATCATGCGATGGCAAAAAATAGAGGGACATAGGTAGGGTTGCTAGAAGTATTTTGAAGAAACTAGTTAACGAGCATGAAATTCCTGGACTTTCCCGAACAAAATTGTATCCAAAAAAGAGTACAAAACTAATACCAAAACGAATGTACTATTTGTTACAAGAAAAATACACAACCTAAAAAAAGCCCAAAGGAAAAATTCCAACGGTGTTTAATTGAATGATATGGGCTGCCAATTCTGATCACCAAAACGACCAGGAACTGACACATGCAGTTGGTTACTAAATTATTTTTCGGGCATACAGCACCGTCTTGTTGAAACCACATTCCATCCATATCCATACCTTGCCTTTCAGTCACCAAAAAATGGATTCATGCGATAGCGAGCATTATTAATTTTTATTGCCCGACGAGGAACAGTGACACGTATTTGCTTCCCAACAATCACTCGTGCATTTTCTGAACCCTTTTGACAATTTTGACGATAAACAAGCCATCAAAATGAAAATAAGCCTAATCGCTGAAGATGATTTTGTTTGAAAAGTAGCTGTCAATTTTTATTATATTGCTCAACAATGAAAACGCGCTGTTCATTAATAATAATAGGTCGTTTCCCGTACGTTCTGTACCAAAATTCACAGGTTTTTAAATTTCAAGGAGTGGGGGTTAAAATCTCGTAGAGAGGTAAAAGTGTGCAAAAGTACAGAAACGCATTGAACAACAAAAAATGGAAAACGTATAACATTTGACAGATTTGACAGTTTTCATAAAGCTGCCCAAGGGAATTTCCTGTGCTAAAATTCGCCGCATGGGAACATTTTTTTACTCTCTTGTTAGCTCTCTCTTCAGTGAAAGACTACGAAAAATCTTTGTACGGGAACAGGATTTGACTGATTTTCATATATTTTCGTAGTTTTTCGCAGTTTTGGACAGGCACTGGAACAGACCTTATTAACACTGTCAGCTGTCACGCTGTCCTTTTTTTTCGTTGACAACAACTAAGCGCATAAATAGCGAACAAATCAAATCTTGCGTGAATTTTGGGACACAAATTACGTAATAGATAGAATATTAGAATATTTTAATATAAGCCAAATATGTTAATTGATGAATAATGAAAAACCCGGACAAACCGGGACAATTTAGAAAAACTACCCCGGACGTACCCCACATAGGCGAAAAAGAGTACATGTCCGGGAAAACCCGGACGGATGGCAACGCTAGACATAGGGTACCCAATTATCTTCAAGTCAGGCATTACATTGTGTCTGTGTCTGTCCAGCAAACAATTCATTAAACTTAGTAAAAGCTCGCTGATTAAGGTTCATCTGCTACCATTAAACATTTTGATGTCGCCTCAGAATACTGAAAAAACGCTGATAAACCATTTTACATTCACCAATGCCACAAACTTACTTGCTTACTTACTTACTTAGGTGACGCTACAGTCCGGGGTGGACCAAGGCCTCAACAAACAATAAATTGAAATAAGTTCGTAAGCGGATAGTTAAAGTCACAGTAGGAATATATGACATTTCGGATGAATGTACGTATGTATTAATTACAAAAATGGTTGTATCTATAGTACACTTTCTATGCAGATAATTTCTATGCCTTAAGCCTTAAGGGAAAGGAGAAATAAAAATGCCCTCAAAATGTCGTAACGAGTCATAAATATGTCAAAAATGATCGATGAAATGTTGCAAAACTTAGCCAATTTGCTGATAGTGCCGAATGATTTCTTCCACTCTCAGGAAGTTTGTGTGCCAATAGCCATTCCTTATACCTAACATTTTAAGGCAAAATTCAATAAAACCCCCCATCTACCCCCCTATACAGGAGTACGAATTTCAAGAATTCTTTTTACCAAATTTTCTTCTAAAGATTCTTCGACTCTTCGCCACCCTTCCAGGGAGACTACAACACGATTTCCCCAAATTCCACCTCACCTCTGGCATGTCATCCCATCCAAATGTCGTATCTAGGATGCACTCTACATAAAGAGCCTAGAGACTCAATGAATATTGTCTTCAGCTCCTGCGGTGCTTTGCCTTTTGGTCGGTGGTGGCGGCTGTGTGTATGTGTGTGTGAGTGTCAATCCTTAATAATGTAACCGTTCTATGGTATTTTACGTTAATATTGCATTGTTGTCGTTCCATCCTGCTATTGTTGGAACAACTTTCACCCTACCCTTCGTCGAGAAGAGCCAATTTTACTCAACGGGACAAACTGCATGCATATGTGTGTGTGTTTGTATATTCCTTCGTTGGATTTGTTAACATTTTGCAAACACACCACAACTATTCTTTATTTACTCTGCTGGTGCATCTGCATATCCCTGAAGGCTTTTAAGGTCGCTGGCATGTTGCTGCTCCTGCTATGTTGCGGTATAAGAGTTTAGAAAAAAAAATTATAATAAAATTGCGTGGATCGTAGCGTAAAGTATCAAGGAGACGAAAACTTGTAAGATGGATGTGGCTGACATTAGTGCCTTACATTTTTGATAAAGGACCACCTGGTTGGATAGTAGCAGAATGTAGAGAATTCCCATATAGAAGAGGTGTTTTTATTTTCTTCTTCTCTCTTTCGTTGGGTAGTGCGGTAGGTAGCGGCTCCACGAAAGAGTGACAGTAGTTTGTTGTTTTTGTTGCTTTACAAAAAAATAAAAACCTTCTAGGTTAAGTGGGACTCTTCAGTAATATGCAAATCCTGATAGGATAGGTGCGGTGTGGGGGCGCATGTGTGTTTGGCTGAGTGTGTACCTTTATTTATTTTGAAAACAACACAGTAATGGTGAATGGGATTAAGTGGATTGCAGCCTTGCAGGGTTGCAACATGGTACGATGAATGGCAACCATTTATTTCTGTGCATAAAATTTGGTTGACATTCTAATGCAGAGGAACAATTAGAATTGAATTTCAAAAGCGACAATTTAAAAGCATTGCACCTGAAGTGATCTGAGTGGTGACATTTGATTTAAAACTAAAAAATACGCATAAAATCGGATCCATTAACTTTTTAGAAAAGTAAATACGAGTGGGGGTGATCCAAAAGTAATGGTTTAAATTTGTTTTATTTAATTTGTATTCAAATCTTTATGTACTACTAGCTGACCCGGCGAACTTCGTACTGCCCCCTAATCAATAGATATTATGTCAGCTTATAAGCTGAATTAAATTAATTTTTTTATTCAGATAAAAAAAATACTCAAAACGAATTAAATTCATAAATCTACAAAATTCAAGCGGTTGCATTGATCCAATTCGATGGTGAATTTGGCCTTGGATCTTTAAATTCAAAAGCGAAGTCAGAATTACTGATTTATGATCACCAAAAGAA
This sequence comes from Brachyopa scutellaris, assembly GCA_949775065.1. NCBI lineage: Eukaryota > Metazoa > Arthropoda > Insecta > Diptera > Syrphidae > Brachyopa > Brachyopa scutellaris. The sequence continues at coordinate 34,381,171 of OX459113.1, read as the reverse complement.
AATTAACTTTTACTCTCTCGAGCAGAAATTACCTTGAGTGTCGGATTGAATCCGCGTTCTTCGATAATGTCTGCTCCAAATCAAGACAAGTGGAAACATCCGTTATATGTATATTTGTGCGTTCGATAAAAAATGTCGTGATTCTTGTGTTTCGCCACGAAGCAATGAATGTAACGGCTCAGGTGGCGATTGTAATAATGGCATCACCTTACCACTGAGACAGCACAATTCAAGCGAACTTCAATGCACCGCAATTGTCGCACATAACCTCCATTGGACCAATTTGAACAAAAGAATGCAAGCTGTAGTCAATTGTGCAATCGTTTTGAAACGCTAATCGATTCAAACTAACACTTGATGCATTTCTTCTTGCATGTCGAAGATTATCACGTTGTCGATCTGCGCGATAAGCTCGACGATTTCTCATTTCCAATTGAGCCTCTCTTCGTTTTTGTGTTTGTGAAGGACGAAGTCGGACCATACTTACACGGCGGCGCTCTTCTCGTGCGATATCTTCTTCATCTGCAGTCGTAGTGATTCGCAATGTTCCGAAATCTAATTGCGTTAAGGCTTCGTTGTGAAAGATTAGATCTTCTGGTTCTGCCTCGCGGCATTGTAAATAACAATTGAAAATTGATCACACAATTGAAATTCACAAAATTAACATATTTGAAGGCAACTTACCGTTTGAAAAAAAAATCGTTTGAAAAAAATTAACTGAACCGAGTTCAAATGTAATAAGATAACCGTTGCTTGGTCAATGGTATGCGACAGCTCTGTTTGGTAACCTGTAAATTTACATCCAACTGTCAAAAATCAAGAGAAGAGAGAGCCAAATGAGTGTCAAAAACCTCTTGCGAAATCGTGCTACATCTTTTTAATGGAGTAACAGAGATCTATCAAACAGCAATCCGAAAATTTGTGAAATGTTAATCACTTCTTTATAACAAAATAAAAGAAAACTAGTTTTTCGTGAAAATATTTAATAGTTAAAAAGAAAAAAGAGAGGGTTTTCCCCCACTTTTACTATTTGACACATGTTCCATTTGGACTAATAAAAGTTACCATATACATCGAATGAAAGGAATAGATTACAACTTTCCGTTTGAAAAAAAAAACAATCGTTTGAAAGAAGTGATTTCAAATAAGTGGATTCAATTTGATGAAGTTTCACTTTATAATTATTTTTCCAATCACTCTTCGCACAAAAAACAAATCGTATAAGTCAGTGAAAAAATATATGGGAAAATATATTTTCTTAATAATTTATTTTTTCTTGAATTTTTTCGATGTTTTAATAGTTATTCTGCTATTCGGGGCGGAGACACGTCCAACAAATCACAGATCATAAAAATTGGTCCAGGCGTTCTTGAGTTATAAATGGTGTAACGAACCCGACTTTGTTTTATATATGTATATAGATGTTATGTACAATGTAATGGCTTAAATGCTCTTTTACCAGGAATTGTAATTTATTTTCTGGAAAACCCGAATTTCGCCTAGGAAAGGGTATAAACTCAGGGATTTAGTTCGAACTCAGGCTTAGTTGGAAAGCGTAGCTTGGTATGATCACAGTTCTTAAGAAACATGCATCCATTGAGAACATGTGGGGGATCCTGGCAAGGGTCAGGAAAAGCCAGAAATTCAAAACATGAAACAACTCAAAGAAAGAATTGTTGTAGCATGGAATAATATACCGGGCAACACTTCAAACAATCCTATTTCCATGCTACCAGCTCGTTCCATAGATTATCACAATATCATCGAATAACAATTTTTTCAATGAATAACCAAAATAATATAAAACAATTTATTTTCAGCTTTATGGGATGATTTTATCCTGAAAAAAAAATAATAGAAACAAAATTAATTTTTTTTTTTTCATGTAATGATTTTTTTTTTTTTTTTAGTTGGCGCTACAGCTCGAAGTGAACCGGGGCCTGCTTCTCGCAACCATTTGTGTGTGCGTGTTATATTTTTGCGAGAATGGAAGGGACCTACAGTTTTTTGCCGACTCCGAACGGCGAGTTGAGAAGCTCAATCGTGACAAATGATACTCTTTGATGCTTGTCAGACATTCGAAAGAGGTGGGCACTGTGAAAAACTTTTAGGTGTTTGCGGCGGGATTCGAACCCAAGACCGCTGGCTCAGTAGTCGGACACACTAACCACTTGCGCTACGGTGCCCATGTAATGAATTACTTTACATTAAATGCATGAGTTCCCATTTAACGTAGTCCGGTGCACATACATATTTTGTTTTTAGGGTTCCGTACCCATATGGTAATACGGAACCATTATAAGTTCGCTCTAACTCAAAAATGTCTGTCACGATAAAAACATCAAGAACCGTTCTTCTTAGAAACTTGTAATTTGACGCACTTATACATTAAGGTGGTCCACAGACATTGACAACATATTACTCAAAAATATTGTGAAACAACTATACAGGGTGGGGTAAATGTAATCGCAAAAAAAAAATTCTGAAAAAAACATACATATATCATGTGCAACATCATTCGAAAAGGCTCGAAACAAAGATCCCGACAAAGTTTTTATTAATTTTTTCTGTTAGAAACTTTGGGAGTTATTGCCAAAAATGTGTGACAAATATCATACCAAAAGCACCCTATTGTTTTCTCGGAAACAACTGAAGTCAAAAATATGAAAAAATCATAGTTTGTAGATAATTAAATAAATTTTTAAAGATAATTTTTAAAGATCCAGCAAAATCAAAAATCATCGCCATACACCGGAAAATGCCAGATTTATCTATTTGTCCCCAAAATCAGACTCGGCCAAGCCATCATACCCTACGTTTCCACTGCCAAAAACTTAGAAATGGTCTTTAACAGTACTTTCACTTGGACTGAACATATCAATGCCACACTTGGCAAAATATATAGTGGCTATATATTGGACTACGCAAAAGTTTACACCAACACCGGTCAGGATTTTGCTTTCACAAACACTTCTCTTACCAATTTTGCTCTACGGATGTGAAATTTTCTGTAACGTTGATTGCAATAGTAGAAGGAAGCTTAATGTTGCATACAACAACATAGCTCGGTATATATACGACCTCCGAAAATACGATCATGTCTCTGCCTTTTCGAAACGAATAGTCGGTTGCTCAGTTGATAAACTAATGCAATTTCGCTCATTATGCTGCATGCACAATATTATACAATCACGTCAACCTGAGTATCTCTACAGCAGATTACAATTTCCCCAATCGCGAAGGACTTTCACATTGATCCAAACTTAATATCGGTGCTTAACCTCTGAACCACAGTTCTTTGTACATGTTACTCGTCTGTGGAACTCCCTACCCATTGAGTTAAGAAGGATCAGAAGCGGCGGAAGTTTTAAAAGGCGTCTCTTGAACTACTTGGCCAGTGAATATATATTTTAATTTATTTTCTTTTGTTAAATTACTTACTTCTTCGCTATTTTATAAGATATTATCTTACTGTGTAAGCTACTCGAATTGAATAGTTAAATAAATAAATAAATATAGAAAAAAAATAACTTAGCGAATCTCGTAAGTTGCATAGTTTTTGAGAAATTCACGTCCAAAAATTCAATTTTAAGTTGAAAAATGCAATTTCTCAACCGATTAACTCGTAAGCTACAGGACCAATTTCAAAAAAAATAACCACTATTCGATTAACAATAATTTTGGCAAAATTAAAGGCTATCTGAAATTGTGCTGCCATATAAAAAAAGTAAAAAAAGTACGAATTTTGCTAGGAAACGAAATTGACACCACTAAACTCAGAAGTACAGCGCTACACACTCAGCCGCGTTCTTGATGTTTATCCAATTTCTCATTGTGAATAATATTACTTATTATATGTTTGTAAAGTGATTACAGAGGTACATAAATCATTTTCGTTATTTGTGTTAACGAGACAAAACAGTTACTTAAACAAAATATAATTATTATAGTTTTAAAACTACGGAACCCTTTGAGCGCGAGTCTGACTCTTACTTGGCCGGTTTTTTTTTATCCAGAAAAGTGGCCCAGCACCAGATGCTGGGAAGCAGCCGCAAATCATAAGGTTACCTCCACCATAATTTACTGTCTTTTTTTTGTGTATAGGTCAAATTCGGGATTTTTTGGGCGTCTCACATTTTGTTTTTTCCGACCACAATACATTGCTCCAGTTTTGACGGTTGAGATGTCTCCTGGTAAAAGCAAACCTTTTTTGTACATTTTACTTACTTCTGATTGTATATAGTTAATAAAACGAGTTGTTATTTTCTTAGAGTACAAAATCTTACTGTTTTCTTTATTGAACGCCACAAGAATAATTATGCCGCTTACTTATGCTTGCCGACGAACTCGCCCCTCGAACTCGTATCTTAACAAGACCAAGTTTGAGAGAGAACTCTACGGTTAAAGCGAAGCTGTACTTTGGTATTTGTGTATCAAATATCAGGTACAGCCGCAATGGCAGCGTTGGGGTTGGTGTTTACATAATGTTTATATTACAATATGGTCGAATTTCTCTCTAACTCGAATTATTTCGCCATATTTTATCATTCCCTTCAATTTTCCATACAAAAACCATTATCTAAGTCGAACTCCCTCTAAGTCGAAAATCCCTGTAACTCGAACACATTCTCTCGATTATTGCCATCTAATTTCACCCCTAAAGGCGAATTTTGTTAAGCACAAAAATTCGTATTTGAATTTCGTAGTTGCATTCAAAACAGGTTTTTCAATGTACATATCTATCTGCGTATATGTATGCAAAAAGAACTAATTTTAGGAAGATGGAATTTCAAAATCAGTGGAATCCGGGCATTTCAACAAAGCTGATGCAGTCTTTATGTGCATGTTTGTAGCCAGATTTTTTCAACTAAGCAATAGTTATATTTTTTTGTTTAACTTTTTTGTAAGTATGTACATTAACCTTTTTTTTATTAAACAAACGTTTTAAGACCAAATAAATGTTTCTCTCTATTAGTCGAATTTTTTCAAAAGATTCGAGAGGGGGAGTCGACTGTATAACATATGTTACATATGCTGGGGTCATTTACACGAAAATTATAGGAACTACACAATCCCGACGTAGAATACCCAGATTTTCCCAAAAAAAAATTTCAAAACTTTATAAAAATATAGGGTTTCTGAAAGCTCTGAGTTCTGCGGTAAACTTTACACAGAATACTAATCGCACGCTTTTACGTGGTAAGCAAAGGTTGAAGGTTCCATTTTATTAGAGTGAGTCCCTCCCAAGGCATGCCAACATTAACGCTTCAAATTTAAATTTCTTCTACCGCTGGTGCATTTGTGTTACAATTTAATTTTCTCGGCATCCCAGTCTATGGAAATGCAATTTGTTACACCGAATCGAAATTTTTCAAATGAAAAAAAAAAACCAAACTGTAATAATAATTCATCACAACAGGCCTCACACCAACCAATCCACTGTCAATTTCCAGATGTCCCCTACTCAATCGTTAATCAAAATGTCCTTCAAAGTCAACCACAGACATGACAGAAGCCATTTAAAAAAAACACTCACACACAAAATTTAATATGTTTCAAAAATTCAATTATCGATCTTTCAGCAAGTTTCATTCTCTCGCATAAAAACCAGGAAACGGATATAAATTTTCCCACAAACATGTGCGTGTATAAGTGGGAAGCGTTACAAAATAGACACTCAGCAAATCCCTTTTCTGTCCGTTACCACCCCTTCTATTGCCTGCCGCTCCTCCCCTTCTATACTCGAAACACAAAAGGAGCACACACCAAAAGGAAATCTAATGGAAATTGATTCGATTACAAATCCGTGCACTTGCAGATACTGGCAAACACACATTGATGTAAGGATAAGTAAGGATTCAAGTCGGGATAACATCTGAGTAGAGGCAGCATCAATTCTCCTTTTTTGTTGTTGTTGTGAATACTGAAATTCGCTTGGTACGAGTAGGTATAGCTACATAGACGAGTGTAAAGGAAGCAACGGAAGGGCATGTTCAGTGCATGGGTGTTGATATGACTGGGAAAACTTTACAGAATTCCTTCCTTCTGTCAGTTAACTTGTCGAGATTGAGGCCGGATATTTCATTTCATTATTCTATTTTCAGGAGAAAAGAAAATTCCAAGTCTTTTCGTTATTTTTATTCCTTGTAAGGGAAAAAAAGGATGTTGTACTCGTAGTTTTATTTCCACTTGATTTGATTGAAATTTAAAGCGAAACAATTATTTTTGAAAAAATGAATTGAATGTTTTGGTACAAGGATTACGCTGTAAAAGTTTACAATAAGTTCACAAAAAGCATTCCAATCAAACCCTCAGAGGAAGCTAAGAAATGAAGAACTTTGTTTAGTTACATTGACTGAGATCAAAGAGATGCATCACTGGATGAGTTGTAAAGTTGTTTTGAAGTCGAAAAATCCAATTTGTACGTACCTATACTATGCTCCTAGAAGCGGGTGTATTTTACTAAATTTTTATTAGGTCGCTTTGTAGCCTATCCTAAAGTTCGTTACAAGTTTTGCAATTGATTTTACACTAACCTCCCGATGAGCTGGATGTCATTGCAATATTAACTCGCTTTCTTGTCTGTCTGTTCGTTACGGTTCCGCACGAAGCTTCAAACACATATCGTCACTTCAGTATTGGAGTGATCTAAACGACAAAAACCTAGTTTTGAGAAAACGACGTTTGAAGTTTGAATACGATAAAACAAAAACCCTATGCACAACAACCATAGACAAAATTTATTAAAATAGTGGCCGATGAACTATACTTATATCGAAATTGAAATCGGGATATTAGTTTTTTTTTAAATCATAATTTGAAAAAAAGGAAACTGCATGATTTTTTTTTCAAATTGTGCGGATTTGTATGGTATGTGGCACTTTTTGACCAACCTATGTGTCATTTAAATACTGAACGCGATTGCGATTTATGGATGCATATGTGTCATATTTTCATATTTTTGCCGCCCATTTGGAAGAAACCTTTAAACCGAACGATGGTCAAGTGGTTCATGACAACATCAACATCACAAGGATGGTAGTTCCACCATCTGACGATTTAACGCGCAGATCTGCGACGCTTAGAGAACTCGAACGTGAGATCGCGAAACTAAAACCTAAGAAAGCTCCTGGTTATGATTTGATTACCGGAGAAATTCTCAAAGCCTTACCTAGAAGAGCATTAATTAAGCTTCTCCATATTATAAATGCTGCACTCAGATTAAAACACGTGCTGAGCCAATGGAAAGTTGCGGAAGCCATTATGGTTTTAAAACCAGGAAAAGCGTCATATGAAGTAAAATCATACAGACCAATCTCGCTTCTTCCAGTCGTATCCAAAATTTTCGAGAGGATATTACTAAGGCGTCTCCAACCGGTTATAGAAGAAAATAATTTAATCCCTGACCACCAGTTTGGGTTCAGAAGTAAGCATTCGACGATTGACCAGGTGCATAGAATTACTAACGTTATCGAAAAAGCACTAGAAGAAAAAAAGATATGCTCAGCCGTATTTCTTGACGTCTCGCAAGCCTTTGATAAGGTGTGGCACGATGGCTTGAAATGCAAATTACGACAAGTACTCCCCGTGTACCTATACGAGATTTTGGATTCATATCTCGGAAATAGACTCTTCCGTGTTAGAAATGGAAACGAATACTCAGAGCTCAAAAAAATTTCGGCCGGCGTACCGCAAGGAAGCGTTCTGGGGCCGCTTATTTATCTGTTATATACTCGTGATATACCGAAAGAAGATGGCACTATGCTTGCTACATTTGCCGACGACACCGCTATCCTAGCAGTAGGTAAAACAATCGAGGAAACGACTGCCAAACTGCAAAACGCATTGAATAAAGTAAATGAATGGACGAGGGACTGGCGGATCGCCCTTAACGGAACTAAATCTGTTCACGTGAATTTCACTTATAGAAAAATTAATGACTTGCCAATTTTTATAAATTTGGCCCGAATTCCTATTGCAAATGAAGCCAAATACCTGGGAATGACACTTGACGCAAAGCTGAAGTGGAATTCGCACGTGAAAATGAAACGTAAAGAATTAGAAATCAAATATAGAGAAATGTACTGGTTGATCGGAAAACATTCCCACCTCAGCACGGAGAACAAACTGCTTTTATACAAGCAAGTGCTAAAGCCGGTGTGGACCTACGGTATACAACTTTGGGGTTGTACCAAGAAAACAAATGCCAATATTTTACAGACCTTTCAAAATAAAGTGCATAGAGAAATTGTCCAAGCACCGTGGTATGCTAGAAACGACGATATCCACAGGGATCTCGGAATTCCGACAATCGAAGCTGAAACTAAAAGCTTCGCGCGAAAACATAGAAACCGACTAATCGGACATGTTAATAATACAGTCCTACTTATTTTGGATGAGAGCAATTTATTGCGCCGACTACAAAGGACGAAACCTTTTGACTTGGCGAGATAAGGATTAACCGCATCTAAATTGCGGAATATGCAGGATCTTTCATTGGAAAGTAACCTGCCAAACGTTTATATTTCGTGATAGAAAAATTGCTTGATAAGTAGTATAACTTAGTTGCAGTATCTAACAAATTTATATCGAAGGGTGGTGTTTTTGGTCAGTAAGAATCTGACACTACTATGAGCACGCGCTCGCTATTCTCATAGTGTCTATGGAAGATTTTCACCTACCCTCGGGGGGAAAAAAAAAAAAAAATATATATATATATATTTTCATATATAAAAAAAACCCATTTTTTAAAATAGGTGTATCTTGTTTCCTCTTTGTTTTTTTTTTTTATTTAGCTGAACTTTTTATAAAAAAAACAAAGGTTAGTAACATTTTAAAGAAAAATAACTCGTAAAAATAAACGCGTTTCGTCATAACGGAGATCCAAAAAACCAATTTTTAATAGCTTTTTACAGTAACGGAACAGACCTAATAATTATACTTATGTGTCACTTATACACTGTAATCATTTAAAATGCTTGAACCTTCGATTCGTTGTGTTGGTATGAAGCATTTAAATACTGAAAAATAATCATGCATATAAAGCACTATTGAATAGAAATTGTATGTATAGACTATAGAGCATATCAGCACTGAATTATGTGTTTGCAAATGAAGAATATCTGAGCTCAGTTGTACGTATCTATAGGTCATTTAAACCAATTCAAAAATCTCAAAAAAATTCATACAAAAATATGACTTTCCTATACAAAGGCTTATGTGGCCAATATCAATACTGAGCATTTCTTCCCAAGAATGCTTATATGTCATTTGTAACACTGATATCTTTTGAAACAATATAGATAGGAGAGATTTGATTACACCAATCGAAAGATCTAATTTATTTAAGAAAACATAGTCCCTTATTCTCAGAACAAAAATCGTTGCGAGAAAAATAATCGTAGCGTAAAATATCAAAATGCTCGCACCTTCAACCATTCTTTCTCGCAACGATTTATTTTTCGATGCGATTTTTTGACATTGTTTTCAATGAAAGAGGAAAGAATTGAAGCGTTGAGAATGAGAAGGTGTTAAGTGACAGATTCGAAGTTTTGAGTAAGAAGCATTTAAAGTTTTTTGCACAGAACTTTTTTGTAAATGCAAGAGTAATTAATAGATACCACATAAAAATTAAGAAAAATTATAGTATTGAGAACAATAGTACTCCATTTATTTGAACTGCTGTTAACTTGGTTTTTTGTTCAATTTTATGTATTTAACACCTTTATGCAAAAATTGGTTTAATTGGTTGGTGTTAAGTGACATACACATTTCTAGTATTTTTTTTTATATCTTTTTAATTTTATTTTTGTTGTCAAGACCCGCAGCCATACCTTGTTTATAGTACCAACGGTACTGCAGTGGAACCTAACCTAACCTAAGCTGAAAAGTACCGTTTCTTGTTGACTCTTTTTAGTAAACAATAAAAAAGATGTGCATGGTGTTGCATACTTAAATTGCACTTATTGTGCGCATTTAACACCTTTATGCAAAAATGATTTGATTCAAAAAACCTTCCTATTCATTTTTCAGAGGGTTTAAAGGTGTTAAGCGATCTAAACACTTTCTTTCGCTAAGAAACTTAAGAAATATGTGTATTTAACACCTTCATCACAAGCCAACTTCTTAAATAAGGAGAGTAGAGGCACTCCGAGTACACGAAAATTTAAGTTATCACATAACGCCTTTATCGACTAAAAAAGTCAAAATTTTCAAAAAGTATTAATTTTGAGTAGCAAAAAGGGAAACTACACATTTTCGCGCTTTTAAACGTCATTTCCTCTTTCACCGGTATTTTAGTGAAAAGAAAAAAATTTAAAATTGTTCTTCAAAATACTTTTAGTTCAACATGAGTGATAAGAAGAGAAAAATAACACAAAAAATAAAGTTCTGAAATGACGAAGAAAATATGCAGAAATGTCAATTGCTGAAATGTCAAAACTCGTACGTCAAAATATCGTTGCGAAATTTGAAATTCTAGGAATTTACCCTCAAAATCTCGCACCACATGCTACGATTTCTGTTTTGCAACGATTTTTTTTCTCGCAACGATGTTTGTTCTGGGAATAAGAGGCTTAACTCAAAAACGGCAAAAATGCATTTATGTCACTCCAATACTGAGGTGACGATATAAAACCTGTAAACATGCAAATTTTCTCTGGTGTTTTTATTTCTGTGATTATACTCAAAATTTTGCATTGCATACTTTTAAGCTGTAACCACATAGTAGGTATTTTTTTAATTGTAAAAAATAACACGCACACACAAGTGGTTGCCAGAAGCTAGGCTTGGTTCTGTATGGGACTGCTGACGCCGTATATTTATTGATTTATTTTTTATCTGTATGGGGCTAAGGGAAATGATTTTATACTTTTTAGTCCGTTTAAAAACGTTTTATATAAATTATTTTTGTTTTCATTTAATTTCCTTTTTTGTTTACTTCCCAACTTAAAGCTAAATACAAAAAATGTCTTAATAATAGCGGAATTAAATAATAGTGTTCAGTCTGTTAGAGTTAGTGAGGAATAACGGTGCCGTGACATAAGGCCATGTCGCTCTATGAAAGTTACTTAAGATCATTATGGCTTTATGTCACCTTGAAATGGATTGTTCCCCTTACCTGATTAAATTTCAATCGGCTTCTTTTCGTATTATCTAGCTATGTACGTAGATTATGAAAAATTAAAATTTTGGAAAAGGAACTTATAAAATTTTAGTTTTTGACAATTGGAGAAAATAAAACTAATAAAATCGCGTGATTTAAAATCGATTCCCAGATTCCATGCTCACAGAAATAGAAAATTAAGAAACACGTCCGCCATATTGGATTTACAACGTCATCAAGTAATCCACATTGTATGGGCTTCGAAATTATACAAGTGTGCAAAATTACAGGATGATCGGATATCTGGCAGTGGGTGTAAAATTGATTCCCAGATTCCATGCTCACAGAAAGTGAAGATATAAAGCTTGTAAAAAAAAGAAAACTAAGAAATAAAACATAAATTTATTGAAATTGGCAAACAATTTATAAATCAACATTTTACATTTCTACTATCTATTATTTTTTTAACGAGTCCTCGTTCCTTTAGTCTTGCCTCCCGAGCAACTAACAAAGCAGTTAGTCGGCCTCTGTCCAAGCCTTATACTGCTTTCGAGCAGGTCTTCTTGCTCGCGGTTCACTTTCCAATAATCGCACCCCCTCACCGTTTGAGCCTTCAAAGCTCTCGCTCTAACGAATCGAAGTCTGTGAGACAGTTCAACCGCACCAAATATTGGTCTTTCCTTACTGAAGTGACTCTGGAGCGATCTGAGCCTTGAAGCTGGGTGAATAAGTTGGTTTCTTGTACCTTGTTATGGCTCTTCCCTACGTGTGTCGTCTCTGATTTTCTAGTCCTCATAGCGGTATACCTCACCCTTTCCTTTGGTCATCCTCAACCAAAGCTGACGCCCTGGCGATTTCATTTGCCATATTTGCGTGATGAAGGCCTTGTCTATCCATCATCAGTTTTCAGTGCTAAACTTGACCTCTTTAACTTCATATACATATCTACAGATTTAGTCACTTCACACTCAGTTAAACCTCCTATGTGTCTAATTATTAAGTTGACAGTGGTATTACCAGGAAATTATTCCATTAACTCAAACACCCAAACGAGCAATTTCCGACATATGAAGCCATAAATTGAAGCTACTCGTACTTTCCAGGATCTTTACCGGAAATTCCTCCTTTTTGTTGCATTTATACACGTTCAGGCAGTTCATTTCACTTCGTCCTCGAGCTGATTTCCTTTATAAGTAGCTAACATTTTCCATTTTACCTATACGTCATTATAGGAACCACACAAAGAGTGTCGGATAGTCATAAAATAAAACACGTGTGTACATATGTATGTATGAGAAGCCTGTAAACCTTATCCTATTACGAACAAAACACTTGTCCCTCTGACTTGTATCCTTCAGCAACAACAAAATAGCTTTCCAAAAATAAATGAACATCTCTCATGTCTCGTCGTTGTCGTTGTCGTCCTTGTCAGGGACAATTTATTCAATTCTATTAAACACGTCTGACAACAAACCGCAACCGCACACCATCGAAAAATTTTCTAAAGAAAAAGGAAACCACCCATTCACTGCAGTCATTTCCGAAGGATCCCGCCACCCCCCAACCCCCATACCATCATCACTGGCATCATTGTCGTCTTTTCATTTTCGTACATTATTCTTCTGTTTGTCCTGTCATTTCAAAGGCGAACAGAAAAAAAAATCCTATACACAATGTAGGTACGCTTTGGACAAACAGGGAAATATCACTTTACCACTGATATTTATCCATTATCATCCTTGCGCTGGGATAATATTGGGGACATAATGATGGTTTTAGCACTCACAGCCGGAATCAGAGCAAAGTTGAGCAAGGACTTGTGTACCTATCAGGGCATTGGTATGAATGTATCGACAATGCTTAACGAAGAACACGTGTCATGTGAGTAGCAGAGTGACAAGTCTATTAATGGCATCCCAGTGTGGTTCACTTTTAATTCGTTTCAATGTGAGATGTCCTTTTTCACTTTGTTTTTTGCGATCTGAGGTCCTTTAATTCTTTTTCTTTTTATTGTGCTAAATAATTTATTTCCTTTTTTGGAAGAGAATTAAACTTCGTCACTGATTTGTAACTCGAGTACTCGAAAGTTAAAACGGATAAAAGAGAGAGAGAGAGAAAGAGGACGATAATAATGGTAAAGCAAATCTCATTATCGCTATTTTATTGCTGCCTATACAGCAGAACAACAAGGACGTGGAGGCAGTAAAAGACGTCTCATCATTCGACAAAATAGCCGACAAGGACATAACAACTTGCTGATGATGTGACCGTGGTGGGGTGATGGAGGTCGACGAGCGACAGAAACAATGGCAAATGATTGAAATAAAGTCATCATTAAGTGGCAGATATGATTGGAAGTTAAAAGTGATGGGATGCCCGCTAAAAAGGGGGCGCAGTTGTGTAGTGAGTGAGTAGCTGAACTATAAAATGTAAAATTATTAAGGACGATTTTAGGTATGGGAAACATTTCAGTCGCACAATGAGGTTAAATGAGTCGGGTGTTTAAATTCAAAAAAAAAAAAAAATCAATTAAACTTTGCTGTAGCATGATGAGGGTGTAGCTTTTTAAGGCGTTGAAGTTTCCAATGTGTTTATAGCTTTTTCATCTCTTCGTATAACAGAAATTTGGATTAGCCTTAAGTTTAAGCATTTATGGCTTATTTTAGTGCGGAATTCGTGGATTTGGGTGCGGATCGAGCTTTATATCACAGCTAAAAGGTTTCTCAACACCTGAGACTGCAAGTCCTGAAATTGAATCTTTCTTAGAAACGAGATTTTTTTTTTTTCAGATCTGTGTCGTGGTGTGCTTAATACAAGCAACAACCACAAGCAGAGATTTGCCGGGGCAAAATATGCATCAACAGGCTCATCATTTAGTGCTGGTGTTAGTGGTTATGCTACAATTTACAACACTACCACTAGCAATAAATAAACAAAAAAAATTATTAGTATTTACATATGTGCGAGGGACTACATAACGCAATACATTTTTTAGTGTAATCTTGTTAAGATAAAAGTCAAGAAAGTTTACATTTAAAATTAAAGCCTCTTTGCCTTCTGATTAAAGATTTTATGATTGATGGGACATCATAAATAGCAGGAATAAAAAAAAGTGGACGTAGATGATCCTGCTAAGAAGGAGTCTGAAAGAAAACCTCTAAATTTAACCTGATATAACCTCTGGTTGAGGTAAGAGCCAACCCACGAAACAAATAATGGGGAAAAACCTAGCGCCTTGAGTTTGTAAATAATTATGACATGAGAAAGCTGATCAAAAGCTATGGAGAAATCAGTGTAGACACAGTCCACCTCATGACCATTTTCAAAGGCATTAGAACAGTTATGAGAAAATGTTAGCAGGTTTATGACAGTGGACCTGTTTCTGACGAATCCATATTGAGATCTAAAACATCGAGAAACTTTACCATAAGACAAACACAACTACAGTAGACTAAGTCGAATTTCTCACTAACTCGAATTTGTTCGCCATATTTTCTCATTTCCTTCAATTTTGTATACAAAAAACATTCTCTAAGTCGAACTCCTCTAAGTCGAAACTCTCTTTAACTCGAACACTCACCCCTATTATGCAAGTCGTATCTCGTATCTCACTTCAAGTCGTACTCGCATCGTATTGTATTTCGTTTGTTATTATGCAAGTCGTATGCGTTGAATACGACTCCATATAAGTTGCTGCATGTTAGCAACGCATTACGTCGCACTTCAAACTGAACTTTTTCCTGTCAGTACTGGTTTCCTTGCCGGCGAGGTCCAGGAGATGTTCTATTACAACTGCTCCCGAAAGATGTCACCACAAACTCAATAGATTTATTCTTTAATGAGCACATGAAGGAACATCCTTAAAAGGAATTATATTCACAGATTGTTAAGAGATAGTTGAAACGCAATAAGTGCCAAATTCATTGTGTATGTATGTATGTATATATGGATGTTTTTTCCGAAA
Organism: Brachyopa scutellaris; assembly: GCA_949775065.1. Lineage (NCBI taxonomy): Eukaryota > Metazoa > Arthropoda > Insecta > Diptera > Syrphidae > Brachyopa > Brachyopa scutellaris. The sequence goes on along the minus strand of OX459113.1, from coordinate 34,366,103 downwards.
TTTAAATTACAATTTTCTAACTAAAAAAATAATTGACCATTGCAGTTTAATAAAACTATTCTGTTGACAACCAATTTTTCATCTTTTAGATGAACGTGCAGCACACATCTGTCTTTTGCGATGCCGACATTAATCTCCGTAGCATATACCAAAGCTTCGAATTGGTTGCTGTTTTTAAGTTTTTTAGAAAGTAAAAGTAATTTAAGTAGTAAAATAACTTCGAAAAACATTAAATCGTTTCCATTCAAGAGTATACAATTGTTTATTTTTCATGTTCGTTGAATTTCGTATAGAGTCACTTAAGAAATCGCAGCCGAAGAAAATACCACTAAAAACGTTCAAAATACGACTAAATACGTCTTGCATAATAGCTGATATCAGCCGAAAGTCGTATGCGATGGCATCCGATTCTGTTGACAGCTGAAAAGTCATTAGCGTACGAGTATGTTCGTAGTGACACGACTTCCATAATAACAAAATACGACTATGTTCGTATGTGACTCTCAAATACGACTTGCATAATTGGGGTGACTATCTCTCGATTATATTGGCATCTTTTATCACCCCTTAAGTCGAATTCTGATAAGCACAAAACAAAATAAAAATACATTACCCCTTCGGAATTCGTATTTGAGTAAACATATATGTTCCTACACAAACACACTTTTTACTTCCTTCAATAATAATAATAATATTTGGCTTCAGCTCAGCAGTCTTAGGTAGAACCAAGCCTAGCTTCCCGCACCTATTTGTGTGTGCGCGGTATATTTTTGCACGATTGGAAGGGACCTACAGTCAGCGTTACCCTTCTGCGACTTTTTTGTCAAAATTTATTTATTTTCATTTAAATTTTGAATGCATCAGTTTGCAGATTTTTTTAGATCTTGTGCGCAGTTTAGTTTCACACATTCACATAACACATGAGGACAAGTTTTGTATACTAAATAGATAGTATTGGCAATAAAAACCACCTCAGTAACCTTATATTTTCAAATGTATATAAATTCGATGCAAATATTTTGACACTACCGCAGCGCATGGCGCATGGTAGTGCTTGTGCGCAAAGGGTTTATTCAAAGCTTACAACATAAGCAAACCAACCCTCTACATGTGGAAACATCGTAATAATATGTAATCTGCACTGAACCTTCTCGAAAGAATTAAATTCAGGCTTCGGCTTCGATAAATACAGGAAAGAAAGGACTGGGAAGTAATTTATTGCCCCTTTTGTTATATTATAAGCTTTATTTAATATTGACCGGCTTAATACTGAGTGACCTTCTCTATGTTTTTTTTTTTAATTTTTGATGTACCTACCTGTTTAATTGAAAACTGAATTGTAATAGATATACTTAATCTATCTATTTTTTTTATAAGTTTTATACTAACTTTACTTTCGGTGAGGGACAAATCTGCCGATATCCGATCATGCTGAAATTTTGCATGTCCGGCGACAACTCAATATAGGCATATTTGATGATCTTGTAAATCTAATATGGCAGACGCCCCAGATGGTGGATTACCGTTATATTCACGACTTCCTTAATATGGGTATCAAATGAAAGGATTTGACAAGTAGAATACGATTAGCTAAGTGACGTGATTCTAAATTCAATATGGTGGATTCCATAAGATGGCGGAATATTTTTTTCTTCACAACCCCCATAAGTTTAGTTTAGTGGGTATCAAATGGAAAGATTTGACGAGCAGAATCTCAAACATTCTGAGTAAACTTTTTCATATTAAACCCACCCAAGCCAATATATGGTGCATACGTACCGACGTAACTTTGTTAAAAAATTCAGATACTAAAAAGGAGAAAACAAATACATATACATATAGATAAAAAATTATTTTTAAAAAAATCAGTTTGAGTCACCAATATGTGCTCGATGTGCAACGAGGTCGAAGAATCAGCAGTACCTATTGTGTGTCACTTTATTTGTGTAGTCAGAAAACGTCATCGTCATTTAGGCAAATTTTACCTCGAGACAGAGGATGTACATAATATGTACATATGTAGGTACATATGTCTCTGACAGTTCGCCCATTAAAGACATTTTTGGATTATATGTTATCATAACGGGTCTACTATGTCCATATGATATGTGTACATAGTTCCTTCAAAATAAATATGCATTTGTTAACTTGTTATTTATTAATGTTTTAATTAAATTAAACATCTGACGTGCTGAATACCCCCCTAAAAAGGTCCTACAGCCAATAGCATTTCAATTTACCTATATGTTAAAACTTTTTTGAAGTCTCTGAGACTTTCTTTGCGACTCTTTTTAAGTCTGTAAGACATTTTTTTGCGACTTTTTGAAAATTCTCAGCGGTAACACTGCCTACAGTTTTATGCCGTCTCCGAACGGTGAGTTGGGAAGCTTTACATGACAAATTATACTCTTGAATGCTTGTCAGGCATTCGGAAGCGGTGGGGACTGTGAAAAACGTTTAAGGTGTTTGCGGCGGGATTCGAACCCAAGACCGCTGGCTCAGTAGTCCGACGCACTATCCACTTGCGCTACGGTGCCTTAACTTTTTTGACCGATACTAAAAATCGGTCTATACTCGGATTTTAAGTTACAGGTGTTAGAAGTCTTACTTCATTTTGTGTATGCGATTTTTTGTTTGCCGTCGGGGAAGTTTTATAGGCAAACACGAGACATTTTGATTTATACATTGATATGATATGATGAACTTTCTTACAATCTCACTACAATCCCCCTTATTTACAAATCTGTTTCAACCATATACATAGGTATATGAAAAAAATTATTTACTTACTATAAACTTTCTTGTTTTTTACTTTCAGGTAAGCGCCAAATTTATTTATTCGCAAAGCGTAAGTTAAATGAATTTTTCAATTCTACGTTGTTTGGTCAAAAAGACATAAGTCATAAATCTTAGTTTTTAGATAAATGCGTATTAAAGTTCAATAATTTCTTTAAATCCAGTTTTACGTATTAAAGTAATAGTCTAATGCCATAATAATATAAATTATAAGATGTACAACAACCAATTAATTAAATTTAAAAACCCGTCCCAAAAACATGTTTTAAGGGAGATATATTGTTTTGACCAAACGATACTTTGATCTTTTTTCAATGGGTTGAGATAAGATCCAGATTGAAAATAATTTTAGTAACAAGTTTTTAAAAAAATGCATTTATTTTAGTTTAAAAATAGAAAAACAAAAGAAAAACATGAAAAGTAGTTGAAACAAAAAAAAAAATCATGTTTTTCATGACAGTTGAGTTACCTGTTGTTTTGACCATGTTATTATTTGAAAAATTTAAAGTTTTCGCTCGGTCAAAATAACACATCAGGAGTTATGTCATTTTGATCAAACATAATTTTTAAAATAATTGTAATGTGTGTTTAGGACCACTCAATAAGTTTAGATTCGGGCTACTGAAACTTATGCTGTTGACATTGGTCATGTTGGGACATTGGGACCCATGTTGATATTGAAACTAACCTTTAAAGAAGCGAGTGAAGTGCGTCCTTCTCACTGTGCACACTTCGACTTACTGTAGCAAGTTTCTGTAAAGCAGAAAACGCTTTTAACACACGTTTAAAGTTTGAACATGGGTCAACTGGACCCACGACATCAGTTACGGGTTAAGCCATTAAAAGGTTTCCGCCGAGTCGGTTTCGGTTGGCAATATGTTCCCACAAGTTTGTGGTTAATCCTAAAAGTTTATTACTTATTTCAAGAAAACTGTAAATTTACGTTTGAGTCTATAATTTTTCACACCACTCACTGTATGTACTACATGACAAAAAAAATTATTTTCAAAATTCAATTTTCATATTTGACAATGACAGCTACTAATGCGATAAAATCTCAACAACGTCGTTTACACATGCGTTCCTGCAGCTTTGCTACACATCTTGCCTCAGGCTGCAGAGCATATATGACAGTTGACGAATACTATTGAAAATTTTAAAAAATGACTGGTGTGACATGGTAAGTCCCAACACGTCAAATTCAATCGCCTTGTAGGTCATACTGTAAACTCATAGCACAAGTACCTACTCATCGAGCAATGTCTGTGGTTGAAATTCCAAATTTCAAATTAATGCTACTGCAGATGTTCCCCAAATGTACGAAATCCTTTTGCAAATGCATTTTAGTCACGTGACATATATATTTTCTTCTTCACGAAGGATGAGGAAACTAAGTGATATCAGCTGGGCATGGGGCCCAACATCGCCATGCAAAGTATGAATTGTGCATTTGGGCATATTACTCATAAATCATAAATCTCACCCGTCATAGAGCTGATGTCATGTCCTGCAGAGATGAAGGTTTATGTGACGCGATGCAACATATGGCAACTGGCAACGAGTGCATTTGCAAACAATGATAAATTATTCCAGACGAGTGTATGGGCATACGGCTGACATTTAACCACTGCATGATGGTGTCGTTTTTTTTTTTTTTGTCTTGAAACAATGGGTTCCAGGATACTGTTAAATAATATGGTAAACTCGCATTACCGAAAAATGTACAAGGAGTATTACAATATTTTCTCATATTTACCTCGTACAGGGGATTGAAACCAAAAGTACCCACTTTCTGTATATTATGGCACTTTCTTGGGAAAACTTTGTAAGTGGCCCAAACACCCTTCTGCGTACCTTATACCTTCAAGGATTGGGTTGGTTGTACTTAAATTTACAATTTCAGCGGCAATCGCAACCACCAACTTCTTAGGAGAGGAGGTGGCACGGCACGGTGGGTGGTTGAACCCATTTCGTGCTTCCCATCTAGCATTTGGTTTTAATGAGGATTAAGGATTAAAATCGGATAATGGCGCTGAAGCAAACGACGTCGGTTCTACGGCTTTGCAAGTGTAAACTATGTAAACTTGACATTTGGTTGAAAAGGAGAAAGTTTTCCCTAAGAGTTTCCCGCGAATATATAAATATGTACTTCGACATGTACATATAAGTGTAGATGCTGTAGAGAGATGTTTATATGTTAACAGAAGTTGCCAAACGTCGTCGTTTGTAGTTTCGCACATTAACAGTTTGTAAAGGCAATGGCGCGCGTGTATCTTTTGCATCCTACGTGAAGTATTTAAATGTTCATAAACTATTCCTTCATTTGTGATGAATTTCGGAACGCTTCGCTATTTTTTAGAAAATATTATTTCCAACCTCGGTTGTATACGAGTTCGTATGTCGTAGCTAAATTATTAACGGCGGCGCCGCGGCGTACCAACGAATGCTAGTTTGGGAGAAATTAATATCCTAAGTGGTTACGAGTATGTATGGGTTAAGTGATTTGTTATGTAAATTCTAGGAATACGGATGATTTGAGGTGATTTTTGAAACGGCACTGACAATTAAGTAATTGATATAAAGAGAGGAGTGAGTGAATCAAAAGCGAACCCTACCCTATTAGATACATCTGCAAGTAATTAAGTTTGAACGAAGATATATGTACTACGAGTACTTCCAGCACCCTGTAAGATTTGTTTTTTTTCTTTTTTGTAAATAATACTGACAGGGTACTTCTTTATGATCTAGTTTCTGCACCAGCATTTTCTAATCATGACCTCATCTTTCTTACATTTGCTTTTGATATTATTGGCTCCACTTGATCGCCTAATTATTGGTTCAGAAATTTAAAAAAATGCAGATAGGTCTGCTCTTAAGGGGTTAGGCCACTCTGGAATTTTCGAAAAATCGATTTTTTTTTTAATTGTCCGCTAAGATTTCAAAAATGATGTATCAAAAGATTATAGTCAGGGAAAAACTCTAAGTACTCGGTGCAGGCATCGCAGAGTAAAGATGTTGCAAAATTATTCATGATTTTCTACTACTCAAAACTTAAAAAGCGTGCATTTTTTAAGTTGGTCGGAAACACAATTTTCAACCGATTAACTTAATTATATATTTCATATGAATATTTATTGCATATTTCATTTGTTAGTAACAATATGTGTCAATAAGAATCAAAGGTGATGTATTCCACTTTTTAAAAAAAGCTGAGTTAGGGGTGAATTTGAATTCATTTTTCTGAAAGCTTTCTATGGGTGTATTTGAAAGTTTCAAAAACCTGTATGTATTCCTCAAACCTTTTGGAATCAAAACTACTCTATTCCAAGTTAAAATCAAAGCAACCGTATTCCAATGCAAAATTCAATTCTTTTATTTTTTTTAGAATAAAAGTGCATGTATTCCAAATTTCGGCCATGAAATGAAAAAAATTCAATGAAATAAACAAGATGTGTCGATTAGATTTAATTTTCGACATTCTCCTCCTGCTGTTTTCTAGTTTTGTTTTTTTTTTTTTTGCTATTACAGTAGACTCTCAATAACGTGAACAATTAAAAACCAAGCCAGTTCACGTTTGCGAGAGAGTTCACGTTTGCGAAGGTTGAATTTTAACAAAAGAATAGGACAATCCCACAGAAGAAATTCATTTAAAAACTTTACCTTAAGGCGTTTTAACATATTTAAGTCGTTTTGGCTAACAAGCTCATCTTCAGCCTATTCCAAAGCCTTGTTGAAGATTTAAATGGCTTCACTAGGCTTAATTTTTTTTTTTTTGCTAATCCAAGCACATCTCCATTATCGGTCTCTCCATCACTTATGATGTTGGTTACTTTGGACACAACCTTAGAGTCGTTCATATCCTCGTTCCATTCATGGATGTCTTCAATCGCCTAGGCAAACGATTTTATTTAAGACAAAAATCAAGCCTCAGGATAAATAGCACCGAAGAGTGCTTTTGCATTCTCCACGAACAAACTGTCTTGTAGGTAACTAAAACTGTACAAGACGAGATGTTATTTACAGTTATTTTGAGCGGAAATTGTAGTTCAGGTTTTAGAGTGTTCAGGATTTGTTCACGTTTTAGAGATGTCAGTGTTAAAAAAAATATGTTGACGTTATCTGGAGTTCACATTAACCGGTGTTCACGCTAATGGGAGTCTACTGTATTATTATAATAATTTATGAATTCCTTTAGTAGTCTTTAGTTTTAGTTTGTTTATTTGTTAGTATAAAATACAATTGAAACAAATAAAATAATAACAAATTAAACTGGAACTAAAAAATATTTGGTTTTGTTTTATTTCCATAAGCAATCTATTCCAAATTGAAAATTTTAAAACTCATCTATTCCAAATGTGTAACTTTCAAAACCTACTCTATTCCAGATACTGACTTTCAAAATAACTTTATTCCAAAATGCATTGTAAAATATTTCCAATGCGTCGTTACTTTCAATAACAAACTGCTTGAATCAAAGTTCAAATATCTCTGTTTTGATATAAAAACAAACTAGTTCCTCATATTTTTAAGGCAACAGCTCAAAAAACGTTTTTATTAAATATCTCGGAAGCAGTAAAAGTGGAATACATTACGTTTGATTCTAATAGACATAATTATCTGATGAGTTTTTAGGCAAATTTTTCACTTTCCACCGCCATTTGGCAAAAAAAAAAAAAAAAAATTTATCGAAAAAAACCTATGTACTTCTATAATAGCAGTTATTATATAAAATCAAAAAACAAATTGGCTTATTATAATTCAAAAATTACAGGAGCTGTGTGTCCGGCCGAGGACCATGAAAAAACGGAGACGTCATCGCCATCATTTTGAAATTAATCGCTTCAAAAAAATGTTGATGTGTAAGGATCTAAGCGCGCGTTAGCAAAATTTCTAGTGCAGTAATTCCGCGATTTTGCATTTGGGGATAAAATAGCCAACGGTTTTCTTATAAACGAAATTTGCAACTCACATTTCATAACAGCGGTGGTGCTGAGGGTAGATCTCTCCCCGGTTGACCAGACTACCAGGTTCGAATCTCGGCCGGTCGATTTTTTTTCTTTTCTAGTTTTTGTTTTTCCTTTTAAATTTTTATTTCATTCACAGAATCTTTTTCAGTAAATTAAAGTAGATACGAGTGTACCAGTGCGAGAAATCTCGCATGTAGAAAACCTACAACCCTTAACCATTTTAAAATAAAATGGCTACCTAACCGACTGGCCTTTAATGTCCTAGTGGCACCTTGTTGCAAAAAAAAAAGAGCTGCTTTTCGTGATAGGGATCCTGATAAATATTAAGATTAAGTGTAAACACAGAGTGCGTTTCGTCATTGCTCCAAGACATTATTTCCTTTAGACACCTCATTTGTGAATGGACGTTGAAATAATGTTTTTCCGTAATAACTTTGTTCATATGCTTGATAAGCTTTCGATCAGTGTTCGAATAATTGAAATTGGTGCAGAAATAAACTTTCAGGCAGAACCACAAGCTCTTGCGCTAGCGATTTCATTTTTTATTTGGTTTTTTTTTCTGTTCTATTTTTCTTATTTGTGATGAGATGACAGAACAGAATACCTAAGTATGGATAAATAAATGATTGGCTTGAATTTTATCGAACATAGAGTAGTTATAGTTTACTTCCTTTACAATGAAGGGGAGCCACACAACACATCCGCGTGATGTTTACACATAGCTCGAGACTGTTGGATGCAGTCGCATCATTTTTGTATACAGTCATTGATATGTATAGTAAATATTTTTGAAAAAAAAAAAAATAAAATAATCCTAAAAAAGCCTATTTTTGGGCCTTTAACCCCTTAAATTGCGTTCCATGGGACCTCCTTTATGTTATGCCCTCACCGGATGACCAAGTTGATTTTATCCATAGAAATATAATTAATCTTTTTGATACGCATGTTCCAATAATAACTCGAATTGTTAGGGAAAGAACAACGGCTTAGGTTAGGTTAGATAAGCGGGCTGACGAGATTGATTATATCCTCATCACAAATAGGTTCACGTAAATCCATTGTGGTACCCATAATGTGCTCCCACTCGGTGGCTTGATTCCAACCATCGGGACGTCCTGGAAAACTTAAGCAGACCTGATGGTGATCGATCAGATATGTAGTTCGTAGACATGTTGAAAGAAAAATTTCCCCAGGGTTCTGTTTCTAAGTTGACAAAGGTTTGGGCAGTGCCATAGGAAATGGGCTGTGTCCTTATGAGCCTCTTCATCACCGCAACCCTTGCATATGCCATCATCGTTAGGTCGTAATTTTTTCAAGTGAAATCTTAGCATGTTGTGGCCAGTTAACATTCCGATCGGTATTGACAGTGATTTATTATCTTTTTGTAGAGGTTTACTGGTTTGTCCCTTGTTGTATTCTGGCCACATCTTTCTTAATTTTTCAAAGGTAGCCAGTTATATCCAACTGCTATTAGCTTCAGATAATATTGTTTGTTCGATTTTAGCCTTGAGGTTACTGAGTGTAGGTTTAACCATTCCATCTGCTTGCTCGCTGTCTAGGCCTGAGACTTTTATCGCCAATTCCCGCTCGCTAGGGGGCGCTGGAATCAAGTTATTAACAAAACCTTTTCATGCCTAAACCGCTGAACCAATTGTTATCGAATTTCGCAAAGAGATAGTCTGGGGCCTGAGGATGGACATAAGTAGGTGAAAAAACCGCGTGCTAGCGGGCGCTGGAGTCAAGTTATTAACCCTCTGCGACTGATGTGGTAGAATGACAGACACCACAGAATCGAAAAACTTGTGTTATGTCGTAATTTATCATATCAATAAATGTGGTTTAACTTAAGTCTTTTTAATTTTATATATTAGTTATTCAAAAAAATAATGCACGATCTTAACTTTAATAGATAATACATAGTTAAAAGTAGGAATATAAAATGAATTTTTAAAATACAAGCTGTCAAAATGGTGGTGTCTGGTGTACTACCACGTCAGTAGAATTGTGAAAATTAGGGCACTTCAGTCGCAGAGGGTTAACAAAACCTTTTCACGCCTAAACCGCCGAACCAATTATAATGTAATTTGGCAAAGAGATACGAGTAGTCTGGGACCTAAGGAAGAATAAAGGCAAAACACCGCCTGCTAGGTGGCGCTGGAGTCAAGTTATTAACAAAACCCTTTGCACGCCTAAACCGCTGAACCAATTGTAGCATAATTTGGTCTGGGACCTAAGGAAGAATAAAGGCGATAAAACTGCTTGCCCGGTGGCGCTGCAGTCAAGTTATTAACAAAACCCTTTGCACGCCTAAACCGCTGAACCAATCGTAATGTTATTTGGTACAGAGATAGTCTGGGACCTGAGGAAAGACATAGGCGAAAAAACCGCCCGCTAGGTGGCATTGGAGTCATGTCATTTACAGTTTTTTTTTTATTAATTGATCAAAATGACTCATATTCGCAGTTTATGTTGGTATAGTGCCTAAAGAGGAAACTAGAAAATCTGGACCCGATACGTGGCGCTGGAGTCAAGTTACTAACAACTTCTATATTAATTGACCAAAATGAATATCAGCTGTATTTTATTATAAGTACCAATACATATTTACTAAACTTTATTACACATTTTCTAATGATTGTACTAGACAACTTTCTTCTTCTCTTACACATTACACATACAACTGCTTTCACACACTCGCACATATTTTTTTTTTACTCGCCTTTGGAATTCACTTCTACGCGTTACTTGAGAGAATTGAATGACACACGTCAATTTAAGTGCGAGTTACAGCTGAGTGAGTTCACTTTTCAGAACAATAAGCCACCAAGAAGGTAATGAAAAGAGCGAAGTGAAGAGAATATCACAGCTGCAGTGGCCAGTATTGCCGATGAGACAAATTTGTCGATCTTACGACGATCAGAACCATTGGAGCTTTCTAATACGTCAAATTGGAGAATTTTGCGTAAGGATTTGGGCTTACATCCTTACAAAGTCGTATTAACTCAAGAGGCGATGCTAAACTCCATAATACGTTGGGAGTTTGCTGATCCTAATTTCGGCCAAAAAGTCATCTTCTCAAGCGTCACCGTTGCGCTGTTTAGCAGTCAGTCTGTCCTATTGGGAAACAAGATCGATAGTTTCTAGTTTAAATCATGGTGGAGAATTGTTTATAGTCTGACGTCTTGGTAAGATTTCCAGGCTTATGCGGTTTATTTCAAGAAAACGGATACAAGATGCTTTGAATCTGGTTCAAGTGACAACTGCCAGGAAAGTATGGTAGTCAATAGAGTATCCCTCAGGGTGGTGCTCTCTTACCACGTATTTAACTACTTGTGATGGATGAGATTATAAAAACGCTAGGAAGAAGTAGCAGTCTACGCTGACGTGAATGTGTTCAAAAGCTAAGCGAAACACGAACACTCAATTATGCCCTACTACTTGTAAATGAGTCGGGGTTTGTGAACTAACCTTAAATAATGGATATCGTCCTTTTCACTAGGAGAAGAATGCAAGGATTCAATTCACCAACAACAGGAGAAGCTATCTTGGTACCTTGAAGTAATCCAAGATTTCAAGCGAAATTAAAAGGAAACGCTTGCTGATCGCATCAAAAAGGTAAGTGCAGCATTCTACACTTCTTGTAGAAAAGCTTTCAGCTGTACGTGGGGGTTCAAACCAGCCATGGTACAGGCTATATACTCGTACAGCAGTTGCAAAACTTATCTTTACATATAACTCATGTAGCTGTCCCGCCCGGCTTCGCCCGCGCCCAAAAACAGGCGCGTTACTTATAAAGCAAAACGCTGCTCTAGTAATGTGATTCTATGTGGAAATAAGAACCGAAAAATCCGACAAACCTTATTGAACCACACCAAATGTTCAAAGTGTGAATAAGCATGTAGCATTTTGTAGTTTTCTCTTCAGGCACTATACCAACATAAGTTGTTAATATGAATATGGTATCTTCGTACCAAATTACGTTATGATTGGTTTAGCGGTTCAGGCGTGAAAAGGTAAAGGATAGACAGGCAGGCAGACAGACAGACAGAAAGACAGAGTTACTTTCGCATTTATAATATTAGTGTGATAGTGTGATGGAAGACACTCGACACAAAATGTAATCTGGATATATGCGCAATACCTAGAACTGTGTGCCTAGTACACGACAAGAAGAAATCGGTCTTAATCTCTCTTATTAGGTTCAACCGTTCAACATGCGTCCCCTTGTCTCTGGTATCATTACTGGTACATACTCATGCGACACGTCTCGCGATCTTTCAGAATGACATCTGCAGAAGTTGAAGGGAAGAAAAAGAAATTACTTCTGTTCTTCACCTGCTATATGATGGTCATGCAACAATGAGACTCTTGGCAGTTACTTCTTTGATGATGGTTCTAAATTTAAAAGGCTCCATATTCGGTCTAAGTGAGCGGTGACTATACGACCCATCATCCCAAGCTTATCTAGACCGACATGAGTACAAAAAGTGAGCGATGAATCAAAGCATTTCTAACATGAAAAGCCGCTTTGATCAGTTCACTTCTAATTTCGACTATTTAAAAGAAAAGCACATAAAACACAACCATGTGGTACACCACTACCACAGACGAAGTTGCAAGCCTCTTATCTTTGGCCCGATAATCGTCTTGGGAATCAATTGTAACTAACATAAAAGTGGCATGTTTATTTTCAAAGAATAATTGTGGCATGCCATCGTTGAAGGAGTCAAGTTCCATCAATTTCTAAGTACCTACCATTGTAACTGACTCAATTAAGAAAATAAACATTGACTTCATTAAACCTCTCCGTAGAATATACATAGCTAAAGTAATATCCTTGCTTTGTCCTGCCGCTGCCAGCGCACGAATTGAAGACATTTCCTTGACCGACCATGCCACTAAATCTCTCTTTAATTGCCCATTCCCAGCAGTCTGGTGTATTGATTTTGCTTCCTATTTCCTGCTCCGCCATTCCTACCGCTACCACTCGCTACTCGTTCGGTTGTTAAAGACCAATGTCTGACCTTGAGTATTCGCTAAATCGAATTTCATTTGAAATTATACCATTTTCAATGGTGGTAATAAACCTGAAGTTGTTATCGTTCTGTCAGATATGATGAAATAGGGAAAGTGCGTGTATATAAACGTGCACCTAAGTAGCTACTATATACTCTTTGCGTTGCGGGGGGATATTGTTTTATATGCCTCGTTAAAGATACATAGGGTTAAGACTATGAAAGCTGGGTAATTAAATGAAGCACCATTAACTTTTGGCGCACTCATTACTGTTTAATTTAACGCTACTAATGAAGTTATTTCATAAAGTAGGCGTTGAGTTGATGTTGCCCGCAAGAGTGATGCATTTTGTTGCCAAATATAAATTTTTTGATGGGTTCTTTATTAAGCCTGCCTTAATGAAAGTTTAAGTCGATTGTAGGGAAGCTGACGACGACGGTGGCAAATATTATTTTTATCTATGTACATACATTCACAGAATACTCTCATGGTTGTCAAAAATATGAATTTTAAATAAAATACATAATTTTGGAGGTAATTTGAATCAATTGGCAGGCTGCTTTTAAGCAATCATTAAAGTAGCTTTAATACTATCCGGCAAGAGAAACCACCTTTGTTGCATTGAAAACTCTACGACTGCAACCAGCAATTTTGCCAGATGCACAGCAAGCATTTCTGGTGGTGTGATCATCACATTTGACTATCAAAAATTCTATCATCAACTATGAACTTAGTTGATTCCAAGCCAGGTGCAACTATAGCATTGCCAGTGATGTCGTTATCTGTGCAAATATTTTATTTATTTATTTATTCATTCATCAACTAAGCTTGATTCTAAATAGATTACTAACAGTTCAATATAAATTTCTTACGGCCGATTTCTTCACATTAGTACTAAGTCTGTCTAATACCCGAACCAGCTAGCTCTGGAGCTATCTCTAGTACTCGGTATCAACGATAAGCTAGTACTCGTGCATTTCTTCACATTTCTAGTACCGGTACTAGGTTCACGCAGGCGTATTAGCAACCTAATACGTCTAAACTGGTATAAAATCGATTTTGATACTATTTTGACTTCTGAAATTAAATTTTTATATAATTTCGGCTGTTTTCTGTCATTTTTTTTATTATTTTATTCTCAACTGAGTATAATTGAGGTTGTGCTCTCTAGATTTGTATCTAGATACTCCCAGGATACAAAATTTAACAAAGCCAGTTTGGTGCAATAAACGCTTATGCAATTTAAAAAAGGCCATGTACGGAATGTACCGGTGTAAGAAAAAAAAAGTCACTTGACATACCCTGCACAATGAAATTCAAAGGATCCGCTAGTACCGACTTGACTGAAATTTGTAATATGTTTGCTTCATTTTTCCAGTCAAATTTTGTTGCTGAATCGACAGCATAGTATTCTCCATGCAATGACGAGCCTTATTTTGATTTGGGTTCCTTAAGTCTATCGGCGAAGGACATTCTTTTAGAGCTCTCTAGTCTTGAAGAAAGCGTTACCTGTGCCCCGATAAGGTTCCCCCATTATTTCTTTTAAAAAAAAAACGATTTTGCTTGGTAAAGCCACTTCAAAAGATATTTAATTTATATCTAAAAAAGGGTGCATTCTTGAAGCGTTGGAAATCCTCACTTATTTCGCCAATTCATAAGGCTGGTTCCAAACAAATGGTTAAGAATTATAGGCCTATAGTGAAGCTGCAGTTTATACCGAAAGTTTTTGAAGCTGTTGTCAAGAAATACATACATCTACTCAATGGTACGAAATCAGATATCAGTATTTCAACATGGCTTTGTTAGTGGAAGATCGACCACCACTAACTTGCCAATTTTTAGTAATTGTTGTCTTCAAAGTATGGAAAACCGTGGTCAAGTCGGTACTATTTTCAGAGATTTTTCCAAAGCGTTCCATCGTGTACAACATGATATTTTAATCCAGAATTTAATTTTTTTTGGATTTCACTCGAATTTGTTAAGGTGGAAATGAAACAAATGAATACAACTGAAATAACATAGAATTCGTTTTTTTAACGTGGCTGTGGGTGCTGCAATTTGTCCACTACCGATTGGAGAACGAAGTCAAATGTAGTTTTCGACAATTGAAAACGCCGAAAAAAATCCACATCGTCCCAATTATTTACTGTATTCCGTTGTGACATATGGTAGATGCGGCGGTTAAATCCACGAGCTTCGATTTTTCGATGTCCTCGAAATCGCGAAATAAATTTTCACCGCCAAAAATTAAATCCATTTTATCAATGTACACGAAATACACAAATTAATAACAAATTATAGAATGACAGTCAAGAAAATATCAAAATCGAGTACTGTTTTTGTTGTCAAGAAATGAAATTGACTATTTTCAGGTATTTACGCTGCTAGTCCGCCAATTTTGAGGGTCCAGCTGGTACCGAGTATTAGCTAGTACTCGGTACCAAATTCAGGGAGCTAGGCAGTTAGTACCTGGTGAAGAAATGACTTAGTACCGATTTGAGTACTAGCATTTGGTCTAAACCTCAGTATTAGGGCTAGTACTCTGTCAAGAAATCGGCCGTTAGCTAATCAACTAAATGCTGCAATGATAATTTAAATTCAGTTCTTACAAGATTTAAATCTATCTCACTTGGGAGTGAATTAAAAAGTTTAATACATCTAGTAAATGGTTCATTGGAACCATATTTAGACCTATGTCTTGGATTGTAAAGAAAATTACGAGGACGCATTATTCTTTCGGGAACATATATTAGAAAAACATGAACAATCTCAGGACATTTAATGCGATAAGAGAAAATATCATATACAAACATTATACATTGAACAGACCGTCTTTTATCTAACGTTTCAAGGCCAATAAGAGCACATCTCGTTATAGATGGCTTATAGTTAAGGTTCCACTTCAATTGTTTCACAACGAATCTTGTAAAAGATTTTTGGATTCGTTCAATACGAGTAATTGCATTTGAATAAAACGGATACCAAACAACAGAACAATATTCAAGTAATGGACGTATTAACGACATATAAACTGATTTAAAAGCATATGGATTAGAAAATTCTGAACAATTTCGTTTTAGAAAACCCAACATCGAATTAGCTCTTGAAATTATGTGGTCCATGTGAGAAGAGAAGAGAGGTCCTTTACCTCAGTTCTACGCAACAGAATAGTGTTTAAAATCGAGTATTTAAATAATAAAGGAGTTAAAGAACGATGAGCAGTAAAGACATGATATTTATTTATGTTCAATGGAAGACAATTTCTTTGACACCACGTAACAATAACTTTTGAGATTTAAACTATCAGTCAAGTTTTTAACACGCAGGAATATTTTTATATCATCAGCATAAATTAGACTCATTGTCTAATGCATGCATAAGCAAAGAAGGAATTTCATTTATGAACATATTAAAAAGAAGAGGCCCCAAATGACTACCTAGCGGGACACCTGATGAAACGTTTATTATTTTTGAAGCATCGTTCCCAATCTTAACACTTTGCTTTCTATTCTTAAGAAAGCTGGAAATCCACAGAAGAAGCGATCCATGAATTCCAAATGAAAATAATTTCGCTATTAAAATATCATGACGCACTGTGACAATTGTTGCATATTGCGTACTCGAAAATAATTCTAGGACCCTATGTTCATCAGGGCTAGACTTTCCTTGTTCGCATCCCAAATAGCCTTTATATGATTAGCTCAATATTGGTTAGCTTGAACACTCATCTTGAACATTAAATCGACATGCATCGATGGGATTTCTTCAGAGATCCATAGGTCGTTGGTTTATATCTGGCTCGAAGGACCAAATTTAAATTTGATTTGTCCCTGTTTCTTTTAGTTCTATGATAAAAAAAAAATATATTTAAAGATTGAGGAAAAGTTTTCTCCTCTTGTTGTGAGTCCCTCTGCTCTAGATTCTAGAAACTGTGCTGAGAAAGACAAGGGTTAGGGTTTGTGCAGTGGAATGGAAAGGTTAGAAGGAATATGTGGATTCAAGAAAAGTGGTCTGTATGTCGTATAAACTCCAGTATTTACGAGAGATCGATAGATCTGAGCGATGTCAGCCCAAGTAGGATGTCTTCCCAGGTGTTTGTGCCTTATTAAGTATTTTGCAAAAGCCTGTAAGCAGTTTCCTCGTTCCTATAGTTTCAACTGTGAAATTTTCTACGTCTTCCGCAGGTTCGTTCCCCGGTAAGTCGTTGTGGCCAGGTACCCAGAGCAGTTTCACCGTTCAGGATCCTGCGAGGTTATTGACTTTTCCTTTACATTCCTTCACTAACTTAGAGTTAGTTTTTTAATTTGCAAGTGCTTAAAGTGTGGTTTGACTGTCCGAGCGCAAGTATCTCTGGTCTTGTTATTAACGAGTTCGTCTAAGCCCCTGAGAATTGCAAACATTTCCGCCTGGAAAACAGTCACCGATGTTTCAAAATGAATGGATGAATTTATTTGAGGGTCTGGACTCTGGAGAGTGTACAATTCGACTGCATAGTCGGTTTTGAAAATGTATTCTTGATCTTCTAGATCACTTGGGTTGCTGACAATGTTTAATAATTTTAATCGCGCAAAAATTCCAAAAGTGAAGAATTATTTATGAAAAATCAGTAAAATTTTCTGATGTACCATTATTAGAAATCCTAGATAATGCAAAAATTAAATATCTTACTTCTTTTTTCTTTGCTTATAAACTTCCCAGGCCAAAATTTGTTGTCTGCGTTTCTGCAATGCAAATGATTCGCGAATGACGTTTTCAAACAAATGACATAAGCAATCTGCATTATCGATCACCATGCTAATGCAGTTTGACTCTGCAGATGTTTTCGAATAAAAAAAACTTTTGCAACTTGCGTCTTCGAATACGCTGCAAAAGCAATTCTTGTGCAGATGACGTTTCTGAAAACGCTCACGTTGAAATCTATCCTGCAGATTCGACAGAAGCTTACTTGTCGTACCTATCGCAGTACACTACCACCACGAGCAGATTGGCGACTGCGTCTATATATACATAGGTTCCCATAAACCGGAGATTTGGTCTTTCTTGTTGTCTCGAACCTGGGGGCTGTGATTCGTAGATCCTCTTTGCTGGAGCATTGTTGTCCATTCGAAGTGGTCGAGCCAGTGTAGTCGATGTGTTTTGGCTTTTCGGACTACATCCACATCTTCGTGGTTATATATTTTCCTCCATTCGCATACGGGACCGAATATCCGACGAAGTATTTTTCTCTTGAAAGTATTCAAAATCTGTTCTGCTTTCCTGTTTATCATCCAACACTCGGCTCCATTCAGCAGAACTGGCAGGATCAATATTTTGTAGAGCATGCATTTCGTCTTCCGAGTTAGGAGTTTTTCAGGAGATTTGAGGGAGAGCTTTACTTGTCATCTCGCAGCTTCTACAGTCTTCGATGGGTCTGGTTTGGCACCTTCCTTTCTAACCTTTGAAGTATTTGCGGCGGGACTTAGATCGGAGGTACTGGCACCTTCTGGGTTATCTTCCGTCGTGCCCTTCCCTCCTTCGCTCTTTCGCGCTTTTGGGCCTCAGCCAGTCGAAGTTTCGGTGATAAGTGAGTGCAAGGAAATTTAAAATCGGTGAAAATATCATATTTCATGTCATGATATATAGACTAATTTTCTAATTCCCCCCGCGAAATTGTGTATACTTTTCGTTTACTTAGAATCGTTTACATTTTAATCTTTCAATCATATTTGGCTTTACCAAATCTTTATCTCAGTCAGCAAAATAATAACCTAAATCCGTTGGAATTTAAAAATATGGAGTGAATGTATCATTCCTTTAAGCTTAAATATTATTACATATATTAAATCTACCGCTCTTGGATGAGATTTTTATATATGTACATAGACGTATGTTTGAAATTGATAACTTGATCCTCTTTAAATTCAAGCTTAATCATCTAGAAGAAAGTAAGATGTAATCAATCCTCCTCTGTACATTTTTTTCCTTCTTATTCTCTTAATTTTCTTTTATTCTATTCACCCTCGGATGCTTTCTTTGGTCTTTCCATTTGCTATGAGAATAAAATTGGAGGCTGTTTTTTTTTTTTGCCTGCCGATTTTCGTGTATGCTTTCCATCCACACAGCCATTAGTAAGGATAATGAATGAGATTTAAATCCTTAAATACATTACAACGAAATTGCGAATTCAAATCAACGAATGCGAGATGTGGAACAAGAAAGAATTGCAGAATGAAAGCTAAAGGTAAAAGAAAGAAGATTAAATGGAAAGTGGCTTTGCGGCTTTCTTACTTTTCCCTGGCAAGGCAATCACAAAATGGAAATGATGTGGACTTGTGGCGTGCGTTTCATTGCACGGGAATGGGAGTTTAAATTGTTTATAGTCACAAAAAGGGAATTAATTTATTCACTTTGAATTAAAAAAAAACACGTACAAATTGATATGTCCTACAGGGAACAACTCTTATTACCTGACCTTTAACGGAACGGGTGAATAGCTGATCCCAATGTCCCACTTTATTTGTCTTTGGCTATAGTGGAAAGGAGACAAGTGAGATTTGACTTTCGTCGATGTCATTTCGTTTTCTAATCCTCTGATCATCCGCTGATCAGTGCTGTCGAATGAAATGCAAAAGCATTACTTGTAATGGTTTTTAGTGTTGCGTAATGCCTGCTGTATATCTTTAAATTACACCAGAAAACTTAAATTTTCATTTAAATAACCTAAGAGCTGGCAATACTTTTCATATTTGAAATGTGGATTCATATCCACTCTCCATCTGCACTTCTATATTGCCACAATCCACATTCCATGCATTAACAATATTACTGAGGTTGTCACGCAAATACAAATTGTATCTAACTTTGTACGGAGCGATTTGTTTGATGACAATTCAATTGTAAAGATTTTTCAAGTCGACGTTCCCTTTGGGATTTGAATGAAATCTAAATTGGGGCACAAGCTAATCTTTGCTTTGCAACGAGAGCTTAGAAAATTGCTTAGAAAAGTGACACTAAAAAAAAACCTAATTTTCGAATATGGCCGATTAAAGTTTTGGACTAACTTCAATGGTCGATAGCTCTAAGAAATTTTTTTTTTAAAATATGTTACTTGGCCAAAGTATAATATCACTATCTCTTTGTAAAATGGAGTTTTTAGATTACAAAATTAATAACGGATATAATAAGAAAAAAGAGGCATTTTGAAAAAGTTCGGTATAGTATCAGTGAAACAACACCAACAACTACAACGTTCACTATCTCTTCAAAAAGCAGCAGCATCACATTCACTGGCGTCTTCTAAATGCATCCAGCCAATAACAACACCACCTTGTACCGAAAATTTAATTGCAATTAAACCGCAACAGGTCATTGACCCAACATCTAACGCATTACTGCAGTCGCCCATGCCCGATGATGAATCGATTACTCTTAAAATGCTGTATGATGAGATTTTAAGTATACAAAAATCAAACAGTGACTTTCTTAACACCGTCCGGCAGCTAAGAGAGGAAAATAAGTCTCTTAATTTAAAAATCAACGATCTTGAGTGCAAATTAAATTGGTGGGAGCAGAAACAAGTGGATAACGTCATTGAAATTGTCGGTATACCAGATGTAAACAACGTTAATGCAGAAGAGTGTGCTCAAAAGATTTTTTGCGATGCATTAAATGTCTCTGTCTCATCGGAGAACATAAAAAAGTGTTATGTGAAGGTGAAGGATGTTGTTATAAGATCATTTGATGATTTAGCTTTAATTCAAAATGAATAATAATTGTTTTTCCGACATTAACCACAATCATGATCTTATAACAAACAACCTTTTCTTTAATACTATAAGTAGTTGTAACGATAGCATTTTTCATGACAGTTCAAATGATACCAAAGCAGTTTTTATATTACATCAAAATATTAGAAGTCTTCGGCGAAACTTCGATTTGTTAGTTGGAAATCTTGAAGCCTTTGTAAACTTGCCTGAGATTATTTTCGTTTCAGAAATTTGGATTTATTCTTGTGAGATCAATGATTATAGTATTCCTGGCTATAATTTCTTTGCGAATACCAATGATTCTTATGCTGCAGGTGGAGTAGGTGTGTTTGTGAGAGATATGTATGATTTGTGTACTGTGAAGTGCTATAGTTTGGTGAGTGCAGATGTCCTAAAAATTTCTTGCCACATATGCAATGAACTATTTACTTTTGTTTGTGTTTACAGATTTAATTCGCAGTCTTTAAATGTGTTTTTGGAAGAGTTCTCGACTTTTTTGCATAATGTGAAAGCAGGTAACCTTATAGTTTTGGGCGACTTTAACGTGGACCTGTTAGTTTCATGTCCTCATTTGGATTCCTACTTTGCACTTTTTGCCGAGCATGGATTTACTTCCTTTGTCAATGAGATCACAAGGCCAGTTACAGGCACCTGCATTGATCACGTTTTCGGCCGATTCAATAATATTCAGTCTGAACAGTGTGCTGGTATTAATATCGATCTTCAGGTCTCTGATCATTGTATGACCGGAATTTTGTTTTCATGCTTGGTAAGAAAAACAAAAAAAATTGAAAAACCTAATTCTAGAATTACTAAAATTAATTATAATCAGCTGAATATTATATGACGTTTTTCTTGAAATCCTAAAGAAATCCATATCCGTCTCTAGCTACATCGCTGTTCAGAAAAAGTCAGCAATAAAGCTAAAGCCTTGGATGAACTACTCTCTTCTTAAAAAAATCAAACAGAAGCATAAACTGCGAATAAAATATACCAAACATCCCCAAAATACTTGCCTTAAAAATCGTTATATTCAAATGTGCAAAACAATAAATAAGGAAATCCGAATTTGTAGGGACACTTACTATCATAACCAAGTAAGATTGTCGCAAGGGAACCTTAAAAAGGAATGGAAAGTGGTCAACAGTATGATTAATCGAAATATAAGCAACCATAATATTTCTATAACATTAAACAGACGCCTTCAATGAGTTCTTTATTTCAGTTGGAAAAGATTCATCTCCGAGAGACTCTCCCAAGTAGTGCAATCGTTGTGCTGGTTCTAGATATGATTTTATGGGTAGTAATTTGCACAGAAATAGTTTTTATTTTGAAGAAATTTCTGGCCTGGAGTTACTAAAAGCCATAAACTCTATAAACAAATCAAATTCATGTGGTAATGATGGTGTCTCTAACCTTGTGCTGAAAGAAATTGCTCTGAACATTGTTGATATTTTGGCACACCTTTTTAATCTGAGTATTATTTCAGGGAACTTCCCCAAAGCACTTAAGTGTGCCAATGTAATGCCAGTTTTTAAAAGAGGGAGCAAAAAAGATACAAATAATTACAGACCGATCTCGTTACTACCTTCTATTTCAAAAATATTCGAAAAATCAGTTAAGTATAGAGTTTTGAAATACCTCAGTAAAATAAAGTTTCTCAGTTCGAATCAGTTTGGGTTTAGGACAGGCCTTTCTACTGAGGATGCACTATTGGATTTTTGTTCCCTTGTTCACAGTGGTTTAGACAACAAAAGATTTTGCAGCGGACTTTTTGTTGACATAACGAAAGCCTTTGATATGGTTGATCATTATATTCTTTTAAAAAAACTGTATAATGCAGGGTTCCGAGGATTTATGTATGATTGGTTCGCATCTTATTTGAATAACAGAGTGCAAAAAGTCAAACTTGGGAGCAGTCTTAGTAACTCCAAGGTTGTGAATCTTGGCGTTCCCCAGGGATCTGTTCTTGGTCCAATTCTTTTTCTTATCTATATCAACTCTATATTTGAACAACCATTTATTGGAAAAGTTAAGGCGTTTGCAGATGATTTAGGAATTGCATACGGATCTGTCAGCCTCTTGAACCTAGTGGCTGATATAAATCATGACGTTCATCTATTAAGACTTTGGTTTGCTGAACACAAACTAGTAGTTAGTAATAAAACAAAACTCATGTTTTTTAGCCTCAACACAGTTGATACTCCGGATATCGAGGTTGTATTCCATGCATCAAATTGTGCAAGGTTCAGCCTGTACAAACGCTGCGTTCACGACGATAACATCTCTTTTAATGCCAGCGTCGCCTGTAACGTCAACTGTTTTAAAATTGAAAATGTAATTTGTTTTAAATATCTGGGCGTTACTATCGACCAAAACTTGAGTTGGTCTGAGCATATTTCCAATCTTAAACATTATCTTTTATCCACAATTCATTGTTTTTATCGTCTGAGAAAATTTTGTTCTAACAACACCCTGAAAACGATATATTATGGGATTTTCCACTCAAAATTACAATATGGTATTAGCTGTTGGGGGGGTGCGTATCTGAACAAACTGCAGCAATTAATTGTGTTGCAAAAATGTGTCATAAGAAAGGTTTGTAACGCTACTCGTCTTGCTCATTCCATGGAGCTATTTAGAATTACAAAAATTCTCCCAGTGAGACATTTGTTTTATTACAAAGTACTTAAGATATTCTTCATGAGAGGTGGGTACTTACAGAGTCCAATATCGGACGCATACATTTTACGTAGTAATTTCCAATCCATTGTTGCTATTCCCCCCTTTCGTACTACAAATTATAGAAATTCATATTCCATTGTCTCCTGCAAATTGTTTAACCGGCTCCCTGCAAACATTAGAAATATAACAACTCTGTTAACTTTTTTAAAAAAAATAAAACTATGGCTCTTATATTTCGACCATAATGAAATCGAAGTTTTGCTGCGTTTTACTGTTTAATTGTTTAATTACGCATTTTGTAGTTTTAACTGTCAATGAATGATGTAATTGCTTTTAATTTATCTTCTCTCACACTTTAATTTTTCTTTCTCTTGACTAGTTATTCTTGATTTTTGTTTGTTTTATATTTTTCACTCTTTTTTCAAATTGTTCACCCCACAATGAATTGTTCCTATGAAGTGGTATTAACTCTATTTATATAAATATAAATGCCACTAACTATTCTCTTACTTACTATCTATTGTAAATTTTGATTAAAATTAAAATTATATTATTTTGAATGTAGACATAGATTGTAAAATGAGAATAATGAATACAAAAAAAAAAAGTTTTTGATTAATACTTTTACGTATTTTCTTAAGGGGCCGTTTTTTTTTTATATTATTATTTATATTTTATTATTATAACAATGACACTAAACAAAAAATCACTGTTATGAACTACAGCGTGCGAAGTGTAGAGTATACTTAATTGAATTGTATTCAGAAAATAAGGAAGCGAATTCAGATTAAAGATAATGTTTCGGAAGCCGTGCAAGTTATAGATCCGCAAAAAAGCCCCAAGTCTTACCCCACTCATGAAATTGTTCCCAAATTGAATAGGAGAAAAACTTGTCGGTGACCTAGATGATGAATAGAGACTAATTTTGAATCAAAATATAATATAAAAGGTAGCAGTTTAGAATTCGAAGATTTTTTGGAACGCAACATTCGAGTTAAAAGAAACGTTAAGTACTCCAATGTTTCCACTCTTTGTCGGTTCTACATATATATGTATTAAGTTTTCCACATAGAACTGCAAGCGCATAGCCGGTAATTTCTCAAGTAGCCTTAACACAAAATAAAAAAAGAAACTCTTTATTGACATCAACAGTAAGTTCCATTTTGATGACAAAAGAAATAATTAGTAATAATTGCGCCATTGAGTGGACTCCATCCCAAGAGTTCCTATCAAAATATAAAGGAACCTTCTAAACCACTTCTCTTGTACATATTTATTTTTATCTTAATAATATCCTTATAAATGAATTTAATATTAAGCGTGTTTTTTTTTTTCAAACCTATATAAAATTAGCGGAAAATAAGAAAAAAAAAACGCTGAACAGTGACTTGGCAGGACTATGCTAATTGACGTTTGACAGTTTCACATCGGCATTGTTTTCATTGAAAGTAAGGCCGGTAGCTATCAAGCGCTCATTAATAAGTTGGTGGATAGAATTTTTTTTCCTCAAATTTAATTCAATTAAATAGTAAAATAAGGAACATATTCACGTAATTCATTATAATTTTCTTTTCCTTGTCGGATAAATTCGTATTTCTTTCTTTTCTACCCATTTTAAAATGAACAGAAATAATTTAAATTGGAAATGACAGCAGAGTTCGGTTGATAGCTACCGGCCTTCATATTTCTCCCTCACTTTCATGTCATATTTGACATTTCGATAAAATTTTCGATAACTATCGACGAAAAACAGTTTGGTAGCACATTTTTCCATCCAGGCTAAGCACCTAAGACTAGATAATTATCCAGTTTTCGTAAGCCTATATAGGCTTAGTTGTTAGTGTAATTAACATGGGCAACATTTCCTAAGCCTATATAGTTTTGAAAAAAAGCACGCCTATTATATTATCCATGTAATATATTTTGCTTTATTATGTGATAGATTCATATCAAAATCGGTGTCAATATAATTAGCAAACATAAATTTAAATCTACTGCGATATATGTACTATTGTAAATTATGCTAGAAAATAACACATAACTCGTTCTGCTTTGCATGATTTCAATGGCAACTTTCTTCGGGAGCAGCTCTTCAGGCATATTTAAAACTTTTAAGATGCTCTAAAAAGTGGAAGCTCACCTGTTTCCAGCATAACCATATAGTTTGACGAATTTGAGGGAAGGCGAAAGATTATTTTGATATTATACCTCGACAGCTTCTTTACCATTTTGTATTGTCTATATCGCCACACTTGAGCCCCATAAAGCAGAACGGTTTCAGATACAGCTTCGGAAGACCTGGGATTTATTACTTTCATTAGCACGATTCCTTCTTTCACCTTTTCTGAATACCATCACTTTGACTTCTCCATGGTTGACGACGAGATTATATAGAGTACAATGTGCATCCTTGCCTCACTCCTGATGTAGTTTGGAACCAATCCGACATTTCCTCACCATTCCACATCCCTGTATACATTTCAGACGACTATGCCAAACTTCTGGGTCATGGGATGGCTATGATCCACCGAATCGAATGCTGCCTTAAAGTCAACGAAAAGCGTATACAATTTGTTCCCCCCCCCCCCGTGAGAAACCAATCTGCGATGCTCCTCAGAACAAAAATATTGTCTTACTTACTTACTTAGTTGGCGCTACAGCTCGAGGTGAACCTGGGCCTGCTTCTCGCAACCATTTGTGTGTGCGTGTTATATTTTTGCACGAATGGAAGGGACCTACAGTTTTTTGCCGACTCCGAACGGCGAGTTGAGAAGCTCAATCGTGACAAATGATACTCTTTGATGCTTGTCAGACATTCGAAAGAGGTGGGCACTGTGAAAAACTTTTAGGTGTTTGCGGCGGGATTCGAACCCAAGACCGCTGGCACAGTAGTCCGAAGCACTAACCACTTGCGCTATTTACGATATGGTCAATGGAAGGAAATATCCCAGTTTGCATGGTTAAGCAGGTTACCTTTTTTATAAATTGCAATTATCAGGGCCTCTTTAAATTGATCCGGAATGGTTTCACAAAAAGCACAGTACTGGACTCAAGGAATCTGAATGCTGGACTGCTAAGCCCTCTGGTCACCGTAAAATTCTTGATACACTACCAAACGGTTTGGTTGTGTCTCCAACCGATTACATTATCCCCAATTTCAACTTCAAGAAACCCGTCGCTGCAATTTTCGCAAGTAGAGATGAATGGAAGCGAGGGAGAGTGGTGACAGACAACGGTATTCACCGACCGACGGCTCAAAGATGGACTGCGCGGTGGGTGCGGGAATTTTCTCGTCAAAACTCGGCATATCAAAGTCCAATCGCCTTCCCAATTTCGCTAGCGTCTTTCACGCGGAAGTACTGGGTTACAGGACATTGAAGGAAACAAGAGGGCCGACGAACTTGCCAGGCGAGGGTCAGCCCTTAACAGCTCACTAGCGGAAAACGTTCACATTCCTTTAGGTGCTGTTAAGGGCAATATACTCTCACACTTCTTAAAACTAGCCGGTCCCAGGTGGACCAGTCTGACAAACTGTGTCATATCCAGAAAGTTATGGCCAAGTTACAACAGGTCCAAAACAAACGAACTGCTACTAAGAACACGCGCAGACATCGCTAGGGTAGTGGCAGACAGTACAGGAAACTGGCCAATAGGAGACCATGCAGCCAAACTAGCGATCCCTCACAACAGTTCCTGCCGTAGCTGCAAAGATGAAAATTAAAAAGTGTCGCTTATTCACTTTCTCTGCAAATGTCCGGCTCTGGCGAGAGCCATGCAGCGCACACTGGGCAAGCTATATTTCGACGACCTTTAAGAGATATCTGGGAAAGCACTGGATAGCTGATCCTCTTCTAAACTCCACAGGATGGATTTAAATATCCCAACATTATTCAAATAAATGGGTCACTTGAGGTGGTAGTATCAAAACGGCGCTCCGCGCGAGATTTGGGTTTTCTTCCTTCGAAACCACCACTTCTACTTACCTACCTACCTGAGTCTATTTAAGGCCTCAATTATCTCCAGCTGTGCTATCCGGTCATCCAAGTTCTTGTTACTGTAGTCAGGCGAAGCATATTGGAAAGTGCACCTATCAAGTATGGGATTCAACAGTTCCCTGTAGTGTTCAAGAAGAATATTAGAACTTAGCTCACCATGGATAGCAAACTTTTTACCATTAAGCTTCACCACCAACTTCCAAAACTCGACGAAACTACTTGAGTAAAAAATGTAAAAAAAATTAGGAAATATATAGCGATGGACATAGTTGTATAATTTTTGGAAAATTGGTACGGAACTCTTCGTTGGATAATCCCATTTTTTTGAGGTGGTATCTTAGTGGCCAGTGTCTCGTTAGAAACCCAAAGGCCTTGCTTATTAAGCTATAGTAGTATTTTGGCCTTGCCCCGAGCTGGGGTAGTGAACTGCTTGGCCCTTGGATTTGGTCCAGATTCAGCAAGATAAAGTTCCAAGATATCCCAAAGGAGGCCCTAGGAGCAGAAGAAGGATACGAATACGAATTGTAATTACTCTATATTTTATTCCTTTTTTTGTTGCTTGTTCTTCAATATATAACTAATCCCACAAGCACCTCAGGAACCCCCCACACTAATGAATATGCAAAAGCCTATGGCCGATAAAGTTTGCTCCTTATTATGATTAGCGATAATTATTCCCTTTATATGCGTGATAATGGGGAACGAGAATGCGAATACATTTTTGTGTCACGAAGGTATTTGCATGCTTTCGCCTAACGAATTCCTTTCAATCCGCCCACGCAACGGTATCAGGTTCAGTCAGGAGGACTGTAAATGAAAATCGATTCTCGCCCCCTTAGTTTTTTGTTCCCTAATGGCCTGTCCACTTACGAGTAATTGTGGCAGCAAATAAGAATTTGCACTCGAATGGACATCGCAGCGTAATGTGATGTGGTGTACCATCCTCTATCTTATTAGAGCCTGGAACACTTGTGAGCTTAGGGCCAATGGATTTGGTTCTATTTATTTTTTTCCCCCATTTTTTCTTGTCGCTCCTATGTAAGGATTTGAGTTCAACTTGTTGAATTAATTGATCGAAAGAAAAAACGAAATTACATTTAACGTTCCGGATGTCCTGTCTTTGGTTATAAATATTCTTCCACCTTACCAGTAGCATTCATTCCTCTTCTCGAGCTTATATTTGTGGGGCTTTGGTCATGCCCAAGACTAGCCCTTTGTCGTAGCTGATGTGGATGGATTAGCACACATAGGTAAGGGATGGAAATACAATTTATTTAATTGATAACTGTGGCAAGACCTATATTAAGGACAAATAATTCCCACTCCCTCACCCACTGTATCGTTCCTAACTAATAGCTGCCAGATTGGGAAATTGAATTCCAAAAGAATACGTCGTATATTTATGTGCTGCTGTTGTTTTTTTTTTTGTTTCCTTTTGCAACGACGATTGAAATATGACGTAGTGTAATGTGTAATGTCCCTTCAACTGTACCCACTACAATATTGGTGACTGTGGAGCTGACATTTGTTTTTCGCTCAACGAATAAATCAAACAGAGAAAATGGTGAACAGGGGAACCAGAGCGAAATAAAATTATTGCTGAGGACTCGGATTCAAGAGGGTTTCCAAAGAAAAAAACATATCTGTACCGATTGAGATTAGTCTTAAGAAAAATAAAAAGAAACAAGACTTAAGTGAGAACCCTAATGTCTCTGTCTGTACACAAATTCAATTTTGCCCAATGAAGTAAATGGAAAGACACGTACATGTTATAATATAAGTATATGAAACCATTATGATTCCCTTATTTTGATTAAAATCAATGGTTTAACTATAAAGCTCAATGCTGATTTTTGGGGCATATTTCTATGATCAACAATTCAATGTTTACTCTTAGAGCTCTCGCACACTACAGATTTTCAATCGGCCGATTGTTTGGTCGGCCTCTTAATCAGTATGAAAATGTATGAAAGTGCGCACACTACAACAATTCGGTTGTGTCACCCTATAAATAAGTTTGATGTGCTACACGATTGCCTTCAAACCAAAGTATCGGCAAACTATCGGCCGACTACCTAAGCAGTATGGCGCTCTTCCTCGCGCGAGTTACTTTTTCAGATTTTGGAAATAAACAAACAACAGCATATTTTTCATATTAGATTTTTATTCAATCACGTATGTTATAATTTTTATAGACATAAACATAAACGACGAAACTAACGAGCCAAACCCGACCAAACTATCGGTCGAAGTCTGTAGTGTGGGGGAGCTCTTACACATACTACAAATTATCTTTATAAAATCGCTATAAAATCAATGGTTATACGACGAAGCGAATTTTTTGGCATATTTCTAGGACCATTCAATTTTACTCTCGCACATACAAATTTCCCTATACATATTTGCTTAAAGGCGATTGTGATAGGGTTAAGTCATTTCTGGATATGTAAACAGTTGTGTAGTTGAAATTGAAAATCAAAAAAATTAAAAAAAAACTTTCAAATGCAGGCAGTCCTGATAATTTTGGTTCCATCTTCGCTTTATTTTCAATGTTTTTTGATTTTATTCAGATTTCTCTGAGCGATATTTTCGGAAATAAAGCCTGGGACAGCAATTTGTTAACGTTTTGCGAAAAAGTGTTAGTAAAACATTTCATACATTTTTGTACTCGTGCATTAACGAGCTTTCATTTAACATACAATGACCTCAAAATAATTTTTTTTTAACTTCCCATTTAAACGCCGAGAACTAGCCCCCAAAGGTCGAAATTCAGCTTTTAAAGTTCTGGCCTTTGTTTGGGCCACTAATGGCTGTTCAAAATTTCAATAGTCTACGTCAATAATCGTCTCTGAGAAAAGGGCCTGTGACAGACAGACAGACAGACACCAAACTGATTCCATTAGTGTTCCGTTTTTAGGTACGCCCATTTAATAAGATTTTTTTTATGGCAAACTGACCCAAATCGTTGAAATCCATTTTTAAAAGCTCTACCCTATTAAGGTTAATTTGAACTGCAAAACTAGATAAAAGATATTTTGTATAAAGAATCAATAAAAATACAAATTACAAATTTAGACATTGTTGTATAAACAAATCCAAATTTGGCTAAAAACAGTTAAGTCATTTTCGACAAATAAAAAATGGGTTTATACTGGAACAATTAACGGAACGATGATCAGTAATAAATGTTTACTCTCTTTTTTTTTATTAAAAACAAGTTGGTAACCTAATTTACCTTATTTGTAAAAATAAAAACATTCGATTGGCTCAGACTTTGCATACACAGTGAGAGTCAAAAATATGCATACATCTGTACCCTTGCTAAATTCCCGCGACAATATCCAAGCCGTATAATCTCTTCGCACACTTATAGGAAGTTTTGGTAAAAAATATTAGAAAACGGGTCGTAGTTTCTAAACAAGATCTGCTTGGGCTAAAATCTCGCCAGATGTAACCCGAAACCTTAATAATTTTCGAAGTGCTATGAATTTCCCTTATTTCTTGATTTTTTTTTTTATTGAATTGTCAGTTGACAGCTCTGGAGAGATGTCCCCATAAATTCTTAATAAAGTTGATGTCTGGAGACAATCCAGAAATTTTGTTACACTCGAAGTACTCTTTTGCTTTCCGTACTGTGTGTAATGCTGCATTATCTTGTTGCAAGATGCAATTTTCGCCGAATTTTTTTCTAGTTATGATTATGAATTATGATACACGATATCTTCGTCTACGATCTTAAGGTAGTCTTCACTGTTCACCCTGCCGCTTGGGTGGCGGATATTAGTCTTATTTTGGTATGATAGTCCTGCCCAAATCGCTTTGTTGTCTCAAAAACAGCTTGTCCTTCCTCAAGTCGTGAAAATAATGACGAAATCCGTCAGGTCCATCAAGGCAAAGGCATTTCTCATCGGTGAAGATGACAGTTCTTCAACGATTCTTTCATCTTAAATGATTTTGGGCAAAGGGAGTAGTAGGTAGAGCGGGTTTTCTTTTGAAACACTTTCTTTGAAGATAACACACGGTGGTAAGTTCTTAGTTTTCTGTCCACATTCGAAATTCCTGCTTCCGTTCTCTTAGTAGAGACCTCCGATCTGCTGGTGTCAAGCTGTGTTTTCGTCCGTGGTTTCCTGGATCCTTTAAGTTTAAATGGTTTGAAAGAACTGTTCGACTGTTGAAAATAATAAAATTAAATAAAATGAATAAAAAAATTTTAAAACTAGTAATTTTTCCTCGTTTTTCGAAGTTTAGGCAGATCTTCTTTGTCCTAGAAATCGATATTTTGTATTTCTCTTCTAATTTATGGATTGTCAATCCACTTTGACGGTCCAAAACAAGCAGTTCCTTCACTTCGGGTTTTAGCGATTTCATACCAAAACCCTACCCGAAGGAGACCAACTTAGCACTAAATGAGATTCCAAATTATGATAATGATTCTACCTTTTAATTTTTTGTCGGTTGCAAAAAACTAGTGAACAATTCTGGCAATATTTAGCGCGTCGCATACGAAATAGAAAATGCACTTTATTTTGTCGCGTATTAAGTTCAACTGCTGCAAAATTTCCATGTGTGATAGCAAATAGACAAAAAGGTATTAACGGTTAATTTTTGTAAAATTGTGAACACATGTGTAGACGACGTCATCACCGTACAATTGAGCCATAAATGCTTTTTGCTTTAGACTTACAGGATTTTGAAAATGAAGTAATTCCATTTGCACTTTATTTTGTCCGACAGTGTATGTATGTATGTGACTCGCTGAGCCCCGTTAATTTAGTAAACTCCACTGGCGAGTAATTTAGCCGATCAAGTGACTTCGCGGCTCTGCTAAGTATACCCCGACGACGAGATAAAGTGGACTATACATCTTCGAAGAACAAGTTTGAACATTCACCGAGACGCCCGTTAGATATTTACGAGAAGTCATTTACGATGAAAGAAGCGTTGGAGAAAAATAATCATAAATGATAACCCTGAAGGAGTCCGTTGACATGACGTGTTGAAACGAGATCGAGAGATTCTAGGCTAGAGTTGTGTCGTTCCGGACATGTATAGTTCCAGGAACTAGTTCCTTTCGTTCCACGAAGTGAACTTAAACATGTCCATAGTTCCAGGTCCAACTTCAATAACAACACTGAAAGCGAACATGTCTCAGTGTTCAAAGAAAAATCAAATATGTGAGCAAACTCATACATACATACCATAGCAATAGCAAAGCTCGCACGATAATAAACAAGAACCAGTTTATGCACACTGATATGTAGTAAAAGGGGTGACGAATAATGTCCGAAAATATTTGTAAGACAGTATAGGTAGCTCATGAAGGAACGAACGAACGAACAGACGAGAACGATTACCGTATACATAAATCGGTCTCTTTTCTTAATTGTTCCTTTAGCTCCATGGACATGATAGTTCCATGGACATGTTAGTTCCATAGAACATGATTGGAGCTGATAGTTCCATGGACATGTTAGTTCCAGTTCTTTTCTTCGTAGTTCCGTGCGTATTATGTTCGTATTCGTAGTTCACTTAGTTCCATACTCCATAGTTCTTTTTTTTTGTAGTTCCGTAGGAAAGAGTATTTTTATTTGAATGTCTTGTATTCTTCTGTTGGCTAGTGGAAGTAAAAATTGGATTGTTCAAACCTAAATGGTAATTTTACATTTGCGTTTGGTTTTTTTGATTTGAAATAGATTTTGAGTTGAGTTGCATGTTTTGTTTTTACATGGTCAAAACAAAATTATTTCTGCTTTTTTCTCCACATTGAAATGTATTTTTTGTTATCTTTTTTTTATAATTATTTGTCTGATATTTTTTCAAATAAATAATACTTAAAGTTTTTTATTTTGCTTACTGGTTCTGGGTCAAGAACTTTCCATAGTTCCGAACTTAATTATGGAACTTAATCGTTCCAGGAACTAGTTCCGGGAACTAGTTCCGATGAGAAAAAGAATCGTTCCAGGTTCGTTCCGCCGTTGGAACTGTTTTGCGCAACTCTAATTCTTGCTAGATCGAACTATTGTTCAATTCTTCGGTTCTCGTTTCTATCTTGTGGCCGCGTACATTTCAGTAAATTTTTATAATTGTGTACATACATATGTATGTCAGTTTTTACTTTAAATTTGTACTGTGTGCCTTAGTGGTAGTTACTCCCAATATAAAGCTTCCATTGTGTCCTGGATTTGACTGCATTCGAGTCACAAGCGTAGGCAGGACAGAAGTGAAACATCTTAGCTACATATAATTGTGGACAAAGGAAGAAGAATTTGTGACAAAAGGGAGAGACATTCATATAATTTTCGAATTCATTGGATATTCAAAGAATTGAAATTGAAAAAATTTAAGAAATTGGGTATGAGATGACACATAATAATTATGTATTTTCCATCAGAAATTTTCCTGGCTTTTGAATGGATCCAAATTGTTCGGATTTCTATCTAACCCCACTCTCGAATATGTGTTCCGGTGTCCATTTTGCCCCAAACCAACTTTTGACAATATGAATTCCTTAACAAAAAAATGTTTGATTTCCATTTTACCAGCTATATATTCATTGGGTGTCTTTTATTTACAACTTTTTAATTTCAAAAAATATATAGTGTATGTATGTAGGTATAAGTAAGCAATGTCGTGTTCTACTTGTCAAACCCTTTCATTTGATACCCATATTAAGGATGTAGTAAAGATAACAGAAATTCGCCATCTTGGGGCCGTCCGCCATATTGAATATAGAATTACGTCATATCGTTTTGTATTCTACTTGCCAAGCCCTTTCATTTGATACCAATATAAAAGCGGTTGTAAAGACTAGTCGGATGAAAAAGAAAAAAAAAAAGAAGAGTCCGCCATTTTGCTTGGTGCGCCCGCCATATTGATTTTTTTCTGTGACGTCACATAGCCTAGGATACTCTCCAAATAAAGACGAATCCAACGACACCTTCTTTGTTGAAATCGGTTCCATAGCTTAGGCTGTGACATCCTTACATACAAACACCACCTAATGATGACGGTTTTTCATGACGATCTTGAGTCGGTTTTACTCCGGTCATCGAAAATGCATGACGCGAGTAAAGAAGTTTCACTTCAAAAAACAAATTTCAGCTTTTTTTTTTTTGTTGGAAAGCAACATTCTTTCATAAGTTTTTTTTTTTACATTCTTAATTTGAAAAGTGCTTCCATGTCGAATATTTGTTTTCGACCTTCTGTAAATGTTACATTTTCCAACTGCTTCTACTACTTTAGATGAAATTAAAACCAATTTTGTTTTTTGTAATTTATAAAGCTTTGTTCAGCGAGTTTCAATATGCAAATACCTGTCATAGCAAACTATTGTGCACTACAAGCACCTACCCTCTGCTCAGCGATACGAAAAAAAAAGAACAAATCCACTCCACGGTTGTTTTATTCATCCTGCTCCCGTTATCCTGTGGACGAGCAAGAGGAGAAAGTAATCACAACATTTTATTCGCTGTGATATCTTAAATACCCAAGACCGTCCCTTGTTCGAAAAGTAGAATTCCGCTCCCTATTGTGTGTTTTTTTTTTTTTGCTTCTCTTATTTCTCCGCTTCCATGGCTTCCTGTAGATGATCATTGGATTTAATTCTCCAGGACACATACCTTCACCGAGCACAAACAAAAAGCATTGCCCAGGAACTTGATTTTAAATTGCAAAATATTTTTTAACTTGTCCATCTCTTGGGAAAAGACAACACCGTTTTGTTCTACATTTTAATTTCCACACAGTAATAGAAACCGAAGAACAGCAACAAAACGAGAAAAAGATTGGTGTACGTATATCCTTTGTTTGGCACCACATCACTATCCTTATCCACGCTGATACCATCAGTAACAGCATCACCAATAGCGATAGCACTACGGTGCTAGAATAACCGTGAACGGTGTAGATAGTTAATTAGGATTTTAATTTTAAAGGGTTTCCATTCCAGCGCACAAATTATATTCAATTTAATCGTCCGCTTCAGATTCCTGGACCAATAAACTGGGACAAGATAAACTTCAAATTAACGTTATTCCAATTGCAGAATGATTGAGAGGGGCTAATCCTGTGAATTCTTTAAATGGATTAACATTGTCGAAGTTGCCTTGAGTTTAATTGCATTCGTTGTTTAGGTTTGAATCAGATATCAGAGCCTCCTAAATGTATAATAGAACCGTTCGATTCATTCGCTGGATGTGGGCATAACATTCCCGTTCTTTGGATTTCTTTTCACGGTCGAGTTGCGATACGAAAAACTTTTCTACGACCTAAAAGTAAAACTAAATATATATAGAATGGGAATCGGTGCACTAGGATTGGATATCAGCCGATGTGTCTCAAGACATACATATGTATTGACAGACGAGTCCTTTGTTCGGTGGTCTGCTCCTAATCTGTGTGATCTAAGTCCTAATAATTAAGGCTTATGATGCAGGATTCATTCTTTCAAGCTTTGCCAATGATACCTGGACCAAGAAGCGGAAAAAGAAACCCGACCTCAACCCAATAGAGCTATGTTCGAAAACAGTGTCCTACATCAAAGGAAAAGCTCTGCGAGAACCTCTAGCGGCCTGAAGATCAATAACTTGGGAAACTATTCAAGAGCTAATCAACGGTTAATACCGTTGGTTATATACGGATAGAGCACAGTCCACGTTTTGTGGTCTTCGATGAAATTGTGAACTAGTCACCTGGACTAATTAGACAATTTTTTCTGACCTTATCTGTGAGCTATGCTTTTAAAACAAGATCCTTACGTAAAATACGACAAGTTGATTGGTCTCATAATGCTAACATAAAAGCGAAAAACTGAGAGAGCCTTAGGTTAGCTTAGGTTGCAGTGGCTGCCAGAAACTTAAGTACCAGCACACTTAGGCATCTAAATGAACCATTTGGAGCTTTGAACAAAGCAAAATACATTTCTTACGTCTTTTTGTGCTAAGTCACTGACGTCGTTGAAGAAGTATTCTTCTAGGTGTACCTTGTTTTCTGCTACTATGGCGAGAGAGGAGATGTGTTGGGCTCTCTTCCTCTTCTACGTCTCTACAGCTTCTACAGAAGTCATTCGAAAGTGTGCCAAGCCTTGAGTCTTTTTAGGGACAGAATGTACTTAGAACGACTTAGATCCAGTCTAGGCCAGATCTGTCTAGTGGCAAGGCAAGTGGAACCGCATCCCCATTTA
This sequence comes from Brachyopa scutellaris, assembly GCA_949775065.1. Lineage (NCBI taxonomy): Eukaryota > Metazoa > Arthropoda > Insecta > Diptera > Syrphidae > Brachyopa > Brachyopa scutellaris. The sequence goes on along the minus strand of OX459113.1, from coordinate 34,329,718 downwards.
ACATTGGCTTTTTGACTATGTCAAGTTTGAGTGATAGCTTTTAGGTCGCAAGGGGCATACCTACATAAGTATATTATTTTTTCCGGTAGAATATGTAGGTATTGTTGTTCCTATTCTAGCGAGTTCGTCCGTTTTACAATTCCCTGGAATTCTGTTATAAATGTTGGCTTTTTTTGTCGTCTATGGAGCTAGTTTTTCCAATTTTCACCCTTTAACCTATTTTACCCCACATGCTGGCTCAACTTGCCCAGATAGTGGGGCAGGATGGGCCACTTGGAATTGGACTTAAGACAATGTTATTCTTTTGTGAATACATATTTTCAGTTTTTTTTTTTTTTTTTAATTTCTTTTGGAAACATTTCTTGGGGTGCCAACGCAATATACTATTTCGTTATTTACATTTTTGTACAATTAAAACAATAAATAGATGCCGATTTTAGTCGTGGCTATATTTTTTTCCAAATTTGTTGGCATAAAACATTAAGTTTTCGAGATTTCCTCAAACCACACACATCTACCTCATCGTTTGGTGCCAAGCAATTTATCCTCATGCCTGATTTGTTCGTAGTGGATATTATTTTTGCATGCCACTGCCCGAAGTGAGAACATGCCTGGCTCTGATATTTGATAGCCATGTTACCCATGGAACTACCACTGGCTAGGCTGTCACATATGATAGACTTACTTAGTTTGGCGCTACAGCTCGAGGTGAACCTGGGCCAGCTTCTCGCAACCATTTGTGTGTGCGTGTTATATTTTTGCACGAATGGAAGGGACCTACAGTTGAGAAGCTCAATCGTGACAATGATGCTTGTCAGACATTCGAAAGAGGTGGGTACTGTAAAAATAACTTTTTAGGTGTTTGCGGCGGGATTCGAACCCAAGACCGCTGGCTCAGTAGTCTGACGCACTAACCACTTGCGCTACGGTGCCTATGATAGACATGGCAGTCAATGTGTTAAGAAGCTAGACGTCCATTATTTCCATTGATCTCAGTTTCATATTTCATAGTTCTGTTATGCTAGCATCGCCCTACCCTAACTCTAAATTAATCAATCATTATGTAACTTTTTGATGTGAGAAAGATTTCCAGATATACCCAGATCAATCCAGATCAAACCAAATAGCTTTGTCTTTTTGAATCTTCGCACTATGTTTGCTTTGTCTAAGAGTTGTTACAGCCTCGATTCTTGTCTTCGTGAATGTTTCCTAATTTCATCTATGACGCATCCAATTCTTAAATTCCGGTGGAGGTCATTATTCCTTATGGTGCATTGACGTTATTCCGTATATTCTATTTCGCATTGATATTACCGAAGTTTCGAGAGTGTTAACTGAAATTGAGTTCCAAGACAACCTAATTGTGTCTTTTAGTTGTAGAATACGGTTGTATTGTTTTCTATTTTGATAAGCAATTCGTAATAGCATCTCCCATAAATTTTCTATGGGGTTTAGGTCAGGACTTCTAGCTGGCCAATGAAAACTCCAATTTTCCTTTGAGAAATCCATTCTCGACCGGCGTTTGCAGTAGGAATAGCAGCGGTGTCCTGTTGGTATATAAAATCGAAACCACATAACTCCTCGGCATTCTCAACCAGCACTATACCTTCCAACAGCTCGATATATTAAAGAGAGTTCAGCTACTTTGGTACCCACGCAATTTCGGTTTTACCAACTATATAAAAACCTGCCCAAACTATAACACTGCCGTCTCCAAAATGTCGAATCAATTTTACCATTTCCCTTATTCTTTTATCATGCATATACATAGCAAGTAAGTCTTTTGTATATCCGGAGATATGATCAGACCGGCCGACGTTATAAACAAATCTCACAGCACTGTTGAAAGCCTCTCTTACGTGAATTTGGACTGCTCACATCGCAAAAGACAGGATGGGCATAAAGCAGGATAGGTAGGATTAAAGATTTCACCAATGTAGCTTTCACTTTAGTTGGGAGGCAGTGTCCGAATTGGTGCAGTGCGCGTAGACCCCCATATACCTTGCCTACAGTTATTGTTGTGTGATCGGCCCAGGTAAGATATTGGTTGAAATGCACTCCTAGATTTTTAACCCTCGGAGAGTACCTGCTGTAGGAGAACACCATTTATTTCGATAGGGAGAAGGCGCAGGACGTGTCAAATTTTGTACGGCTTATGACGATAGCTTGGCTCTTTTCAGTATAAAGTTTAAGTTGGTTAGTACGGGCCCAGTGAACAACTGATTTTAAATCTTCGTATGCGCACGGTAGCATCTTCAATCATTCCAAGGGGGTAGCTGAGAAACAAAAGGACATCGTCTGCGTACATTTGAACCTTACAATTGCTTAAAATGGATGGTATATCATTCTTAAAAAGAGAGAAGAGTAATGGTCCCATAACAGATCCCTGAGGGACACCGGCCTTTGATTCAAGAAAGTCCGATACTCTACCGCTAAAGGATACTGCATGAGTGCGATTTGTAAGGTAGCTTCTTATAAGCTTAATGGCAGTTACGTCAAAGTTGAAATAGTGTTTGAGTTTAAGCAAAAGAAGTTCGTGCGGAACGGAGTCAAAAGCCTTCGAGAAGTCGAATAAAACCAGCGCAGCGAGGTGAAATCGTCACGATTCATCGCAGAGTGAAACACGTCAACCAGACTCAACAGTACAGTGGTGCAACTATGTTGTTGTCTAAACCCTGATTGAAAGGGGTGAAAGGAGTTGAAACCGGTTCAAGTATCAGTATATTTGGAAGCTCATTTCATTAGCTTTTCAAACATCTTAGAGATGAATTGGAGTATAGAAATGGGACGATATTCCTTTTCTTTGGCGACCGTGCCTTTTAAAACAGGAATTATTTCCGAAGCCTTGTTGAACTTCGGATAAGTAGAGTAGGACAGAGCGTTGTTAAAAATATACGTCAGGGGAGACAATACTTCACAGATAATGATTTTTAGAAATTTTGGATGCATAAAATCCAATTCAATGGCTTCTGATTTGACTGCTAAGACAGCTTTGAGAACGTCCGGTGGATAGATTCTACTTAACGCAAAATTATCAGGAGTTAAAACTAGATTTAAAGCTTTTTCTTCGCCTTCACCTGCATGCTGGCAGCCTGGGATGGTCGATGCAGTAAAAAATTTGACATTTACGTTACTGACGTCAATTTCACTATCGTTTGAAGTTTGCTTTTATTATGTTTCATTCGCCATTTTATTGTACAATTACAAATTTTGTTTACAGCTATTTGAAGCTTTTGCGTTGATTCCACATTGTTTTTTCATACCGCTAGGATTACAGAATCATCAGCAAATGTTTGCCAATATACCATTTTTAAGCTCTGGGAGATCACCAGTAATAGAGAGTTTTGTATCAATTTCTCTGATAGAACGTGTTGTCCAAAAACGGCAGTGTACGCACGAGTATACTGGATTTTTGGAGCAAATACAAAGTTAGATAGATTTAAATAGAGTAATGCCCGGTTTCACCAACCGCTTTTAAATATTTAACAGGCTGTTTAATTTTAAAATTATGTTTTTCCGTTTCACCAACCACTTTTAATTTTAAAATCGTGTTAAACAGCCCCTTAAACTAACAGGCCATTTTCGCCCATTTAAAATTTAAAAGTGTGATTCAAACCTAAAAAAATATTTTTTTTCAAAACTGTGACATATATTCTACAAACAAATTGAATTTGATTTTTGCTAAATTATCAATCAGTATGAACAGGTAAGCTATTTATTTATTTCTGGAGAATTTTCATATACCTATATTGTATTATTATTTTATTATAGAATATTAGACTCATTATCGTCTTCAACTTCTGATGATGAGGATGTAGGAAGAATTGTTCGTCCACGAGTTATTCGAGAGCGTAGGAATCCCATTGAAGAGTGTGATGATGTTGATTTTAAAATAAGGTTTAGGATATCCAAAGCGTGTGTTGAGCAATTGATCACCTTATGTGGCCACAATTTGGAACCTAATAACCAGCGCAATAGTCTAGTGAGTGCTATAAATCAAGTTCTCATTGCATTACGATTTTATGCAACTGGGTCATTTCAATTAAGCGTTGGGGATATCTTTAATGTATCCAAATCAACTGTTTTTCGGATAGTTCGGAACACAACTCATCACATTGCCAACTTACGGCCAAATTTCATTTCTTTGCCGATAAACCGCACTGATATTATAAAAAAACACAATGAATTTTTTGAAATAGCCGGATTTCCAAATGTTTTAGGTGCAGTAGATTGCACACATATAAGAATCCAATCACCGGGTGGAGAAGAAGCCGAGGTATATAGGAATAGAAAAGGATGGTTTTCTGTAAATACGCAATGTGTATGTGATAGTGATTTAAGATTCATGGACATAGTAGCGAGATGGCCAGGAAGTGCACATGATTCAAATATATTTGATGATTCATTGCTTAGGGCGAAAGTAGAAAACAACGAATATCCAAACTGCTTCTTTTTGGGGGACGGTGGATATGCATGCAGAAAGTACTTGTTGACACCATTGCTTAATCCACAAACTCATGGCGAAAATGCGTACAATATCTCCCAAATAAGAACTCGAAACACAATCGAACGAGCGTTTGGAGTTTGGAAAAGATGATTCCCTTGCCTGTCGATTGGTATGCGATTGGATTTGCAGACGACATTAGCAATAATAGTTGCAACAGCTGTTCTGCACAATATTGCTATTGACGTTGGAGATGACGAACCTGTAGGAGATCCACAAGTTTTGATACCAGCTTTTGAAGAAGTTACCTCCTGAGGAATGTCTGAATTTGAATCAGGAATTTTTAAGTGGTGTAAACTGCAAACCACCCATTGCAGCAACCTTTTCATGCAGTCCACTTAACCTTGAACCAATCTTGAAATTGAAATTATATGTACACAATATAATTAATAATATGTAAACTTACTTTTCCATTCGAAATTTGCTTTTTTATTTTGTATTTCATTGTTTTATACATTTGTCGCAGCAAGGCTGCTGTTATATCTTACCGTTATTTCCTTCCATGCCTCATTTTTTTGTTTTAATGTTACTCCATCAGTTGCTTTGTTTTCAATTATTCCCTTATATATTCTCACAATGTCCACTAAATTATTTTTTTCACCTTTCTCGCCTTTGTTTTTCATTATTTTCTTTATTCATTTTGGTTTTGTTTATTTACTTTGCAACCGAAACTTAAAATAACGAATTCCCAATGCAATGATAGATTTTTTGACATTAAAATTTTATTATTGATATATCTACTTCGCTCTTTCCCATGTAAATTTTTAAGTACACTAAAAACAAATTTTTCACCAATAGCACTAACAGCCTGTTAGTTAAAAATTTAATAAGTGGGGTTGGTGAAACAGATTTTAATTTAATGGGTAGATATATTTTAAGGGCCTGTTAGCTAAAACCGCTTTTTGTGAATGTTGGTGAAACCGGGCATAAGTCTTAGTTGTAACGTAAAAGGCATTGCCTGACTTTAATTTAAAAATTCTTTGCACTTTATGGTGGATGGTGGCAAAAAAGACCCTCCGCACATATTTTATACAATATGTCCTCCCACACATGCGGCATTTGTTTCGAAACACTTCTCAGAAAAATAAAACGTGGATTTGAATAATGATGGCACATTGCCTTGCCAACTCTGTTAATTTACTATGAAACGAGTGAATAATAATAAAAAAAACTAAAATCACTGCGGCACGATGAACGTGTGCACACACAACTATTCCTACTAGTGCCTCAATTAGTTCCGCATTGTATAACCTGACAACCAGCATCGTATCTCATTATACCCAGTTCGTAGGTGGATGGCTTTGAATAATTAAAAACAAAAAATTGCAAATTAAAAGATTCATAATAAAAATATTACATCACCCTGTCGAGCGCCGCATACCACACTTTATTTCGAGCCACTCCGCTTCCATTCCGCTTTAACTTTATCATATCCTTGCGTACCCGTTACGTTATCCTGTAAGTGCATAGCTAATTTTCCACGTAGCTCAGGATGTGTGTGTCTGTTCATCCAAAATCATTGTGTGAGTGCACATGCCTGCTGGGATGGGTCTTTGTTGTCATCAGTGCAGCATCCTTGCGGAATGACACACAGAGACATGGCAACCAACCGTATGCAGTAAGAAACAAAACTTTTTTTTTCTCTCTCGCTATTATCAGGAACTTGACAGGTTTTTTTTTGTTTGTCCTTCTTTTGCATCCTCCAGGTGCAAAATCTTTTCATATCTCACTGTTGTGCCAACTGTGTTTGCACATAGACGTGGAAGGGCGGAGGGGGAGGTAGGTACGAGCAGATAACACTCCAACCGTAGAGGACGATCACGGTTGGGAAATTTTATTATGCATACACGCGTGCATGTGTATAATGAAATCAGAGCTTAATTCGTAAACAGAGACATTAACACTGGCAGACGTTGATCCCTTTAATTTGCTTAATGTACACATGCATGCCTACAGTATGCTTTTTAACGTTCACACCTGTGTATGTGTGTGGGTGTGTGTGCTTGGCAAATAGCAAATGGATTTCGATTTACCATTTCAGTTGGAATTCTATTTCGAGTCTAGAGCTTCGGATTTAATTTCGATTTGATTACAGACTTAGGTGAATGGCGCCCAACGTTGCCACCTTTGTCGTCGCCGCCGGGCGGTGGCGTCGTCGTTGGTAAATCATAAGGAAATCTAGCTACTTTCGTGTTTGTGTCGAGTTCGGGGTCCCTCTCGTATTCTTTATTAAACGTTCCACCTTCCTAGTGTAGTGTCAATTTATTTCTCACACCTACATGTACAAGTGAAACAACCTTAGAAGGAATTTAATTACAACGTAGATGCGTGTAGGTGAACGAAAAACGACAGAAAGTGCTGTGGCACAGGTGCTAAATACCGTGCTTAGATGCATTTACTTTCAGATTTAATATAATAACTATATGTTAGGTCGATGTTGAGCACTTGGCACACAATAGAATGAAGGCTTTTATTTCGATCGAAGGGAACTGTAATGAGGTGGATGGGACTAGCAATGTTCACAGTTCTTATTTGTGTTTTATTTAACAAATTTAACCAAACACATTTAAAAAAAATATAATTGTTATCATTAGATACCCCCACTCGATTATCGGATTATCCATTTGTTTTGCTTATCCACTTTAACTATCCGAAGTATTTATCCATATCCGCATGACTGGGCCATAGCAGCTGGCTTGGAGTTGGGCCCATTCTAGTTTAGGTCAGATTGCAGTGGCTCCCGGTAATTCGAGTACCAGCACACTTAGGCCTGTAGAGGCCCATTATGAGACCAAGGATCTTGACGATGCGTAGTCCACCGCTACTCATGACAACCATTTGGAGCAAGATAGGCCATTCATAGTAGGTCACTAAGGTTGTCAAAACAATATTCACCTAGCTCTAGTTTTCTTTTATATGAAAGAGCTGGACATGAACAGAGGAGATGAGTAGTCCTTTTTTATCTTCCTCATCTCTAAAACTTTTACAGAAGTCGTTGCACTGAGGTAAGAACCGTTACCATTAATGGCCACCGCTAAAGAGCCATGACTTGAGAATATCGATATTTAAGATATTTCGTTCCAATAAGACGGCACGGCGTTACAAACCATACAGCTCAAGATGCGCCTGAAGGTTAAATTTGACGATTGGATCATCTCACGACGATGATTTGTAAATTGGCCTTCGCGGTCCTGGAAAAACAGCGTTATCATAAAATTAACTGAAATGAAACCTAGGTGTGCCCCTTGCTACTTACAAACTATAACTTAAGCTGGACACAGTTAACAAAACCAATGTTAGATATGGGAATGTGGATCCGCAAGACAGATCTGGCATAACTATTGATGTTATTACAGGATAGGCAGGTTTACATCCTGCCTATAGGGCAGCGGTGGCCATTAATGGTAACGGTTCTTACCTCCTCATTGCTGAAGAAATAAAGTCTGGTGACTCCGCAACAACAGTGATTTATTTTTGGGATGCAACGCTTTTTCATGTAACATGTGTGAGATGTTCTCTCACCAATGAGCGTAATTTTATTGTTAACAAAGCCATTTATCCAAAATTGAGAAGATGATTTTTTGCCCAAAATGATTTAGCTTTATAAATGTGTGATAGATAGGCTTTAGCTATTGAGTCAGGCTCTCCAAGTTGAAGTCGTGAAATCGAAAAATTTGGCTCATCGGCAATACTGGCCGCTAAAGCTGCAATATTCTTGTCTCTTTGCGCTTATCCTGTTGGTGGCTTATTGCATTGTTAGGTTAGTTTAGGTGAGGTTAGGTTAGGGTAGGAGGGTCGTTTGCAGTAAATGCAGTAAAAGGCTTAAGTCTAGTACGGTGCTCGCGCTAAACTAAATTTTTCATACAAAATTTGACGTTGCTAAGTGCAAAGATAAAATTCCGCTGGGAAATTTATCCGAGCGTACGGTGCTTATGCTAACATGCTCGCTAAATAGGTAGTTGTATAGGATATGTCTCCACAAAATTTTAGCTAGGCATTTAATATCCGGGACATTTACTAAGCGGCGGAATTTTGACGTTTTAAATCCAAATAGAAATTTAAAACAAAAATCGATTATTCGGTTTGAATTTTTCGAGGATTTTTGAGAAAAGAGGTAAATAAGTGCATGCAGGAGTATGAAAATAAAAAGACAATTGTCGGGGGAAGTCAAAGGAAAAATTAAAATAATCAGGAGCACAGAAATAAAGGTTTATTACAAGGGTGGATTTACCATTTTCTACAACCATTTATTCGTGCAAAAATATAACACGCACACACAAATGGTTGCGAGAATCAGGCCCAGTTTCACCTCGAGCTGTAGCGCCAAACTAAGTAAGTAAGTAAGTAAGTACAACCATTTATCAATTTCTGCAACCAACTCTACAAACAAAATTGATCTGGTATTTATCTTCAGTTTTCATGTGAATTTTTGGAGACCGACGGAAATTTAGTTTAGCGCGAGCACCGTACTAGCCTAAATAGCTGTTCCTTTCATAATTTGTATTACAAGAATAAAGTCAAGTTTACATTCATATTTACTAAGTTTTATTACACATTTTCTATCGATTGTACTAGACAAATTTCTTCTTCTCTTACGCGGATGAGGCTCACACATATTTATTTTTTTTTTTAGTTGTTGGACCCGGGCTGGGATCGAACCCCGGCAGGATGCGTAGTAGTCCAATGCACTAGGCCGCGGCGACCACTAGACGGACTGAAAAGTATAGAAAATTTATTTATTTTTTATACTTTTTAGTCCATCTTAAACGTAGCATCTTAAAAAAAATCTTTATTTAAATAATTTTATTTGTGTATTGAATTTTCTTTTTTTAAACAATTTTATATTTTTTAGGCCGTTTTATAAACGAGGTATAGTATTTTTAAAATGCATTTTCATAAATAATTTTAAATAGCTTAAAATTATGCAATGCAAAATGTTAAGTATTTTCAGAAATAAAAATTACTAGAAAAAGCGTAGCATATCTTAAGGTTTTATATGTGGTTGAAGCTCCGTAGGGAACCCTAATGAACAGCCAGACAGGAAGTGAGTTAATATTGCATTGCCATCCAGTTCTGAGCTATGTTTAAGGTTTCAAGTCTCTAGCTCATCGGGAAGTTAGTGCAAAATTTGTATCGAACATGGGGACAAGTGATGGAAAATGAAATTTTCACATTGTACTTTTCCCAAGCTAAAATTGTAACTTTTACGACTGAATTGTAACTTTTCTTTTGGTAATTTGTGATATTACCATTTATCAGTATATTCGTGTCTAAAAGACTTTTTTCAATTTTGAAATTATAACACTCTTAATTTTTCATAACGAATTTTTGTTTCAATTAAATTTTTGTTTCAATTAAAGCTGAATAAGTATCTACCTGTAGCCGATTTACACTTGGTTTTTATTAAATTTTAATACGAAAAAATGCTTACCACACAGGATAAAGAATCTAGTATTGAAAGTAAGCCTTGACCTATTTTATGTATGTACATACATATGTATGTAGGATAGGTTAGGTTGAGAGGGGTTGAGAGGCTGAGCCATCCCACAACACTAGGCACCAGAGTGGGCCCATCGCGTTCCCCTAAGAATCCATCCAAGGATGGCACCTAAACCGCCAGAATTTCCTCAAACCATTTTATAACCCTGCAAAATTTTAGAGCGGGTCTATGGTTGATTCGGCCTACCTGCTCCAGGTTGCTAAAGAAGTAGCTGTCAAAAATGTTCCTGCGACTACGTGCTATGCCCTGGCATTCACACAGAATGTGTGTGATATCATCTGCTAAACTTAGATCATTACAATATCTGTAAATAGTCCGAGCCTCTGGGCGTGTTTGCCTAGAAGGCAATGCCCGGATAATATTCCTATAACTGTACTCATTCGTACCAAAGTGCCTTGGAAACCCTGTGTTTAGACCGTTTATGGTCAGCCCTTCTCGTAATCATATCCTTTACTTTTGATTTGATGCATCAAAGTGCTGCTAATTCCAACGCTTCGGGTAGAAGCAGTTCCCCCTTTCCTTGCGAACTCATCAGCACACTCATTGCCTTCTATCCCGGAGTGACCCGGCACCCAACATAGTCTTGCCCGGTTCTGCGTGCATAATGCCGTGTGCGGCAGCTCCTAACTATTTCCGATTTAATAATGCAAGATTCTAGCGCCTTAAGCGCAACCTGGCTGACGATGTAAATATAAATATCATGTTCAGAAGCGCTGCAGCTCTAAGTACGGCTAGAACTTCTGCCTGAAAAACGCTGCAGATATCCGGGAGTCTTAAGGACACCTTTAGATCTGGTTCCACACAGTAGATACCAGACCCTATGCCGCTTGCAGTTTTTGACCCGTCCGTGAAGACTGCAGTGTTAAATGCCGAGTTACTGTGTTGTTTGTCTGCTCTTCATGCACAGGGTGCAAGGTTCTGTATGTATGTTTAGCATAAAATTACCACATTGATTTTGAATGAGGCTAATCTCAGTCCAAAACTTTGAAATTGGTACTTTTTTTGAAGATTTTTTGTATTTGGTAAATTGTAACTTTTTCTAATCAATTGTAACTCTGTAACTTTGATTTCTGATTGTATCCAAAAAGTTACAATTGTAACCCATTTTCCATCACTGGCGACAGACAAGAAAGCGAGTTAATTAAAACGTAGTTATAAAATATATCAGGAACCCAGAAATGTCTATTAAAATCCCTCTACTTTCAATTTCATGGACAGAAATCATCGGTGTTATTAAAAGAAAAAAATTGCAATACGTAAGACTGCCAACTGTGCTTTGCCCGAAACTAACTAGATCAAACGGAATTATCCTTATTTATTTGAATTCCAATTTTCTTACATTATTCTGTTCATGCCTAGGGTTACCTTTCAATTGCATTTTAGATAAAAAAAAAATAGAAAATAATTTGTTATATCTTATTGCATCATTACAGATCTGAACGGATGTACCAACGAGATGCTATTGCCTTCGGGGCATACGACTAACGATGCCCAGCCACCATCATCATCGTCGTCCTCACCGCAAATCGAAAATGGCTTGGCAAAGGCATCGGTAATACAATCAAAGCAACAGTATATAAATAGTTCGACTGCAGGAGATGCAATTACAGCAGCTGGAGAAGGACCAATAGTGAAGTTTACAACGGCAGTGACGACGACATTTTCACCCTCAAATTGGGGTGAAATCGGGAGGCACCTCGACGTCTTACAGGAAAAGCTAAAAGATGGTTGGACAGTGCACACGGGAAAGGATGGACGCCTTTACTATTGCAAGTGAGTATGAAAAAAGCTTTTTTTTTCTCTTTTATTGAATTTGGTAGCCAAAAGCAATCGATTTGTTGAAGGTCCTTGGTGGTACTTTGCTATTTGATTAAATGACGCGCCATGTGTACGCGATTGAAAAGGAAAACTCCTTAAGTGTGAGGGGTGTTGTTGAATTGGTGTCGATTTATTTATCTCTGACTGGCGCCAGATTGAATTGGAAAACGAGATTTAGCGGTTCCTGAACTTATTTATTTTGTTAACTGAAGGAGGTTTAAAAAAACAAACCTCTTCTGGAGGTACTTTTTGTGGTGCAGCTCCCCTCCCAATGTTTTATGTTTAGTAAGGTGGCTTTGGCGAGGTCATAAGGCACCTGGTCTTTGCAGTCCAACATGATTATGCCACGGAGCCATCTGGCTTTGCTGAAAGTGGGAGCTGTGCAACCAGCACTCTTTCGAATGGCCAGTGCCTCAGCAATCATTTGACCACTTGAAGCCGACCGAAGAAATATTGGCCACTTGACGACGTCCCGAAATTCACTTTGGCTTTTCGGACTCCAGGCCGCTCTGCTACATATATTCCAAATTGGGTTCTGCCTTAGTTCTTTTATGGGATTTTTTTATGGCTTCTGAGGATCTTACTCGTTTGATGGCAAATTAGCCTCTTTAACTCTCCGCGGTATTGCACTAGTACTTGCCCTAGCTGAAGCTGACTTCGTGGGGTCACGCTCGCCACCTTCTTCGGAGACAGTATGGCTCTTGCTGACAACCGTCCTCTTTTCAGTCTCCGTGCGTTGTTTTGCGAAACAATTGCTTTCTCATCTGTCCTACATTGATCTTCCTTTTCTTTATGTTTTGAGGTTTCGCAGAAGAAGGATCCGCAAGATGTTACTCCTCGGACTTCTTAAAAATCTCCTCATCACAGATGCTGACTAATATTGCCATGATGATGTGACAGTGACAGTACCTACCGAATTGGTTGTTATTTTGTTTTTGATTTTTGTTTTGTTTTGTACGTTCGCGTTTTGGTCCCACGAGTAAGGATGGTCCACCCCAACAGAGTCGCCTTATCGGGGTAAGTCATGCTTGGCTAGTGTGGTGCGACATGCCACACAGCCAAAGCAACCACAATGTTATTGTACTAGAAGATCCCGGGACGCATTATCTCACAGAACAGCGATGTCAACACAATTGAACTTAGTACATACAAAGAAATTGTGCGGCTTGTGGAGTAGAATTTGTAATTCAGACAAACGAACAGCCGTCTTCTCTAAGAGAGAAATTTAATTTGATGTTGGACAAAATTGGTCAAATATCGTATAAAAGATATACTGAAGATGCTGAAGTCTCGCTGTTTAGGAATTACTACAGCAAACTTAACTATAGTCTAAATGAAAAAACATACTTTCTTAACAGCTACTCCATGAACAAAATCAGTACAATCTTTAGAATGAGAAGTGAGACAGTTAATCCCTTTAAGTTTAAATGACCCAAAAGTTATTCGCCTGTCTTAGACCCTGAGTTTTTGTCCAGGACTTAGTCCTGTTTGTCTTTTTCAGTGATCGGAGCTCCTATCTTTTATGGTGTTGGCCCGAACCCTTCTGGGGCATAGGGGAAAGGGCTTGGCGGCCCCTTCTCTGGCAAATTTGTCGCTTCTTTATTACCTTGTATCCGCAGGTGTCCTGGTACCCAGTTCACGTTGTTTCGTTCGTCCAGTCTATTTAGTTCATCTAGGCATTCCCAGACGATTCTAGATATGATGATCTGAGCCCCGATTGTTTTGATAGCTGCTTGACTTTCTAACGCGTCTGCTGAAGATTTTATTAAGACTGAGTTAGGCACATTTGTCGATAGCGGAGATTTCAGCTCGAAAAATTGTGGTGTAGCTGCCCATGGATTCGAATAGTTTAGTTCCGGGCCCAAACACTACTGCCCCCGTTCATTCCTCAGTTCTTGAACCTCAGCTTGTACTAGTAGATTCTAGATTCGTTGCTCAAGTCTTTCTTGTTACGGAGTTTAATGTCGAAGTTATTTGACCAGTTTAAATGTCTTGATGCCATCGTCCTAGGGAATTCCAGAAGGGGAAGCTTATTTAAGCTTAATCATTATGACTAATGTATTTTCTTCTTCCTATTCCTTCTTTAGCCATTCTTAGAATGTGCTTCTTCCAGTTTGGCTTTCTGTCAAGGTACACTCCTAGGTATTTGACTTCTAGCACAGAAAGGATGGTTGTACCTTAGAAGAGGGTAATGGTCTTCAATTGTGGAATCCTCCTCTTTCTTGTGAAAGGTACTAGCGTTGCCTTAGCCGATTTATATTTAGCTCCATTTCTTTGTCACTCGAATCCCTTTTTGTATTATAATATCACATATGGATATTTCCCTCCGACAATTAAGATAATTTCCTCAGCGTAAGCTTGGCAATCTAGGCTGAGGTTGGCCAGCGTTTCCAGGAATTCGTCAACGACAAGACTCCCCCTGCGGGCAACCCTTAGTGATGTTTATTTTGATGGTTTGAAGTGCTATCTGATTGGACGATAAGATTTAGGTTGAATTGGGTCATTTTCCCCCGCTTTTGGTATGAAGACCACCTCTGCCATACTCCACTGTCTCGGTACATAACCCAATGCTTCTTCTTCTTCTACTTCTAGTTATTTCCTCCATCTACAGCGAGTGATAATAGCCCACTTCAACCTACTTTTAGAGCAGATGGTCGAAGCAAGTTCCCAGTCAACTCTACGTAGTCTTGGGTAACTCCCACGGTCACAACACAGAGTGACCTTCCAGGAAAGTGGGGATCTAAGAGATATAAGAGTCCCCTTTATACCTCATTTTCCTTGACGCTGCCATCCGGGTTTTTAGGGACGTTGGGGATTCCTTTGAAGGCGACAATATAATATTTAGATGAAAGTATAATTTTTTAAAATGAATCCTTTTCTGAACAGGGGGCTATAGAGTTGGAATTGAACCCATTTTCGGTTACTTAACAATCGAACTTAGAATCACAGTCTATGGTGGTGGTGAAACTGTATTTCAATTTATTTTAACTGATGCAAGTCTGAAAGCCATCTTCAATATCGATAAAATAATCATCTATAGATTCACGCATCTCCATTAGAACGTCCTTAGATACAACAACTTTCAAAGTCCTTCTATATATTATAATCAACTATTCTTTGAACATGTCAATTCACCACATGTGCCATACTCTTCTATGAAATCAAATTATCCAACCCAACATGTCAGCTTTCCTCATACACCCACGACCCACTCCTGTCAACTTTTCCGATTCAATTTCAAGTGAATTTCCAAACAAATATTACTATGGCAAAATACAAAGCAAAAGGAATAAAAAAAAATCCTTCCATCTGTCCCCCCCCACACATAACAGCTGACGTTGCATGACCAACTTCTTGAGTTCAGTTCTTGTTCTTGTCCTTCTCGTCCTCATATCGTTGCATGCCTTATTTTTTATTTAAATTTTTATTTTGCGTTCGTAGTTCGTCGTAGCTAAACCATCCACGAGAATAGAGAGGAGACTCGTACACTTTATGAAATGAAAAATCAAAACTTTGCAATGAAGGATATTTTTTTACTCTCACAGGACATGCACTCGTATGTACTTGTACTATGTACTATGTTCTATAGTATGTGAAGGAAGGAGCAGCACTATACTTTAATAAACTTCGTGCTAGTGCTCCGCTTGTTTTGATTTATTTTAATGTGTTTGTTTGTTTCAATAGAAGCAAACGACCGAGGCGGGGGCGGTTTCCGAGGAAAAACTTTATTTCTTTGTCCAGTTTTTGTTCGGATTTAACGGCGATTAAAGGAATTTTACAATACACAATGGCGACAAAGTTTTGCAATGGCAGCCCGTGGAATCCTATTGGGGTTGCACTTTGTACACCGTTTCCGTGTTTCAGTTTTAATAATACACTTGGTGCCTGATTTGTGGAAGTTATTGAAGGATTTCTCATGTCACAACTCACAACCGTTGGAGCGATGGGTTTTTTTTTTTATTTTATTGAGTCAATGTTTTCCTTGGGGAATTGAAACTCAGTGCAGAGAAAAACTTAATGTTGAAGACAACACATAAAATTCATTTCGTTGAGGGATATCTCCAACTTAGTCCGACATGACATGACTTTTCCATGTTGACTTTTCGCTTTTTATGCCTTCCCATGGGTAGGTAGGAAGAAAACCCGAATAGCACGTAAACGGCGCCGTTTTGATACCACAACCTCAGGTGACCCGTTTATTCGGATGTATTGTTGAGATATTTATATCCAGCCTGTGAAGGTCGGGAAGAGGATCAGCTCTCCAATCCTTTTCCCGGATATCTCTTTAAGGTCGTCGAAGAATAGTTTGCAGAGTATGCGTTACCTTGCTCTCGCTAGAGCTGGACATTTGCACAGAAAGTGAACAAGCGACTCTTTTTCATTTTCATCTTTGCAGCTACGGCAGGAACTGTTGTGAGGGATCGCGGCATGTTAGACGGCTCTCTCATTCCTTCTATGGCGCTATGTCCTGGAACCCAGAGCAGAATGACTCTATCTTGATTGCACAAGCGATTTATTTTTTTTGGCACTGACCAACAAGTTTTTATGGCTTTGATTGTGATGTTGTGTTTGAGTGTTGGGACGCCTTCCCATGGTACGCTGTAAAAATAAGAAAAAAAAACTGCATATCGGAATTATATAGTTTAATGTGAGCGTGGTGACTTTTAAGTGGGGCCCATCAAACCTACTTTCTTTCTTTTGGTTTCTATGTTTTTTAAAGATCATTTATTTATATAAAGAACAACAATAAATGAATAAGATATTGCCCGTTTTGTTCGAGGACCTTTTGCCATCTTTCAGCAAGTTGCAATCCTCGTTCATAGAAGGACCTGTCATTATCAGCAAAAAACTGAAGAAGGTGCTAATTGACGCAACGAATTTTGAAAAAAAACGAAACAAGTGAGTCCGATTGCGGAAGGTCAGTCGGGTTTGGTGGATGTTGCAACACATCCCAACCAAACTCCTATAGCTTTTGGCGGGTGGTCAAACTTGTGTGTGGTCTCGCATTATCGTGATGGAACACAACTACTTTGCGATTAACAAAATCTAGACGATTTTAGAAGATGGATCCCTTCAAATTGTCCAACTGCCGGCAGAAAACATCAGAATTGACTGTCTGGTTCTTTGGTAGGAGCTGAAAAAACAAGATACCTTAAAAATCCCACCACACTGACAGCATAGTCTTTGCTTTCGATTTCGTTTAAGGCGTTTTATTACGTTGGGACCAAGACTGCTTGCGTACCACATTTTCGTAAGCAATCCGATTCTCATCACCAGTTATCTTTTACTTTCGATAGCGCTACAGCTCGGGGTAAGGCTTGGCCCGCTTTTCGGAACCATTTGTATGTGCGTGTTATATTTTTTCACGAATGGAACCAGTTAGCTCATCACGAGCTTGTATACGTATCCCAGCTTCATCAGGTGATCATGAACGCCTGAATGATGGATGTTCAATGTGTCTGCAATCTCTGGTGTCATGTAACGTGGTCTTAACTCGATCAATGCCTTTATTTCGTCGTCGTCAACCTAGCCTTCCTGACCGAGGAACGCCCTTAAGATTGAAATCACCCGCGTCCATCGTTCACACTGACGTTTCTATAGAGCATCGTAACCGTAAACTTTTTGCAACTGTTCACATTGCCAGACGTTAGACCATATCTTTATAGTTTTCTGAGAAGCTTTCCCCCACCAAACAACCGAGGCGTAGGTCTTTTTTTTTTGTATATACACACGCTAAAGGGGTTATGAATAGCCTTATAATGTCACAACGCGAGCACATGAAGGACAAGAACCTTTGTCCATTGCATTCCAAGTGACCTTTTTGGTCATTCTTATTTCTGATCCAAAAAGTGGAGTCCTTACGGACAAACTCTACTAACCCTTCTCTAAGTGTTGGCATCTCTCTTCAGAAGATTGTCTACCCATCTTACTATCAGTAGATTAACCCTACGTCTTTCCAACCCTAGTTTCAGATTTTAGAAACATATCTTATGGAAGGCACCTTCTATTCACTATTCAAAGGATACAGTATTTGCGCAGCCCTCCCATACGGTCCACTTAAACCCTTTCCATTTTTATTGAGCAGAAATTATGTTATGCTGGGTTCCTGGCCTAAGACTGCAAGCGATTTATAAAATCGTATTTCTGCACAGTCTACTGAGCATTTCAAAACCAGATATGGATCTGTATATAGGTATCAGAAATATCATCTTTGAATTTAGTCTGACATCGGCTATAGCGTTGGCTCTAAAACAGAGGCTAATTCATTTTTTTTTTTTTTATGTCGCGATCAAACGATCCTCTTGGCTTAAGCCGAATTAATGTCTTTGAATGACATCCATATGTTGCTACATCTTATAGTTCGCGGTTGTATCTTTAGAAATGTACGTAGAATATCCAAAGAAGTTGTCGTTCAAGAAAGTAACATCAATCATCCTTTGCTGGATCTGGACGACACTCTATTGATATCAATCGACGATCAGCTGCGTAGATGGAAGGAACATTTTGTTGTCCTACTCAATGGCGATTGTGGCAAGCAGAGTGTAGCAATAAGCCCGCCACCGTGGGTTCATCAGGGGAACTTAGCACCCAATGGAGACCATTTGAAAGTGTAAGTCACTTGGACTGGACCGACAATATCTGTTTCCTGGCAAGTACCACCAGTGGGCCAGACGTGATGAGTTGAACATGAATGCATATTCGGTTGATCTTAGGATCAACGGCAAAAAGACAAAAATGATGTCTCATGGTACGTGGTGGGTTGGAAGACCAAGAACAAGATAGAGATCTACAGTGTTCTATGGAAATACGTGGCCAAATCGGAAATATCTAGCTACAGACCGAAAAAGATGGAAGAGTTTTAGTACCGCCCTATGTCCTAGCCGGGCTTAAACGAAACATGCTGATGATGATGATGATCAATTAAATGTCAAATCATTTAAATGTTAAATGCCGAAAGACAAACAGCTATCATTCAACAACAAACCAGGCATGCCAAACATACAGATGCGAACAAAAGTCCTTAATTGTGGATCTCTACCAAACCGTATGCACATACTCTCCCATCAATTTATTAAATCACAGTACCAAAAGACAACGCAACAATATTGCATGCGAACTGGCCATAAACATTTACAGCAATTAGATACTGAATAACTGCATATTATCATCCCCAGAGTCGTAATTTCCGGTGTAGAACCGAATTTAATTCACCCTCTTTGGCTGAACACTAAAACATTGGAGTTGCACTATCTAAATTTAGAACTAAACTCAATGATAATGTGTGTAGGTGTGAGTGGGCGGTGGGGTGATATAGTGTGAGGAAGAACCACAAACTTAATTCGCAATATCGGTACAGTGCAAGAGACATGAGTCATAAATATGGTATAATCATTGTGTACAATGATTACTCCATAATCCACCTACGGTTTACCTCAGTGATACAGTGTGTTTGGCAACAAGGGAACACATGCACAATTAAATAGTGTTTCTACTGTTTAGGTGGTTACAAGTCACATCATAGATACTGGTAGGTACACGGGTTTTCGGTAAAACATTGAATATTAAGAAAACAATATTTAAACAATTTTGAACATGTGGCCGCCATTGGCATGTATGAGTTGCTCGACAGCTAGACCCTCGTCCGTAAGAAAATTGCCCCATTCACGAATAATTGCGGGCTCCAAGGACTCAGTATTTGGGTGTAGAACAGAACAAGCAATACATTGTGGTCAGAACTGCCTGGCAGCCATTCGTGAAGGGCTATATCTATACCATATATTGTTGTGGAGCCACTCTTTTGTTATTTTTGCCTTAACTGCTGGCGCAGGATCTTGTTGAAAAGTCCTCTGGTTATTTGAAAACAATATTGGTTGAGTCCCTTCCAGGAAATTCATTTGGTACATGTGTTCCTTCTTTCTCAAAAAAATTAAGGTCGATAATGCCTTCATAGATTACTATTTACAAAACCATCACAAGTTCGAGATAATAGCTGCGATCCACTCACGGAATGAGTTCTGATCCTTCTTTGGATGTAATTTTGCTTATTGAACGAATCCTCAAAGCTAACACTTTTTTTCTCATCATATTATTCCAACTCACCGCTTTCGTTATCTTAAAATAGTGGTTCAAATACTGTTCAGCAGTACAGGGTGGTCCAAAAAGATTAGGTGGATTTAAAATTTGAATAACATTTTTTTAATTACCGAATTTTAACAAGATTAGAAGAATATTGAAGGTCAAGCTTTGCTATTTCTTAATACTGGAAAATAATATTATTTAGGTGACCGCTATATTAGTATTCGCAAAACAACTATCTTTTGACGAAACTTTTCATCACTTTTTTTAAAATTTGTTGGGCCGAACTTTTTTTTTGAGGTCTGAGGATTATTCTCGTAAACCTTTTCCTTAGATATGTGTTTTGAGATTATTCGGCTATATGGGAAGTAGCGCCTTCTTCTTGAGACCAGCCCAGCTGTGGATAATGAAATATCCCCATTTTCCTTTACTAGATCCCCATTTGCATTTCCAAAGAAATAGGGCCTTTAGCAGCTGAGATACGTCACCAAGTGGGTGCGGTGCATTCGTGAGTTTCCTTACCCGAGAAATCCAAATTTTGATTATTGGCGAAGCCATTGACCTAGAAAGGGGTTTGATCTTATTTTTCCAGCCCTATGCATGCCAATTATAACCTACTCGTGTAGTCTCTGGCAAGAAGTTGTTGACTTAATTGAATATAATATGAAAGGTCGTTGGTCATCCGTGAGATGTTAAGCTGAAACGAACGCCGCCAGGTCAAGGTCAATTGGTATTTATCAAAAGATGCTTGGGTGCGACTTATATTGTCTCGGGATCATGCAGTGCCGGTTTTAGAACTAGCAGCGCCATGGGCGAGATTTCAGCGCCCCCATCTGCTATCCAAACAAAAAAAATAAATAAAGAATGAAACAAGGGAAATAATGAAATAATAATAATTTATTTAAAAAAATTGTCTTTTCTGGCCTTTGTATCGGCAAACTTATGACACTAAAGTTTCCGATTGACAAAGTTGCCAAATTTGTCAATCTAGATTGAGATATTGGCGATATGCTTATAAGCTCATCACACAACATACAACCATTTATGCATGATTTCGAGCGTACCGTAAATTTTAATTGAAGATCACCAAACAACCAATCAAACTACGAAGCTGAAATCTTTAAAACTGTTTTAACTGATCTTGAACATGTGTTGAACATTAGAATGGCACTAATATGATAACGGACTGCTTAAACACTGCTTGTTCTTCTTCTTTTTGCTTCCCAAAGTGTTTCACTGCGTTTTTTGTCTATATATATGAAACTTAGCTGCGAAATGCTAATGTTTCCCTCTATAGCCCGTAATGTTCTACCAATTTAGTTGTTTTTTTTTTTAAATGTGGATAATTACGGTACAAAGGTGATAGGCCAAAAAAATTCTAAAAACTTTCTTAAACATAAAGTAAAATATTTTTAATGTCTGACGAAGCGGGTGGGGCTTAAGCTAGTAGTATATGTATAATCCTAAGTAATCGGTAAGGATTGTCCTTCAATGAACGAAAGCTGGAAACAGTGTGAACAACCTCTGAAGTACCCCAAACACGAAAAGTGACGAATTCGAATTATTTTCAAGTGCGCCGGTGTAATGAGCTGTGTTTCGCTTCTTCTTCTTCAACTAAAAAAAAATGCTAGTTTTTTCTTAATACAATGCTTTAAAGGGAAAAATAATAATTTTTGTCTATTGTCGGAGATTTTTGGATAAATGTAAAGCAGTGTTAGGGTTCCAGTGTTGCCACCTAAGGGATTTTGTCGCCAGATTTAGGGAATTGAAGACTATTATAAGTGACCTGACCGCTGCCGAGAATGCAACCAGTAACAATATGTAACTGGATCGGCACCCTGGGTGGTCGCCCAACCGTGCCCTACCATTGAGATTCCCGATGATAAAACAGCTCGAAGGGCTAGAAAAAGGCACGTTGGCATCTCCCGACGGAGCACTTCTTTTGTTAAAATTTCTGCGAAATTCTCGTCGTGTCCTTACAAATGAAGTGGTTGTTCCGAAAGTTAGATTCAACACGAAAACTTCTCTTTGGGCCCTCCCAGTGAACAATTATTCAAATTCGCGATATTTTATCTAAAATCAAAAATACCTTCAAAAATAGAGTTTCGTTCCAAAGGACCACCCTGTAGTTTTGCTTTCATTTTGATCAAAAGTAGATATTGACTAAAATCTACATGTAACTTTATTTTTGACTCGTTCTTTCCAGCAAGACTGTTGCAGATAATTGTTTTTTGTTCCATTCGTGAGAGTTTTCTGTTAACTATATTCGTACAGCGATCATCATAGATGGTGCTGTCAGGTTGAGTGCACATGGTGTTAAGGGCTGCCTACTCGTATCTATGAATGCAGAATCATTCGCTCAGCTCCGACACACAATAAAGTGTTCCCACGCTATGCACATCACACTCTTGTGCCCTGTCATATGGATATTTACATAAATAAATTGCCATTGTTTTCTGGCAATTGGGTGGCGCCGGGTTGGGGATTGTTTATTGGTACAGAGGAACATTTCCCTTGACTGGGATAATGCATAGGTATATACACACCAATGTCGGATAATTGGTTGTGCATAGCTAGAGCTTCATTCGCACGGAAAAGGACCAACTATTCATTTAGTTCAGGAAACGTAAATATCTACATAAATTAGTTTCTTAATTTTTTTGTTTTTTTTTTCTTCTATAATTTAAAACGGTCCATGGGCGGTAAAGGAGTTAACCGAGCCTTTTCTAGGCAGTTCGTCAGCTTTTTCGTTTCCATCAATACCCTCATGTTCGGGTACCCACCAAAGTTGGACTTTGTTTTTATAGGAGATGTCTTGGAAAATACCTATTGAAGCAGTTCAAGACTTATTTTGGAGTCCAAAAATGCCAGCACCAACCCCGGTGGTGTCCATCTTTGATCCATCCATATACCACTTGTTACCTTTTAGGTCTGCGGTTGGGTTTTTATAGTTTCATGCTTCACGGCTTGCTAGCACTGTATCGAACCTCCTGCCGAAGCATAATGTTTTAGGTAGGCGGTCATTTAACGCGGAGATCAAGTCAAGTTCTGGGATTTCGGTGAGAAGATTTACTTGATCTGAATGAATTCAATATCAGAAATACAATCGACTCTCCCTTAGTCGAATTTTCACGGGATACCATTATTTGTTCGAGTTAGAGAGAGTTTTGGAAAAATTCGAGTAATAGAGAGAAACATTTATTTTCGTTTTAAAACGTTTGTTTAATGAAAAAAACGTTTATGTACAAAAAAAGTTAACAAAAAAAATATAGCTATTGTAACTTACATTTTTTTTAAATGATCTAGCTACTAACATGCACATAAAGACACCAGCTCTGTTGAATTACCTAGAACTTGAATCAACTGATTTTTAAATTCCAACTAGAATCTTACTAAAACAAGTTCTTTTTATAAACATACGCAGATAGATCCATTGAAAAACCTGTTTTGAATGCAACTAACAACGGATAGAAGAGGGTATCAATGTTTTTTTTTTGTTTTGCGTTGAAACTTTTTAAAAACTGTATCTTTTTATGGAGGTACCAAGAATATGAATGGGATGAAACACGACGAGCTGACGATTATGGCACACGCGATGCTACACATATTTAGGGTATTGAAGTGTGTAGGTACTTGATGGTTAGTAGTTACATATACAGTAGAATCTCGGAATGATGAACGAATAAAAAAGAGACCCTGTTCATCTTTTCAAAATGTTCATCTTTTGCAGTAGGTACTTAATTTTGGTTAAGATGTCTTTCAACACTTTGCACTTATCTTCTAAATTTAAAAACTTTACTCATCTTTGAATCTACTACGACTAACTAAAAAGACAAAAAAAAAAATGTATGGGTAGAGCGCGTTCAGCTTTTCATGTATCCAAAAATCAACCCGCTCATCTTTTAGAATGCTGCAATGGTGAAAAATTCCGTTCATCTTTCTGGGAAGTTCATCTTTTGGAATAGTTTAACTTTCCGAGACTCTACTGTATATTCAAATACGAATTCCGAAGGGGTAATGTACATATTTTTATTTTGTTTTGTGCGAAACAAAATTCGATTTAAGGGGTGAAAAAGATGCCAATCAACGAGAAAACGTGTTCGAGTTAGAGAGAGTTTCGACTTAGAGGGAGTTCGACTTAGAGAATTTATTTTGTATGGAAAATTGAAGGGAATGATAAAATTCGAGTTAGAGAGAAATTTGACTTAAAGGGAGTTCGACTTAGAGAATGTTTTTTGTATGGAAAATTGAAGGGAATGATAGAATATGGCGAACAAAATTCGAGTTAGAGAGAAATTCGACTTAGAGAGAGTTCAACTTAGGGAGAGTCCAATGTATTTTAAATCATATATGTAAGTTTTTAATGAGAATTGAATATTAATATGAAATAGTAGCAATTTCACATTTTCAACATCAAAACCATACGAGTAATGTAGAATTAATATTAAGTTTTGTAAAAATACCGAATACCAAACAAAGTTTGATGTTGTTTATTGATATGACAATTCAAATCATCATGGTAAAAAAATGTTAACTTTTAATGTAAATCTGTCATAAAAGTTATTAATCTGATATTTTTAATATTGAGATAACATTATTTTATCAAATACTAGCTGTCCAGCCCGGCTTCGCCCGCGACCAATAGCAGTCGCGTTACTTATTAGGCAAAACGCTGCTCTAGTAATGTGGTTCTGGGTAGAAATAAGAACCGCCAAATCCAACAAACCTTGTTGAATCACACCATATGTTCAAAGTGTGAATGAACAACAGCATAATTGTTCTACTATTATTTGGTTGTACCACATGAAATGTTCGATTTAGGAGCAAACATTTAAAAGCCAATAATACTTTTTTATACTTTTTTCTTTAATCAAAATAATATAAGGCATTGGCATCTACAACGCTCTTCCGACGTCAAATGTCAAGTATTAATTTCTTAAGTATTTCTGAATTTTTAACGCAATGAGATCTTCAAAGGATTTTATGGGCTTTTGCTTGGCATTGGAAGACTCCCTGGTGGCTAAATGACTTCAGACTGACTGAAACAGTACCATGGATGGGGAAGAATGTCCAGTCCCGAATATAAGAGCTTTTGTACTGTTACACGTGAGGCATGGGGCTTAGCATTGACATGTAATAGTATCGTACCATGCACTACTTATGACTATTTCCTTAGAAAATTGTATGGGGTTTATCGTTTCTCGTGGTTAATGAAATGAAAAGTATATCAGACTGTCACCATAAACTTTCCAAGGTGAGGAGAGGAATTGGGCATGTTGTTTTAGTTGTGCATATATGTACATATGTACATATGTGCATCCAACCACTGCCTAGGTCCATACATATTCTACTTTTCACCACAGGTTATTATTCGGTGCAAATATTCTTTAATTAGAGCATACCTTCTCCGTCTTGCAGTTGAGAATTAGATAAAACTATTTACCAATTTTTTTTGTTTGTTTTTTGTTTCCCTAAATATTGAATTTGTTAATAACTCGACTCCAGCGCCACCTATCGGGTCCAGATTTTTTAGTTTTCACTTTAGCCACTATACAAACATAAATTATGAATATGAGTCATTTTGTTCAATTAATATAGAAGTTGTTAATAACTTAAAATCCAGCGCCACCTATCGGGTCCAGATTTTGTAATTTTTTTCTTTTGGCACTATACCAACCCATATTGTGAATATGAGACATTTTGGTCAATTAATGTAAAAGTTGTTAATAACTTGACTCCAGCGCCACCTTTTGAGTCCAGATTTTGCACTTTTCTATTTAGGCACTATACCAACATACATATATATATTGTGAATATGACTTATTTTGGTCAATTAATATGAAAGCTGTTAATAACTTGACTCTGGCGCCACCTAGCGGGTAGTTGGTTTGCCTATGTCCTTCCTCAGGTCCCAGAATATCTCTATACCAAATTACATTACAATTGGTTCAGCGGGTTAGGCATATGTGCTCCCCAAGGTCTCAGACTATCTCTCTGCCAAATCCCATTAAAATTGGTTCAGCGGCTTAGGCGTAAAAGTGTTTTGTTAATAACTTGACTCCAACGCCACCTAGTGGGCGGTTTTTTTGCCTATGTTCTTCTCCTGGTCCCAGACTATCTCTCTGCCAAATTACATTACATTTAGCTCAGCGGTTTAGGCGTGAAAAGGTAATAGACAAACAGACAGAGTTACTTTCGCATTTATAATATTAGTGTGATTTACAATTTTTGCAAGAAATTGAATTTGATATGACAAAAATATAAATTTTAAATTTGCTTTTTTTCAGTGATACATCTAATTCATAGTCCTTCTTAGTAAGTTCATCATAAGCTCATCAAGCGTCTTTTCAAACCATTTTTTTGATTCTAAAATCGATTATATGGTTAGTGTTTCGAAACAAGTCCAATACCTTAATTAGATAAAAGATCTCGGTTTGGTTGTGGCCCTCTACAAGATCGACATTCTGCTTTTCTGAGAACGCTTCCAGTCACCTGGGCGGCAGCATTTGAAATAATATCCACTGTCAGTTTCTAATAGGGAATCCATTCTCCAACAAGTACAAAAAAAAAAAATCGTTCACACTTGGTTAATTCGCTTTCCACCACTTTTCTGATTTTTTCTTCTTTCAAACATAATTCAGTTCAGTTATCCTGTGTCGTGGCAGAGGTTGATGCAATTACACTTTGCTAGGATGACAAAAACAGAGACATCGAATATATTGCTTTAATTTCCTTTGAATCGTAAAATACTTAATACGACTTCATACTAGTACATATGTTCATGAAATTATGTGGACATACTCGTACATACATAGTTGCAACCTGCAATCGGATTTCATGAAAATGTGCTTTTAAAATGTTCTGCTTGACAAAGTGCATAATTTCTACTTCGTCCTTATTGTGACAACATCATACCGTACGACCCCTCCATTCGATTGAAAAATATACTGTTTCGTGTATTCGATGTTCGATAAGCTCTTGAGGATGTGGATTTATTGAAGAATAAAAGATTACATTGAGCGATGATAATGGAAGATTTTCTGTATCTGAATGTGTCCATCACATTTGGATTGCATAGCATTTGAGAAATAGGAATAAGAGTGCACTCTATATGATTTGAAGGATTTCCAAGTTAAACACATCAGCTACACAACATCTATTTAGATTAAGATTGAGACTGTATCTAGATATATACATGTATGCACAATGTACATCTTATAGAACAAAGTGGAAGGAAAGTGGTGGATGAAGTTGCATATTATAATGCGGATGAACGCAGTGTAAAACTATTGCAGCTGAACAAATAGTCAAAGTATGAGTACACCAAGAGCACTCACCGGTCATTGTAACGATAAGTGAGACTAGGTTAGGTTATGTTGAAAGGGCTGATCCATCATTAAACATAATGCACCGTAATGAGCCCATTGCATGCTGGTACCTAAACCGACACATTTCCGTCCCGGCAAATTTTTGAGATCTTATTATTTTTTTTTTTTTTTTTTTTTTTATAATCTACACACGCTAAAGGGGATATGAATACCCTTTTAATGTTTTGCACACAGCGCGAGCACATGAAGGACGAGAAGGCCATTTGGCCAGCCTCTTCCAGTGTATTAAGGAAGTAATTCCCTAAAAATGTCTTTCGAGAAAGAGCAATCACAAAGGATATGTTCGATATCCTCCTATCTCCTATGTTATTGCAGTATCTGCATTCGTCCGTGTTTGAAAGACACATTCTTTTGGCATTTTTCCTCAAGGGACAGTGCCCGTAGAGTATTCATATTCGAGTTCTGAACTTTGCTCTATTCAGTCCAAGGATTACCCTGGTAAGTGAAACTAACTCGAAGTTATCTCAACACCAGATAAACGAGAAGGTAAAAACTGGTTTTCCTATAAATAATCAATCCGAACTGAAATAAGAACTGGACGCTTTAATTAAAGCAATATAAATCTTAGCCTGAAAAAGTACCCAAGAAACAGCACTTACTCAAAACTTACCCAGAAGATATATTAACTCCTTGAAGCAGAATAAAGAAGAGCACCTAAACACTGGCAGAGGATACTGTAATGATAGGTGTCAACACTGGACACTGTCTTATAGACAGGTATGCAATAGATCCCGTCCAACGATCTCGATGGGAGCTGAAGAGACGAGGAGGGGTAAAAAAAAAACTTCATCTTCTTTGTAGAGCTATTTGGGATATGATCATAATCTTGATGATTTAGCACAAACTTACTTTAGGTGGCGCTACAGCTCGAGGTGAACCAGGGCCTGCTACTCACAACCATTTGTGTGTGCGTGTTATGTTTTTGCACGAATGGAAGGGACGTACATCTTTTTCCCGACTCCGAACGGCGAGTTGAGAAGCTTATTGACAAATGATACTCTTTGATTGCTTGTCAGATATTCGAAAGAGGTGGCACCGTGCAAAAACCAGGCTGGGATTGAACCCGGGCACCATTGCGTAATAGTCCAACGCACTTATCACTACACTACGTGCTCAATTTTGGTACATTTTTGGCACATTTTTCATCCGAAACTCTAAATGGTCTTTGGTATCACAGTGGACCTCTACTGGTCTTATTGTACTGGCTAAATGCAAGTAACCACCCCTACCTAACCTAGGAGATGGGACTTAGTAACATTACCACTGCGGCCATATTGGTCCTATTATGCGCTTACGCAAAAATCACGAATCTTGTCTCGAATTTTTCATCGGAGCTTAATAGTCCCAGTTTAACATAAATGTGTAAAGTCCAAATAGGATTCAGCTTAAGTCTTCCATTAGAATTTAAAACAGGGCAAATTAGCATTTACATATGATTTCGAAAGTGGCTAAACGGTTCAGTAAGACACTAAACGTATCAACCGGGTTTTCACTAAAGACGCATAAAGCGAAAACATTTTGATTTTTTGTGTCGGTGTTCATAGAAGTGTGCTGTGTATGACTTGGTGCGCGCACGCTTATACAAAATATCAGTCTTTGTCTGATCGCGGTAGTGTTAAAATCGGATGGAAAAAATTTTCAACATGGCAATTAGGGACTGTGAATTTTGGCGCTATAGAATGTATAGAAATTTGCATGTACAATAGAAATTACATCCCGTATGTGGGTATCTTTCTTTTTGATAAGAGGTTATAATATACAGTAAAACTTGCGAATAGTGGAATCTGCGAATAAAAGAATCTTGCGAAACCTGGATAGTGGACTTTTTTGATGCCAATTTTGATTTTCTTCATACAAACTTACTCTTATATAGTGGAAACCTGCGAAATTTGAATACTGGAACATTTTTCAATGAATTTTGTTTCTTTCCCATACAAATTCACTCTTCAATAGCAGAATCAAGATATGAATGCGCCAAAATTCATTCAAATTTTGTCCGCTTCGTTTCTTTTTCCGAGAATTTTGACATTTCAATTGTTTCTTTTCGTGTGTGTCTCATTCTACTAGCGGCTTCATTCAGCAAGTACACATTCTGAGCTCCGATATAAAAATTTATCGAAAAATAGTAAAAGAAATTAGGTTGCCGATAGTGGAAAAACTTGCGAATAGTAGAAATGTTGCGAATAGTAGAAAAAAAATGTCCACCGAAGCATTCCACTATTCACAGGTTTTACTGTACCAAGAAGTATCCATTCTTAAAAAATTTCTATAATCTTCCGGTGAATTTTCTTCAAGTTTTCTAAGCAGACCTATGTGAGAAAACTTATTTCTTTTTAGATGCCAATTCTTGCACCAAACTCGTTTTTTCTCTTTTTAATTTTTTTTTCCCTCCAGATCAGAAATGATTATTAATGCTAAGCTAATAAGCCAATACCGAGTTTTTGATCCAAAATGTTGTATATTCTACTACCTTTTTTTTTTTTTTGTCTGGTTCTCATGCATCTACGCCAATAAATAACCGTTATATTGCAAGAATACAGAACAGCTTAAGTCGTTTGGACAAAAACTGATTTTTTAAAACAACTTATGTCTTGATTTTCTATTCGATTTGTTAAAACTACTTAAGTTATCACAAAAGCTATTACAAGGCCTATTGAATTAATGGATTTATAGCAGCTTATGTCGACTTGAGCTACTTTAAAAAATCTATATTGGACAAAAATCAATTTTGCGAAGTAGCTTAAGATAACAGAAGCTATTTTTCCAATTCTGCAGCGGCAAAAGTCATATTATATTCACCCATATTTCTCATATAAGTTACTAAAGTACACTGAGAAAAAACTAAACCCATTCGTGTTTAAACTAAACATAAATAAATATGATTTGGCGCAAAAATGGTTTTTGTTTAATTTAAACATTTAAACTTTGTTATTTTTAATCATAATTTTAGATAGTTTTCGATAGAATCAACTTGTTTTCTATTTGAAATAAACATATTCAACGTAAATTATATAAACAGATGCTTATTTGAATCAAAATGATTTCAAAAATTAAGAACATTAAATAGAAATCTATTCAACTTGATATTAAAATATTCAAATTTCTTAAATAGGTATCTTTTTAATTCAAAGGGAATTCTATTTGGGAAAAATAAATAGAAATCACTTAAAATTAAAATCTGTAATGCTTTAAATATATACATACATATGTACATATGCATATGTATACATGTAATATATATTTTTTTAATTTTGTTGATTTAATTGGTAACCATCTTATATAAATTTCGTGCCCATTTTTTGAACTCAAGAAAGAACTGGATCCTGGTAAAAGAGGTTCTTATATGCGACATAAAAAAACTGATTTCCTTTTAGTTTAACTCATTTTATTAATTTTTAACAAAAACTTATTTCTTAAGTAACATCTTCCGTTATTAATTTGATACAAATGTAAGGTAGGACTTGTAAAATATGAAGCATCGAGTGTGCTTAGTTTTTTCTTCTTTCAGCATCTCCGAAACGAGCTGTTGGAGTAATCCACTACTAAGCAAGCTCGAAGCTATGTAATCAACAACTATCTGCAAATAATAATTGCACACGGAGCTACATACCTTTGTCTGAAATTTGCTTACAAGATGCAAATAGTTCCCTCGATTTCGTGTCTTTTATGTTCTGGCCGTAATATTCAAACATTTTGTTAGTTGCGTTTGTTAGTTTGAATTCGAAATACAATTATTTGACAAATACATGCTACTAAAAATATCACACATACATAGTTAATAGTTGAGCACAACTTATTCACGTCCGCATTCCACTGGTGAATAATGCAATAATGAATTATGGTAGGTACATTTATTAGTCATGTTACATTCAAACACGTTTAAAGTTAAATTAAATATACATCTGTTCGAATAATTCATTTCCAAACGTTTTCAATATAATTCTGTTTAAAACAAGCTCATTCATGTTTTCTCAAACATGAACTTATTTAAGTCAAACAAAGTCCTATTTTAAATGATCATGTATTCGTTTTTGAAACGAAATTTTGCTTAACTTGCTTAGTTAGATCAAATAGAAATCCGTTTGAATATTTCAATACAAACTGATTTTAATAGAATTGTATTTAAAGTAAACTCTTTCATATTTTATGGATAATATCAAACATGAACTAATTTAAGTTAACAAATATGTATTTAACATATTTGTTAATTTAACACCAAACATGTATTTATTTGATTAAACCAGAATTTAGTTTACATTTTTCATTAAAGCGACATGTTTAAACACGGAAAAGTTAAACATGCTTCTATTTGATTTTTTTATTGTAAATTTCTCTCAGTGTAGATTTTTAGCGGCTTTGTTGATACTTTTTAATATAAAATTCCAACGCCAATAAAAATAGACAAACACATTATTTATTTATGCTTAACTTTATTTATCTAGCTCTGGTACTTTTTTAAAAAAAAAAAAATTTAATATTATTTGTGATGTACTAAAAAAAATTACCAAAATAGACATAGGCTACTTTAACCACAGAGTGATACGTATACCGCAGGATCACTGTCACTTTCACTGCTCATAGCACTGTTCCTTCTCCGTCGAAGTCCGATAAAGAACTAATGTGTGCGAATATTGTGTGATGTGTGTGACGGAAAACGACACCGATTCTCACACCGAAGTGTGCACACAAGTGTGGTGTATATGGGCCGCTTAAGACTCCTGGACTGTAAGATCGAACCATGTTCAACGAAGAGTGGAGTCTTCTGTTGTCTCTCTTTGTCTTTTGTCCCGAGCTAATTTGATGCGACTTTGATCAGCGTTACAATTTGAAGCGAATGCTCCCTATACAAAATCTACCACCTTGCTTTAAAGATCGCCCACCCAGGCCAAACGAATAGCATCTGTGAAACCCCATGTAAGCCGTACACACTCACTTATCCATCACATAATTAAAGCCGTCTAATCCGTTAAAGCACTTTAAAGGCGCTTTCAAGAGCTCATTATTAAACATTCAGTTGCCTCATATTATAATCCACTTAATCGACGCCTTAAACGACGACAATACACCTTAGTTGTTCTCATTAAAAAAAAAAAAAAATTAAAAAAATACAAAACGGCATCGTCTCAGAAAATCAAGTGTGAATGAGCTCCCGGGTGTTTATTAAAATGCCACGAAAGGGTTAAACCCACCCCTTTCCTACGCAGGGGGTGGGACTTTTTTATTTTCCTTTCAGCATAAGAAAATAAGAAAATACACTGAACTGTTTAATTAAGAATAAGAAGGCTGCCAGCCAACAGAGCTTTACCACCCTCGTGAAACTTAGTTTGTCGCAAAGTGCTTTCTGTTTGTTTGTTTGTTTTTTTTTTAATTTATTGTTTGCCTCTTTAAAGTTTTACAGGATTAACAGCAAATTGTGAAAATAAAAGATGGCATAGCTTTAAGGCATTTTCTACTGAAATTAAGTGAAAATTGCTGTTAAAAGCTTTTGGCACCAAAACTATTACATCTATGTATCTGTGTATTTTCTGCATATTTTCATAGTGCGTGGCTTCATAAGAATGGGAATAATAGGAGTTGGAATGAGAGCCGTGGCTACACGCAAGAAAAGCGTCATTGTCATGGAAGTAATTTTAACAGATGAGGAACGCTGAATTAGCAATTGAAAATAATAATAAAAAGAGATTTGAATGACAAAATATTAGAAAGCATGAAAAAATGAAAAGAACAATTAATCAAATCCTTGGAATCAACAGATTTTCAATTTCACAGTGTGAAAAGAGCCAAATGCGAATATTTCTCAAAAATATTGATTCCTTCCTTTCGCATCTAAGACGAACTGGTAAGCAATTAAATAAGCGACATGCAGCTACGTTATAAAAACGGGAAAAAATGCTTTATTGATTTTAGGCATCTACCTACTTACTTAGGTGGCGCTACAGTCCGGGGTGGACCAAGACCTCAACCAACAACCTCTTTCAGTTAGCCCGGTCCTTAGCTAACCGCCTCCACGTGCGCACGTCAAGTTGGTTGAGGCCTTGTTCTACTTGTGCGCGCCACTTTAGGCGAGGTCGTCCTTTGCTGCGCTGACCTTCCGGGTAAAAGTCGAATATTCTCCGAGCCGGAGCGTTGATGTCCATACGCTCTACATGTCCTAGCCATCTTAAACGCCCAATGTGCAGTTTTTTGACCAGGCTCGTACAGTTCGTTGTTGAATCTTCTCCTCCAGAACCCGTCAACGCAAACGGGAATATCTTACGAAGGATTTTTTCTCTCGAAGCGACCAAGGATGTCTTCATCCGCTTTCGATAAAGTCCATGCTTCAGCTCCATATAGCAAGACTGTGATGATAAGGGTCTTATATAGAGTCTCCTTAGTCGAACGGGAAAGGACTTAACTATTCAATTGCCGTCTTAGCCCAAACAGCGGTTGGCAAGAGTAATCCTTCGTTTGATTATGGCAGAGTTATGGTAGAGCCGAGGTAGATAAAGTCCTTTACTACCTCGAAGTTGTAGCTGTCTATTATGACGTTCTGTTCAATTCGTCGGTGTTGGTCTCCCTTTTTGTTGACAGCATATACTTTGTTTTGCCCTCGTCTACCGCTAAACCCATTTAAGCCGCTTCCATTTCTATACTCGCGAAAGCACCGGTGACAGCTCGCTGTGTTCTACCAATGATGTCAATATCGTCGACGTATGCAAGGAGTTGAACGGACTTTTGAAAGATCGTTCCTTGTGTGTTGGCTTGTGAGCTTCGAACAATTCTTTCAAGTATGATGTTGAAGAAGTCGCATGACAGCGCGTCACCTTGTCTGAATCCTTTTTTGATATCGAAGGTCTCGGTGAGGTCATTACCGACCTTGATGGAGCAGCGAGCTTTCTCCATCGTCATCCTGCAGAGACGGATGAGTTTGGCAGGGATGTCAAAACTAGACATGGCTCTATACAGTTCATCCCTCCATATGCTGTCATAGGCGGCCTCTAAATCGATGAACAGGTGGTGGGTATAGATTTGGACTTCTTGGGTTTTTCCAGGATCTGCATGGTCAAAAATAGGCGGAGCCTAAATTCTCCTGTCTATGATTGCTGTTATACATACATGAGTAAAGTATTGATTATGTAAAATGATTATTGTGAACTATCCCTATTACTTCAATGTGATATTGAAAGGTTGGTAGCAAAGACAAGAAAAAGAAAGGCGATGCTGAATGATTAAAAGTCCATCTTTCTCCGGTCTCTCTGATTCCAAACCTTCAGTAAGATAGCCTTAAAAGTTTACTACTTATATACTAGGATAAAACTAAGACTGAATATTAATGAATAAATAACTAATGAAATACTTAGAATAGCCTGTGTGTTTAACTAAAAGTAAATAGAAAAATTCCATGTGAATGAGCACGTGGCCATCGACTGTCTAAAGCCTGTTATTCCCTTAACAACAACAAAATTTACAAAACTGATGTATACAAAATGGATGTGCTCATCTTCCACCTACTTGTAAGAGTGTGTGAGTGATGCTTCCATTTGATTTTGCTGGAACGTCAGAATACATTCAAGCTTCGAGGTGGAAATGGACCAATTTTAGCTGTGGTGGAATGATGAAACAAAAAAGACACCTTTCAAATTGCGCAAATGTGTCGCAAATAGTGGACATACAGCGCCATCTCTTATTGATCTTGCAAAGAAAAAAATTTTACACACGAATGTTTTGGCAATGTGTAAAAAAGGGTTTTTTCGATTAAAAATTTCCCAAATTTAAAGCTCTGGTAATTAACACTGTATTATTACGTCAAAAAGAAAAAAAAAAATTTCCCGGGAAACTTTTTCCAATTTTGAACTTTTGCAACCAATTCAACTGTAAAATTACGATCAAAATGAAATAAAAAGAAAATTTCCCAAACAGCATGGAAAAGCGATTATTCCGAATTTTTAAATTTTTCTTAAAATCTTCCAATTTTCTGCTTTGTTGTGTGTTTATATTTTGGCTTTAACAGTCCTAGGTAAAACCAAGCCTATAGCTTCTCGCAAACATTTGTGTGTGCGCGTTATATTTTTGCACGAATGGTTTTCTGCCGTCTCTGAACGGCGAGTTGGGAAGCTTTACATGACAAATGATACTCTTGAATGCTTGTCAGGCATTCGGAAGAGGTGGGCACTGTGAAAAACTTTTAAGGTGTTTGCGGCGGGATTCGAACCAGTCCAACGCACTTACTACTTGCGCTACGGTGCCCACTTCCGTCCTCCACAGACAATTATGTTTTTGAGTCTTCCGTGATGTTAACCCTCCCACGGTCAGAAAAGATGGTTATACAGCGACATTACTCTGGTTAGAAAACTCTGCGCTCCAGCTCGTCGAAACCTTGGAGGAAAGGAAGACCCCACCTTAGGTTACTCGCCGAAATGAAGAGCGACCGCAACCAACTTGGTGTGCGAACCTTAAGGCAGCTATAGCTTGGGACTGAGCTAGCTGGACGGATTTGTTGATTGAGGGCATACTCCACGCTGGACTGTGAATGCCTTCAAAAGTAAAAATAAGTACATTGAATCAGGTGCCGCAGACAAACGAATTAGTGCAATATTTTACTGTTCTATCAACCTAACCTAACCTAAAGAGCCGGAGTTTCCGGTGCAGTTTCCATCCCTAGTCTTCACCTTCTACGGAATCTTGTTGACACTCTAAGCATATTTCAACTTAAACCCCTTTTAACAACACTTCTCTTAACCCAAATGATGTGCTTATTCCATGTTTTTTATCTATTTACCGTTTTTTTTTTTCAGTCACATTACACAAACATCAGGATGGCTACCGCCATGCGAGAACTGGAATCAATGCGACGACCTACCGTACGGATGGGAAAGAGCAGTCGACTCAAAGGGTCGTCCTTATTTCATAAAGTAAGTCCCTCTACCATAAAAACCATCATCATCGGTATCATCATCATCATGAACATAATATTGCTCCTTTCTGTGTCTGTATTTACATACGAATATCTTCAAATATTTCATTTCACAGCCACCTGAACAAGACATCAACCTATGAAGCACCAGACTGTGTTCGATGGGATGAAAACCCGCCAGAGCCTAGGGTGGCTGTCCTCCAACGAAGCCCGAATATGGGTTTCGGCTTTGTTGCTGGAAGTGAACGACCTGTGATAGTCCGTTTTGTCACGGAGAGTGGCCCCAGCATGAATAAGGTAAGCTGGAACTTAGCCATAAACTTGCATTTGTTCGATATAGGGATAAATTGGATTTTTGTTCTGTTCGTTGTTGCAATCCAGATACACACTTCACGGGGGCTCCCATTCACAGTCGTGATGTGAAAGAGCAAATAAAACCTGCTTCGTCTAGCCACAGAAGCAATCAACAGATGTGTATGCGCCCTGATTTCGAATGAGGGTGAAATGCTTTTGCCAACCCTTATTCTGTTGGCGTACGGATACGTGGTGGAAATAGCATTACACTCGTATGCCTTCCACCTGTTATGAATATGAATGATATTTTCGATGGCGATGCACTTTAATCCCATGTCACACTTCAGTTTGCTCCAGTTACAACTTTAGTGGTGTGGGCACTCATACCTGGCGGTGAGTGGCATACGAGTAGGAGATTAAAGGATTTCAATCATTTGAATAATTCTGTTGACATTAAATTATAATAACGCCAATACTAGGAGATTATTATGGCTTAGGTAATGGAGTAACCTTTTAGGTTTTTTTCTCCCCTTATTCAAGTGTTTGTGAAAAGGGATGATGGGACTTATTCGAGTAAACAAAAGGAATTCGCTTTCAAGAATTATTAATTGAAAGTAGTTTAAGTTTTTTAAAAAACACGTCAACGCATTTGAAATGAATCCAAGATGGACTCAGATTTCTCTCTACAGTCCGCAGCTTACTTACGATATACGCAACGATACAATGACATTGAGATTAACGTCGTCTGATTGTCTCTGACGAGAAGGCGGGCAAGCAGCCGCAGAAGTGACGGACAGTCCTTTACAAAAGAATCAAAATTAACATGACACTTATGAGACGGGCAGTCTTTAACGGTGACAAAAGATGGACAGTCGCACTTATAACTTCTGTCGCAACTGCATGGATGAGGAGGAAGAAGAATTTCCCTATCACCCCCTGTCTAGCTGGCCGGCACTCACTTCCTAAATGAAAAAAAAAAAAAAATTGGAAGGATTTGGAAGACCTACTAAGTACGGTGGATAGCCTACTACCGAGTGCGGTGGATGGCCACCTAACTTAACCTAAATCTTCAAAATACAGCTGGAGTCAGAATGTACCATTATTTCTGTTGTTTTTTGGCTTTTCGTTTGCATCTGTTGCGACTGTGAGCAAGTTATGTTTCTTTCAAATTCAAATCAAAATAAAAACAAAAACTTGGTGTTAAGCTACGGAAGATTTTTTTGCATTTGTCCGTCTAATTGAATTAAATTAAATACTTTCTGACAGACATGCATGTCCACATCCGATCAAGGGGGTGTCCGGTTAAGGGAACGTAAAATGTATGAAACCTGAAAGCTTGGTTAGAAAAATTTGTCTGGGTAAAGGATCGGTCCATCTAAGGGAGTTGTCCGTAACGGAAGAATACACTGTAAAAAGAGTTAGCCATCTGCGGGTAATGTGATACAGGCGGTTTTCTCGAAAATTATGCTCAGTTTGGTAACTCTTTTAGAATCAACAGTAAGTGACTGTAGTGCGAGAAGCATGCGTATTTAATCTATTTAAAAACCGGCCATGTTTTCGCTTAATTGTTCAAAATTTGTTTTCGTGTGCATTCGAGTTTATTTTTTTTCAGTAAAACAAAAAATTATTGTGTGTAGTGAGAAATTCTAAATATTTGAAATCAGATGATCAGTTATTTGAAAAAAGCAATACTTCGTTTACAATACAATAACTGCAAGTTTTGTTTTAACAACTTAATTTTATTCGTGCCGAGTACCACATTAGAACCCAAAGTATACCACATTATTCGCAACTTTTTCAGCATGAGGTTTTCGAGGTTAGAGCACAATTTTGTCAAAATACTACATAGTAGCGATTAGAATCCTGTTAAAAGATGTTGAATGGTAGTTTGTTCTTCTATATAGAACCTTACGAAATTTGGATGCCATAAATCTTACGCTTTGTCCGTTAAGTCCAAAATAGAAACATGTATACCACAATACCCGAACTTACTCTATTGCCTGTGGTCGAAGTTCGACCAATTGTGCACGTATTAATATTTATTATTTTACCTGTTTTTTACCTGGCTTAGACACATCAAAACATAACACGCTGCACTGCCCCTCTTCACAACCTTTTAAACAAAAAAAAAAAAAAAAAACAAGCCAATACGTTGTGTTTAAGGCAGTTAAAAAGGGGTTGAGCTGTTTTTCCTTCGCCTTTTTATATAATGATATGCCGCGGCCGGCTTATTTAGGTGATGTTTCTTGTATAAATAATTAAACTTCCTTAATATGAGTTAGGTGACGTTGAATGACATAGTATTAAGTTTAGCTTAGTGTGTCAGTTTGGGGCCAGTCAGTTAGTGTCAGTGTTGTGCCATGTAGACTACACGATTGTCTACGTGTAAACAAATCAACCAAGACAATTTAAATTTGTCGACACGTGCATGTCGACATTGAAGACAATGTAGACAATTCATAAAACAATACACTTTTTTAATTATACCTTCTAAAATTGACCTAAAAAGTTATTAAATTTGAATTTAAATTAAAAAAACAAGTTCTGTGTTTAAACGTTAAATAAAATATTTAATAAAACAATTTATGAAGTTCAAGAAAAAATATTCAAATGTTGAAATTATTCAAATTCATCTTCATCCGAATAATCACATTGGCCATCCTATATTCGAAGTGAATATTATAAATGAAGAAGCTTCTTAGATCGCTCGAATGTTTGACGCATTCGTGGCGAAGAATGTACATGCGACCAACTCGAAAAAATTGTCTCGATTTGAGTTGAAGAGGCAGGAATTTGGAGGAGTTTTTCTTAGCTAGATTCGCCAAATTCGGGTGTTAAATTGCTAAATTGTTAAATTAAACTTGGGGCTTTTTATGTCCTTTTCATAAAGCATTTTCAAAAAGTCCATTTTTCTATTGAAACAATCCCAGTCTTCAATGACAACCCCGTTGAGGTAGTTATCGTAGTAGGCCGGGCACAAAACATCAATGGAATGCTATTTCAGTTAATACGCAGAAATTCAAATGTGCCACACACACACTATGACGTCACCCACTGCTGCATGCCATGGCTGTTGGCTTCGGTCTCCACTGATGAACAATTGTTGGCAATGATTTCATGAATTGTTTTAAGCATAGCTCAGCTCCAGGACAACGCAGAAGTATGATTTATACATCAAAGCCCCAAGCTCGAGTACAATGCTCATATCTGGTCGGGTGCTCCGAAAACATCACTGCACCTGATCGATAGAATACCAAAGCGCGCGATAAAACTAATAGGGCATAGGAACATCACTTTGTCAATTGACTCTTTTGAACACCGTCGTAATGTTTCCTGTCTTTCCCTCTTTAATCGCTTTTTCCACAAACAGTGCTCCAGCCAAATAGCCAGCTGCATTCCTACCCTTCAACAATTTTCCCGCAACACACGTCTCGTAAGGAATGCCCATTAGTTTACCCTTAAGCCCAACTTCGGACGTACAGTTAAATAAAGAGATACTTTCTTTAACCGCTCACCACGAATGTGGAATGCTTTACCAAACACGATTTTTCCCTCCCGTTACGATCTACAAGCATTCGATCTGCGCATCGGTTTCTCCGCTTTCATCCTCCCTAAATTTCCCTTGGCCCGTGCTGTGCAAGACATTTTAAGGGTATTCATAACCCCTTTAGCACGCGTGAATTATAAAAAAAAAAAAAAATGAATTTACTACAACCGATTTTTTATTTTTTTTTTTGGTTTTAATTCCAATAAGCCATTGTTGAGTTAGGGATGTGTTATGACAGAAAATTTGATTTTCTGCCACTTCGATCTCAAATTCTCAGCTCCTATAAGTAATGGAGTAGTCTGACGTCTGAGTACATTCATTAATTCCGCCAGGAAATGCAGATCATATTAGTGAAAACAGATTATCCTGTACATACAGAAAGACACATTTTGGGGACTTTCTTTTATACTATGTATAGATATGTATACATAGGTAAGGTACCTATAATAACAAAAATATGGAAAAGAAGTTCTTTATTCACGACATGGTGTCTTGCAATTACTTTCACGAATGAATTTATTTGCAGTTGCAGGTTGACACAGTTATTGTTGACGTTGTTGACATTGTCGACATCATTGTTGACATTGAAGACAAGTGAAGAAAGGTGCAAACAGGACATTCGATCTAAAACAGACACCTACCTATTTTACCAAACACTATTGACTCGATACCTATTCCACTTAGAGCACGTGTAACATGTTTTCGGTCATATTGGTTTGTCAATTGTAAAACTTAAATTCTTACAAAATGTTTGTTAACAGGGCAATCAGAAAACATTTAAATTAAAGAAAACCATTAAAAATAAATCAACGGGTTGCAGACAGAAAAAGTGACAACATACATATCTCTTTTACCCTGCATGTCAGTGTACTTATGAAAACAGAATTATTTGTACGAAAAATTCACAGGTGACATCCTCACTAACCGTACTCCATAAGAATAATAAATCAACAAAATCACAAAAAACATTCTGTCCTTTCCCAAAAAAAGAAAAAAAAAAAAACACTATAAAATTCATTCGTCCTTAAAAAGACCCATTGCATCGTTAGTCTGCTACATACTCTCGTACACATGCATTAACCCCAATCTTCAGCAGAGAAGATAACGAAAACCAGAGCTGATGGCATGTGTGTTTGGGTTTTAGGAAATTCTCTACTGTATACCCACTAGTGATCCTGTGAATAGTAAAAATAATTCTCATCCTGTTATATCCACATGCAACATAAACACCGACTCGTTGCTGATGCGGTACAAACAAGGATTAAAGTGAATTTCAAAAGAG
The DNA here is from genome assembly GCA_949775065.1 of Brachyopa scutellaris. NCBI lineage: Eukaryota > Metazoa > Arthropoda > Insecta > Diptera > Syrphidae > Brachyopa > Brachyopa scutellaris. The sequence goes on along the minus strand of OX459113.1, from coordinate 34,288,416 downwards.
ATTGCTCCTTTCAGGGTCGCTACTCCCGGATGATATCTCTCCATTTTATGTATCTTTCAAAAAATTACCTTTTTCGGTCCACAAAAGGAGAAGATAGATATGCATATCCTCCATTTGCAGTTGTTTTCATTTTATTTTCGTTATCCTGTCAGCTATCATCGTATACAATGTTGTAAGATGAATGAAGAGAAAATTGTGTGTTCCTTACAACGAAACTTGTTTAATTTCGTTACTACTTTTGGAAATATACACACATATTCGTATACAAAAATATAAATACATATTACATGCAAAGATAAAATCGCAAGAGAAAAATAAATAAATATTATAAACTAGGGGCTGGAGATTGTGCACAGTTCCACATTTTTCACTGCTTCAAGTTCAAATGTACTTTAAAGCGGATTATTGCCGAGATGAGAGCAATGGAAGTAGGAACGCAAATCCCCTAAGCGTTGAATAATTTAAAAAGATAAGATAAATTGACAGGACTGCTGAAAATGGACTTAAGAGCAGTAAAGTGCGTTATATTTTATTTTACCAAAAAAGCGCGTTATTTTTAGTGAAACGAGCGAATAAAATATGGCTTTCCGGGAGTCAGGAAAAACAAAACCAAATCAATTAAATTTATTGTGTCCAACAAAGTAACAGACCAAGCAACTAAGTCATTACAAGAACGTACTTTGGCTTGGCACATCAAGTGGGCACCTGTTGGTTCTTTAGAGAAACAAATTAATTCGCAAATAGTTTCCTAGGTACTAATGTATGCATTTAAAATTATTCCTGTTTAAATCAAGATCGATTATACAGGGCTTCACCAGTGTTGGCATCTTACGCGTAAAGAATGATTATTTGAGTTCTTTACGTTTCGAAGTATATTACACGCAAAAAAGCGTAAACAAAGGTAAACAATTGTAAACAACTGAAAAAGTGATTTCAAAAGCTTGCAATAAAGTGATGGGAACTATAGAATGAATAAGTATTAGACTATCGATAATTATTAACTGAATGATTTCAACTATCGAATAGTTACATTCATTCATCCATTCATGTATCCCTGTCACGGCACTTACAAAACTAGCATGCTAAGCATACCTATAAACAGTGCCGTTCGAAAAATTTTGCTCAAACTATTTTTTTCGAAGTTTGGCGAATCGGTTGCAATAACTACATATTTTTTAATGAGGTTTTGTTTTATTAGATATTTTCAACGTTTCATGACAATTTTAGAGTGTTGGAATTTTTAACCTGCAGTCAAGAAAGCAAAATGATCTTAGACCGACAAATGGGATTTTTTGGGAACTGGCTTTAATTTTAATAATAAATGAAAAATGCTTAATAATTCCAGTTTTTTTTATTTTTTATTGCTTCCTAGAAACATTGTCCATTTAATCAGTACTTTGTTGGATCTCCTCTTGCTTTTATAGCTCCTGCACATCTACGATTCACTGACTCAGATAAGTTTTTCCATTTGGATGCAGGCATGGTGTTAAAGAGCCAGATTAGTAAATGTTTTAGGATTTTAATTGGCTCTGGACGCCCCTTTCATACTTTATCAGATATTTTCAACTAGATTGAGGTCTGGGTTGTAGGGAGGCCAGCGTAGCACATCGATATTGTTTTCTTTGAAATACCCTAAAAAAATTTAAAAAAAAAATACTAATATACAGAATTTGTAGCTTATTTAAAAGCTAACTAACCCTTTTCATCTCCAGAGAAACATCTCCAGACCATCACACTTTCAGTTTTGGGGGGTATCCGTAAGAGGCATTCAGAGCTCAGTCGGTTCTTTGGTTCTCTTTGCGCAAGAATCCTCCCATCTTCAATATGCAGTTTAGACTTGAATTTGTTGGAAAAGATGACATTGTTCGACATGTCTTACATCCAATTAAAACGGTTATCAGCCCAAATTAATCATTTTTTCTGACTCTTATTGGAAAATCCGGCTTCAGTACTTGCTTGAGTGCTTTGAGTCCAGCTTATGTGACCCTTTTTCTCACTGAGATTGCTGAAAATATTTATCCTTTAGCTCGAAATAGATCATTTTCACTGAAGTCTTAAACTGATACCGACGGGTTTGGAGCACCGAAAAATTATCTTCCACTGAGGTCGTCTTTTTTGGCCTCGCTGAGCTGAGTCGCGGTCTCACGTCCTCACGACACTTTTTAAATTCCATGCTACAGTTCATTGCACAACATTAAACCTTTCAGAAATTTGACAGGTTGTCGAATTTAGACGTGACAGACAGTATTAGATTTGCACTCGGAACTGATTTTTCCAATTTTTTGTTTTTATAATCACTTGCTAAATACACCTCTCATTCATAATTACATCGAGTTTGTTCACTAATTGAGTAATCGTAGCTCTCATCAATTTCAAGAACTGCCATCCGAAAGAGTAAGAAAAGGTTTGAACAACATTTTTCGAACAGCACTGCACTGTACGTCGAAACGACGAGCGTCCTTGATATGTATGTTACATATCTTAAAATATGCGCGCGATGAATGATGACAATTCAAATATATTATGTCCATATTGCAGGCAAATTGTTATAAATTCAAGAAAAGTCTATGATAAGTTTAAAACAAACAAAGACGTTTTCGATTTATTGTTCAAAAAAAATACAGAGACCCCAGTTTTGTTTTGGAATACAGCCGAATTTTATGCACCACAATTATCTAAGTTGGCAGTTAAGCTCCTGAAAATTCCTTCTTCGTCTACAGATCTGGAATGGATGTTTTCCAAATGGAGCCTCATATACAATTCCATGAAGAACTGTTTATCTTTTAAGAGGTCCAAAAAACTCATACACTTGTATGTAAAATTGCGAATGGAGGACAACTTTCTTGTAAATGAAGAAGTGTGTGAGCAAAATTAATATCGAATACAAATAAATTTTTTTTCATAAAAATTCCTGCTTTTTCAATTGTTTACATTGTTTACGTTACACCTTGAATTAGATGAATGTAAATTACGCAATTCTTTACGTGTAAACAATAGTGTAAACTTTATGGCGTAATTTACTTTGCCAACACTGGGCTTCACCATGAGAACTTATTTTTTTAAGGGAAACTTTTTATACAGTGCTCGAAATAGCAAACACATGTACTTAAACTTTTTTTCGAAGTTTGGTGAATTGGTGGCAATAACTACATATTTTTTAATGAAGTTCTGTTTTATTAGGTACTAGCGGATACCCGGCGTGCGTTGCTACGCTTTATTTCACAGTGATTTTTTTCTTATGCCGATATAATGCTGCATGCGTTGTCTATAATGAACGTGGTTATTACTGGAAACTTCTTACACGAATAAGAATGAAGCTGCTCTGCTTATCTAGTTTTGTATAGAAATAAGAATCGCCAAAAACGACAAACCTTGTAGAGAAACTCGCTAAAAAACAAATACAGTAGAACCTCGATTATCCGTGTTCCGATAATTCGTGTTCCGACAATCCGTGTTTCTCGATTATCCGTGTAAAATCCGTTGATTGTTACTCAATTACTTAAAGATATACATATGTATGTACATATTTTTAAACTTTTCGATTTTCCGTGTTTTTCAATTTTCCGGCGACCGCTTCCCGGTCATTGTACCGGATAATCGAGGTTCTACTGTAAATACCTATTTATGTATAAATGCAGCAAGTAAAAGAATATTTTCCAAAAAATACCCTCATAAAGAGATTGTAGATGTAGATACCTATATACATATGTACATACATAATGTATTGTCAATTAAAGTTTTCCTATTTAAATGCATCGGTGAGTTCAAAATTGTCAAACACATTACAACACGCAATCGCAAAATAACCATTTCAACATTGTATGTATTCGAAACACAGAAAACGCACATGCATTTATGTACATACAGTACATATTAACAGCATCGCCGGCCGCCGACAAAGGGGTACCTGCGTATGCAATCGATCACTGATCTACAGCTATGGCCAAAATAATAGGAACGCTTATTACTTTCCAATGATGTCGTACATAGCGACTGCTTCCTTTGAATGAAATTAAAACAATGTAGTCAAACTAACGGTTCTTTATATGGGGAACAGTTCCTTGTGTGCACATCTGTCAAAAACAAAGAAGACTGCGATCAGTCGCAATTATTCTATTAAAAGCTACTGATCTGCCCTAACAAAAAAATAAGAACACTCTAAGTAAATTTCAGAAAACGATTTGTTGAGCTGGTGATAATTAATTTTATATGGTAAGCTGTATTTCCTAAACAGTGTCCTGATATTTTAATATTATTTATTTAGATATTAATATTTTCAATAATATAATAATATGGGCAGAAATAAACACTGCACTGATGCTCAACGTGCAAGCATTATGGTCTTACGCGATCAGGGTGAATCCATTCGAAAGATTGCAAAAGCAATTAAGTGCTCTCAGACTACGGTATTCAATGCATTGCAAGCTAAAAAACTGCCCGAAACCAGAGGACGTCCGCCTAAAATGTCTGCTAAAGACAAAAAAGATTGGTCAGGAAAGCACAGACGAACCCCTTTATGTCCTCCAAAGACCTTAAACATGAAATATCATCTGAAGTGAGTGCCAGGACAATTCGCCGCGTATTAGTGGATGCAAAGCTGCCCGCTCGAGCTCCAAGGAAAATGCCATTGTTAAAAAAATTACATGTACAAAAACGCATTGCTTTTGCTAAGCTTTACCACATACCACACGATCCCCTCCTGGCAACAAAGCAGTGGAGAAATGTGCTTTGGAGCGACGAAACCAAAATAAATCTGTTTGGGATGGATGGTAAACAGTTTGTTCGTCGCCCAAAAGGTGAAGCGTACAACCCACACTACACGAAACCCACTGTAAAGCATGGAGGTGGCAGTGTAATGATTTGGGGTTGTTTTTCTTGGTGGGGCGTTGGTCCAGTATATCTTATTGAAGGCATAATGACCAAAGAAACCTACGTGGATATAATGCGGAATGTGATGCTACCATGGGCCGAAGAAAATATGCCTCTGAAATGGCGGTTCCAACAGGATAACGACCCCAAACACTCGGCGAAACTGACAAAGCTGTGGTTTGAGCAAAACAATGTTGATGTTTTGCAATGGCCTTCTCAATCTCCGGATCTAAATCCGATTGAGAACCTCTGGAACGAGCTCAAGAAGTTAGCAAACGGCACCCTTCTAAAAAAGCGGATCTCTGGAGAATCATTCAAGAAGTCTGGTATTCAATTCCTTCCGAAAAATGCCAACAACTAGTTAACTCCATGAGTCGCCGAGTGGAATCAGTTATTACAAATAAAGGTTTTATAACAAAATATTAACGTTTCATTCAAAATAAATTTAAAAAAATTGACTTAGCCCTTGTTTTTTGTTATTATGTCTGGGTGTTCCTATTTTTTTGACCAGGTTAATTAAGCAGTATGAAGCAATAAAGCTGACTGAAAACAATTTGCTCTGAATTAACCAAGTCGTTATACCTGGAATATGTTGTTAATACATTTACCATGATTATCATATTATCGTTGCTTTATATATTCGAACAAAATAGGAGCTACTGCGTTCCTATTATTTTGGCCATAGCTGTATATATGTACGTATCTACCCGCTTTGGTTTGATAATTTTTATTCCTACTCGTTTTATACTTGTGTTCATAAACATGTATGTATGTTTAGTATGTATGTATGTACGTATTCCGGTATAGAGCTCATCGCTGAACATTCAACCCTTCCTGGCGCACATAATAAGGAACAAAGCTAGTCGCGGCGCCGAATAGATAGCAGCATTCACATTACCCACACTATTACGTCACCCACTGCTGCATGACTTTGGGCTGCGATCTCCACTGATCGAAAATGATTAGCTATGACTTTATAATTTGTTTTGAGCATAGCTTAGCTTTAATATAACGCAAAAGGATGATTTATAGCTTAAATGAATCAGTGGAAAATTCATTAAATCCACCTATTTTTTTGTTTTTCAATCCGATAAGCCATTGTTGAGTTAGGAGCTGTTTAAAGACAGAAAAATAGCATTTTACCCCCTTTTTGCCACTTGCTCAGCTCCTAGCACACCGATTTTGACCAAACTCCACAGAAACACTCTCAGAAAAATACGAAAAAATGTCCCCAAAATTTGAACTCAATCGAATCGGTAGTTTCGGAGTCTATAACATACATACAAACAATGTTTCATTTTTATAAATATACCTAGATAGATTTTCAAACCTTTCGTGACACTTTTAGGCCTTTGCCACACGAGTGTCTTTTTCCGCGCTCCCATTTGGTTGCGCGCCATGAGTATATAGAAAACCAATAGAGCTGTACACACGAGCGCCCGCGACCAAAAAGGCGTCTTGTGTACATTTTGCTTTAAACTCAGTGCTCGCGACCAAATGGGAGCGCGGAAAAAGACGCTCGTGTGGCAAAGGCCTTAGAGTGTTAGAATTTTTGACCTGTAGTCAAGGGAGCAAAATGATCTTAGACCGAAAAATGGGTTTTTTGGGTACTTGTGTCGATTTTAATCATAAATTAAAAATGCTTAGTTATTGCAGATTTTTTATTTTTTTATTGCTTCCAAGAAACATTTTCCACTTAATTAGAACTTCGTTGGACTTCCTCTCGCTTTATAACTGCTGCACATCTACGATTCATTGACTCAATTACGTTTTTCCATGTGGGTACAGGTATGGTGTGAGCCGGATTAGTTAATGTTTTAGGATTTCAATGGACTTTGGACTTACTTACTTAACTTAGTTGGCGCTACAGCTCGAGGTGAACCTGGGCCTGCTTCTCGCAACCATTTGTGCGTGCGTGTTATATTTTTGCACAAATGGAAGGGACCTACAGTTTTTTGCCGACTCCGAACGGCGAGTTGAGAAGCTCAATCGAGACAAATGTTACTCTTTGATGTTTGTCAGACAGGTGGGCACTGTGAAAAACTTTTAGGCGTTTGCGGCGGGATTCGAACCCAAGACCGCTGGCTCAGTAGTCCGACGCACTAACCACTTGCGCTACGGTGCCCACAATGGACTTTGGACGCTCCTTTGCAATCTTAAGTTTCATGATCGACCAGATATTCCTAATTAGATTGAGGTCTGGGCTGTAGGGAGGCCAGCTTAGCACATCGCCATTGTTTGTTTTTTTTCGAAGCACTTTTTAGATTAAGAAATCAAAAAAAATACCAGTGTAGCTTTTAGTCATAAAAATTTTAGCTTATTTTAAAGCTACAAAGTAATATTTTTTTTAGAAAAAAAAAACAAGTTCATATTTACAACTTTGGCTGTATGGCAAGGAGCATTGCTGAGTTGAAAAATAAACCTGCAGGTGCTCTAATTCACATTCTAGGACTCGTAGATAAATTGTTGTAGTGTCTTTCGATTCTTAAGATGCCATTCTACCTTCTCCATCTCCAGGGAAGCATCTCCAGACCATCACACTTTCAGTTTTGCAGGCATCTGTAAGAGGCATTCAGAGCTCTGTCTTTCCTCTCATCTCCAACATGCAGCTTAAACCTGGATTCATCGGAAAAGATAACATTGTTCCACATGTCTTGAATCCAATTAAGATGTTTCTCAGCCCAAATTAATCGTTTTTCTCTGACTTTTATTGGAAGATCCGGCTTCAGTCTCTAAGTCTAGCTTTTACGAGCCTTTTTCTCACTGAGATTGTAGCTGAAATTATTTATCCTTAATCTTAAATTAGATCAATTTTGATATCCACTGAAGTCTTAAATTGATACCGACGGCTTTGCAGCACCAAAAATACGATCTTTCACTGAGGTCGTCTTTTTTGGCCTCTCTGAACCTTTCCTTCTGCTGGTAGTTACGGTCTCACGACGTTTTTCCAAACTCCATGCTACAGTTCGTTGAACAGCATTACATTTTTCAGAAATCTGACGGGTTGTCGAATTAAGACGTGACAGACACAAAATATTAGATTTGCACTCGGAACTGATTTTTCCCATTTTTTTGTTTTTTTTTTAGTCACTTTGGTTCGTTTTGGACGGCTATCACGATTTAAATGCACCTTTCATTCATAATTACATCGACTTTTGTTTACTAATTGAACAAAATTTTGCTACCCAGTGCAGAAAACATCGTAGCTCTCATAAATTCCAAGAACTGCCATCCGAAAAAGTAAGAAAAGGTCTGAGCAAAATTTTTCGAACGGCACTGTATGTGTTTATGACAAGCATTTCTATTTGCATAGCAGACACCAGTTTTAGTTTCACGTGGCGAAATTAATTTTTAACTGGCAAATTAGAAAAAAATCGATATGTATAGGGTTTTCCAATGAGAGGTGTTATTGTAAATGGCCCGCTATTTCGGTAGCTGTCACTTTTGAAGATTTTATTCTTTTCATTTGACATGTAGAAACTACGCGATTACTAAAAATGGAACGATACACGCTTCAGCAACGCATTGAAATTATTCACAATCACAGTTCGAAAAACTAAAGCATTTTTTGGTCGTCGTGAAGCACCTTGTCGGACCGCAATACATAAATTGGTGGAAAAATTCGAGCTGCTGGGACAAGTTAGTGATGTGAAGAATAAAACCCGTGCACGTTGATCAAGAACAACTAGGAATATTGCTGCTGTAGCCCAAAGTGTTGAAGAAAATCCAGGTTTGTCCATTCCTCGTCGTTCTTTGGTATTGGGCATTCCACAAACGTCATTACACCGTATTTTGCATAAAGACTTGGGTCTTAAGGCTTATAAATTTCAGTTAACACAAGAACTCAAGCCGGCCGATCATCAACAACGTCGTGTCTTTGTAGATTGGGTTCTTGAAATGCATGAAAATGATCCGGAATTCCATCGAAAAATCATCTTGACTGATGAGGCCCATTTCCACCTCGGTGGCTACGTCAACAAGCAAAATTGTCGCATCTGGGGCTCGGAAAACCCAAGAATTATTGTTGAGAAGCCTCTCCATCCTCAACGTGTGACTGTTTGGCGCGGTTTATGGTCCGGCGGGGTCATTGGACCTTACTTTTTCGAAAATGAGGTTGGATCAAAAGTTACGGTGAATGGATTACGCTATCGAGAGATGATTAATGATTTTTTATGGTCGGAGTTGGATGGTATTGATCTGGACAACGTTTACTTTCAACAAGACGGTGCTACGTGCCACACAAGCAACGAAACCATTGATCTTTTACGGGAAAAGTTTCCAGACCGTTTTATCTCTCGAAGAGGTGATCACAATTGGCCACCGAGATCTTGTGATTTAATACCTTGCGACTTCTTCCTTTGGGGCCACGTGAAAGATAAGGTCTACCCCAACAGCCCAGCGTCGATTCAACACCTCAAAGATAAAATTCGTCAGGCTATCGAGGACATAGGGCAGCCACTCTGCGATTTGGTTATAGAAAATTTCATGAAAAGGATATGGTCCTGTATGCGTGCTCGTGGTGGCCATTTGGCTGATGTTATTTTTCATTATTAACGGCATACCTTCCTCTTTATTATGAAATAAAACTCCGATCATTTATCTCAAAAAATGGCATTTTTCTTTGAATACTAAAATAACACCTCTTATTGGAAAACCCTTTAGTTGAAAACAGTGAATGTGTTTAATTAAGATTTAGTCAAATAAACCTTTTTTTTTTTGCAACCAACAGAAAATGCCTGTCTGTGGACAAGAGCCTAGGAATCCTAAATTTAAAAAAGAAATGGCTTAACCGTTAGACAAATGCGCAGAACTGCCCAAAACAAATTAGTATTATGGTGAAAAAAATCTATTGGCCCGGCCCACCCTTTTTAAACATAGAAGGCATTTCCCAGCAATACTCTAACAACCTCTTTAATCCTTCCAAATGGAAGTTGGCGTCTTGCTACGCAAAATAGGAAATTTATGCAATGACCTCGTTGTTCGATTAAAATTTCTGTGCTCCAAGCGAAACGATTTATGCATCAACTGCATCATCCTGTTTAGGATTAAACTTTCGTGGGGGATCGCATTACCTGCGTAGTAAAGAGTTACTGCATGTTCCTCATCACAGAACAAATTACGGGATACATGAGCCTATTAGCCGCATGAGTAAAATCTATAACTTAAATGTTAACATTCTTGACTTTAATCTTAACAAGATAACACTAAAAAATGTATTGCGTAATGTAGTTCCTCGAACATAAATTCTAATTATGTATATTTGTTCTTATATTTGTTTATTTATTGCTAGTGGTAGTGTTGAAATGTAGCGTAGCCTAACCACTAACACCAGCACTAAATGATGAGCCTGTTGATGCATATTTTGCCCTGGCAAATTTCTGCTTATGGCTGTTGCTTGTAAATATTTAGCACACCATGACACATATCTGATAGTGTTTAAAAAAAAATTAAGCCTGCAAAACAGCAAAATGTCACTGGTGGTCGAATCTGGTGGGTACTGAACCGTTTCGCATTACGATTTGTGAATTTAAGCCATGGGAACGATGACCATGATAAATATCACGACACGATATTTTTAGACATCGTCTGACTCAAACGATTGACTGAGTGTCCAAAATAAATTGGATACACATCTTCAAAATCCTTGCTATCACAATGGTTCTCTTATAGGCCTAAGGGTGTTGGTATTCGAATTACCGCCAGCCACTGCTACTTAGCCTAACCTTTTGCTGCCAAGGTGGACTCTGCGCCAAACAAAGACATCACGGTTAGCAATTGGTCTTGGTCTCCACTTAAGGGACCATCAGCTACTTTTAGTCAAACACACCTGTCAGTTTTGTTTAGCGTAAGCGCCATGCGATGGTTTTCACTGTCTCAATATACTGATCAGGTGCAGTATCAGTTGAATCTGGAATAGCACTCACAAGATTTCCGAACGCAACCTCAGCAAGCGCATAGACAACAGTACACGTCAGGCGATTTTCCCGTTTACAACAAAAAAAATACGCTGTCTCCAGTTTTCTAAGAGCTCTAAATAAAATACAAAATAAATATACGGCGTCAGCAGTTTTATACAGAACCAAGCCTAGCTTCTCGCAACCTCCTCCTCCTCCTCCTCACGACAAATGATACTCTTTGATTGTTTGTCATACATTCGAAAGAGGTGGTACCGTGAAAAAACTTTTAGGTGTTTTGCTGGGATTGAACCCGGGTAGCATGCGTAGTAGTCCATCGCACTAACCACCACGGCCACGGCCACGGCAACCACTCTAAGAGCTCAGCAGAGTTGAAATCCGAGAATTAACTTCCCTTTATCCTCAAAGCATCATCTTTAAGTCGATCAAGCCATATCGTAGTTAATATTTAAACCGCAAATTGTCACTCGTTTGAAGCCAACAGAAAAAAAATCACTCATACGCCACCATATGCGACAGAAGGAACAAAAGGGTTATCCTCATAAGCACCCAAATAAATGGTCCACTTTACGATAAGAGGACGTCATCAAAAGGGTTAACAGCGGCAAAAAAAAAAAAATCATAAGGACACCGGCTTATGTTTGCTTTGATATTATGACACCTTCCCTACCGCTTTGCCCTTTCGACCCTTAAAATGAGACAGAAAAAGTAAAATACAAAAAGAAGCCGCACATAATGATAATGAGCTTCAATTAAGTAGATTGCGATGAAACCAGGCGCAAAAAAAGGTAAAAGCCATGAACTTCATGTTCTCGGTGGCATAAAAGAAAGAAGTAAAGATCCGTTTTTTTTTTTGTTATTATCTCAAGACGCACAATCAGTTATCATTTCGATTTTGTTAACCCTTTTAGCCGAGTTGTCCTTTTTTTTATTTTGCCTGCTCTTACCCTTGATTTCTGATTCAGAAAACTCCTTAGGTCCGGCCCGTAGGGCTTTCCGGTTTACTGTAATTCGTTTTTTTATCTCTGTCTCTCTCTCCGTGTATTTGTTTTTTTTTTCGCTTGTGCCATGGAGTAGCATACAATTTGTATAAAATGATTTCATTGACGTCGGTAGTATAGTGGTGGCTTTTGTGTCTACGAGGGCAGATGGATGTAGAGGTCAACAACACAAAAGGACCAAACTAATAACCATTTGACCCATATTGGAATTTCTATTGAGCAGACAACAACAACAAGTGAGTGAGGAAGGGGATAGTAGAAGAATTAACTGGATGCAGGATAAAACGAACCGAATAAGGGTTTCACAGTTCGATGACTTAAGAACCACTGAGCGCGTTATCGTAGCAACAAAATGTTTGCAAACACAAAAAAAAAAAAAGGATTCAAATGTATACGTTAGAGATAAGGACGATCTTCCAAGTTCAAAGGCATTACTTAAACTTGCCTTATTCATCAATTGGAATAATGTTTCTGTATCCCCGCTCTCTGTGTGGGTGGGTTTGATGGAAGGATATTTATCTCGCTGTATATGCTCACATATGAAATCCTTCATTATCCTTTTTTTGTGGCTGGCAGCGTTCTTTTGTTTTTCATTATGTTCGTGTCTTGTAAAATTGTATACTTTTCTTTTTATTTTAAGTTGTTTGGCTTGGGTGGCTAGGCTTGTGGTTGTTAGTGATGTTTCTGCTTGAAGGGTCACTTTTCCACATCAGATAACAGGAATTGGCTTTTGGCTATCATTTTGAAGGACTTGTTCTCCACTTTAAACATTTTCTTTATTTTTTTTCAGCTTTTCTTCTTATTTTTCGGGTGTTTTTTTTTTTTAAGGGTTATGTTTGAACCGTAACAAAAGTTTTGTGTGTGGTTTTCGCCTTTTTTTAATGCAAACACCATAAATTTGATAACTTTTGGTATCGATCGCGGGGAGGTACTGTAGTAAATCAAAAATGGTGAACTTTTGATTTATACTTTTCTGTTTATGAAGAGAAATAGTGGACCCTTACTTACTTAGTTGGTGCTACAGCTCGAGGTGAACCTGGGCCTGCTTCTCGCAACCATTTTGTGTGTGCGTGTTATATTTTTGCACAAATGGAAGGGACCTACAGTTTTTTGCCGACTCCGAACGGCGAGTTGAGAAGCTCAATCGTGACAAATGATACTCTTTGATGCTTGTCAGACATTCGAAAGAGGTGGGCACTGTGAAAAACTTTTAGGTGTTTGCGGCGGGATTCGAACCCAGGACCGCTGGCTCAGTAGTCCGACGAACTAACCACTTGCGCTACGGTTTATTTACACGTGGAAAATATATCTGATTTTGTTGGCGCGTAAAATTGCGAAACTGTTTTAAAAGAAAGTAAAAGTTTTTACGTTCGATGGTCGAATCGGCGTTGGTTTAGTTTTTTTTTTTTTTATTTGGAACGTAAAATTTTCATATGCTTACCTTACATATAGACGTATGTACACATGAACATATGTTTGAGTTTAGAATTTTAAGCGCGTTTGATATTTGTTTTACTATATCCGCACTTTTGTGAAATTTATGATTGAAATGAATAACTAACTGAAGCTTTGTTCGAAGGAAAGAAGAGGGCATTTTCTATAGCTTGGAATGTGAAACGACCAAAACACAAAAAAATACTGTGAATCATAAGCAACGATGCATTGGTTTTGAAAACTAAAATAAAGGCATCAAATATCTCAAGTCAATTATTGCTGACTCGATTTTATTTCTTCTTTGTAAATGTAAGCAATTCTAGCGTAAGTAGAATGTAAGAATTACTGCACGAACACAATGCATGCCGCGGCCGCGTAGCAGTAGTAAAGAGACCGCGCTGTCAAATGTTGCGGCCATGTACGCATAAAAATTCGCCCACAATGGTGCTGCGCGTCATGTCAAATAAATTCCACTTTAAACTCAGTTGGTTGGAATTTTGTGGTTTAGTTTGAGAAAATATTTTGCGAAAATTATTATTCTTGTAAAAATTATAACTAAAATGAAATAATATTTCAATTTTTTCATACTTTCAAAATCTTTTTCTAAGTCGTCCCCTTCCATTTTTCAAGAGAGCTGTCAAACGCTGCGCAGCAAAAGTTAAAAGTTGGCCAACTTTTACTATGCGGCCGCGGCAACTACCTCATTGTGGGCGCACTATTGAATTTCTATATATTTCTACTTTAACAGCGCGGCATACCGCATACTACGCGGCCGCGGCATGCATTGTGTTCGGGCAGTTATGGTATAAATAGGCTTAACTTTTTTTTATAAAAGATCAATTCTGTAAATTCAGTTAAGGAAATAATATATAATAATATATTGATATGAAGTCCAACTTTTGAGCAATCTTGGCTAAGGTCTTCAATCATTGTTTTCAATTCAGCCTCTGATGTGGTTATAAGGGTGATGTCATTGGCAAATTTTATATTATTTAGTTTTTCTCTATCAATGTTGATCGCCATCTCACTCCAATTTAGGGGGTTACATGGGTTTCCTGGGGGAAAAAACGGCTTATTTTAAAAAAAAAAATTTATATAAAAAATTTAATATTTTATCCACACGTTTTACTGCCTTAAATTTACACATTTGACAAAGAATTTCTAAAATTTTTGTAGGAAAATATTTTAAACTCTGCCATTGTGACGTCATTTCCGGTGACCCATGCGCTTTAACGGCAGAACCTATAACAGGATATATTAAAGTCAAACAAAAATACGTGTTTTAGTTAATACCTTAAACTAGAACTTGGACGAAGGAAAGAAATCAAAATTGGATTTTTGGCAATCAAAAAATTACAAATTTTTGTAACATTTGCTCTACATTTTTTTTTTCAAATAATGGCATTAAAAAAAATCCTTCATCCAAGTCGTTGTCAATAATATAAAATTTCATCAAAATCAGTTCAGTAGTTTTCGAGAAATCTTGACAACCGACTTTCAAAATACAGTTTCGAGAAAAACGCGTTTTAAGTTTTAAGCGACAATAGAACTGATTTGAGCGCGCAACTTCCCAAGGGAACTATTACTCCGATCGACTTGAAAATTTAGGACAATATTCTATTGAGTTGTAGAATTTAATAAGACAATTAAAAAAATCTATTTCTTAAATCCGTGAAACCCATGTAACCCCTTAAGCGTTTGAAATATCCCTCTAATACAGCTGCGAATAGAGCAGGAGAAAGTGGATCTCCCTGACGGACTCCCCTCATCAGTTGGAAAGGGCGGCCGATCATTTCGAGCTTTCTTGTTGCAGTGTTATTGTTATACAGTTATCTAATTGCACAGTGCAATCACTTATATCGGACCAAAACTAGAAACTCTGCGTCAGATTGGCTGCCTAACGTATTTTATAGCTTCATGAATATTTTGGCTCAAACTTTATGTTATTTTGAGCACTTTTTGTTTTTCTCATGGCTATATCTTGGTTAACCGTAGGGATTTTTTAGTTATAGGTAAGTCATGGGGCTGTCGACCTCATATTCTCAGATGGATGTATATTGGCATGGTGAGACCTGTGATCACTTATGGGGCGATAGCATGGGCAAAAAGAACCAGTCTGACCACTATGAGAAACACACTAAACAAAGTACCGAGACTAGCGTGTGTATGCATTACGGGTGCAATGAGAACCTGTCCAACTGCAGCACTGTAGTGAATGAAACCGAAAATAGGACGTTTCTAAGAATGGCCGAAGAAGGAATAGGAAAAGGAAAATGCTTCAGCCATAAAGACCATAATGCAATAGCCAATAAGCTTCCCCTGCCTAGAGACGATGGGATTAAAAAATTTAGCTGGAAGAAAAACTTTCACATCAAACTCAGCAACAAGAAGGACTGGGGAACAAATCTAGAATCTATACGCTGAGTCCGCACACCATTAAATGGTACACGGATGGTTCAAGAACTGAGGAAGGGACGGGAGCAGGAGCGTTAGGGCCCGGAACTAAACTATTCGAACCCATGGGCAGCTACACCAGCATTTTTCAAGCTGAAACCTGTGCTATCGACAGATGTGCCCAACTCAATCTTGACAAACGCTACAACAGGCGCGACATAGCAATAATGTCAGATAGCCAAGCAGCTATCAAGGCAATAGGGGCTCAGATCATCAAATCTAGAATCATCTGGGAATGCCTAGATAAACTAAATAGACTGGGCGAACGAAACAACGTCACAATATACTGGGTACCAGGACATCTGGGGATAGAAGGTAATGAAGAGGCGGACAAACTTTCCAGGAAAGGGGCTGCCACACCTTTTGTGGGCCCTGAACCCTTCTGCGGCATAGGAGAACATACCATAAAAGAGGAGCTCCGATCACTGGAGAAGATTAACAGGACTAAGTCCTGGACAAAAACTCAGGGTCTAAGACAGGCAAAGAAACTGCTAGGTAATTACAACCTGAAGAGCCTTGACAAAAACAGACTCCGCATTCTGACTGCGTTTCTAACGGGGCATTGTAAGCTCAGGGGACATCTCAGGAAGCTAGGTCTATCAGATTAAGACTCATGCAGATTTTGTGATGAGTCCAGTGAAACTCCAGAACACATACTGGTGGAATGTGGGGCATTAACCCAGAAAATATTCAAGTGCTTGGGTAGATACCAAATTACAGCAGAGGATCTACAACGTTTGGGCGGTCTGGTATCTAACAAAATGCGGTTGGGTTGGCCACATCCCATTAATTGTGATGTTCTTAACTCCTTATTACGAGGGGTGCAATCGAGTATAATTCATAACTCATAGCACCCAATCTGCTACTGCGATTTCTTAGGGAAATTGGTCTTAATGAAGTGCTGTGAACTATGGAATTCTCACCTGGGCTAGGTGTGAGCGAAGCTCTCTCTCTAACCAATTCCAATAGGAATAATGACGAGTGGGATGTTCCTTCGTCTAGGACTTGTAGGGGGCACAATAGATCTTAAGGTCGCGGTGCATCTCACCCTTTAATAATAATAATAATAATAATAATAAGTTATAGGCATTGATTAGGAGAAAAAAAAGGCGAAACAAACTGACCCATAAAAACTGCATCCAAGGCCTCAAAATCATAAAAATGCCCAGAGAAAGAAAAAGCGTCTGAGAAGGAGCGAACAATGAGAAAAGAAGAGAAAAAAAATTACGTATACGCCACATTGTCCACATATATATTGTAACAATTATGTTCCCATTCATTTGACATAGAAAATACGTTTTTTTGTTTGTCAACTAAATGTTGATTTTTTTTCAATAGATAGTGTTAGTGCAAATACGTACAAGTTATGGGCCAAATGACGATGACCTGAAAAATGTCACACAGTGTTATGTGAATGTATTTTGGATGTACCTATGCCCTGTTCATTTAATGATTTGAAGATCATGGTGTGTTCTATTGTGTCGGATGCTTTCGTGAAATAAATAAATCCCAGACATAATTTTTGCTGGTATTCCGAGAATTTTTCGAAGAGTTGGTTGAAGACGTGTAAGTGGTCAGTTGTCGAGAATCCGGATCTGAAACATGCTTGCTCACGAGGTTGGTTATCTTCCGTAGTATTACTGATCCTTCTCAGTAGACATTTGGCGAAAACTTTCTATATAGTTGATATGATGCTTATTGGTCTCTAGTTATTAGTGCTGTCTCTGTCTCCTTTCCTCCTTTCTTGTGGATAAGTATTATTGTAGATTTTGTTCATTGCAGCTGCATCTCCTCAGTTAAAAGAATTTCATTGAATATTTCCTTCAGTATTTGTGTTATAGTTTGTTTTCCAACCTTTGGCATTTCTGCTTTAATTTCATCATTTCCCGCGCATCTTAAATTGTTTAACTCGTCTACAGATTTGTCGATTTTTTCATCTAGGAAGATTGGAGTGATGACACACTCTACTCCATTTCACAAAAACAGGAACACTTACTGATGTATTTCTTATCCTTAAATGTTGAATATAAATCATATTTTCATCTTCCAATCCAAAGCATGTGCATACACAGTAAATCTGTTTATTAACTTAGAATTTGTTGACGCATTTAATGAAGGTCGTCGTGTTGGCTATAACCACTTGTTGCTTTCTAACATCAATGAAAAAACAGCCTTTGTGAGCTTACAAATGCTGCTATTTTTTTTATTCACCTCCACAGGTGTTTGTATTATTTGTACAAATACGGTATATAATCCTTTACAGCACCTCACAAAAAAAAAGAATAGAAGGGAATATCCCACCATAACCACTTATTGCTGCGTGTGATGTAGCCCAACACCCGCTTTATGATGAGAATAAAGGTTGGCCCTCATGTCTTATCACTTATGTGCATAAATTCACAAAAATCCTGCAAATGTCGATGGTGGAGCACATACTCGTATGAGTATCCTATATGAAAGGAGAAATTTTTCAACAAAAAGTTATGAATTTTCCCACATACTCGTAACTCATATACGAGTACCGTGTGGGAGTAGCAGAACCGCTTGAAGAATACGATAAAAATCCTAAAAATGCACACCACATCCTTTTTTCCCTTTTCTTTACTTCACAGTTCACACCCACAAGTTATGTATCTGCAAATGAAATTCCAACAAAGTACGATGGCATCTTTCCTGAACAATTCCGATAAACGCTTATTTGTCTTTTTTCTTTTTGTTCACCTCTTGTGTTCGATATAAAGGATATTAAGAGGATGAAAAAGGATCTTACACCGCGAATTGAATTACAATAATAATAGACTGAGATTCTGTCCTCGTTTTTTTTTATGCTTGTTTCCTTGGGTTTTTTTCTGGCAAAAGAGAGAGAGAGAGAGAGCAAGGATAACAGAAAGGATGACAATTTTTCAAGTTACGCAAAGTTCGACTTTTTTTATGCAGTACGCTGCGGTGTGTTGGAGGTGTGGTAAATCAACCTACATATATGCTTGTACATGTGATCTACTTCATCATCTACCAACCTCACGTTCGACTAACGGTTAAAGTGAACAAAGTGGGTATTATAGCTGACAAGGCACTGGAAAATAATGAAATTCAATTGGCGGTGAAATTTTTGAAAGATACTCCGCGTCTAAGGAAGTTCCTGTTGAATGTTGCGTTAACGTTAAGACAACACATCTGTGAGGGTTTCGGGTACGTCAGTCATTGTTGTTGTTGTCGGCTGGAAAAGGAGACACGTTTCGTGAAAAATGAGGCGCCAAATTGTTCCATGATTGAAATGGAGCACGGTTCTGCTATAAAGTACGAGTATTCATGAGAATTAAAAAAAATATATATATTGGAACCGGAGAGATGGGGAGCTGCTTTCTTGTTGAAGATACGTTGATAGGACACGTTGTATTGTTGCTTCTTTGATGTCGCAAAGAAATGAATAAAAAAAAAATCGATTTAATGATTAAAGGGAGTGTGTGCATGTACTTCCTGGAAAGCCTAATTTTTACGGGAAGAAAGCTTTTGATGTTTTCCCCGTACCACCGCAACGAGTGTGTGAAGTGTAGCAGAAGTTATTAGGGAAATAAAGTACGCATTGGCAATAAGGTGCGCATTGGAGTTTCTAATAAGAGATCATATGACATCACTGAGAAGTAAGCTTGTAAATAGAAAGTTGTTGTCTAAAAAAGTTCCAAGTTGCAATTGCAACCCGTATCGTAGCTGCATTCCGCCAAAAAGTATACTTCAGGTACTTACACTGACGCACCCAATTGATTAACTTTTTATATCCTGGCGATAGCTTGACGAATGTTGGCTTCCAAATGATTCCAAGTCTGTGTATTGTCGGCATACACTTGTGCTTTGACGAAGCCCTTAAAAAAATAATCAAGGTATGTCAAATCACATGTCCACGAGCGCCAATTCAAAAACATCGTTGTGAGATGATCAAATCGCCAAACGTATCCTTCAGCAAATCGAGCTGAAATCCGATCGCAACGCGGGTCGTCTTGAAATCGACAAATTTGCCTCGTCGGCAATACAGGGCGCCGAAGTTGCGATATTTCTCTCGCTCCCAGCTTTTCATTGTCTTGTTGGTGGCTTATCGTCCTGTAAAGTGAACTCACGTGCTTTTCCACAGTGCGGCATATACATTACACAGTGCGTCAAATAATATCCCAGACACGAACCATATCTCAGCACCCAAGAGCGCCATCTATTTGTTCGAACATATCTACCAGAGTTGTAAAAGAGTGCAATCATTTTGAAATGCATTCTTTAATGAATTCAATTTTTTGATTGCAATCATTGACTTCATTTTGAGACTTCAAACAAATTAATGCAATCCACCATTCATTAAGCATTCAAAATATTGAATGCAATCATTGAATGCAATCACTTCTGACTTCAATTGAATGAAGAATGCAAAAGAATGCAAAGAATGCAAATGAATGCAAAGAATTCAATTGAAGTCATAAGTGATTGCATTCAGTTGAATGGTAGAAAAAAAATAATGCAATATTTTGAATGCTTAGTGAATGGTGATTGCATTAATTTTTTTTAAGTCTCAAAATGAAGTCAATGAATGCAATCAAATAATTGAATTGCAATCAAATAATTGAATTCATGGAATGATTTTGAAAGGATGCATTCCAAAATGATTGCATTCTTTTACAACTCTGATATCTACTATCTGTCAAGATTTCAAGACAATTGGTTAACACAAAGCAGAGAGACGCTGGAGAATGACAAACACACAGAAAGGCCAATTTCAGTTCAGACGCCTGAAATGATCGAAAAAATACGTGATTTTGTTGCAGAAGACCGCAATGCGTACGTAACCCAGACAATTCTAGATCTGATGAAATGAGCTCCGATTGCCTTGATAGCGGCTTGGCTGTCTGACATTATTGCTATGTCGCGTCTGTTGTAGCGTGTTTTAAGATTTAGTTGGGCACATCTGTCAATAGCGCCAATTTCGGCTTGCAAGATACTAGTGTAGTTGCCATGGGTTTGAATAGTTTGGTGCCGGGCCCAAACACTCCTGCACCCGTTCCCTACTCTATTCTTGAACCACCTGTGAACTTTTTAATGGTATGAGGACTCAGCGTATAGATTCTAGATTCGTTGCTTCAGTCTTTCTTGTTTGATGAGAAAGTTTTTCTTCCAGCTGAATTTCCTAATCCCATCGTCTCCAGAAATGGTTAGAAAGGGAAGCTTATTTGTCATTGCATCATGGTCTTAACGGCTGAAATATTTTCCTTTTTTAGCCATTGTTATAAACGTCCTTTTACCCATAGGTGATTATAGGTCTCACCATGGCGATATACATCAATATGAGGCCGACAGCCTCATGACTTTCCGGCTATGCTTTAACATGTCATGAGTGCACGGGTCGCTTTCATAGTAGCCCCCTCTGTGTGCTTCTTCCAGGTGAGCTTACTGTCAAGATACACTCGCAGGTATTTAAGTTCTAGGAGCCTCTCCTAATGGTTTTCAGATGTGTGAGTTTCCTTTTGCTTGCGCAGGACACTAGCATTGCCTTGGCCGGATTTATATTTAGTCCCGGTTTGTTACACTGTTCTCTGGCCACTCTGAGACCTTTTTGAATTATTTTTGAATTATATCCGAATGAGGTTCTACCGGGAAAAAAATTCGATAGGTGGCGCTGAAGTCAAGTAATTAACAAATTCTCTAAAACCACAAAATCTGGACCCGATAGGTGGCGCTGGGGTGCAGATATTTATGCAAATTTGGTTTTCCCCGTACATAGTTTTACAAAAACTTCCCACATGTGGCGTTGGCAATTATCTGTCATGTGAGTAACGCGACTGTTTACGTACACGGCGAAGCCGGCGGATCAGCTAGTTTCGAATAAAAACACGGAAAAGTAAACAGAAATAGTGTTTCAATTGTTTTTTCTAGAGCCAGTCCGTGATATAATGTGAGATACATAGCCTGCGCAAAGTGATAGTGACGGCGACTCAATTATCTGCTAAACAAACACTGAGCACCCACAACTGATCTCGAACTTGGATACTATTTTTTAATAATTTCTAAACGGTCGTGAAGCGTCAAACGCTTCCTGATAAAACTGCAAACTATACTCATCGTCGATTTACGAACCAAACAACAAGTCGATCCTTCTTGAAACTCCATAAATCTGATACTGACTAAGGCGCACATCTCCAATTTATTAAGTTCTTGTAGCTACGCCTCTGAATTAGGGAAAAAAAATAATGTATCTTTTGTAGAAACGTGTGAAACTACGACTCCATATAATTTTCAATTTTCTCTTTCTTATTTTTCAGCTGCAACCTGGTGACCAAATTCTCGCTGTCAATGGAGAAGATGTTAAGGAGGCCCCCAGGGATCATGTAATCCAATTAGTACGTGCCTGCGAGTCACAAGTGACCCTGCTAGTATGCCAACCGGCTAACAATCACGGTCCCGGTCGTAAGTCTACACTACTGTCGGCGGGCAAACGTGCTAAGTTGCGTTCACGACCCAGTCGAGTGCGTTTCGCTGAGAGTGTGTGCGTAAATGGGGCTCCTTTATTTCCGGTAAGTTAAACAGCAACAAGCACTCAAATGAGAAAGGCAAATATATTTCCGTCCCCGTTGTGGCCATTATGAGTGGCAATGGGCGGCTGAAGCGGAGCGGCATACAATTTCTCATTAACAATTAACTTTTGTTTATATATGATGTTCGTTCTGTTTTTTTTATTGTTCTTTGACTACGGATAACGGAGGGAAGGGATAAGCCTAAGCATGTCCTTTGTACATTTTTTTTCGTTTGTTTGTCCGTGTGTATAAATGCTTCTTTGCCAAAGCACACTTGAACGGAAATTACATGGCTTTCCCTCTCGCTCTGTTGTCGGTTTTGTGTCGTGTCGTTTCCCTAATTAATGTTAAGAATGTGTATGCAATGAGATAGAGATAGGGCGCCCGAAGCCGGTATTAAGTTAAGGAATGTGTCAAGCGTTAAATAAGGATAATTAGGTAAACAAACACTTTGAGAGAAGGTTGAAGGATGAATTATATGAAGTGGCAGTTTGTTTTACTGTCGCGCTTTGATGGTGAAATAAGTAAGTAATGGCGGTGGCAGTTTAAAATGAAATTTAGCCTGCCAATTTACTCAGTCAACAGAAACTAAGCCACTTGGCACGTACCGTATGACATGATTTAATTGCAACATGTGGTTTAATTGTGCCTAATAAAGGATAATTGAAATCAAAACTGACGGATTATTGTTAAGGGGCTTACACTGAAACCTTTCTGGAGATCCTGTTGTTTGACGAAGGGTCTTGCATAAGATGTTTGTTTTTGGATATTAAATGGAAATTGGCTTTGTACAGAGTTGGAATGTAGCAATAGTTTGCATGACTCAGGAAGATAGGCCGAAAGGTCAATCTTGTTAAATATAGCGCCTTTTAATCTAACACATACCCTGTATGTTACAACAACAATTGAAGAAATCGCTTTGAAGATTATTTGGTGGATAGTCAAAGTTACGTGAGCACGCATGCTGCTCGGGGTTCAATCCCAGCAAACACCTAAAAGTTTTCTCACAGTGCCACCTTTTGCGAATGTCTGAGTAGCATTTGTCAAGATGAGCTTCTCAACTCGCCGTTCGGAGTCGGCAAAAACCTGAAGGTCCCTTCCATTCGTGCAAAAATATAAGACGCACACACAAATGGTTGCGAGAAGCAGGCACTGGATCACCCCGAACTGTTGCGTCACCAAGGTTAGGTTATTTTAGAAGGGCTGACATCCTCATCACACTTAGGTTCATGTGGACATATGTTGTTTTCCCACCGCTTGTATTAATTTCTAGGTTACAACCATCCAACCGCCCTGGCGAATTCAAGTATGACCGATGGTGATCCATCCGATAGCTCGTCGATGTCCTGAAGAAGAATTTGTCGAAGTTGGCAGAGGTTAAGGCAGTGACAGAGGAAATGGGCTGTGTCCTCATGAACCTCTTCATCACCACACACTCTGCAGATGTCATCATCATTCAGGCGTAGCTTCTTCATATGGTATCTTAGCAAGTTGTGACTCGTAAGTACACCTATCAGCATCGACAGCGATTTCCTATCTTTCTGTAGGAGTTTTCTTATTCTTGTTTTGTTATATTCCGGCCACAATCTTCTTGATCCACTTGTTATTTGCTTCACTTAGTGATTCTTGTTCAATTTTGGTCTTGAGGTTACAGAGTGGAGGTTTAACCATACCATCTGCTTGATCTATGTTGCGCTGAGCCCCTTCTGGTCAATTCATCTGCAGTTTCATTGCCTGGTATACCGCTGTTACCAGGTATACCAGTCAAAGTTTAACGTTGTGCTGCGTGCCAAGGACTTTCAGATCTTCTCGGCAATACTTAACAAGCCTAGACGGTATTTTCCCAGCAGCTAATGCTTTTATGGCCGCTTGGCTATCAATGTAAATTGTGATATCCTCAGGCGATATTGTCATCATTGACAACAAATGGGTGGCCTTTGTCACTATTAGAGCACCAGCTTGGAAAACGCTGCTGTGATGGAGGAGTCATATGGAGCTGCTTATACACAGTTCCTTCCGAGATTTTTGACCTATCAGTGTAGATGGATTTAGAGTATTTAATTACTTAATTTTTCTCCCACTGTTCTCTATTTGGAAATTTCCACGAGAAGGGTTTTGGGAAATCCATGTATGGGACAGTGAATTCTGAGTTGATGTTGTCGTTTAGATAGTTGCCAAGTATCCTGGCATGTCCATATATGTATTCGATCTGCAGTATTTTGACTGGCTTCTCCTGAGAGCGCTCTTCGCTGCGCTCTCTTGCATATAAAGGTCTAGGCAGGGGCAGAAGGTTAAGAATTGCTTCCAATCCTGCTGTTGGCGTTTTTCTCATAGCGCTGGTCGTACCAGTGCATGCTATTCTTTGTACTTTGGTCACGTCCTTAAGGCTGCAGGTTTTGGTGGCAGCATGCCACCAGGCCAGTCCTCCATATATAAATAGTAACCACCTAAAGAAGAACATAAGGCCATCCAACATGAAGTATCATTTTAAACTAATCGAAAAAGTACGGCATCGTGCAGGGTCTGTGGGCGTCTATTCTGATGTCAACTGGACCTTATAAGCATGTACGCGAAGATCTTTATGCAAAATGCGGTGCAATTCTCGGAGACTCGAGTTTTGTTAGCTCGATCAACAATGTCACATTAGTCATTCTACTGTAGCTCCTATAAAAATAGAATTATGACGAGTAAAAACCAAATATATTCTCCATGAAGATCAATTCACTTTTGCATGCGTTTGAACCAATTTTCGAAGAACTTTTTCCACCTCCAAGACATGTGATTTGAACGCATCAACCGCTTCTTCAGGCGTCGAAAAACGTTGACCTCGTATTTTATTTTTGATCTGTGGGAATAAGAAGAAAGCATTGGGCGCCAAATCAGGACTGTACGGCGGACGACCTATCAACTCGATGTTTTGAATACTCAAAAATTCACTTCTTTGAGCCGATGCGTTAGAGCCTGCATTGTCGAGGTTGGGAATGATGATGTGGTGTACCATTCAGAATTGACTGTTCTACGTGGTGATGACATGTCCAATTAAGCCGAAAAAATAGGCGAGGTGCAAGGTGCTTCGTGCGCGATCAACTTTTATTGGATTTGGCACCTAAAAGAATGTCTGACAAGCAATCAAAGACTATCATTTGTCATGAGAAGCTTCTCAGCTCGCCGTTCCGAGTCGGCAAAAAATTGTAGGTCCCTTCCATTTTCGTGGAAAAAATAACACGCACACACAAATGGTTGCGAGAAGCTAGGCTTGGTTCTGTATAGGACTGCTGATGCCGCATATATTTTTTTCACGAAATTCGTCCTCTAGCGAAGTGCGACCACGATTAAATTCGGAGAACCAGCGAAACACGATGGCTCGAGATCGTGCTTCATTACCAAAAGTCGAAGCGAGTTGATCGGGAGTAAACCCTTAACCCTCAGTTCTGCTAAGGTGTTGCAGGGGACCGGAGGAAAATTGTGGAAATTTCGCAAGAAATTTCCCTTCCTAAGCAGAGGGTTGGCACGCTTGCGGTGGCTCGCGGCAAGTAGCTCGTCGGAGGGGTGGCGTTCTTTTCTGCTTATCACTTTGTCTGCTAAATAAATTTTCGTGCCAAAAGAAATCATGGAATTTACTGATTAGTTAGGTTTTGTTTTCCCATAATAGTTTTGGTGAATCTGACGAACAGGAAGTAGATACATATTTAGGATGCATATAAAATAGGTGGGGAAGGTAAAAAGGTATCTGACGACAACCAAGGGATACATAAAATAAAACATGTCAGATGTTGAGACATGGGATGACTAATTATGGTAAGAAGTACCTATAATGTCATCTTTGCGGCGAAACCCACCCTAAACTATTGACCGATGTCAAAAGCTCCATGGCTACCGTGTGCCAATACGTGTATGGTAGCCCCAAATGGTTCCCGCTTACGCCCTATTTTCTCATTTCACACAGATCACGCCATTAATCGCCAAGAAAAAAAATAGTAAATTCAAAACATGTTTCTATTCATGATCACCGAACTTTGTTTTCTGTTTATTCTCAAAACTTTCATAGGGTAAGTACTTTATAAGATATAAATTTCATATATAGTAAGAAAAAAAAATGATTTTAAATGTTTAAAGATAGGGCCAAATTTAATTCTTTGTTCAAATTTTAAAAAAAGTATTGATATATATATATAGGTATAGTAAAGATAATAGTAATATTACGAAATTATTGAATTATTATGGTTCACGAATTAATCAAATGAGGGTACGGATTTCGAATTTAAGGGTACCATAATGGTTGTAGGTAGGTAACCGAACTGCTAAAATAAACTGAGACTTTTTTTTTTTCTATTTCCACCATAGCAGAAACAATTAGCAAATATTAAAAAAGTGTGTAAAATTGCCCTAGCTTGTTGCCCAAAAGAATATATAAAATAAAAAAATCACTTACAGTTTTTGTCTTTGTTGTTTTTTTTTTTTTTCTTATCTGAGTTATTACGGGAACGGCATACTCCTTCGTCTTGTGCGCACAGTACGATGTGATGTATGTTTCGATGTGGATTTATTCTCACTGTTAGGAAAATTGTTGATTTAGTTATTAGAAAATATTTTATAGATTCTTTAGGCGTTACCTGAATGGAACCAAACAAAATGATATTGTCTACCTCTTACCCTTAGACAAAAAAAAGAAAACTTAACCTCTAACAATTCTCAAAATCTTAAAACTAAAGTTGACACTGGTGGGACAATCCGGTAGGCAAGTGCGCTTTACCGCCTATGTAATTGCACTGCTCGTCAGCTAATTACTGAGCAGATCGATTGGTGTCTGATTCGAACTCTCCGTCATCTGATGTTGGTGTTGATGGTGACGGGGGGTAGCGGGCTTCGTAAGTCTGGTTTGATCGGCAAGGGACAAATTAATGATTCAAGTTGGCGGTGGCGGTGGCGCATTCACGTGTCAGCAGGGTTCTCCAACTATGTACATAAATCGATTGATTTGTGTGTTTCGTCGAGAGCAAATTATAATTTGTTGTAGAGCATTTAGGGCCTGTGCGGACGCGAACTTTTCACTATACGTATGTAGTGTATGATGCTGCCGGGAAAAATATCGTACCGCACTGGTTATGGCGTGTGGTATCGTGTCTTGCGATCCACGTGGAAGAGGAAGTCGTCGATGGATGAGGGGTCGGCTGTGAAAATTTAGCGTGCTAATCAGAAGGTTACCACATCCTATATTAATTTTACCCTTGATATTATAATGCAGCATTTAAGCCGCTCTATCCTTCGGCTAAGTTTTATAACTCACACGCACCGATTAAACACAATATATATATACTTTTTGGTAATCGCACAAATGCACTGAAATCAATTGTTAATTTTATTTGCGGAAAATCTATTTTCCGTATTTTCAGGCAAAAAAAATGACTGTTTGTTCTAGCACACCGCGATCAGGGATATTTATATTTTTTTTTTTTCTGATCCTGATTTTCACCGCCAACGAAAAAGAGAGAAAGAGGCTGGGCTCGTTTTTGCCATGGCTTTTATATCATACCAAGGGTCAGCATTCATTCACAGTTTCCTCTGTTAAGTGGGTGGCGATTTGGGGCATACATACAGCGGCTTTTCCTGGATATACAGGAAGTGCAATTCCTGACGGTTACTATTTAAATAAAAAAAAATATATAAAAATATATAAGGCTTGAAGCAAAATGTTGGGTTGATATTTGCAAGCTGTACGCTACAAAATCATGTATTTTGACGATACACAGATTTCGAAAAAAAACATGAAGAACGGGAGGCTTGAAAATGAGTGGTGGGAATATTATTTTTGGCCCATGACCCTGGTATTCGATGAATAAAAAAAACAAATTATTTAGTGCCGAAGATCCTTCGCATGGTATATGCCAAGTGGTTTCCCTTGCATGTTTTCTATGAGGTATGTGCAATTACCAGTTTGTTTGGTTATCCGACACTTAAGAAACTTTTGGCTTAACTTGGCATTGAAGTGCTTCGCGGCATTGCTCAAAACGAAATTTCTCCGGTAAACCTCATCTCCGGCTTTAAAGACTCGCTTCGAGGATCTTAAATTGTATGCCCTTTGATTTCTCTTGAACGCAAGGTTCAAGTTTTCTTTCACCTTTTCACGAATTAACTCTAGGCGGTTCGACAGTGGCAAAAACTCAATCTCGCTTTCGTTTAATGCCTTAAGTTTTCGTGCAAGTTGATACATTTTTGCGTGCGACATCATATGCCGGCCAAAAAGAACAAAAAAAGGAGTCATACCCGTCGATTGGTGCACAGATGTACATAATGCTTGTTGAATCTCCGGTAAGTGAAGGTCCCATTCTCTCTGATCGCTTTTCAGATAAGTCCTAATGGCAGACAAAATTGACCTATTCACTCGCTCTGACGAGTTTGCTTGGGGCGAGTATACTGCATTTCTAATATGTGTAGTACCATACTTGGAAAGAAAATGCGAAAATTCTTGAGACACAAATTGCTTGCCATTATCACTGTGCAGGTATTCTGGTACGCCAAACTTTTGGAAAATTTCTTGCTCCAAAAAATTGACTACCAATCTCGAAGTTGCTTTCGGCATAGCTTTGAGAAAGACAAATTTCGATACCTGATCCAGCACAATGAAAATGAATAAGTTTCCTCTCTTTGTACGAACATAAGGACCCATGAAATCTACGTATAATTTCTGAAATGGAAGGTCAATCTGTTGGCGTGTACCCATTGGTGGTCTGAGAGTATAATTTGGAGATTTATTCTGCTTACAAGCCTCACAGTTTCGAACGAAATCTCGCACTTGCACGACCATGTTTGGCCAGAAACAGGTTTGCCTGATGCGCTCCAACGTTTTTCGAATACCACCATGAGAGCAGTTTGGTGGACAATGGTTCTTAACTATGATGGTGTTGGTTAACCCTGTGGGTATCCACAACTTCCATTTGAATTCCGTTGGCTGGTTTTCATTCCCGTTCTCACTAGAAGACATTCGTTTGTAAACGAATTCGTCTTCAACTTTGAAATGGCTTAATTTGTCTTGGTTCTTTTTTACAGTTTCAATTAGTTCACGATATTCGGATGATTTGAATTCTGGCGAATTAAGGTCAGGTATGGAATAATCGGAAGATGACGGTGATAATTCGTCAAGGTACGCTCGAGATAGTGCATCGGGTACAGTGTTCAGGGAGCCCTTGCGGTGCTGTATATCAAATGTGAAGCATTGTAGTTTTAAGGACCAGCGAGCAAGCCTTCCGCTTAGATCTTTAAGGCCCATAAGCCATTTGAGGCTTGCGTGATCCGTAATCACTGTAAATGGCATGCCTTCAATATAGGGTCTGAACTTTAATATTGATCTTAGTGCTGCCAGGCATTCCTGCTCTGTGACTGAGTAGTTACGTTGGCAAGCATTTCATTTTTGAGAGAAAAAGGCTACCGGCTTTTCGATGCCTTCGTCATCGTATTGGAATAAAACGCCTCCAATACCAGTATTTGATGCGTCACATTGGACTACAAAACGTTTCGAAAAGTCGGGGTTACTGAGAAGAGGGGCTGAGGTTAGTGCCATTTTTAAAGCATCGAAAGAAATCATTGCTTCTGGTGTCATTGAAAATGCCTTCGATTTTTTTATAGTATCTGTCAAGGGTGAGGCGATTGCCGCGAAATTCCTTATAAAACGTCGGTACCATCCACAAAGACCTAGGAACCTTCTGACCTGTTTCGGTGAAGTTGGTACAGGGAAATCTTTAATAGCGGAGACCTTATCAGGATTGGGTTTGAGATGCCCTTGCCCAACAATATAACCGAGGTATTGTAGTTCCTTAAAGCAGAAAAATGATTTTTCGACATTGATGGTCAGGTTTGCAGATTTTAAGCAATCGGATACTTGTGACAGCAGAGAAAGATGTTGCTCGAAGTCCGAGGAGACGATGAGGAGGTCGTCAAGGTAGACGAATACGCTTTCCCTAAGTGCGCTGGGGATCACTTTATCCATTAACCGACACATCCTTTGGGGTGCATTACACAATCCAAAGGGCATGACGGTAAATTGGTAAAGTGGTCGTCCAGGCACAGTGAATGCGGTCTTCTCCCTTGAAGCCTCCTCTAGAGGAATTTGCCAGAAGGCATCCTTGAGATCCACACTACTTATGTAATGTGTCTCTCCAAGACGACCTAGCAAACCCTCTATATGAGGCAACGGGTACGCATCTCGTTTCGTCAGGGAGTTCACCTTCCTGTAGTCCAAGCAAAGCCTGTTTTTGCCTGGCTTCCTGATAAGAACAACAGGACTACTCCAGGCACTTTGGCTTTCTTCGATGACTCCCATGGCGAGCATGCGGTCCAATTGCTCATATATCATCTCCTGAATAACCGGGGACACCGGATAGTGGCGTTGTTTCACCGGTTCCGCGTCACTAGTATCAATGACGTGCGTTTCAATGGTAGTCTTACCCAATCCTAATTCTAAGAAGGACGGAAATTTTGCTACGACTGCTTTAAGTTGTTCAGCCTGTATCTGGTTCAAATCATGAGCTGGAGGTGGGGTCTTAGTAGCGTTGTCGGGTGGAATGGTACCATCAGGGTTAGTATAAAGCTCGCTGATAATCTGTGGGGCTATTTGAAATGTTGACCAAAAGTCTATACCTAGATAGAGTGGTAGAGAAAGGCTTGGAACGAGATATAAGTCTACTTCCTTTGAAATATTTTCATACGTTACTAACACTCTAACACGTCCTACTATCGGTTGACCTTTGCCGTCAGCAGTTTTCACGGCCGAGTTGTATGGAATGACAGGGATCCCGATCTCCTTTAAAAGTTTCATGCACCCATTTCCTAGACAGGACACGGAAGCACCACTATCAAGCAAGCCGGAAATCTCTTTACCCTGGATGAAAACATTAGCAAAGGGTCTAGGATCAAGTTGTCCTTCAAGCCTGGTTTCACTTATCAGTTTACGGTAAGCATGTCTTCTCCTATATCGCAGCCTTGCTTTGGTGATCTTATATGGTACGTCTAGTTTGGTCTTAGCGTTTTCGCCGAATATTTTGTTACGAATCCTATAGTATTCCTCTAAGCGTTCATTATATGGTTTCTTATAAAATGGTGTTGTATTATTGTCCGTCACAGACGGTGTATAAAAGTTGTGTGGCACAGAGTTTAGTTTCGTGTCTCTTTCGGACGGGGTACTACACCGATTAGATGTGGAAGGTTTGATTTTATACTTATCTGATAACAAGTCGGAATCGGTGTTCGTTGCCGCATCTTGTGTGGTTAATCCGGGATGGTCTGAGTCGAACAAGACTTCCCGGAGTTGGTCTTGCTCGAGCTCTGGTTTCCCGTGGCCTGATTGCATTTTGGGCAGTCGAGGACTGTGTAGTCATCTGTCCCACATCGATAGCAGAATAGCTTTCGAACAGGTGCCGTGCAATTAATAAAAAGATGACCCGTGCGCTTGCAGTTAAAACATATGATATGTCCGGATGAAGACATGTCTCGAACGATCGACTGCTTTGGACGATTGGAAAAAGAAACTGCCGAGATATGATCCGACGAATCTGCGAGCATATCAGCTGACTGGTCTGAAAACGAACAGTCCAATTCGTTGATGTGCCTGGCATTGTTGAAACGATTTTGAGCGGAGTATCGCGATTGCAGCATCTTTTCCGTTCGTCTGCATTCATTACGAAACTGTTCGATAGTATCTATCTGCATCGGAAATATAAAATTCATCAATCGTGTATTGATATTGTTTCGCAAAATTTTAATAAGGTCAATTTCACGAATAGGATCTCTTAGTTGACTAAATAGGTGACTAATATTTGAGTAAAACTCGTCAAAAGATTCTGTTGGCAGTTGCCTACGATCCATAATTTGCTTTAAGATTTCAAAGTCATTTTCATAACTTTTGAATCTTTTGAAAAGGGCATTTCGAAGCGTTTGCCAATCACCACGTGGATTACTACGCATGTAATGCCAGAACCAGTCTTCGGCTGATCCTTTGACCAAATGGTGGAAGTTTCGCATAACTTCTTCCCATGGACAATCATAGTTCGCTTTTAGAACTTCGACGCGAAAGACAAAGTCTTCAATAGACATTCCCTTCTCTGTGCCGTCAAACACAATTCCCCAACGATCCAAATCGAATCTTCTATTGCTAGATCTCCGAACGGGAGAGTTGTCGGAAAATTGTCTATTTGCATATGAGGCTGGAAGAGGGATGTTTCCATGCCTTGGGTCTGGCAGAGCGTCGATATTCTGATTTGGTGAGCCAACACATGTTCGAGAATTGCGTTCGTTGTGAATTGAGTGACGCGTACTGTTAGCGGCTGCTCCATCCTCACACAATGCCTGTGCCATTGGTTCCAAATTGAAGTGGCTTTGATTCCTCTGTGGTGGACTATTATTAGGCGGCAGAATGTTTTTCAAAGTGTGTCCAACATTCTCTTGGATTAAACCGGGCAATTCCCTAAACAGAGAATTTCTCAATTCGACCAGGCTCGCCTCTACAACACTTTTAATATGAGAGTGCAAGTTGCTTTTTGAATTTGATTGAAGTGGCAGAGATGCATTCCTGTCAAACGATAAATGTCTACTGGGAAGGTCATTGCCATTACTTGCTTGAATAGCTGTTTTGGTTATTGGGATTGAGTGTGACATAATTGGGTATGAAACAGAAGCAGTAGAAGAAGGTGTGGTTGTTGTAAACAAACTAGCTGTTACAGTTGTAGGAAGAGAAAGAGATGTAATAACAGCTGTACAGACTACGTTCGTTCGCAATGTTTCATTTAAACTGATCTCCCTACCAATGTTAAGAGAATGAGTTTGCATGCTACCATTAAGAGAGTGATTTCGAATGTTAGTCTCTATTCTTCGTAGTGGCGTAGGAGGAGAGTGACAAACACGTCTGTTACTAGTCTGTGGTAAGGGGAAGGGCGTATCAGTAATTGTTTGTCTGTTTGAGAGCGAGCGAGTTTGCATGCTTCGATTGCTATCATGAGCTTGGGTTCTACTTTGCTTTGATATAGCTCCCGTGTGTTTATTCCCGTTGGTATTCATTGTTAAATCAGCTGGTTGAATTATTAAGAATGATTTGAAATCGAAATAATTTGCTAGGGTTTTTTTTTTTTGTATTTCTTGTGCTCTATCAGGTAGTTCCCGGAGAAGAAACTATTTACTTGTATATGAAGTTAATGATTGTTATATAACACCGAAAATTATTTTCATTTATATAGGTTGGTAAAAACTTGATGAATAATTTCATAAATTGAATTGGCGATTGATGGGTGATCTACAGGTAATTGAAAGAATTTTATAGGCGTAAGCGGTAAACAAAAGGAAGGGGAAAGTGTGACAAAACAGTTTCGTCAGATTCGGTACATCATACAACTCTGTTCCACATTAAGATGAAAGAGTTTAATGATTGTGAGCATCTTTCTATTGCAACTTCAACTAAGCTAATAGCCTTGATTGTAAGGACTCATAGAAGAACTTCTCTTGTTTTGATGTACTATTGTAGGTCTGGATTTGTGTCGACTTTGTAATAAATTAGTGTTCTAGTGCTCTGGCTTCTAATGATAAAAATCGTGATAGAACGGGCTCCTAGTATTAACTATGTAAAATTACAAGCACTTACACACACAGATGATAAATTCGGAAACTAAACTTAGATGTTATCGAAGGTGTTTAGTGCAGCAGTGTGCAAGGTATCCGCAAGAATACTTGCAGTGGCAACGAAATGAAAATAGATGGATCTTATGCTGCAGATGGTTTACTCTAAGTTTCGACAACTTTCATCGTCAAAACTAAGGACTCGTTGCTCTTTGTTTGGGGTGCCAAATATTTTGATCGGCCCCACGTTGGGCGCCAATTTTGCAGGGGACCGGAGGAAAATTGTGGAAATTTCGCAAGAAATTTCCCTTCCTAAGCAGAGGGTTGGCACGCTTGCGGTGGCTCGCGGCAAGTAGCTCGTCGGAGGGGTGGCGTTCTTTTCTGCTTATCACTTTGTCTGCTAAATAAATTTTCGTGCCAAAAGAAATCATGGAATTTACTGATTAGTTAGGTTTTGTTTTCCCATAATAGTTTTGGTGAATCTGACGAACAGGAAGTAGATACATATTTAGGATGCATATAAAATAGGTGGGGAAGGTAAAAAGGTATCTGACGACAACCAAGGGATACATAAAATAAAACATGTCAGATGTTGAGACATGGGATGACTAATTATGGTAAGAAGTACCTATAATGTCATCTTTGCGGCGAAACCCACCCTAAACTATTGACCGATGTCAAAAGCTCCATGGCTACCGTGTGCCAATACGTGTATGGTAGCCCCAAATGGTTCCCGCTTACGCCCTATTTTCTCATTTCACACAGATCACGCCAATAATCGCCAAGAAAAAAAATAGTAAATTCAAAACATGTTTCTATTCATGATCACCGAACTTTGTTTTCTGTTTATTCTCAAAACTTTCATAGGGTAAGTACTTTATAAGATATAAATTTCATATATAGTAAGAAAAAAAAATGATTTTAAATGTTTAAAGATAGGGCCAAATTTAATTCTTTGTTCAAATTTTAAAAAAAGTATTGATATATATATATAGGTATAGTAAAGATAATAGTAATATTACGAAATTATTGAATTATTATGGTTCACGAATTAATCAAATGAGGGTACGGATTTCGAATTTAAGGGTACCATAATGGTTGTAGGTAGGTAACCGAACTGCTAAAATAAACTGAGACTTTTTTTTTTTCTATTTCCACCATAGCAGAAACAATTAGCAAATATTAAAAAAGTGTGTAAAATTGCCCTAGCTTGTTGCCCAAAAGAATATATAAAATAAAAAAATCACTTACAGTTTTTGTCTTTGTTGTTTTTTTTTTTTTTCTTATCTGAGTTATTACGGGAACGGCATACTCCTTCGTCTTGTGCGCACAGTACGATGTGATGTATGTTTCGATGTGGATTTATTCTCACTGTTAGGAAAATTGTTGATTTAGTTATTAGAAAATATTTTATAGATTCTTTAGGCGTTACCTGAATGGAACCAAACAAAATGATATTGTCTACCTCTTACCCTTAGACAAAAAAAAGAAAACTTAACCTCTAACAATTCTCAAAATCTTAAAACTAAAGTTGACACTGGTGGGACAATCCGGTAGGCAAGTGCGCTTTACCGCCTATGTAATTGCACTGCTCGTCAGCTAATTACTGAGCAGATCGATTGGTGTCTGATTCGAACTCTCCGTCATCTGATGTTGGTGTTGATGGTGACGGGGGGTAGCGGGCTTCGTAAGTCTGGTTTGATCGGCAAGGGACAAATTAATGATTCAAGTTGGCGGTGGCGGTGGCGCATTCACGTGTCAGCAGGGTTCTCCAACTATGTACATAAATCGATTGATTTGTGTGTTTCGTCGAGAGCAAATTATAATTTGTTGTAGAGCATTTAGGGCCTGTGCGGACGCGAACTTTTCACTATACGTATGTAGTGTATGATGCTGCCGGGAAAAATATCGTACCGCACTGGTTATGGCGTGTGGTATCGTGTCTTGCGATCCACGTGGAAGAGGAAGTCGTCGATGGATGAGGGGTCGGCTGTGAAAATTTAGCGTGCTAATCAGAAGGTTACCACATCCTATATTAATTTTACCCTTGATATTATAATGCAGCATTTAAGCCGCTCTATCCTTCGGCTAAGTTTTATAACTCACACGCACCGATTAAACACAATATATATATACTTTTTGGTAATCGCACAAATGCACTGAAATCAATTGTTAATTTTATTTGCGGAAAATCTATTTTCCGTATTTTCAGGCAAAAAAAATGACTGTTTGTTCTAGCACACCGCGATCAGGGATATTTATATTTTTTTTTTTTCTGATCCTGATTTTCACCGCCAACGAAAAAGAGAGAAAGAGGCTGGGCTCGTTTTTGCCATGGCTTTTATATCATACCAAGGGTCAGCATTCATTCACAGTTTCCTCTGTTAAGTGGGTGGCGATTTGGGGCATACATACAGCGGCTTTTCCTGGATATACAGGAAGTGCAATTCCTGACGGTTACTATTTAAATAAAAAAAAATATATAAAAATATATAAGGCTTGAAGCAAAATGTTGGGTTGATATTTGCAAGCTGTACGCTACAGTGTAACAGAAACTTAGTTCTGTTTGCCTTGGGTGCGTCTACTAACATTTTGGCCTGTCGGCATGACCTAAGCTCGTGCCAAAGGTTGTAGTGTTGTAGTCGCAGCAGCTCAAGAAGCTTGTTTTTAGCATAGGCTGAAGGGGTCGCTGATCCAGCTCTAGCCAGAGCATCAGCTTTATCGTTTCACGGAATATCAGAATGTCCCGGGAGCTGGTTTAGTTTATTGACAGCTTCCCCGACAATGTTTGAGTTGATCAATGCTGCTTAACAGGCGTTAATAGCTGCTTGGCTATCAGAGCAGATGTTGATGGACTTGCCTTTCCATCTCTTGTTAAGTGCAATGTGCGCTGTACTAGCTATAGCATACACATCTGTCTGAAAGACAGTTGTAAACCTACCTAGTAGAATAGATATGTCAGATGTCAAACATATTCACACTGCATGGCGTTGCCATATCTCAAAACCGAAGTACCAACCTACGTACTAGAAGTAAATAGAAAGGCCACGTGATCACGGTCACAATACGAAACGAACTGTTTAATGATAACAGATGTCAACAACCCACCTCGGGAATATGAGGGGTGCGGTTAAAGACTCATCCGCCATCATCTCTTTTCCAAGACCGTAAATGTCCTTTCCGGCCTGAGCTCCAAATATCTTGTAAGATGTTGTTCCGTTTTGGATAAGTTGAAGCTACCGTTGAACTTAAGTGTGGTTACAATTGAAAAACTGGATTCGCCAGGTTAAATCCATTCTTTTTTTCTCTATTTTCAACAGAAACGTTTTTTTTTTTAAACTTTAAAACTAAGATTTGAGCAGTGAACAAACCCTTCAATTTTACAGAACTACAATACTTTTGTTATTATTATATTTCTTATTGTATATCACTTTATACATATGTATGTACATACATACATGCTTTTCATCATTTTAAAAAATTATTTTTCCATATTATAGCCTTCGGCATTTTCACTCGGCGACATCTGTGTGCCACCAATGGCAAATGTCCTGAAAGTGTTCCTTGAGAATGGCCAGACGAAATCTTTCAAGTATGACGCCACAACAACAGTGCAGGTATAATTCTTATTTTTTATTTATTATTCAAAACAAAACTCGGTCATGTACAAAATTTGATTGCAATAATTTTTTGATAATTTAAAATGAAATAAAACAAAACAAATTCACAGGATGTCGTCTCGTCGCTTTATGACAAATTATGTCTATCAGCTGGGGAGCACTTCAGTCTCGTGTTGGAGCATGTCAAAAGTTTGAAGAGAAATAAACTCACCCTGTTGGACCCAGAGGAATCACTGGCGAGGGTAAGTTTTTATTTTCATGGCCTTCACGTCATTACGTGCGCGTTTGCATATTTAATTTTTTTTTTTTGTGTCATCTGGGAACAAACATTTTTTTGTGAATTTATACTTAACAAAATTACTTTATTTTTAGCGATGTAAATATATACAGTGCTGGACAAAATAAATCATAATACAACTTGTATGTAGACCTGTAACTTTTTTCTAATGAATAAAAAAGCCTATTATTTGTGCTGAAATCAAAGCTAAATATATAGATAAGTTCAATAAATGTGGAAGGATGAAATAAAAGTCGTTCATAAATATTTTTAAATAAATTTATTTTGAATTTTATTCAAATTTGCGGTTGGTCAAAATAAATCATACACCTTTATAACTTTTTTTTTTACAACGAATATTGTACGATTTAATGAAAGTTAGTATTTAGTGTGACCGCCTTTTGCTTTTAATACTGCTTCCAGCCGACGAGGCATACTTTCGACCAATTTATGCAAGTATTCTGGATCGAGTTCTTCCCAAGACTTATGAAGTGCAGCATAGTATGAAGTTTTATTAGTAACGGTTGTTTTTACTATTTTCTCGTCTAAATAACCCCATAGATTTTCTATGGGGTTCAGATCCGGCGATTGTGGCGGCCATTCAAGTAACTTTACCCTGCTCAGCTTAAAAAAGTCCTTGGTTTTCCTTGCCTTGTGTTTTGGGTCATTGTCTTGTTGGTAAATGTAGTTGTTCTCCAAACCCAATTTCAGCACAGATTCTTCTAAATTTTCGCATAGGATATCGATTTAACCGTCTGCATTCATAATACTTTCAATTCGAGCCAAATTAGCAACACCAGACCATGCGAAGCAGCCACATACCATGACATTACCGCCTCCATGCTTAACGGTTTTTTGAATATGTTGATCCTTAAGAGCCTCGCCAGATTTGCGCCACACTCGAGACCGCCGTTTCTGTCCAAATAGCTCAAATTTACTCTCATCAGACCACAGCACTTTCTTCCAAAAGTCTAGAGACATTCCAACATATTGCCTTGCAAACAGGAGTAGTTTCTTTTTATTCTGTTTGCTGATATAGGGGTGCTTTGATGCCAAACAGCTTTTAAGGCCAGATTCGTTTAATATCCTACGTACAGGGCGGGCGCAGATCTATTGATTCTACAATATTTCGAGAAGATAGTTTTGGGTTTTGTTTAACTAGTCGACTGATTCGGACATCTTCACGGGCAGTTGTAGCCCGCTTTCGGCCGTTTCCAGAAAAGTTCACCACAATTCCATGTATTTCATATTTTTTCCAAATGTGTTGGACTGCTCCAATGGATATAAAATACTTGTCAGCAATTTTTCTATACGATTCTCCTTGCTGTCTGTCGCGTAACACCAAGTTTCGAATATCAAGAGATATTTGCTTTCCAGACATTGTTCAGGCTTGACGCGTCTACTCAAAATAACCGAAAATCTACAAGTTCGCAAGTAAATTCCTGCATAATGGGAAGCAATTGATCTTAAATATAGTAAATACAAAGTTGGGAATACGTTTCTCCATCGGGAACCAACGAGTTCAATTAATTTATCTGTTTTGCTGCATTTTTTTAAAGGTGTATGATTTATTTTGACCAAGTCAAAATTTGAAAATATTGCAAAATAAATTTATTTAAAAATATTTGTGAATAACTTTTATTTCTTCACTATTACTTTATTAAGCTACTGCTATAAGTTTTGATTTTAGCACAGTAGATAATCTTTTTAAGTCATAAAAAAAAAGTTACACAACTTAACTGAAATGCTTATGATATGTATGATTTATTTTGTCCAGCACTGTACATATGTATATATCATTTATTTTCTGCAAAGTTGTTAGTTGAGGAAGTAAAAATATCTAAAATCTAATCATTTCCGTTGGGTCACAGATTTACGCCTATATACCAAATTTACACCGTTAAGACAACATGAACGTTTTGAAAACATGGGGCTGAATTTCGATTGAATCTTGGACTCAACTCGAGATTCACACCTACTTGCACTTACACCAAAACATTTTATACGAAATTTAAATGCAGCACATCAAAATGCTATCAATCAACACAAATATTATCAGAAACTCCGTACAAAATTAGAAAATATAAAGAAAGTGTATTTAAAATTGTATTTACTATTTTTCTGTTTTTTATTTATTTCCTTTTACGGCTTTGTGGAGAAAATCAAAAATTGGGAACTTCTGGTCTTTCCTTAGCCCTTTCGTCGAACATTTTTTAATTTTTCGTTTACGCTTTTCAAAAAATTACGGTTCTGTCGACAGCTCGTTTATACGATTTTTTGCTTAATCCATACACAGCTCTGAAATCATTCTGAAATCCTTTAAAAAAATCCACAAGGCAAGTGATGATGAGGTCTGTTCTCATACCGGTCCAAAACTGTTAAAACTACGAAATTCTACCGAAATCAGTCAAACCCTGTTCCCGTACGAAGATTTTTTGTAGTTTGTCACAGAAGAGAGACCTAACAAGAGAGTAAGAAATGTCCGCACCGCATGCTGCAAATTTTAGCCCAAGAATCTTTCTTTTTCAATTTTTTTTGTGCAATGCGTTTCTGTACTCTCTGAGAGGTTTTTGCCCCCACTCCTTGAAATTTGAGAATCTGTGAATTTTGGGGCAGAAATTATGGGAAGCCACCCATGCCACGGTATGCCAGAGAGTGGAAATACTACACAATTTTGGTCTGTGTGTAAAGTTTTTTTTTTATCTTTTATTAAGTGTTCAGTACAAATTGTATGTGTTAAATAAGGGGCGCCATTCCTAATATGTGGGGGCGCCTATTGTAATCAAGTTCAAGTTTTTTTTTATGTGAGTTTGCCAAGCATAATGTTTTAATTGTGTGTGCTTGTGGCTCTGTAAAGTGCGCCCCACTGAGGGTTGCAGCCCTGGCCAGCCCCTAGCTACGACGCTGACAGCAGGTGCAACTTATTTTCCTACCTAAGCTGCAACTTCAAACAAAGCTTGAATATTGCTCTCATTTCTAGAGTTCCACCGTTAATAATTGCCTCATCCATTTGATCCTATACAGATACGAGCAACCCAGATCCCGAACTGGATTTCATTTATTCGACCTCTGCCTTGACTATCTCAATATTTATATCCGAATCTTATGGAAGAGATGGGTGGCTGAAGCTCCTCGTCATCATGCAATTTTTACGGTTCTAGGTATGATTCTGTTCTGAGTACACTTACGTTATCCTGGACTCAATATTTTAGACGAGTTGAAGGTTTATTTGTTAGAACACGGGAGAAGGGTTTGCTACTTTTGGTAGCAAAAGTTCCAAAATACAGATAATTAGGTTATAGCCTGATTTGAAATTATACCAGCAATATACTGGTGAACAAGGATGGCTCTCATTGGAGGGTGTAAATTATACCGATTTGTGATTGAGGGTGTCCGCTACCTTGTTTGCAATCTATAAACTTGGATGTAGCATTGATGCGAGCCTTTATAAATCTCTTTTTGGCACGAACTGCGTTCAATACGACGATTCATAATTCCAAAGTTCCTTTTCATCGAATTCATCAACACGAATACGTAAGAACTGTAAAATGCTGTAAAGCGGTCATTAAAATGTCGTTAATCATTTTAACTGCCGCCCGTCAGATTCAACCTAAATATGTTTGAAATTAAATTGGCCATTCCCGAATTCATGCGACAATTGATTTGGAATTTTATCGCAAATGAATATTACTTGTGCTGTTAAATACATTTTATGACACCATCTGTTGGTGTAACACCTTTCGCAACTTAACGGTCTCTAAGAGAAGACATTGCTGCTCAATAGAAATCCATTTCCTATTGAGTCATATAAAAATAAGCATTTGAATTTCTTTTTATATTTGAAATAATTTCCACTCGAATTCACTTTTGTGAAATTTAATTTAGAAAATCCTATAAAAAATCATTTACTACCCCTCTCACTGGATACGCGTTTAACCTCATTAAAAGGCGTGAAGATATAAAAATACGTGCGTCCAATGTTTCAGTAATAAATTGTTTAAATGCACAAAACCAAAGTATGGGTACTAAATCAGTTTTTATATATTTTAAAAACAGAAAAGAGAAGGATACACATAAATGCGTGTGTATGCTCTTTACGCCACCGTCCTTAAATGCTACGTGATGCGGATTCACTCACGAAGTGCTTCCAGCTTTGAGTTCATAAACATTCGATCCAGATTAAAAGATACAAGCTGAGTTGGTGCAAACAAAGGGAGTGAATCTGTTTTTGTTTTGGGATCATCTTGAGACAAAAAAAAAATGCTCCTTAAGGAGCTTAAAAGATTTTCCAAAAGACGAAGAAGGTGCTGATGGTGTTAGATTTAAAGTAACAGCAAATTTAAATCAGAGTGAGAACTTACTGAGACAATCTAAGAGGATATAGCTGCAATCAACTTTTGTCCAATACACCGCTATGGGGTGATTCGAATCAATATTCGAGGCGAAAGTTTACGAGGAAAACTTGATTAGCTTCGTGTAAGCCTCAAGGATATTCCAATCTTTATGGGTTGCCTTTTTATCTTTTCAGTGACAAACATGTGAACTGAGGAAGTTCCTTTTTTTATTTCTTGTCACACATATACACATGTGTGTATAGGTGCGAACATATACTATAGCTGTTGCTACTCGTACATCGCCCCTTGTCGACATCGTATTTGATGAGCTTAAGTGAGATGTTCATATCACGCTTGGCTGGATCCTGGATGGGAAAGAGTGTAAAATTAATTAAGTGATGTCTCTATTGACCATATTATTTCGCACACATAAACACATATGCACATACATATGTATTCCTAGTTTTGTTAGCTTAGAAAGTTTTTATTGCAGATAGGGAATTATCGTGTCAGCGTTCGTTCGTTGAGTACAAGAACTATGTTCATTGCTAATTGTTGGGCGGGACAGTGGGTAAGCCGGTTAAACTTTTGCAAAAGTTGAACATCAAGTATAAGTAATTTGGTTTAGCTAAAGTTTCGTTGATGCTGTACCGTTAGCAATTAACATGCTGTTAGGACGATAATCCAGTATAAGGAGACACAACTAAACAGATGACCTCAAAGTGTATCTGGTAGCGATTGAGCAAAGTGGAGCAGGATGGAGACATTCTGTGAACACAAAGTGGTAACAGGTTTATGGATGAATCTGAATATGTGAAGGACCTAAGTTTCCTTAGCAGCATTTTATTTTAATTTTTTCTTACAAGCTTTATAATTATTAACATCACGAGGTAAGAATCTGGCAATCGATTTTATACCCACTTCCAGATATCCGATCATGTTAAGATTTGGAACACGTGAGTGGTGAACACGATAATACCAATAGGCAAAATATACACTGCGGTTCACTAGATTAGGAGCAGGTAGTTTTAGGAAATAAATCTTCCGATATATGGCAATCCGAGAACAAAAAAGGACGGTGAATTCCAAAATTTTAAGGGAACAGGCTGGTAGGTCTGAGACATGTTAGATGAATCAGTCAGATTCCCATGTAATTAAATTGGTTCATAAGATTAGAAGCAGTCGAATTACTATCGTTGTTTGTGAAGAGATTTTTTTTTAGTAAATTTTGTCAATAATCGATTGTTTGCCTTGAGAGAGAGAGAGTGCGAAAATAGACGATTACTATTCGAAAGGGCACCGTAGCGCAAGTGGTTAGTGCGAACTGTAGGTGAAAACTGTAGGTGCCTTTCGTGCAAAAATATAACGCGCACACACAAATGGTTGCGGGAAGCTAGGCTTGGTTCTACC
Source organism: Brachyopa scutellaris (assembly GCA_949775065.1). Taxonomy (NCBI): domain Eukaryota; kingdom Metazoa; phylum Arthropoda; class Insecta; order Diptera; family Syrphidae; genus Brachyopa; species Brachyopa scutellaris. The sequence goes on along the minus strand of OX459113.1, from coordinate 34,244,956 downwards.
TAGGACTGATGAAGCCAAATATTTATTTATTTTTTTTACTATTCGAAAGGCTTGTCCAAACGCACTATCATTGGCAAGATCAATCGGATCCAAACATTTACGGAAAAAATTACAAAAGAAATGTTACCACGGCCCATTCAGCCGCGGAAAAGCCTCGATTTCAGAGGTTTCGACAGCTAAGATCGGAGATGCAGTTTAGTTTGTGTTACCGCAAGGCTGAAGAAATTGATCGCACAAACTTATAAAAGGAAACATCTGGAAAAAACTTCTGTGAATCATAAGCAATGGCATAACTTTCTATAATACACAACTCTCCAGTTATCCTGGGCACCACCCATATAGTTAGTTGAAACCTAACATCTGAGTTTCCTATCACTACGTCGATCTGTCTGTCTCTCGTTCTTGTTCTTCATGTGCTCGCGCTGTGTGTAAACATTATAAGGGTATTCATATCCCCTTAAGCGTGTTTAGATTATAAAAAAAAAGTAAATCTACTGTTCGTCGTGTGACCCGTAGTGCCTCAAGCGACTAAAGCTAAAGAAAAACCAAGACTTAGGCTGCGGTTATATAGCAAGCGTGTTATACAAGCGCTTGCTAGCGCGAGCTCGCGCTTTAAATTAAATGCATCATATCAGAGCATGGTGGTTATGTAACAAAATGTTACAAGCGCGAGTAAGCGCGAGAGTTACGATTCCGAGATTTTTACTAATAAAATAAATACTATGTATTTCCAATATAAAGTAAATTCTTTTATTAATTCATTTTACGTTTAACATTAATACTAAGTTAAATTTATTATAAACAAATAAAGACAACGAATAACAAAGACGGACCTTTGACAACACGTGACGCACTCCCCGGACTGATTGGTAATTACCAACTGAATGATAACAACACATAACATCTCAAACAACAAGGATTAACCGTTTTACATAAATCGTAGACAACAAAAATGAACAACTGAACATACAACTAGAGCAAGACTTGGTTTTTGACAACACCAGCTCTATTTATTGTGACGTTGCTGCTGGAGCAATATGTATGTACATACTCATACATGTCTATGTATGTACTAAGCTGCAGCATGTAACTCGAGCAAGTGCGAGCACGCGCTTATAAAATTTCTGCAGTGAGTTGAATTGCAATTGCAAGCGCGAGTTAAATCGAAAATTGATACTAACCGAAGATGGATAGTGAAAAATGAATAATCGAAGTTCGGAAACGGCGTTGTTTGTGGTTTTTTCTTTTTGTATAATTTTGTATACAGAGTTGCTGATGAATATTGCTTCATTAAAAAACTCAAATAACTTTTTTTCAATTCATATTTAGTTCATTTCAAAGATAATTTATTTTTATTATGTTTTTTAATGACATTCTAAAATGACTGATTTGAAATGGTATCCACGCTCGCTGATGCAAGTGCGGCATCTTATTAAAAAGTGGTTCATTACTGCCTGAAGGGTTTCTGCGGGAATAACTTCAATTATTTTTCAATTAATTCAATGTAATGGGTATAGTAAACATAAATTAGGTGCAGTCAAATGAAGAGACCTTGGCGGCCAACCTAAAGTTGAGTTCCTGGATATCAGCTATATCAGCTTATTTGGGAATTTTCGATGTAATTCTGTCATAACAGGCCTGGCTATGTGTTGCACAATCTTACTGAAACTACACAGAGTTGAGAGGGATTTTCTTTCGGGTAAGTTCTGGGACCTCTTCAAAATCTTTAAATAACGGTCTCCATTGACCATTTCAGTGCGACCGTTTTCTTCAAAAAAGTATGTCCCGACAATGCAGCTCGAGGAAACTGCACACCATTATGTGATTCGAGCTGGATGCAGTAAGAGTGACTCTATGCTTGAAAATTATACTTTTTTACATTGCCGTTTAAATCAAAAGTGCCCTTATCAGGCATACAAATAAAGTTCAACATATTATTATTGTCCTCTTTCACCATTTAAATGATCTTCTGGGAAATTTTCAAGCGAATCGGCAAGTCTGCTGGATTCAATTTGCTTGTTTTTTTTTTAACTTTAAGCTCAAATCTTTGTGGATGATTGTCTGCTTATTCTCATGGGTCGAAATCCTGTGTTCTAACTGAAGGATCTTGGTGATAAGGCGGTCTTGTGACTGCCCCACGCTCGGCAAAAGACAAAACTTGCATTATCCCGGTCCATCTGCTCAGAAGAATGTCGCCAAATGACCGCTAAAACTCACTTTGGACTAAAATCGCAGACTTCAAAGCATGATAGCGGCACACTTTCCAAATCCTATTGTCACCGTCCCAATTGTCCATTTTTGTTAAATCTAAATCCCAGTCTGTAAAATAAAAATAAGAGTTCTTCCTCTAAAAATAGCGACTTGTTGTGCACTTTACTAGACCTAAACCGAAACCGAAGCGTTATCTAGCTCAATTTTAATCGAACACACGACAAGCTTAAGCTAGCGCATGCTCGCGCTTGTAATTGAAAGCGCTTGCTCGCGCTTGTATTATAAGCTTGCCTACGCCTTAATGCTTCGCAAAAATCCAAAGCCCACAATTCGTGAAAGACCAAATGAATTAGTGTGCAATAAGGAGCAAGTTCGAATAGCTGGAAAAAAGTAGTCTTTTCTGACGAAACAAAAATTAAATTAGATGGACCGGATGGCAAAAACTATTACTTCCATGTTTAAAGTAAAGAGAAACTCTTTTTAAATCGCCATCATTCACCATTGTGTATGGTAAAATGACATTTTCCAAAATGTCATGTTGGTCATTAATTCCATCGATTTTGTGTATTTCTATGATCATGGATAATTGTGTTCCATAATTTTCTCTTTTTCCCCTGCTTAAGCTACGAGCAGACGATATGCAAAAGTCGCATATACATGCGAGTGCTGACGTCACGACAAAACTCGAAAATTGATCGCAAATTCTATAAAGTAGGCACTGCTCGCAAACTCGCATATAGACGTGTTCACACGATATGCGACTTTTGTCCCAAAACTCGCAAATGCATTTGCGAACATGGTGTTCGCATATGATATGTTCGCAAATGGGGTCGCAAATGTTGTGGCCTATATGCGAGGTTTTCACACGATATGCGACACAATTTGCAGATCACATATTTTCAATCATATGCAGATTTGCGAGCATTACCAATCTTTTGACATTTTGTATTTTCTGTATTGTGTTGGTGATTTGTGACAATTTAAAGTGTGGAAATATATTGAAAATGTCGAAAAAAAATGGGTTGCTATTGCTATTTTTGCAATAGATATGATGGAAAATGACGACGAAGATGGAAGCCACGAAGAAGCGAGTACGCAAGTGTAAAGGATTCGTCGTAAATGGGCCAAAGATTGAGTACGACTTCGCGGGACTGAAGGCTTTTGCGCAAAATTGTTGCTAGAACAGCGTGACGCCAAACCAGAATTATATCACTGTTTCATTCGCATGTCGACCGATCAATTTTGTCATCTACTAAGTTTGGTAAAACCGCGAATTCAAAAAACGGACAGGAACATGCGATTAAGCATTCCAGCGTCAGATGGCCTGTTGCTGATCCTGCGCTTCTTGTCCACTGACGAAAATGTTTGGTCTTTGCAATACCATTTCCGTATTCCAGTTTGGTAACACGCTTGTTTTCGAAATACTATAGGTCCGTTCGCGTACACTCCCAAAACAACGAAAATCCACGAAATTTCTTTGGGGTATATTATGAAAACTGTCAAATCTGTCAAATCACATACATTCTTCATTTTTTTGGTGCTTAACGCGTTCGATTACTTTTTCGTGATTTTTCTGTCTCTGAGAGAATTTTAACCCCACTCTTCGAGATTTGACAGAAAACCCATATTAAGTGCAAAAAGTACGCGAACCTACTATGTAAACTTTCATAGAATCATGGCAGTTTCATGGCTCTCAATTTTTTTTACCAAGTGTTGTGTCAAAGCGATTGGTAACTTTTATTCAAGTTTTCTATCTTTGAGAGGATTTTACTATTTGACAGGTCTCAATTCCTTGTGCAAAAAAAAGTTACCAAAAAGACCTACTATTTCGACTATAATTACATGGCGAAACGTACTCTTTTCGTGTACCGCTAGGTAGCCTACGGATTGATTACTTACACAATTACATATACAGTGGATTCCGCTTATTCGGGACACTTCGGTCTAGACCGATTTTGTCCCAATTAAGCAGCTGTCCCAATAATGCGATGTGACAATCAAGTAAGTAACCAATCTGTTCTTGACCATTTGTCCCAGTTAAGCGGCTGTCCCGATTATCCGCCGTCCCAATAAAGCGGAATCTACTGTAATAGGTCTGTTTGGTATCTTTTTTGTGCACAAGCGAGCACAACTCAAAGACAGAAAACCTGCATACAGTTTTGGTCAAACCATTCGATTTGTTTTTGTTTTTAACTAACAATGAAGATTTATGAAATTTCACAAACTGTCAGATGGCCTGATTTCACAGAGTTGTCCAGCTCAGCACCAGAAAAAGATGATGGGTACAATTTCATCGCTCTTTATTTTTTACGCTCTCATTTCGCTCTCAGCTTGCGATGTACCGTGATTCATGTGATTCTATGTAATTTTATAAAGTACATAATACGAAAAGTAACTTGTTACCAAACAGACCTAATAATTATCTTCACAATTTAACTGTCACAACTCACAACACAACCCAACCAAAGCAAAATGTAAAATAAAAATAGAAAAAAGTACCTACACACACACACCCCAAACTAATTTCTTCGCAAACATGCGGTCATATGCAATGTAAGGTTTTCGTCCGGTCGCATATGGTTGGGACGCTTGCAAATGATCGCATATGCTCACAAATTGTCACAAATGATATGCAAAAGTGTTCACACGATATGCGGAAAAGTCGCAAATTGGTTTGCGAACTGGGTGTCCTAAATTGGTGTTCAGACGATATGCGAGCATTAATCGCATATGATGACGCAAAAATTACGTCAGACTCGCATATATATGCGACTTTTGCATATCGTCTACTCGTAGCTTTAGGATTTCCTCTTACACTGAGTGTATTCATTCAAATAGAGTTAAAAACGGAAAATATTAATACATTTTATTTTTATTTTTATAAAACTACTGCTATTTTCTGTATGTACATAATATGCATATAAGTCCGGTGACAATACAACAAAGTATATTAGATGGCCTTGTTAATCTAATATGACGGACTCGATCAAATGCTGGCGAGAGTTTATTTGTTTTAGATATCAGCTTTGCCCACTTCAATTTCACTGACCGTTTCGAATACTCGTATCTTGGCCGTTCGCAAAATCTCACTGAGCTCTCATCGCCTCATTTCAGAAGCTCTCGGCGTAATGCAGTCGATTTGCAATTTTGAATTATCTAAAAAAAAATTTGAATTATCTAGTCTTTGATATTGTCATATGACGTCATTCTAAATTCAATATGGCAGACGCCCCCCAAGATGGTGGATTTCCGTTATCTTTACTACATCCCTAATATGGATATCAAATGAAAGTGTTTGACAAGAAGAACACGACATTGCTTATATTTATACACATTTTTTGAAACTAAAAAGTCATAAATAAAAAATCATGTTTAAAAACCTAAAACCCGACTACGGGAGAAACCAACTAAAAAGTACGAAACAAGATGAAACGAAACAATGATTTTCAGACTATACTATAGCCGTGGTCGCATGCCGTTTTTATAACGTATTTATATAATTACGCATTCGTTGGACAAAGCGGCATGCGACTACTGTACTCTGAAAATCATTGTTTCGATTCATCTTGTTTCGTACTTTTTAGTTGGTTTCTCCCGTAGTCGGGTTTTAGTTTTTTAAACTTAATTTTTTATTGTCTCATGTATGCGGTCATGCTTGGGGTATATTCTGCGACATTCGTACATAGACTATGCAACTTTGGTTTTGGTAGCTCGGGAAGTGTACAATAGAGTTGCTGAATTTTTGTTCCAGCATAATGCGACAATAATCTTTCTTCCATTCATTATCGTCGATGCGACTTGCGCGAATCATCGTCTCGAATGAACGTAACCATTTCTGCCCTTCCACTCCACAATCATCCGAATACGAATCATTTCTGAAAAGCAAACATATTTCACATTAAATCAATCGTTTTGTTGATTTTAATTAAAATTCTCTTTTATGTATTTCAAACTAAAGGGATGTAAACTTCGCATTTAAGTCGAACATTTCGTTTATTAACTTCGCGTTTAAAAACCGAATTAAACAGGGTGGTCCGATTTGGGATACAAATTTTCTGTGAACCGATTCATTGGTTTCGTTTCATAGACAATTGATTAGTGCTTAGAACAGTTAAAAACTATTACCATTCGGTCTTTCATTTTCGAGACATTGGTCTTCAAACACAGATTTTTCCTTAACCAATTTTTCTGAAAATCGCATTTATCTCGGGAAAGAGTGCTTATTATTTTTTTTTTACTATGCAATAACAGCTGATTCTGACAAATCTATTCTACCTAAAGAGTATAGGTGCAGAAAAACTGTCCAGAGCGAAGTCATTGAACACAAAGCAGAACGGTCTCAGAGGGAAATTTCTCTCATTTAACACGAAAACCCGATATTTTTCTGTTCTAAATCGGAAAGCTAATATTTCCGGTTTAGCATCTAGACTGTTGACACTTGTAAGCATTCAAATAACAAATGATTTAATGTTTTGATAGCCCTTTTTCCTTGCACTGACGAAATACACAGGGCGAATCCAGTGCAGAACCAGTGTTGACTTCGAATGCAGGGCAGTGTAGCACTAAGGGCGGAGATCAAACACATCAGTGTGCTCTAGGGCCCTTCTATGAGCACAGATTGCTCTGGTTTCTTGTTAAATTAGAGTAGATACTATAATTATATTATTATACCTAATCAAAATAGTACACTGGGGTAAAATTACTTTATACTAGTGGACCAGTGCGAGAAATCTCGCATATATAAACCCTACAACCGTTTAAGGTTTACGAATGAAAAAAAGAGAACGCAGGTATAGGTAATGATAGTAGCTTGGGTATGCTCATCTCATCATCAAACAAATTCAGAAATACCACCTGCACTTTTTTGCATAACATTTTAATAGATGACCAAGATGATGAAGAATATTATAATGGGCCGTAACTTTTTATTTAAATATTTAAACACGGTTTCTTATACAGAAAACATCCTTTTTGTTAAAAAAGTAATATTACTGTTTTTTTTCTTAATTTTCTCCATATTATGTTTGTAATAGTTGTTGTGTTAATATCTTAATATGTTAAAAACAAAACAACAGCATTTTTTCAAGTTTCTGTAAAAAAAAAAAAAAAACGTAAGAACTCACTATTGGGGGTTGGTTACTGAGCATTGGTGATTGATTTGCACCACGTAGGATTTCGAAAGTGTTTTTCTTAGTTAATAATGGCTAAATCTTAAACTATTCTACATAAAATTAAAGCTCTTTCAAATAGCTGTCAAAAATGGGGTATGTTGTCGCTGAAGATTTTTCAGAAATTAGTAATTTTCAAAGAAAAAAAAACTTTACTTTTGAAGTCTTCAGAGATTAATTGATTATTTTAAAACTAAAAACCTTAGGCCCATTATTTTAAGGTCATAAGAAAGATAGTAGAATCACCTTTCATTTCATACTAAATACATAGGGTAAAGGCACTAGTAGCCGGACAGTTAACACAAATCTTAACTTTGACTTCTTCTTATTTTTTAACTATTAAATCTTCAGTGAAAAGGTTTGTATATATAAATAATGTAGATAATTTTTAAAAAGATAGTACAACTCCTCAAACATATTTATTATTTTGGATAGTTGTTTTTTTGATTGTTAAAAAAAGTTCTGCTTGCGCTAGTATCCGGACAGTAATATTTAGTATCCGGACGTTTTAGTTTCAGAAGCCGGACACTAAAATTTCATATCAACTTTTAGCGTTTTCTTTTTGATTAATGAAACATTTTATTTAGTTTTATACGAAAAAAAAGGATTTATTCACATTTTTGTTTATATATGTATGTATTTAGGTAATATTCTTTAACTAAAAAAAAAATCATAAAATATATTTAATATAAAGATAGGTAGGTATTTAGTTTTATACAAGAAATTAAGTTTTAATCACATTTTTGTTAACAACTTAACATAGTTGATACATAACAATAAATTTAAATGGATGTTCATATATACTCTTTAGCCAAAAAAATAAAAAGGAATTCATAAAAGATATTTAATATAGAGAATACCTACTTGTTAAAGTATGTATCTAAACTTATTGTTTCAAATTCGCCTTTCCGAAGGATCCAAAATTGGGGCATACTTTCAACGATGTCCTTTAGAGGGCGTACGTATGGAAATGCTACCATAGAGGTTCAAAAAGTTTTCCATCATCCGAGAAAACAGTTACCTATTATGGTTAACGTTTCTTTTTCATTACCAGCACATGTTTGGTAAATATGTTTACAACCCTTTGGTGCTATTACTTTGCCAGTTTTTGGACAAAGACAAAAACTGCTTTCATCGCCGTCGAGGATCCTTGATGGGTTGTGCATTATTTTCTCCTGGTTTATGCTATTTAAAAAGTCTTCCAACTCTTTAAACCATTTTAAAATATTTATATTTCGATCATCTTTGAAAGGTGTTTCCCTTTTCGAGTCCTTAATCATTTTTTGCACCATATTGAGGAGGTCATCAGTCTTTAAGGGAAACCCACATTTGCACATATCGGTGCACCACTCAATATATTTACTTTCTTCTATAGGTGTTAAGTAAGGATCTGGTCCCTTTGTAGTTGGCTTTTCATCAATTAGCCTTTTACCTTTTCATCGGTCATGAAGAATTGATCGACACAGACCATTTTTGGCAGCTGCTTTTCTTAAACTTTGTTTGTCCCAATATCTTCTAAAGCCCGTGTTAAATTGCTTTTCTCCATTGTTAAGTAATTAGATCTAAAAATATGACATTTTTAACGTTTTACATATTTAAATGCGTAAAAAACAACTGTCCGGATACTAAACCTAATACTAAACCTAGTACCCGGGCAGCCGGTTTCTTAGTTCAAAAACACTGTTCGCATACTGAAATTATTAAAGAAACATTGCAATATTCCTTACTTAAATTAAGCAAAATACACATATACAGTAGCTCAAAGTTAAAATGGAAAAAGCTGTATTTAAAACTTTATTTACCAACGTTTGTGTAAGAGAACGTAATTCCGGAGGCAATGAATATTTATGTTTTTGCTCTATATGTTGACAATAAAAAAATGAAATAGGAAACATTTTCGGTAATTATTTTAGCATTCAGGAAAAATTAATACAATATTCTCCAAAAATCTAGCTCAAAGATATAATGGAACACACCCAAGATCAGTATCCCATTTGTAAATAAACCGCATCTCACTTCATATTCCAGTTGTACGTAGTTAGAGAAATCCTCCGTAAGAATTTGTGATTAATTTGTGGTGTTTAAAAGCGTTCAAAAGGAGATAGTTATAGAGATGGCGCCTTAAGGTCCTCAAACTTCAGTTGAGTTGCGAAAACTTGTAATTTCTCATTCTAAAAGTGGTAAAACTGTGCGGGAGATAGCAAGTATCGTAGAAAGAGCACCAACAACGGTATTTAATATCATCAAACGTTATAAAAATACTACAGATTATCAAAATAAGCCAAAACCAAGTGCACAAAAAATATTTACCGATTCCGATGAACGCTGGATTGTTCGTAAAGTGAAACAAAACCCCCATATCAGTGCTCCAAAGCTTGCTGTGGAAGTCGAGAATTATCTTGGCAAAAAAGTCAACCCAGAAACCATAAGAATTGTATTGCGGAAGCATGAACTTCATGGTAGAGTGGCAAGGAGGAAGCCTCTTGTTAGCAAGACCAATCGGAAAAAGAGACTAGAGTTTGCAAAACAATATGGTGACAAAGACGTTTCGTTCTGGGAGCAGGTTTTGTTCACTGACGAAAGCAAATACAATGTTTTTCGATCAGACGGTAGATCGTATGTGTGGAGGAGAAGTAATGAAGCACTGAGAGAAAAAAATTTGCGACCAACAGTGAAGCACGGTGGAGGTTCTGTGATGGTTTGGGGTTCTATGTCGGCTGCAGGCCCTGGAAACCTTCACATTATTGAAGGTATAAGGCACCAAACCGTATATCTTAATATCTTGAAATCCAACGTAAAAGATAGTGCTCGCAAATTGGGAGTTGAAAGTAATTTTTACTTTTACCAGGACAATGATCCCAAGCATAAGGCGTATAATGTGAGAAATTGGCTTCTCTACCATTGTCCTCACGTATTGGAGACACCTCCTCAGTCTCCTGACTTAAATGTAATTGAGCATTTATGGAGTTATTTAGAAGAAAAGTTAAAAAAATATTCCATATCTAATCGAAATGACCTTAAAACGGCATTGGTCAAAGAATGGAGCAGTATTGAACCTTCCTATTGCCGAAAGCTAGTTGAATCTATGCCTAGTCGCTTAGCAGAAGTTAAAAAACAGAAAGGATTACCCACCAAGTATTAGTTTAACAGAATATTTTTGTTTATTTATTATTTTCATAAAATATGAGATTGTGTTCCATTATTACTTTGAGGCTGTTTTTTCATCTTTCACTCAAATTGTTTTTTTTTCGTGATTGAAATATCAACTTGAATTCATGTGTTTATTTATTCCATATGTTAATAAAGCATTAAGAAAAGAACTTCAGAATTTTATTTTATTACATTTGTGAATTACAATTGCTTCTCCATTCCCTTTTTTAAGTTTGTTCCATTTTAACTTTGAGTTACTGTATGTATCGTTTAAAAGTATTAAAACAAGAATTTAAAATTTGCATTAAAGTTTTAGTACCCGGACACTGTGTCCGGAAACTAAAATCAGTGTAAAATTTGGGTTCCAGTTTAGTAGAATTTAACAATTTTTAATTTTTTTGTTTTATTGAACACAGAAATTATTTATATTTAAATAAAATTAAACCTAATTTGATATGCAAATGCAATACATAATGTTTAAAATACTTACATTTTGAAAATAGCGTCACTATTTTTTTTAGAGAAAAAACGCACTTAGCTGCACACTTCACGACCCCCACGTACTAACTGATGCATATTTCGCAAACCAATTATCTCATCTATTGGAAACCGCGTGTGTGTATGAAAGAAACAGAGAGGATTGTTTTTTTATGTAATTTTCACACTAAATCCGGAAAATTCTCTTATTTTTTAACAATAAACGACAAAGTGTCCGGATACTAGCACTGTCCGGATACTAGTGCCTCTACCCTATGTATATATGCGCATTACGGTTCTTATGGTATTATGATTTTATATGCATATAAACGGACAAAAATCATCAGAAGATCTCCATACAATTTTGTCCCATCTCATCTCATCTCATCTTACTTATATGCACTTTTTCAAAATTCTTTATACTGATGAACAAAGTTCAGCTGATAATCTTTTGATCAGTGTGCAGAAATAAACTCTCAGGAGGAATCACAAGCTCTTGCGCTAGCGATTTAATTATAAAGATTTATTGAGAAAGTATGTCAATGGGTAAATAGAGGACAATTCATTAAAACTATAGAGGACGCTTCGCGCAATGTAAAAAATATGACATGTCCTCAAAAAGCAGGACGACTGGCAACCGTACCTTCAAACAGATTTATAGAGAGACTCCACCCGGTTCCCATTTATAGAATTTCTTTAAAAAAAAAAGTAAATTGCAAATCAAATCGTCATCCATTTCATCTAAATTACATGCTGATTTTCTGTTGAGCAATCAACGACTTCAATCGTGGCAGAAGCATCTAAATAAACCGAATTAGCTAGCTTCTATCTCCCTACATCGCACCATTATCATCATTGCGCCCAATTCTATTCATCTAAATCAGGAAAAAAAACGACCCACATGTCGACCATTGTTTCAAATTAAATTTAAAATGAAACGTCGTCATCTGATATCTCATCCTAATTTGTACATTCAAAATTGATTGCCTTCTTGTTCGCATAAAGTACTTCCTGCGAAGCACTGATAACACGCGTCAACAGCCCTAAAATCCTTTTAAAGAATAAAAGCAGGAACCCGACTGCTCTTCATCACTCTTGCTTCATGCATACACAAACCCAAGCTAATCTCTATGCAACTCCTGCCTTCTGCTAAAGACAATGAAAGGAGACGCACATCATAATTCTAGTATCAACGACGACAATTCACGCAATAAATCAAAAAAAAAAGAAGAAAAAAAAACTCCTACGAACGTAATTTACCATAAATGAAGTTAGTCAAAAGAATTTTAAAACTTTCCTTCCTCCTTCCCAAAATGCTTAGTCGGCATTCTATGAGCGTGTAGCTCTCGCGTACATGGTTTCGGTTAGGAAGTCCATAAAAATGTGGCAATGTAATGATAGCAAAGGAGCAAAAAGCACTCCATCCCCTTTTCTGGGTCCTTTTGTTAAACATTGATTCTTGATTCTGAATTGTTTTGGAATTTCTTAACTCCGTTCATCCGCTTAAAGTAGGGAGGATGAAGTGTGTAAGTGGGTACGAGAACGGAAGACAGAAATGATATTTTACTTTTAAATAAAACTTTAGTCCTTTATTCAAGGAGTGGGATATTATTTTCCAGATTCTAAATCAACATGAATGTCACAAAAGCGAGATGGAAAAAAACTTAACACAAAAAAAATATATGTACATACTTACATACATATGTATATCTGGGATAAAGAGTTTTTTATTTATGTTATTCGAGGGAGAGAGTTTTATATCGTTTTATATTCCTTAAGAAAAAAAAAATAATAATAATACGGTGGAACTGTAATTAGATAACTTTTAATGAATCTGAATTTTAATTTAAATGAAAAATTTTATCATTTTACCAAAACAACTGATAAATTATGTTTTATATAGTTGAGTTATCTATTGAGATACACTTACTTACTTAGGTGGCGCTACAGACCGGGGTGTACCAAGGCCTCAACCAACAACCTCCTCCAGCTAGCGCGGTTCTTAGCTAACACCTACAGTTGCGCACTTCAAGTTGGTTGAGGTGTTGTTCTACTTATTCGCGCCACCTTATGCGAGGTCGTCCTCTGCTGCGCTGACACTCCGGGTAAGAGTCGAATATTCTCCAAGCCGGAGCGTTGTCCATACGCTCTACTCTGTCCTAGCCATCTTAAACGCCCAATGTGCAGTTTTTTGACCAGATTGATGTCGCTGTACAACTCGTACAGTTCGTGGTTGAATCTTTTCCTCCAGAACCCGTCAACGCAAACGGGATCGAATATCTTACGAAGGATTTTTCTCTCGAAGCGACCAACGATATCTTCATCCGCTTTCGATAAAGTCCATGCTTCAGCTCTATATAGCAAAACTGGGATGATATGGGTCTTATATAGAGTCTCCTTAGTCGATCGAGAAAGGACTTCACTCAATTGCCTTCTTAGTCCAAAGAAACAGCGGTTAGCAAGAGTAATCCTTCGTTTGATTTCCGACGAGATGTCATTTTTTGATGTTATGGCAGAGCCGAGGTAGACAAAGCCCTTTACTACCTCGAAGTTGTAGCTGTCTATTATGACGTTCTGTCCAATTCGTCGATATTGGGTGTCGCTTTTTATTGACAGGTGACAGCATATATTTTGTTTTGCCCTCGTTTACCGCCAAACTCATTTTAGCCGCTTTCATTTCTATACTCGCGATGATTTCAATATCATCGGCGTTTGCAAGTAGTTGAACGGACTTAAATATCGTTCCTTGTGTTTTGGCTTGTGAGTTTCGAACAATTCTTTCAAGTATGATGTTGAAGAAGTCGCATGACAGCGCGTCACCTTGTCTGAATCCTTTTTTGACATCGAAGGTCTTGGTGAGGTCATTATCGACCTTGATGGAGCAGCGTCATCCTGCACAGACGGATGAGTTGGGCAGGGATGTCAAGACTAGACATGGCTCTATATAGTTCATCCCTCCAGATACTCTCATAAGTAGGCTTGAAATCGATGAACAGGCGATGGGTATCGATTTGGATTTCTTGGGTTTTTTCCAGGATCTGCCTAAGTCTGAAAATTTGATCTATGGTGGACTTTCCTGGCCTGAAACCACACTGATAGAAGCCAATCAGATTGTTGACGAAAGGCTTGAGGCGCTCACACAATATGGCAGATAGGATCTTGTAGGCGATGTTGAGGAGACTGATGCCTCTGTTATTGGAGGGGGTCTCCTTTCTTGTGGACCGGTAGACGATGCTGAGATTCCACTCATCTGGCATACGTTCATCTGACAAAATCTTAGAGACGAGTTGGTGTATGCTCACTACCAAGGCACCAAGTCATCTCCAGCTGCTTTTAATAGCTCTGCGGGTAAACCGACAGGTAGCAGCCTTGTTGGACTTTAGCTTGGATATTGCTATCCGCACTTCGTTCTGATCAGGTGGATGGGGGTTTTGGCTATCATCATCTAAATTGAACGGTACATTCTGCCTAACAGCGGAGTTTTGGTCTTCATTGCCATTATACAGTCTGCAGAAGTAGTATTTCCATATTCTCAGCACCGACTGTGTTTCCACTACAATATTTCCATCCGCGTCTCTACAGCTTTCCGTACAGGACTTGTTTTGCTGGCACATTCTTTTTACCCTCTGGTAAAACTTCCGTACATTTTTCCTGGAGTAATATTCTCGATCGCACGCTTCTCGTGTTCTTTCTTTTTCCTTCTTAGAAGCCGATATTCTTCCCGTCTCTTCTGCTCGTAGAGTATGCGAGCAGATCTAGTCCTTCTTTGCGGCGCCGCTTTATACCCTTGTTGTTTTTCCGCGTTAGCTAGTCTGCACTCTTCATCAAACCAGCGGTTTCGTGGTGGTGGTCGTGTAAAACCCAGCACCTCATTCGCGGCACTTATGATGGCTTGCTGGCAGTGTTGCCACTGGTCTTCTGTACTAGCTGTTGCTGCGGTAGGACTCGTAGCGAGAGATCGGGATATGCATTCTCTGTAGGCTCTGGCGGTGTCTTGCGATTGTAGCTTTTCGACATTATACTTTCTCATAGTATTTCGTTGTTGTGGCATTGTGGATATCCGCATTCGTACCTTGGCAATAACAAGGTAGTGGTTCGAGCCAATGTTGGCCGCCCGGAAGGTTTGGACAGCCAGGATACTGGGGCGTGTCTGGTGTCGATCGCAATGTGGTCGATTTGGTTGACGGTTAGTCGTTCCGGAGACCGCCATGTCCCCTTATTGATATTGAGATGAGGAAACCGCGTTGGACCATAGACCAAGCCAACTTATTTTTATCATAATCATACGATATATTAAAGCAAACATAAAAATCATTCTAAATCTAAAAAAAAATGCATTTCATCCAGAAATATCTTCTATTGTAATTTTTACCCTTCTTTACAAACCCTCATCTCTTTGAGTGAGGTTCATGCATACAGGACCAAAAGGATGGTAATTAATTAAGTGGAAGTCAATTTCCTAATTACTTAGGATAGACACGAACTTGCGATATCTCCTCGCAAACAATAAAACACCTTAATAATAATTGATTCCTAGGACTATAAACTTACCAATTTCCATTTCTTATTCATTGCAGATAGCAGCTCGTCCCGGTGCTCATAAGTTACGTTGCCTTTTTCGTGTTACTTTTGTGCCGATTTCAGCAGCGGAATTGGCCCAAAGGGATCTAAATACCCTCGACTATCTGTACATGCAGTGTTGTAACGATGTAACGCAGGAGCGTTTCGCTCCCGAATTACAACCGGAAGTAGCGCTACGACTCGCCGCGTTACACATGCATCAACATGCGTTAGCGAATAATGTATCCCCAGCGAAACTCACTGTGAAAGTAGTCGAGTAAGTTGTTGAGCATCATGATATGGCATGGCATGGCATGGCATTTGTGTATTATTTGGATTTTTTTTTGTTGTTCAGGAGAGAATTCGGTCTGGAGCGTTTTGTGCCTTCATCACTTGTCGAGGGAATGAAACGGAAGGAGTTGAGACGTCTGATTGCGCACTTCCTGAAATTAAACTCTCAAATGACTGGATCGTCGACAAAAATGCTGACACAGCTACAGGTAAGAAGATAGCATCGCCTCCCACCGCATAGCTCGTCACTTCCACTCTGATGATATTCACATCCAAGATGTCCCGTGCCTGAGTGAGTGAATTCGATTTTCACTTCCTGTCTGGGATGGCCCTTCTACAACAACGTGTGCTCTTTTGTCCGCCTGCCTCACTTCAACCAGGCAAGAATCTTTTCAACCGTTCGATGAAGACAATTAATCAACCTTTTCACTTGTCACGGCACTTCCTAGACAGATGATGTGATAAAGCGCCTTCCTCACCCACCCCAAAAAGGGGGAATCAATGGAACGTGTTCACAACAATGCCATCCTGTTGTACACGTTTTCTGATTGATACATTTTGCAGCCGCTTTTGTTATAGAATGTCCTTCCGCTCTTCTCTTTGCAGGCGAAAATTCATTACCTCGACATCATTTCCGGTCTGCCTAGCTATGGGGCGAAATGCTTCAGCACGAACCAACGAGAAGGTGTCGAACGGGTACTGTTGGTTAGTCCCCGCTTTGGGCTCAGCCAAATTGCCGGTCTCCGTAATTCAGTGGTAAGTACTTTAGATACGATTTTTTCGTCCTGGGAGGTGGGGTTGCAGTGGGAATTCTTAGAGCGTTTGAACTTCATAAATTCCCCTAGGGTACTGCGGGAATATTATGCGGATGATGGCGTAGACCAGTAATTAAATTTCTATGAATGTTATTTTTGCCTCAGAAAATTTAATTCAACTGCCTGACATCATTATTTATGTACTGCTAAGGATGAAATATACAGTTGTGCATCTATAGGTAATCGCTTTGCCTGTGAAGGGCGGGCATACTCGTACTTGTTCTTGGTCTAATCAACCAGCAAGTAGCTACCTGCGAATACCTGGGGACTGTTGAAATTACACGCCCGAATGGTTTAGATAAATTAAATTGGCTTACGGAATCCTTTGAAGGAAGTAGCAATTGGTACTTTAGTTAAGCACTTAAATAGGTTTTAATTGAATCCCAAGGCGATGGACGATTAGAACTGTTTATTAAGCAATTTTAAATATTTGTGTAATTGGAATGACTTCAGCGATAGTGAGGGATAGGACTTAAGGCTTTTTGTAACGCCTAATAGGGAAAGGCGAGAGTATACATGTATGACGTACGACGTATGAATGCAATGTGAAACACATATTAGGTCTGTTCTCAACTTTCTGCACAAAAATTCACAGATTCTCAAATTTCAAGGAGTGGGCGTAAAAATCTCTCAGACAGAGGTTTCTTGGGCTTAAATTCACTTAATTACTTTCTTAGATAGCGCTATAGTCCGGGGTGGACCCAGGGCCTCAACCAACAACCCCTTCCAGTTAGCCCGATCCTTACTTTCGCACTCCAATTTGGTTGAGGTTCTTTTCCACTTGTGCGCGCCACCTTAGGCGAAGTCGTCCTCTGCTGCGCTGACCATCAGGGTTGGAATCGAAAATTCTGAGGGCCGGAGCGTTGATGTCCATAAGCTCTATATGTCCCAGCCACCAGGTCGATGGCGCTGTACAGCTCGTATAGTTATTGGTTGAATCTTCTCCTCCAAAACCCGTCAACGCAAACGGAACCAAATATATTATGAAAGATTTTTCTCTCGAAGCAATCAAGGATATCTTTATCCACTTTCGATAAACTCCATGCCTTAGCTTCATATAGCAAGACTAAGATGATAAGGATCTTATATAGAGTATCCTTAGTCGATGGGGAAAGGGCTTTACTACTCAATTGCTTTTTAAGCCCAAAGAAACAGCGATTGGCAAGAGTAATCCTTCGTTTGATTTCCGACGAGATGTAATTTTTTGATGTTATAGCAGAGCCGAGGTTGACAAAGTCCTTTACTATCTCAAAGTTATACCTGTCTAATACGTCGATGTTGAGTGTCCCTTTTTGTTGACAGCATATATTTTGTTTTGCCTTCGTTTACCGCCAAACCCATTTTAGCCACTTCCATTTCTATACTTGCGAACGCACCAGTGACAGCTCGCTGTGTTCTACCAATGATGTCAATGTCGTCGGCGTATGCAACTGATTGAACGAACTTTTGAAAGACCGTTCCTTGTGTATTGGCTTGTGAGTTTCGAACAATTATTTTAAGTAGTTGAAGAAGTCGCATGACAGTGATGACAATTAATTACCAAGATCGGTGCGATTTGACACCCCGAGGCTTCTTTCTTTAGGGTTATCTCAAAAGTAAGGTATATGCCAATAATCCAACAACAATTCAAGAGCCAAAGGACGAGATCATAAGGCATTTTGGTGGAATAGAGGACCGAACTCCAGCACCGGTACCATCGCTGTACCTGTACCAAATTTGTGAATCTGGAGATACATACTTCGAAATCATTGATTCTCCAGATGTGCATCTTTTATGTCGGTATGTAAATATTGAATAAGTTTGAACGAATAACCCACATCAGATCCATGAAACATCATTGCATGACCAGAAAGTGACTGTTTGGGCCGGCGTTTGCGCCGAAACCATCATTGGGCCATTATTCTTCGGAGAAAGCGATGGGAATCAATATCGGTGGATGTTGGCTCATTATGTTTGCCCACAAATGTGTGAAAAAGGTCCGGACGGTTACTGGTTTCAACAAGACGATGCGCCATACCACTGCAAATCAAACAATGCAGTTTCTGCAATGAAAATTTCCTGCACGCGTGCTGTCAAAAATTACGACATTGATTTGACCCATCCGGACTTATTTTTGTGGAGTTATTTGAAAAGCAGAGTGTACGCCAGCAAGCCTCAGACCATTGACGAACTCAAGGCAAACATTCGTGCCGAAATCATCGCTATACCGCCCGAGATGATCGAAAAAGTGATGGAAAACGCAGAAAAAAGGGCAAAATTGCAATCTACTATTCATTCACTGGTAATGGAAATTCACATTCGCAACCTGTTAACAACATATAAATAAACTGCTATTGCTGAAACTGCTATTGCTTATAATCATTTTGTCTCGCTTCTATACAGACACAGAGCCGCAGTTTCATTTTTCATACACTACACACATATACGAAAAACTTGAAGAAGAAGAAAAAATTAAAAAAACTAAACTACACTCTTAACACATCATCTGCCGAACGTCTCTTCCAATTTTCAACATGTTCGAACATTTGTCTGCGAAACAGGCACCAAACCAATTCGAAAAGTTGCATATCACAATCGCGTTTGTTTGAAGGTATGGTTGGTTGGTACATAGCAGTAGCATTAACAGGTAGCAGGCTATTGAGTTGCGAATGCGATTTCTCAGCGCCAAAGGCGATCAAACCAATTCGCAAAGTTACTAATATTGCCATCGCAATCGCAGCTGCTTGGAAGATGGTTGGTATAAAGTAGCGTATTTTGTATTTACCTGCTGCTATCGCAATGGCAGTGAAAGCTGGTTGAAAGTATGGATGGTTGGTTGGTAGCAGTCGCAGGTCCAGGTAGCAGCAGGGGTTATACTTGCTTTTGGTGCTATGGATTGAGTTGCGAATGCGATTTTCTAGAAGGAGAGTAATAACTCTCTGAGTTCAACATTGCAAATAAGCGCAATATTTTTGTGATTTATCAACATGTTGCTAAGTTGCGCTCCATTGCGAACTCGCATTAGCATTTTATATTGACTGTGAATTAGAAATCGCATTCGCAGTTATAACTGCGAATACAAATTCACAACTTAGCCCATCTCCACACTTGATTGATATTATATTCAAAAAATAGTTCAAATAAATTGTAAACGATTAAAATTAACCCTAGAATGCATATGGGGTGCCAGCGCACCCCACTTCAAAATAAAAACTGTTATAATTCCTAAAATAAAAGCCGTAATTTTCGTAAAATGCCCTGACTTTTGTTTTTTTTCGTTTGTGTGAAAGGTATTTAGTGGATTTCCTTTCTCCGTATTGAAGAAATCGTGGTTACTGGGGTGTGCTGTTATGTATGTTATATGTATGTTATGTATTAGTGTGACTTTTTTCTGAAAGTGAACTAAATAAAAATTTGTTAATTTTAAGAGTTTTAAAAAGGTTAGTTAATGAATTTTTTCAGAGTTGCATAACAAAACGTCCCTTAGGGCAGAAGTGGAAAAGTAATTGATTATCTGCACAAGATGTGTCGGAATAAGGCCATCTATGATGAGGAGGAGATAAGGCAACTTATTTTAGATGTCGGTAGTTATATGGACGAAAAATATAAATCTTGCTTGAATGACATAGAGATGGGTTCTGTAGAGGATGATGACATTTCCGCCAGTGACTGTTATGATGAAAATTCAGAAGAACAGAATGGCAGAACGGCAGAACGGCATTACTGAGGAGTCAGGAAAAAAGTATGCAACTGCTGCCTTTATATGTGCAATAAACAAGATTAAAAATATACCGATAATATTTAGAAAAATCAAAGCTGGTTATATATGTTGCCTTACATGTCTTCTTCCAGAAAGAAGAAAAATTTTGCAACTATTGAATTTGAAAAGCTGTATTTTCTTAGTTTTCTTAGAGCACCCTATGGTCGCACCTGTTCAGTTCATCCTTGTTTAATTTTTTTCTCATTATTACGGCTGTAAATCAAATGGCTTTTTTTTTCTTAATTTAATTAATAAATATATTACTTATAAATTAAATAATTTAATTTTATCAAAATTGTGTCTAAGGATGCTAGTTTTCTCAACGAAAAGTGTTGGGGTGCTCAGGAACCCCATATGTGCTCATGTAAAAAAAAAACGAGTATGCATTCAAATCGGTTTTTTTTTTATTTATCTTATTCAATATTCACACACAGACATAAAAGATGGCGCACCCTGCAGTTCCAGATACTAGGTTCTCTAGTTAACTCTTGACTTTAAATTGGAAGAAGTGGTGTCGCCATCACTTAAGCTATAAGAAGATTCAACTGCACATTATCAATTAGACGCCATGAGGTTTAAGCTTACTGCAGCTCCTTCCACTTCACGGTCCTTTGAACTCTAAAATTTTGCTCCGCAGCTTCTGTACATAATTTCTGAGAATATTTTCACTGATACCATCATGCGAGCTTCTTAGAAAATCCAACTGAAAAGATCCCACAACTTAATTGACTGTTGCACCCAAAACTATACGTTCAATTACCGCTAAGGAGGAAATTTTCGTTCACAGCACGACTCCGTGAATCGCTAACTTAGCCATGTTTTCATCTCCGCACCTCCTCCGCTCGGCAGTTGGTACAAAATCTTCATCCCCTGAAGCACACAGCCTCGCATACCCATCCGCATCCACAGTAATCTCGGAACTGCCCGCAGCAATGCCTTCGATTCGAAAACTCCGCAAAGCAATTTGTTCCATCCTTTCCGATAATTACCTGCCTCAAATATTGGCAACTAATTAAATTAAAGCAATTACGATATCATCGGCTAATTGGTCGCTTGCCTAAGTCCCTCCATTCGCCCTCTGACATGTGCGCCCTCAACGTGATTCCAACTCGCTGCAACTCCTTGGGGAATTCGTTGGAAGTACGAAGGTGGGCACAAACCTCAGCAACCCCCAATCGCTTCAAATTGCTTCGGAGTATAAGCTGTGAGGGTGGACCATTAATTATTTTTCATTTAACCTTTTCCACTTCAAGAGAGAAATTCTATCGAGGTTTTTGGGCGTTTCATTTTGGAGGCATTTCAAAATACCACCGACCAGGTTTTTTGGGTGGCCCACAGTCCTATGCTGGGCTCAGCGCTGGCGGTGACACAATCAATTTCCGCAACTGCCAGAAACCGAATCGATTTTTCATTTAGCCAATCTGAGAGTTCTGTGTATCGGTCCTGCAAGTGTCATAAAGTTGAACGTCGATAACGATGTTGATTTCCGCCACTGTTACCGTATAAAGAGGAAATTGTTTACGGCACTGGGAACTGGATATATACGAGTAAACCATAACGGGGCTGCACTGTGCACCAGCAGCCGGGCCGTGCGGTGGAGATTTCAAAATTCCAATTTACCCAGTTAATGTATCGAATAAATGGCCGAGGAAATTAAATGAACTTTGGTTAATAGTTCTGGACTATGTAGGCGGCCACCGCTGGTGATAGACTTTAATGAGTTTTTCTTCCTTCCAAAGAGTGAAATTAAGAGAAAGGGTTGGCGTCTGGATAAATTGGGAATAATTTGTTTGGCCGGAGAAAAAAAGTTTCTTCAAAGATGAATTAAAGAAAAAAGCACAAAAAAAAATACAAAAAAAACTTTTGTCAAAATGAAAAGTTTCCGAAAAGGTTATTGAATAAAAAAATATTCATCAAATAGCTGTCTGCAACTTTTGCCATATTTAGAATGTTTGGAATTTAATTTTTTTTTTTTTTTTTAATTTTAACTTCGATCTTCGCCTTTGGAAGTAAAAGTCGTGGTTGATGATTATGTTGCGCCTGATAACAAATTGGATAAAATTCCACCTATCTAAAGTGGCGAACATATTTATAAGTTCATTCTCGAAATTGCATAAAAAATTACACTAGTCTACAAAATTTAATTTTTTTTTTTTGCACATGAATGTGACATAAATTCTTGTAGATTTTTTGACGATGAATCTAAATCTGGCCCGAGAATTGCGCTAGGACGTCAGAATTTTGAGATATACTAATCTCAAAGTGCTAAAAACACGTATTTTGGCGATATTTGAAGTAATTTTTTGAGAACATCAAATTTTTGAAGTCATTTCTAACCAAAGCATCCTTTAGTACTACTCTTTCCCTTTCAATCCCACCTTAGTTTTTTTCGCTACCAGGATTTTTCCTCAAGATATACCATATTGTTACTATAATGCAGCTCGTTAGTACCAAAATGCAAGATTTAACATAAGTAATATCGAAGTACCGTAGATAAAAATAAATATCTTGAGAAAAAAACCTCGTAGCGAAACAAACTAAAATGGGATTGAAAGGAAAAGAGTAGTTCTACAGGATGCTTTAGTTAGAAATGACTTCAAAAATTTGATATTCTCAAAAAATTACTTCAAATATCGCCAAAAAAAAACGTGTTTTTAGCACTTTGTTATTGGTAGGTACATATATCTCAAAATTCTGACGTCCAGGAGCAAATCTGTTGCCAGATTCAGGTTCAGCGTTAAATAATCTACACGAAATTATGTGTGTTATTCTTGTGTCAAAAATAGTGTTGACTAGTGTTATCTGGAAACACTAAAAATGTGTTTCATTTGCGCGATTTGCTTTAGCTTTAGTGATCATACGCCGTTATGCTCAGGTATCTTATCTTTATCTTTATATGTATATAAAGATGAGCTGTTCGTTTGATACCTCAGAACTCATAAACCAACCATCCGATTGAGCTTAAAGTTATACAATATTATAATATATTATATATACTATAATATATTATTTTTGGTGTTTGAAATGTTCGTACATCAAAAAATTTCGAATTTTCCGGTAGATGGCGCTGGAACTCAAAAATTGTTTAATTCACCGTACGATTGAGCTGAAACTTACACAATATATTTGTTATGAACTGAGAAATATTCTTACATCAAAAGTTTTTAAGTTTTCCAATAGATGGCGCTGCAACACCAACATTTCAAAACCATCCGATTGAGCTGAAACTTACACAATATATTTGTTATGAAGTGGGAAATGTTTCTAAATCAAAAGTTTTTAAGTTTTCCAATAGCTGTAAACTAATATCTCAAAATTAATTATATTAGCTAACTTTTGATTTACGTGCACTTTGTGCTTCATAAAAAATATATTGTGTAAGTTTCAGCTCAATCGGATAGTAGGTCTTAGAGTTTTTAGCACTAAACGAACAGGTTATTTTTATGATATGACCTAACGATTGTTGGACGAGTTCATACAACCGAAAACTTAGTATATCCTGTATAGTATGAAACAATTTTGAAATGAAAATATCTATTTATTTCATGACATTTTATTTAAATAAATTTAAATTTAAAATTAAATTTTAACGCCATAAAGTTCTGCAGTTGTGTTTTTCCAAGTGTTGTGGTCGGACATATTTATAAGTTCACTGTATAAATACTCTTTTTTTATTTAATATTTTAAGCATTTGGATCAGTGATGTCGTTTGTACTACACTAGTAGTTTTGTACTACTCATCGGTCGTCCGTACTACTGTACTACCCTTGTTTTAATTTGTACTACCCAAACACGGAAAAAAAAAAACTACCCATCAACCATTCTAAATAATGCAACAAAAAACATTAGGGCACATGTCCAAAAGGAATTACGAAGAGTCTGTCAGTTAAAAATCCTTTCGCGTGGAAGCAAGGCACTAAACATAAAATCCAAACATATTGTCTGAGTTCTCTCCACAGGGAGAGAGAGAGAGAGAGATAGGCGAGTTCTTTCGTTTGCTTTGTTTACCTACGTTAAATCGTGAAATTGAGTCGTTTACTCCTGGTCGGCAGGAGATTCCTATCAATGCAAATGCAAATAAACATTGTGAATAGTGGAATCTGCTAATAAAATAATCATGCAAAACCTGGATAGTGGACATTTTTGGATGCCAATTTTGATTTTCTTCAAACAAACTCACTTTTTAATGGAAACCTGCAAAATCTGAATAATGGAACATTTCTCAATGGATTTTATCTTGCAAATTCACTCTTCAATAGCAGAATCGAGAAATGAATGCGTCGCACAGTGGGGCAAATTGACTTCTTTGGTTGCAAAAATCATAGCTCCTAAAACCTAAACGAATGAAAATATCAGGATAATTTTTTTTTTCTGTTTTAAGGAAACTTCCAAAGCTATAAAATTTGAACATTTTAAGAAAAAATATTTACAGGGTGTTTCAGAATCTTCTGCTGGAACACAATTTTTTTTCCAAAGGAAATGATCTTAATATTTTACCTCAAAAATTGTCAAAAGTAGGTAACTGAAGTAAACACAGTTTGTCTAAAAGTCAAACAAAGTCACAGTGGTGCATAAAAGTAAACGAACAAGAAATTTGTTAAATATTTTTGCAGGTGTATCAAAAGCCCTCTTTTTTTTATTTTGTTGCACATTAGAGTGCAAATAATTCTATTTCAGTGGAATTTTTAAGTCAAAAAAGTATGTTAAGTGAATGCTAAAAAAAATTATAAAATTTAGGAAAAATGCTGTGTTCCAGAATCTCATGTTAAACAAAAATATTTTTATCCAATATTTTATCAAATATTAATGTTTGTAGTAACTGCAGAGTATATCAAAACTTATTTAGGTGAAACAGTGGAAGAAAAAAAAAATTTGTTTTGTGTTGCAAACATTTTTTTTTATTAAGTCACACATCCATAACAAACCATTTCAACAATATATTTCAAGTTTTTAACAGTGGAGAATAAATAAATAAATAATTAAAAATTAATAATAAAAGAAAACTAGATTTCTTGAAATCTCTCGTCAAAGTCCGGAATAATTTCTCCAAACTTGGCACCGTCAACATTTTTTCTACAATCTAGAACATTAAGTATTACTTGAAGCATTCTTATCACCTTCTTATTGACTCCAGTTATGATTGTATGAGGAGGATTAGGGGCTGCCGAAAATAGGCCTGAAAATCGCAAAATTCTTATCACAATGAATTGGTATACATTTTTTACCTGAAAAGTATACATACATAAATATATACAAACTTCTTTTCGCCTTAAACAAAAAAAAATGTGAAAAAAAAAATTAAAAAAAAAAACAAAAAAAAAATTGACTTACACTAATCCAATCACTCTAGCAGCTGTCCAACCCGCGGCCTGCGGGCCACATGCGGCCCAAGACAAGTATCAATGCGGCCCAAAAATATTTAAAGTTACTGAAGCATGCCCACTTGACAAACAGGAACAGGACAGAACAGAAAGCTCTTTCATTCTGAAGTAAATTCTCTTTCTACTTGCGTTGCTCCCTCAGCTACACTGTTCTGTGGTTTGTCACTTGGCAGCTTAAGTGATATTTTTCTCAAAATGATATTACATCAATTGTATAAGACAATGTTAAATGAATTCCATGTTCTTTTTTATAATGAAAAAAATTCATAAACTAATACATTTTAAATTACAACTTTCACTTTTTTTTGCTCGTCAGCTATGGTAATATACAGGGTGAGGCAAAAGTAATGTCATAATAAGAATTGGCTGCCATTTTGTGAGAAATTAAAAGAATTGGGCCCTGTTTTCACAAAAAGGTTACTAGACGGTGTTCAATTGATATCGGTCAAATTACCTCCTCCTGAGTTGATGCACATTTGTGCTCGTCTCGGGGCATTTTCAATTGTTGCTCGGGAAACATCTGTCTTCAAATTGGTGATTTCTTCTTCCATGTTGGCTTTCAAGACTTGCAAGGTTCGTAGTTTCTTGCAGTAAACGTGAGATTTCACAATGGAAGATGTCTTGCGCCGTCAGATCTGGCTGTTGGCCAGTTCGAAACGCCAGAATGGGAGATCACACGGCCCGGAAATTGGTGATTTGAAATCTCCATCGTTGTCCGACCTGTGTGAGCGGTTGCTCCGTTCTGCTGGAACCAACAATGTTCGAGGCCCAATTCAGCAACTTGCGGCAAAAAAAACTCGTTTAGCCTCTGTCTTTAGCGCTCACTATTTAAGATTACGGTGGTGCCCTCGGCGTTCTAAAAAAATATGGTCCCTTTTCAGTGTATATGCCACACCAAACAGTCACTTTGAGTCGATGCAATGGATGATAAAAATTCAACGCAACGAACGTCTGCTGATGCCAAATTATGTGCATCAATGTCTCGTCGATGTTAGTGGACTCTCTGGGACGTTCTTTACCAACGCAGTGATATTCTCGGTCGAACGAGTAATACGGGGCCGGCCACTTCTTGGGACATCTCTAGTGGACCCAGTTGGCAAAAGAGGCTGAGCCAAATGCTTAGTTGTTCGCGCACAAAGAGCACGGCGACGAAATTCACAACAGACCGGAAATTGGTCAAATAAGCAGTAACAATATTTCCGCGTTCTTCAGGTGTGTATCGCTCCGTTGCTTATTGTCAACTAATTCTCTATCTGCCTACACGAAATCCTCAAAACACAATGACATTTGACGCCATTTGCAAAAATTATGGCACATTCACATTATGACAGACAGACATTACTTTTGCTTCACCCTGTACTTGTGGCCCAAAACACCATGTCTTCTTCCAATGTGCCCCAGGGGAACAAAAAGGTTGGACACCCTTACGCCAGCTCAAAGAATTGAATTCCAAAAAATAAAAATAGGTTGTATTATGTAAATTAAAAACAACCATATGTGCCAAGAAAGTGAAAAACCAATGTGTTTTTAACCACTATATCAAATTTGTACACCCAGAACTCAAACGAAAATATAAAAAAAAATCAATTTTTCGTTTATACTAAAAATAACCTAACTTTAACTGGCTGTACTTATCATACCAACTGTCCAAATTTAATATTTTTTCAGTTTCTTGAGGTCCAAACAATTCTTTATCCAGAGGATACGATTTTTTTCATTATAATACACACGCGAAAATTGAATTTTGCAAGCACTTTTGCGAAAATGCCCCACATTGCGGCGCGGCGCGGCAATTCAGATATGTGCATCAGGAAACAGGTTTTTTGACAAAGAACAACGGGATTGAATCAATTTCAGGCTTTCATTTAAACGGATGTAGATCCACACAATAGTTCCAATGCTCTCGTAACCTCACTTTTAATAAATTTATATTTTTTTTTTAAATAACAAATTTAATTCCCTCTAAAGTTCAATTACGATTGCTTGCAGCCACAGCCGATTTCACCAATAGAGGACTTTACCCGAGTGATTGTGAATCGTGACGACGACATCACCTGCACCGTTGGAGTGTTCATGCTCGGCGATCGGGTTGCAAAATTCTCAATGGAAGACCGCGATGCCTGCGAATTCTCTTTGGTCCTAGCCGGTTACTTCCGTCTGCTAACAGGTAAGTTCCCACCGCCCGAATCCGCATACTCTCCTTGGGGCTAATTCTAATTCTTTTTCTTTTGAATTTTTGAATAGGAAAAGACCTAGCCGTGGATAGAGAACGTGAAAAATACGACGAAGACAATGCACCATCATATCTCGCTCAGCACACAGTGCTTCCGGCGGCCTGGAGCTATCTTCTGCCATTCCATAACCGTGCGCATAGTATCAACTTTTTGCTGCCGCCACCGTACCACTCGGTGAAGCAATTGACAGTGTCCTCAGCCAATACAAACACGCTCAATACAACAACAACGCCAACAATTTCTAGTCCCATGAAGAGTGCCGATAATGGTGTGGGCGTACCTGGTGGCAATCAATGTGACCGCAACATGAATACACCGGCAATGGCGAACAACAATCACAAACCCACACAACTGATGATGCCGAACGGAAGAGCGGGTGGCCATCCTGTTCCGCATACCCTCGACCTGGACATTCACAGTGTAATGGCGATGGAGCTGCTGGAAGACGCCAAGGACTCGGGACTGAGCGACAGCAGTGGCGGTGGCAGCAGCTCAGCGATGTATTGTCCCACGTCGAATGGATTGATTGAGGCGCGCAACGAAGAGGTCCTGCGGCGAGTGGCAGAAATGCAGAAAATGGTCGAAAACTCAGAACAGTACTTGAACGAGCACGGTGAGCTGGTGGACGAGGAGTACGAAGAGATGACGAAAGGAGCTTACAGTGGCATGCAGTCTCGATGGAATGGTGGCAGTGCGTATTCACCGAATCCGAGCGTAGGTGGTGGCGTAATTGAATTCGTTGACAGCGACTGCGATAGTCTGAACAGCAGCAAAGTGTCTTCGAACGAGGATGCACCGCCGCCGGGTGCATTAAAGCACAGTGACTCGTTAGTTCTTCTAGCGGAAGCAATTAATCACGATCTAAGTGGCATTACAAAAGGTTTAAACTCGATTAGTGGCAGCAACAATCAGGGGTTGGATAGCGGTGTGGTGAGTCAAAGTGAATCGACGCCGAAGCCGTCAAGAAAGGTGAACGGTTTGAGTCAGCTGCTGAGCGATTTACAAGCCCTCGGGCATGATTGTTCGCAAAGTGAAAGCGATTCAGAGTCAGTGCATACACCGAGCACATCACCGACGCACAAAAGACCGCCCCAGTCACAGCAGAATAAGAAGAACTTGTATAGGACCAGCTTTGGGCTGCACAGTCCTGATGGTAGTTCCATGGGCACCGATGCAAAGGACTACAATCTTAAGGAGTATCTAAAACAGCTGAAGGAATACAGCAAGGTGGATAGCAACAACCAAGACACCGATCTGGCAGCGAAGAAATTATCAGAGATCTACGGCTTCGAGATAGGAGAGGACACATTTATAGAGACTGACCCGGATTTGATAGACTTACGGGCTATTCCGCCACCCCAGACGCCAGATGAACTCGATGCTTTATCGATTTTAAATGCAGCTCCAAGAGGATTTGGTGATAGCAGCAGCAGCAATCGTAGTGAAGATGGTGATGGTGATGGTGATTTGGATAAATTCTTGGCCAAAGTAATCATAGCTCCACCAACGCAAAAGGCAACCCCGGCAAAGGAACTAACCCCGGAGGAGATTATGTCATTCATAATTCCTCCGCCACCCCATCTTGAGGAACTAGAAAAGCGCAAAAGTATGGAATTTGACCGTGGCATGGAGGAATCTCTATACAGCAACTCGAAGGGAGTTCCCTTGGATAATCGGACCAATGGCACTAACAATGGCACCATTAAGAATGCCGCCGTAGCGCACGTTATCGAATATGCCACAGTGGAACGAAAAGGCGCCTTCTCCTGCTGTGCAAAGAGCAAAAAAGACGAATCCAATTGCAGTGTTTCGCCGGAACCTGAATTCAGTGCGCAAGTTATTGCTCCCGATATAGATCTGACGCTACCGCCAAGGCGTTGCACTCACTCTGAAAGTTGTAGTCCACCAGCACGACCACCAAAGAGTGCTGAGCTTCAAAGTCGATACTCGCCAAAAAAGCAAATTTCCTTCGCGCCCGATGTTAGGCGCGACAGTGGAACACCAATCGACGGCAGCAGTCCATATCCGCCGGTGCTGCCGCCGCGTTGTGATGAACGCAGTCTTTCTCCAGCGGTGAGTGTTCCTCCGAAGAAACCACCTCTACCTCCGCTAGCCGCACGTCCTATCCTACGTGCCGCACAGCCGTTACCATCACCAACCCGGCAGATTCCAAGTAATGCCAGTTCCCCAGTTCGATTGGCCGGTATCGGCTCACCGCATTTACATCGCAATCTAAGCGCATATCGTGACATCGACAGCGCTTTTAATGCAACACAGGCTACCCTCCAACAGAGTCGTTCCAATGGCCACTACCGTTCGAATAGCGATTGTCCCCCCGTTTGCCTAAAAAATCCCCATCCCGATAATAGACCACAACTCTCCCTGCTCTGTTCCCCACAAATGTCCCGGAAATTCTCAACGAACAGCCCAACGCACAGCGAAAGGCTGATCACCAAAAATGGCTACGTCATCGATGTTGAGGCCCTCCTAGCAAAGACCGATGTTGCAATGGCCGGTTTGCTAGTCAAGCTAGATCAGGTCGCTGCGCAGTGTACGGCCGCCCAAGCTGCCGGTGGTGGTTCCAACATCAACGAAGACAAATTCCAGAGAGCACGAGAGGAACTCACCGAGCAGACTTTAGCTCTGGTAACAGCATCCAAGTTATTGGTTGTGGCTATGTCCGATATGACATTGGCAACACTGCCAGAACATTTGACATCATGCCTGACAGCAATACGAAGGATAACTGAACTAACACAAGACATGACAAGGCATACGTCATCGCCATTACAAACAAGAAATATCGTTCTCAAGGTGCATGACGTTGCGTCCAGTTTTAGAGAACTAGCTCAAGTACAGATAGGACCGTTAGGAGCAGGACAGTTGGCATTACAAGCCGAATGCTTAGCTAATGTCCTGGCGACGTTGCTCCGCAGTTTGAGGGTGTTTTCACCATAACATTTTTAGGTCGGCTCAGACCGTTTATGTAGAAATGAAGTCTTTGTGTGAACTTCTTTGAATTAAAAAAAAACAAATGCTAACATGCTTTTCTAGTTACACTTAACGGTATCTGACGAAATGTAGAACATCAATTATTTTCCATCGGTTTTATGTTAAAGTTGATGACAAAATTGTTTGATAACTTTTGTAAACGTTTATGACGTTTACGGTGTCTTATGTGTCAAAATATGAGACACTGTACTGCGCCTAAAAGCCTGCAACAGCGACTTAAATACAGATAAAAGGGTTCAATTCAATTTTAGAATACAATACTGAAACGGCTTTAAAGAGATAGACAGATATTTATTACGTTTTAATATACATACAAAGGCTAAATAAATCAATACTATTCTAAAGATCAGGAATTCTGAGATAAGACTCAATGGACTTTCGCAGATAACCAAAATTAGTATCTTTTCATGATCAGTTTAGAATAGTTTGATGGCTGACGCTTTAGCTGCTTGGATACTGCCATATTCGCCGGGTTTCGATCAGGTGAATAAAAATACTCAGCGTCGTCGTATTACTTTGTGTCCTTACTGAATTCCATACCGTGTTTCTGAAGGCAGCGCGTATCCCTCAAGTCACTAATAATAATAATAATATTTGGCTTCAGCAGTCCTAGTTAGAACCAAGCCTAGCTTCCCGCAACCATTTGTGTGTGCGCGTTATATTTTTGCACGAATGGAAGGGACCTACAGTTTTCTGCCGTCGCCGAACGGCGAGTTGGGAAGCTTTACATGACAAATGATACTCTTGAATGCTTGTCAGGCATTCGGAAGAGGTGGGCACTGTAAAAAAAACTTTTTAGGTGTTTGCGGCGGGATTCGAACCCAAGACCGCTGGCTCAGTAGTCCGATGCACTAACCACTTGCGCTACGGTGCCTCAAGTCACTAGTTGTGTAAAAATGATTAGATTTAAAAAAAACAGAAGCTCGTATACAGCAGTTTAAAACGAAGCACGACTAAAACGGTTCCAACAGACTGGATTAGGCCTAGTGGCGGATAA
This sequence comes from Brachyopa scutellaris, assembly GCA_949775065.1. NCBI lineage: Eukaryota > Metazoa > Arthropoda > Insecta > Diptera > Syrphidae > Brachyopa > Brachyopa scutellaris. The sequence goes on along the minus strand of OX459113.1, from coordinate 34,212,921 downwards.
GGAGGAGATGTGCACGCATGACATCGGTTATTATACATTTATTACTCATGGTGAAATTTTGCTCCGCAGCTAGGCTCATTAATTTTAAGATTATCATGTAATTTTAATTACTAGATAATAAAATATAATAATAATAATTGTTCGGCAAGGTCTGTTTCGTAGATCTGCCACTGGATTCTTGCAAGATCTGTCTACCTCTCGTTCTCGTCCTTCATGTGCTCGCGCTGTGTGTTAACATTACAAGGGTATTCATATCCCCTTTAGCGTGTGTAGATTATAAAAAAAAAAAAAGATCTGGGTACTTGTTCCTTCATTTTATCAAAAAAATGCGTTCATCCTCTGCGAATAGAAATCCATCAACAGAAAGCCCAATGAGGTTTCCTTGCCTTGCATGTTGAGGTCAGCTAAATGTATGGACATGCCAATAAAATTGTTTGTACAAATTTGTCGGAAAGTTACTTCTAAGCCGATTTTAAAAGGTCTCTAGGCTCATAGCCGTATCAGGTATATCTCTCGAGCGGTCTTTCCATTGGAGGGACAAGACTGAAACCCCAGTTTTTTTTGGAGAGGAACTTTTTTATGTAAATCAATTACTTTTATCTTTGGCTATTAGGACATTTTCTGTATGTACTTGGAGGCTCTTCTTTAAAACATTAAGGTGCCAGAAGATATCAGTGATATATCGGGTTGGCAAGCAAGTAATCTTGGCTATTTAGTGTGAAATAAAACTTCTTTTTTTTATACAAACAATAAACTATAATCAAATATATATTTTCTATTTTGTTTAACCTCTCTGCAATCTCTCGCAGTGATATGACGATCTGATTCAATTATGACTTTGATTTTGTCCTCATCAACTTCAATTGGTTACCTTTGACTGAAAAATCTCCAGAACGGAGTTTCTTAAACCAATTCTGACGAGTGCGTTCTGTTCAGCAGTTAACATTGTAAGCTTTACATATTTTTTTGTGAAACTCAGAAGCTTTTTTCGCCATTATGAAAATAAAAACAAAAATATGTCGAAAATGAGCGTGCCGCTCTTGACAATACCGAAAATCAGCAAACATAACGCCATCTTCTAAAAACCGAAATTACTTTCTTGCCAACCCAATAGTATAGGTTTAAAAGCCAAGCGGTTTCATCTTTCTTAGAAGATTGAAAATAACTGATCCAGTTCATAAAACATCTACAGAGGTTGTGGGATCGATTCTCAACAAGACCTTGGTTAAAAGGGCAGAACGGACTCAAACTTTTGTCACTGCTCACCACTATTCTTCACCTCGGAGTACCCAATATAATCCTCATGGGGTCTCAAATAATGTGCGTGGATATGTGAATGAATGCGTGAGGAAATATCGGGAATGTGTGCATTCGACCTATGATCACCAACTAGAGATCGCCGAGCTTCTCGGTCTATATGATATCAAGCAGTCCCATTGCTTTGATGAATATCAGCATCTTCAGGCTTCTAGATCCAGGCAGTCCCTTCTATGTCTGAATAGGGCATTGCATCTGCATTCTTTTCGGTTTCTTGCTGAAATGAAAAACTGGAACTGAATTCCTTAAGCCGCATTTAGATGATCAGTTTCAGTTTCAGTTCAGTTGACTTTTCAGTTAAAAAAGACTTCAGTTCGGTATTCAGTTGAGCTTTTATTTTGCTTCTGAGCAGTTTAACTGACAACTGAACTAAAAACTGGTGGGAATTCCATAAGTTTCAGTCTCAGTTTCAGTTTCAGTTAAACGTTTCAGTTTTTACATTAACACATCAGTTTAACTGAAACTGAAACTGAACTGATAATCTAAATGGGGCTTTAAAAAGAAATGGAACAAGAGTTTACAATAATTCAAATATTTTACGCAGAATGAAACTCGTCAATAAAATTACTGTCCTCGTAGTTTGGTAGCCTTTGAATTTTGTAGGAAGTCCTGGGCGAGTTCGTAAACGCAAGACTTGCAAAGTGAAATATGTGCAAAGCAGTTACAACGTCAAAAGCATATGTTTGCCTTGTGCAAAAGCAAATGTAGTGTGAAGTGATTAACATTTATTTCATAGTTGCGTAGATGCTCTTGCTTTTCCGCAAACTAATACATTTTAGAACTCTTTGCTTTGCAGTAGATTTTGCTTATGCGTTTGCGAACGTCCTGCTTTGTACATATTTTTTGCGCAGCATATGCGTTTATGAATTCGCTCCCTGTCTTGACTTTGATTGCACTAATTTTTCACAGTGCACGGGGAATATTCGATCCCATCCTAATGGTGGCCCGTCCTCTAGAATAAGTCATTTCGAACGATACGTTAACGTATTTGTCGGAAAGATCAATTCCATAGAATCAGTCGCTTACGATGACAGCTCCTTTTCCATAGCCGTACAAAAAGAAAATCGCAAAGTTGTCGATTGTCAACAGGTTCGATAGTGAGACAAGTATCGGACGTATCCGTTATTTTCCGTTGGATTGTCTTCTATAAGCAGGCGTGTATTCTATTTAACTGTTGTTTCTTTCTATTGAGACATTTTAGTTTACTGAAAAGAATGATAATTTCTGGAAATAAAAATAATTTTTTGAATTTTTCAATTCGCAAGTTTCACATTGAGTAACTGTACTTCACTTAACAGCGATTGTGTTTACAGAGACATTCACTTATTCTAATTGGTTAATCATTTGAACTAACCTACGCAATAGCAAAGCACACTTAATTTCGTATTTTAACTAAAAAGACCACAAGAACAATATTGTCCAGTACCGCTTCAGTAGAAATCTCTTTTAGTAGATAAGAGCAAACAAAACCAGCCTCCCAAACCACCAGAACATGCCAACTACATGCGGAGAAGCATGCACACCAGAAATGTACCTGTTGTCTGTTGTTGCTTTATCGTACACAAAATTTGCATTTTGCGTAACCAAACGTAAACACTTCGGGACGGCAAACTGGAAAACCGGCAACAACCACAAACCATACAGCGCAACCACTCGGTAAGGACCTTCTGAAGTTTGAACATGTGTGTAAACCAGTTCAACATTTATAGGCGAACCCTTTAGAACCCCACAAATCCCAAGCTAATACACACCTACCTACATAATATGTACAAAAGCAAAAAACCAAACCTTCATACAATATTAATAATTTCATCCGCTAATTACAGGTTTAATCCTTTAAAAGCTTAATTTACACACCGCTATGGGAATTATGGTTGATTACATTGGCGTACCACTAAAGAACACACAAATTCATTCGAAAACACATGCGCTATACACAATAGGTAAAGAAAATCGATTTATTTAATTTTTTTTTTTTCGGTGGCGTAATAGCACTTTGTAAAAACAAAAAACAAGAAAATAATAACCATTGTCCTTGCACAGCACGTTCTATCCTGTAGAATGCTATTGAAATGATGTATTGTCTTTGTCCCTAAATGTCCCTTTTACCGTGAACTGTTTTTATACGTAGGTATACAGCGGGTTACGTATTCTATTATTAAATTGAATTGAACTAACTGATTAATTACTTATCTTCACTTTAGATGGCGCCACAGGGATGATTAGTTTTTTTCAAATGAAACACAAAGTTGTAGCTGTACGTTAATGTTTAGTATGACATCCAATAACGTTAAAAGTCAGTATTTTTTTTTTGTTTTTGATTTTCTTAGGCCGTTTGTTAAAAAATCCCATTTAATCCAATTGATGCAGCAAGAGCTAAAATTGTATCCACCACTGAATAAACGTCAAAAATTAGCCAGGGGATACAATTTGAACGCAATTGGCACAAAGCTTTAGAAAAGACTTGGAGTACCCAGTTGTTAGATTTCTGTTCCATCTGTCATTTAGCGGTAACTACACTACCGCTCATAAGTTTTTGGGGCGGGTTTCCATTATGAACATTTCGGTTAATTTTTTTTTTTCTTGTCTATTTTAGACCCCAAATATAATAATTTTTTGCGAGGAAATTAACTTTCTTTTTCGAAATTCTAATCTTAAAATACTGAAAACTAACATTTTATTGAATGAAAGTGGTAATTTCATGAGGAAATATAGTGAAATATATATTTGCAATTAATAAAAAATATAAACAGTTGCGCGCGATTAAAAAAAAAACTATGGACAGGACATGGACTGAAATCATTAAGAAGTGGTCGGGTCCTGTATGGCTGTTGGTCCGTTAGCAAATCACACATGACTACTATACAGTGGACGTCCAGTATAACAAATTATATAATGCACAGTCATTCGTTATAACGAAAAATTCGTTACATCGATCGTCTTTTTTTTGCTAATTAATACTTTAATTAAATAATTTCCAAACGACTCTACATACAAAAAATGACAATATCCGACAAAAGTAAACTTGTGCTTACTGTAATTTGCAAGGCATTCATTATATAGAGCGTACAATTTTTAAACAATTCGTTATATAGAACCATTAATGGGAAAAAAAATTGCAGTCGTTATATTGGAAATTCGTTATATGGAGCATTTGTTATACTGGACGTCCACTGTATTTTCAATTGTGTTTCATTTGTTTATGCTGAAGAACAATGTCGCCATTGTTAAATGTAGCAAATAGCGCCCATTTCTGCAATTTTAAATGAAATCGCATGCATTTTTGTAGGGAAAATCAAAAACTTAAAAAAAAAAATAGAAAAACAAGTTTCCTCGCAAACATTTTTATGCAGAATATCTTAAAATAAATCAATTTAAACAAAAATCATAAAAAAAATGTTTACCGCAATGTTCACAATGGAAACCTCAGCCAGTTTTTGGCCACAATATAAACTAAATATACAGTGCCGTTCGAAAAATGTTGCTCAAACTATTTTTTTTTTTTTCGATGTTTGACGAATTGGTTGCGATAGCTACTATTCTGTTATCAGGTTTTGTTCTCGGGTTGGGTACGATTGACCACATTTTAAAATCTTGTTTTCGAAATCATTCATAACAAAGTCTTGCATTATCATAATCTCGCATTATCGGAATCTCGCAATTACAAAATCTCGTATGTATATCAAAATCTCGAAAACTGGAATCTCGCATTGAAATAAAATATTTATTAATTCGCGCGACTTCAACCCAATCCACCTTGTTGTCTAATCGTCGATAAATATTTCTGCTATTCTGTCGCAAAATGACTCAAAATCTAGTACAATTGGTTAGTGCCATTTGATACACCGTCTGTTAAAACCATATTTGCAAATAGATAAGCAACGGAAATAAAATCAAAAGATAGGTACAGTAAAACCTGTCTAGTTGGCCACCTGTATAAGTTGCCGAAAAATTCTTCTACCGCAGCAGGCCAACATACCAAGGTTTCACTCTACCTACCTTAACCCTGGAAAGATAATCTGGGTCAAAATGACTCACTCGCGAACGAAATATACCGCTCTTTTGCTAATTTATATGAATCACGGGATGGGCGTTCGTGACTTTCCAGCCAGTAGGTATCCAGAGCAGAAAACTCACGTGTCATTGAGTTAAGTCTCATCAATTTGGAAATACTTACAACCCTGCGAGTAAATTTTATATATGAGTGTCATTTTATACATCAAATAATGATTATCTTTCTAGGGTTAAGCAAATTCATTGCTTTACGTATTCACGAAAAACCCTTAAACATAGAGCATGTTAGTGTTTTGTTTGTATAATTGAGTGAAAAAATCCTAGGTAAATATTTTTGCTCAATAATTTTTGTAAAAATTATAAAAATGTAAATGAAGAACAAAATAAAATAAAAAACTAAATTAAACTAACTTCTGATAGATAGAGTCACTTACATGATAATAATACCTAACAAATTATATAATAATTCTTATCAAAGAGCATACAACCAAAATTAAAACAATTTTATTTTTATATTTCTTTTCATAAATTATAATAGGTCTTTTTTTTTGTTTTGACTATATGACAAATAATTAATGTTATATAGTAAAAGTTTATAAAAATAAAAATTGTAATCTTATTTCGACCACAAAAGAAAACTACTTATATAGATATAGCTACAAACATATTAATAATAATAAATTAATACCAAAAATAGGAAATATTATAAGAAAAAAAAAGTTCGTTCAAATTAGTTGTTTTCTTATTTTTAATTAAGTTTTGGTATACACAATAATTGTTATTAGACAAATTAATTGCTAATTATGTACATATTATTTTTATATAGTAAATGACAATTTATTGTTAACCAATAAACGTAAATATATACATACATACATATATATAAAAATTATATAAATATATATTCTAGTAAGAAAAGTTGTTAAAATGTTTAATATATAACTAAAAAAAAAATTATATATAATTCATAGTTAATACACTTCACTTGTTACAAAAATATATATTTGTTAAAAAAAAATAATACGTAATAATGTTTTCTTTATATATTTTAATTTTAACGTTATGTAAATAACCCCAATCAATTTTTCTTTTTATTTAAACAACTAAACCAACCAGCTTCGAATGAAATAGGAAACAAAATAACAACAATACAAATTTTATGATACTAAAACATATGTTCTAATTTTATTTAAAAGCAAATTCAAATATCAATGCATGCCTACATACATACATATAAACATAAATAAATTAATTAAGTTGTACATTTACTTTATGAATGACCATATACAAAATAAACTAAATGTTTAACGTTGAAAACATATCCAATACTTATACAATATAAATTTATATAATACTGAAATAACAGTTAAGTTTAAGTTTTAAGTTTAACAATAAAAATAAACCAAAAAATAATATACATATACAAACATACATACATATAAATTTAAAGTAAATAAAGAAGAACAACATATGTATTTACTAGATTAGCAGTATTAAGTCAATGCTAATCAGAATGTAAAATTGAATTAAAGATACGAAATCTAAATGATCAAAATGGAAGCAAGTAAAACGTGTGTGACATATTAATAAATATTTCTAAAAATGAAAATACGCTGGTTTTGTTATTTTATTTCTTAATTGCAGCTTTATTCACATCAATTCATTAAAAATTCGAGTAGCATGGCTCGATTGCGGCGATCGGTAAGATAGGAAATAAGGTCCGCTGACACCGTCATGCTATAGACCGCAGCACTCATTAAGTTTTTCTGTATACAGTAACGTTTTATGTAACACTTGCTACGCGCACCAATAGCGGTAATTTTTTTTTTTAAATCAGGATCATTAACAAAGTTCTCAAGGGCAACATCAGCTAACGCTTGGCGCAATTTGTGATCCTTTTACTTCAGTTCTTGAGTCAATATGGCTTTGTAAAGATGAGGGGTAATTTCTCCAAGTTGACGTCTTGGCGTGTTTAAAAAAATGATGCGACTGTATCCAACAGTTCCGAGCTATGTGTAAACATCACGCAGATGGGGTGTGTAGCCCCACTTTATTGGAAAGAAAGTAAAATATAACTAGTATATGTTCGATCAAATTCAAGCCAATCGCATATGTATATACTCATCGAATCCACTCCATTCGCAGCAGTCGACGCCAGGAAACGAACCTGGGACCCCTAAACTCAGTAGGTAGTACTGCGCCAAAAGTAGAAAAACCGAGACGCTACACACTCAACCCCCGCGGTTATAAAAACTTTTCATCCAAGTTCTTACATAAATAATATCAGCTTGTAGGTACATATGTCCTCTGTTCTGTCACCTTATAACGAATAAGAAAATTATAAAAGAAAAAAAAACAACAACAAAACCAAAAAAAACGCCTCTTCTATCTTCTATGCGTACAGGCAAAGCTCGATTTGCGCACAAGGTAAAATTTAAGCCATTTGCGCAAATCGAGAATGTGCGCAATTCGATTGCTTACAAAACAAGTATAAAACATAACATGAATCATGTTTACACACTAAATGATAGTTCAATTACATTTGTTACACCCAATATCGTCAAATTTGTACTGCTTAGATTCTGACACAATGTTTATTTTAACGGCTATTCCGCGTAAGTGATACGTGAATACGAAGACATCCAAAAAAATATTAAGATAAAAAAAATATTTTTAAAAACAAGCTTTAATGAACTAAAAAGTAAAAAAATATTTTTTTTCCGAGTCACCAATGTGTAACTATAAATTAAAGCTTGGGGCACTCAGGCTCGATGTAAAATTTGGCTAAATGACGGTGACGAGGTCTAACTAAACAGTAACAGTGACACAAAATGTGTTCTGCTAATTCATCTTCCGTCCTCGTCGCACATCGTGTATGTGTTGTCTTGTGCCTGAGTGCCCCAAGCTTTAATTTATAGTCACACATTGGTGACTCGGAAAAAAATTATTTTTTTACTTTTTAGTTCAAAAGCTTGTTTTAGAATTGTTTTAGATTGAATTTAGAATGACGTCACTTGGCTAGTCTAATTCTGCTTGTCAATCCCTTTAAGTTGATACCCATATTAAGGAGGTCGTGAAGATAACGGCAATCCTCCATCTTATGGCGTCCGCCATATTAGATTTACAACGTCATAATATATACTATATTGTTTGAGATTCTATTCGTCAAGCCCTTCTATTTGATATCCATGTAATGCGGGTTGTGAAGAAAAAAGTAATCCGCCATCTTATGGCATCCACCATATTGAATTTAGAATCACATCACTAAGCTAATCATATTCTACTTGTCAAACCCTTTCATTTGATACCCATATTAAGATGGTAGTAAAGATAACGGGTATCCGCCATCTTGTGGGCATCCGCCATATTGAATTTTTAATAACGTTATAGCGTATTGTATTCTACTTACCAAGCCCTTTCATTTGATACCCATATTTAGGAGGTCGGGAAGTTAACGGTAATCCACCATTTTGGGGCGTCCACCATATTAGATTTACAAGATCATGAAATATACTAATCCGTTGTCACCAGATACGCAAAATTTCAGCATAATCGGATATCTGGAAGTGGGTGTAAAATCGACTCCCAGATTCCGCCCTCACAGAAAGTGAAGTTAATATAAAGCTTGTAAAAAGAGGTAACGTTTGTATCAGCGAAAATATTTGAATGCTGTAAATGCTGAAAGAAGTGTCGCATTTGTACCAGCGTTGCCACTTTAGGACTATTTTTTCGCAGTAGATTCTCTCAAAAATGCAGTAGATTTAATTTTTTCGCAGTAGATTTTTTTATTTCAACAGAAAACAAGGTATTTTTTAAGAGGTTGAGAATTTTTTTTTAAAAAAAAACACAAAAAATTCGAAAAAATGAATGAAATATTTATTTGAATCGATAGTTTGAACCTTGCAATTTAATGTTTAAAGATAATTTCATGCAAATGTTGACCGCGGCTGCGTCTCAGGTAGCCCATCCGCTGAGTCCAATTTTGGCATACTCTTTCACACATATCGGCCGGTATCTCACGAATGAATGCATGGATGTTGGCTTCCAGTGCGTCAATCGAAGCGGGCTTGTCCCTATAGACATTAGCCTTGACATACCCCCACAAAAAATAATCTAATGGTGTCAAATCGCACGATCTAGGCGGCCAATTGACCGGCCCGAAACGTGAAATTAACTGTTCACCAAACTCGCCTCGCAATTGCGCCATTGTTTCGCGTGCTGTGTGGCATGTGGCACCGTCTTGTTGAAACCACATATCATGCAAGTCAAGAACTTCCATTTCGGGCAAAAAAAAGTGCTGTAACAAAGGCCTAACTGCTGGGAACGGCGCCGAATCGACATTTCGCGGTCTTCTGTCACACTAGCTGATACGGCCGCAATATTTTCTTCACTACGCACAGTACGTAAACGTGTTGGTGGTTTAATGTCCAACAAAGTAAATTTGGTGCGAAATTTGGTCACAATCTTCCGAATAGACTGCTCAGAAGGTCGAGAATGCCGATCATAAAATGGAAGCAGCGCGCGATGAACATTTCGAACCGAGCACGAATTTTGATAGTAAAATTCAATAATTTGCAAGCGTTGTTCATTTGTAAGACGATCCACGGTTAAATTGCAAACCAAACTGAAGCTGTTTGACAGTGACACAAGGTACTAAACACACGTCAGCTGTCAAAACCAGTGTTGCCAAAACCAAACCAGCTAAAAAATCTTATAAACACAAATTGGCTTGTGTTTTTGTTTCTATTTTATTATTTTGAATTTTGGTTCATTTGAACTTTTATTTCCCTCAACCGTAGCATCATGTCTGCATCATACGAGGGCTGTTCGATAAGTCAGTGACTTTGATGAAAGATGGCGCATTGAGTTTTTTTCCGCCATCTTTGTTTCTTTCTAGGCATAGCAAAAAAAAAAAACTAGACAGATCCCTCAAACACTGATTTTTTTTACAGTGATCGAGAGAACTTTGGTTTGTGTTATTTTTTTTTTGTCAAAATGGAGAAAAGTGAGTTTTGGCGGCCGAAATAGTCAGGGCAACGGTTTTCTGGGGTTTTCCCACAGCGTAATTTTCATTAACTACTTGCAAATGGTAAAAAGGAATGCTAAATTGATGGAAAAACGACCCCATTTGAAAATTAAAAAAGTGCTAGTTCATCACGTGATCGCTTTCAGATAAGGAATTCAACCTTTTCGAAAAGTTGTGTTGTTAAGTTTTGTGCTAAAAGGGATGTTCTCGATCTTGAAGTCCACAAAAAACATACTAAAAAATGCAGTAGATTTAATTTTTTGGCAGTAGATTCAAATTTCGAAATAAATGCAGTAGATCTACTGCAATTGCAGTAAAGTGGCAACGCTGATTTGTACTAAGGGCTCTAATTCCGCACAATTTTGTGATGCTTTGAATAATTGTTTTGAACATTGCACAGCTTCAGGACAACGCAGGAGGATGTTTTATATCTCAAATGAATAAGCTAAAATTTACTAATTCCACCTATTTTTTTGTTTTTCAATCCGATAAGCCATTATTAAGTTAGGGCTGTATAACTATAATTTTCCCTCCCAATGTGCAGTATTTTCACCATTTTCTGAAAACCATGCCATTTTCCGGGATAAAAAGTGTATATATAAAAGTTGACCAGGAACATAAGCAATCACTATGTTCTATGTCCATATTTCATTGCGCTGCTATGAAATTTGAGTTCCAAATTTCGTAACCGTTCGGAATTCCGTCCCCGAAATCTCGGAATTTCTCCCCAAAATCGCGGAATTACTCCACTAGAAATTTTACTATCGCGCGCTTAGATGGTTACACATCAAAAACGGACTCGTTTTATTGATTTAATAAGAATGCGTTGGACTACTGCGTGTGCTGTCCGGGTTCAATCCCAGCAATTCGTTTAAAAGCCTACACCCCCTAAACAGGCCCCATTTGTCTGCAAAAAAACATTAAGAAACGCCTGAAATATGCCAAAATAGAATAGAATTCAGGAACTCGGTTATTTTCAGCAACGAGTCAAAATTCGACATATTTCGGTCTGATTAACGCCAATTTGTTTGGAGGAGACAAGGTATAACATTAAGTCCTGCGAATATAGTAAATACATAAATGCAACTATTAAAGGTGGTGGAGGCAGTTCATTCTGCTATCAATAACATGCAAGTTTCCCACGCCAAACCAAGAAAAACACCCCCACACCATAACACCTTCACCACCATGTTTTACTGTGGGGTCGAGATATCGTTCACTGGAGGGGTATAATTCCAAAACTCATTATGTACCTTTTTAGGACAAACTGAACTAATTATGAGGTTTTGTTCGTTTCGTTGAATTCTTTCAGCTCACTCAAAATTTTCAAAATCCAACTCATTGCCAAAATAGCAACTAAAATATCGAGTTATTTCCAAAACATAGTTATGTTCCATTTGATATTCTATGAAAACACATTATGTAACGATTATTTCCAAAACTGGGTATGTTCTAAAGTCAAAACAAATTTCAACATTTTTGATTAGTTCGCAGCAAAACTCGCTAAGTACATTTTTGGCACGGACACGGACACAAATTTTCGTAACCGCCATAGAATGTCGCGCTCTCTTAACTGGACAAAAGACATCTACGCGTGGCAAATTGGTTACATACTTTTTTTTGTTTTTGTTTTGTTTTCCTCTTCTTAGCACTTTGCAAAGAAACGAAACAAAAATGTAAACTGTGGAGTGTGCCTTTGCGTTATTATCACGTTCGCTGTCTCGCGGACACATAATTTTCGGTGGAGAACGCTAGAATGACACACGCATATTTTATTTTATTTTTTTTTTTTTTATTTTTATTTTCATCATTCTTAATTTAACAAAGACTTAACAACGATTTTTTATAATCTAATATAACAATGATTGGCAATAAGAATGGATAGTGACATTACTGTTTCAAAAATTAGAAATAGTGGTAATGCCACTTCATGCAAAATTCAATAAGTTGTGGGGTGAACAATGTTGAAAAAAAAAATATTATGCATATTGTACAAATAAAAAACAAATAAATAAATAAATATTAACAATAAATAAATATTAACAATAAAAGAGAAGAATGGATGACAGACAAGAAAATCAAATAACATAGTGCTTAGTGCAGCAAGATTTTAATCTCTTCATGGTCGAAACTGAGAAGCCATATTTTTACTTTTCTTAAAAATTCGGGAAAAGATCTTATAACACGAATACTCATAGGGAGCCTATTAAACAATTTACGGGACACGACGGAGTAGAAGTTTTTGAATAGAGTGGTGCGAAAAGTTGGCAGGGTGACAACATTAGTTGAGTTACTACGCAAAACGCGGGTGTTTAAAATTGGACTTTGCATATAACCACCTCTCATAAAGAAAATCTTAGATGCTTTGAAATAAAACAAATGCTTAAGTGGAAGAATTTTCAGTGTTCTGAACAAAACCATAGAAGGCGCTAGCCGATATGCCCCACATATTTTCCTGATAGCGCACTTCTGCAGAACAGCTAAAGGCTGAAGCTTCGTTTGGTAGGCGCCTCCCCAACAAGTTATTCTATACTGCAATCTTGAATGAAATATTCCAAAATAAACTGTTTTTAGAGTCCTATTGTCACAGAATTTTCTGAGGCGATAGAAGCTTCGGACCGAAGATCGCAGATATTGCTTCAGAATTGAAATATGTGCAGACCAACTCATATTTTGGTCAATAACAACACCTAAATATTTAAACTCGTTTACTACTTCAATTTTGAAGCAATTTGATTCACAAGATAATTGCTCATTGGGCAAGACTCTTGAAGGTACCACAGCACAAACACAATTTGACACATTTGATATACTACAATTTTTCACGTGGAAATAGATTGTAAAGTCCGGTGGCTCTGGCATAGTTGAACTGAACACCATCAATTTAGTCATTTTGAGATATATTTTATATTATTTTATGCGAATTTTGTATTAAGATAAAAATGATTCCGCTGATCACAGTGAAGTGAAAATTTGTCTCTGGTAGGATAAAATAATGCTGGAATATGGAAGTATAGAAACTGTATTTCTTATCGGGGTATCCCGCCTTGTCCTAACATACCTAAAATTCTTTGACGGAATATGCCATCATGACCCGTTAATTTCCTTAACCAATGAGGGCATATTCCGTCTTGTCATCAAACACCCAAGAACTATGTGCATTTATAAATCCCGTTGCCCTTTTTAAATAGGTTTGTATACTAAGTGTATGTATGTATGTGTAATTTCAAGCTTGATCTCCATAGACATGAGTATGAATTTTTCGGTAATTTGTGTTTATCACAGAAAAATTAATTCACTAATACCATATGTCTATTAATTGTGTTTCGTTGATGTCAATTTACTTTTTCCCCTATAACCGAACACCTCTCATAACTGGACAAATTTCTCGGTGCCGTGAGGGAGTTCACTGTACATATACATATCAAACTTAATCTCATCGCTAAAAGTTACTGTTTTTCCAAAATTCCAATGGTCGGCTTTGATATTTTATTGGCAAACTCTGTGCGGCGTATTTTCTGAGCTTCCTCCTTGCAACATAGCCTGCTAGCTTGCCATCATGAAGGCGTCTTCTTATGGTGTTTTGAGAAGCCGTTCTTCCTCTTTTATTTCATGAACAACTAACCTTGGATTCCGCTTCCAGAGCTGCACCATAAGTCTGTGGAAGATAACACACATTGCAGAAACTCAAAACGGTCACAGGAGTAATGGAACACCGCATTATGTAATCTAGCTGATTTCAAATAAGTTTTTGAGGGACAGTGAAATCTGTGTAGAAAAACTCATACTAGGTACATATATTAAATCAGAAAGAATTCGGTACGTAAGACGACTAGACATTATACGAGTAGGGTAAAGGCACTAGTGGTCGGCGAATTAACTTTTTTTCACTTTACTTTTTTTTTCTTTAGTATTTGATGAAAAATGTTTAAACAGAATTTCATTGAATGTCGAAACAAATATTAATCGATAAAAAAGAGAACTTTTGATTAAACCCTCACTGTTCTCTAGAAATTACCAAATTGATGAAAAAGGTCATATTGCGCTAGTGGTCGGTCGCCAAATTTTAGTGGTCGGCCATAAAAGTTCTAGTGGTCGGCCAGGTGCAATAAATCAATGAAAAGAACATATTCAATGATCATTTAAGGGTTTATTTAAATGCAAAACATTTAATAAATAATATTTTATTATTTTTAAAGGCATAGAATAAACAAAAAAATATTAAGTTGGCAACAGTATGTTGAAATCGGTTTTGCTGTATCAAATCGTACTACCTATGCTTATTTTTCTTTTTGCTTATTTAGAAATAAGTTAAATAGTTGCTATTAGTCTAGAAAAAAGTTATTAAATAGCTTAAGATATTAACAAGGCTTAACAACAAAAGAACAAAAAATACATAGTTTCAAAAATGTTTTCATAGTCTTCGCTTATTCCTTAAGCTTCCCTTGAAGCAAGTACAGGATTACGTTTTAAAAATAAAGAAAACCAGGCCTGCAATCTTTGAAGCGTGTTTTCCTTTTACTGTCTTTAATTATCTTCTGAAAAGTGTATTAGTAAATTAGACAAATAATCCAATACCAATCGAAATAGGCTTCAGTGGCCGAACACTAGCTTGGTAATTTCAATAGTCGGCCGGCAGTGCGCCGACAACTTTAGTACTTGGCCGAGCACTAAAATTTCTCAAACATTTGTGTGCTTAACGGTGAAATCAGAGCAATTCATTAATAAACTTTCAATATTGTGCATCAAAAGATAAATTTAAGTTATATAGTGCATTTCTTTAGTGCTCGGCCATACCAGGCCGAGGACTGAAATTCGCATTAAAATGGGGTGCTAGTGGTCGGCCATACCAGGCCGAATGTTCGTGGTCGGCCACCCCATTATTTACACTGATATTAATATTTTGTAATATTTGCACCACTAAATACATTCCTTATGCTTTTTAGAACAATACAAATTCATTAAAATGTTATCTTCCAAACAAATTATAATATAAACTAACACTTTTGTAAATACGCACAACTAAAAAAAAAAAACAAGAAATCACCACATTTTTACACTTTCGCAAATGTGCACGGACTTGTGTGCATCTACCAGCTGTAGTATTTGCGTAATAATATCAAATTTGAGAATAGATGTGTAGGACATGTATCTTGTATCTGCATCTTCACATTAAGAAAATTCCTAACGGTATTTATATTTATTACATGAGGAAAAGGCTTAAAGTGGCCGACCACTAGAGAGTGGCCGACCACTAGTGCCTTTACCCTACAAAGGAAATGAAAAACTTCCACTTTTCAAATCCACTTCATAGGCGACAACAACGTTGTTAATTAAGACCGCAAACAAGTACAAAATAACTTCAACCAATTTGATGTAAGAAACTGTAGGCAGTCGACGAAAGTAATCGCCATCACAACCAGACCAACCGAAACTAATCGACCAGAAGCTCTGAAGGTCTTCATGACTCTGTGTTTTATGTTTTCTTCTTATGTCCTGTTTACAAGTTCGTATATAATATCCCTTCATATCGTTAACTGATTTATTCTCAGTTTTTGTCCTTAAAGTATTCCTTGTTCTTTTGGTATATGTACACATGTTCTGTTGAATCGTAGTTCCCTTTTCTAATCGACTTGAATTCTGGTCACAGAATCCTTTAAGTAGGTATACTATGTGTATGTACTTCTAACCTTCAACTCTTTACAAAGTTTATTCAACCGTTGCCAAATTTTGTTATCCAAACTATCTTCAAATTTCTCAATTCACAATATGATACGAGTAGGATGAGTATGACTGTGTGTGTGTGGGTTATGTGCGGCATACCGTAAACTTTCCCCTAACTATTATGGCCGTACCTAGTCAAAGGATGAAATTTAAGAGGAACCAAGACCAACCCTTGTTCATCTTGTTTCATCATTTCCCGTAGAATGAGGATGGAGAGTCCTCCCATTTATACCAGAAAGTTGGGTCAAATGTCGCTGCCATACATACATTCACACATATACACATGTATATATGTAGGTATATGTACGCGGATGTACACTTAACACCGATACACGAAAAAAGAAACGATTCATTGCTCGTTAAATGTTCATAAAAAATATTTTCGCATGCAATGATTATGCACGTTATACATATGTACATATGTGTACCTAAAATGAACAAGGATAATGTTCACGGTGAATACACGTTTATGAATTCATTTGATGGTGTAACCTCGAATGCAAATTTGTAACCGTAAAATATGCTAGAAACTTACCGTCCTCCAACAGGAAGCAAGGAAATCGACTTTTCCCTCCGTACACATATGCACATCGGAATCTGTAGTCCCGGAGTTGCTGCGTTACCGAAATGCAAGCAATAACAAAACTGATAACCAAGTAAAGAAAGTACTCGAAGTCGGTTGTGCGGGTAATCACATTTTGACTACTCGAATGCATTTCACTTCAACTTTGTCCTACTGATGCACACGCAAATCAAATTTTAAGGACATATTTGGCAGAACTTTGTTCCGTCAAGAAACGCAGAAGATATTCTAGATTACATTACAAAGTTGCATCTGTGCATCCGGTCTCAGATGCGAGATAGATGGAACTGGAAATTGGAAATGAATATATGAAGGGCGGAGAGAAGTACTGTGTTAGGTACAACAACGAAAACAGAACAAGTTAACTGAAAATATAGGAGTTCTCCAACTTGTTTGTAGACGCTAATGTTACCTTTCAAGAATAAGGACAGATGTTTGAACTGATTAATTCATCAAAAAGTAGACACTCTAGGTTAGCCTTCTTTGTTGTTTCCCTACAAAAGCAAATACGTGCATGAAGTAGATACCTAGTATTACGGCATGTGAATCCCCAAAAGACCGAGCATGTGTTCTCTACCAGGAGCAACGAGATCCTAAACTTTTTTCTCTGCCACAACTCGATGGAACAACAACCAATCACTCAAAGAGGGCGAAATATCGGATAAAAGAAAGGATTTAAAGCGGGACTCTGCACCAGCGTTGTGCTGAAGTACTCAATTGGGTAATTTGGCTCAGGTATTTCTGCTTTGGCTCAATGCTCAGAGCCACAGAGAAATGGCTCACATTTGGCTCACTTGGCTCAAATCTTCATTCATATAAAAGAACAATAAAATCGTAATCAGGAAATAAGAATTCAATATTTAAATAACATTGAGACAAATTATCGAATTCACTTAAAGCATAAGGTAATTCACTCAGTTATGGGTTTTAAAAAGCTTTTAAAAGGATTGACAAGAACATATGGGAATTTTGAACAACCTAAAGATGAAATAAGGAAATGTTAGACGTATTGTTTCTTTTCTTGGTTATTTGTTTTCGTTTTTATTTATATGCTATTGCTTAATGTTATTTTTTGTTTTATCCCTCCATAATTTGAGATACTTTCTTATGGTTAGCGAATGTTAAAATTTTTGCGAACCGTAATATCACATTTCGGCAAATTATTGATGTTACATGCGAAAGTAAATTTTCGATTCGCAAGCTATAATACCAAATTATTGCAGTGTCCTTAAGCACTTTACGAAAATGAATTTGTCATGAGGTGCTGCGGTGGTCGTACCCCCACCCCCCCCCCCCTCCTCACACTCTTTCATATTCAAATTTTCGGCCATTTTACTAATTTGGCTCAACCTGGTGTGAAATGGCTCGGAAAATGGCTCAACTCAAAAATTTCTCCGGAACAACGCTGTTCGGCACGGCAGGAGGAAAAAGAAGTACACCACATGCCGGACTGGATATGCATCAGACCAGATCATATCTAATAATGAGTAGGGACCAGGGCTGCCGTTTTGAAAATTCGAATGGGAGTATTTTAGGCATTTACAGGGGAGTATTTTGTGTCAAAGGGGAGTACAAAAAAGAAACGATACATCAAAAACAACCTGTTGAAATACTAAAACTCAATTATTTTATTTGGACTGCAGCCTCAAGATTTTTTTCAAAAATGTTCACTTTTTTAATAAATAGCAAAGCAACAGAAAAACAAAATTCTTGAACATCGTATTGTATAAAGCTATAACAGTAAGAAATTTAAGCATTAAAATAACTATAAGTCTTGGGTTTTACCTATCAAACCTATCTACATAACTTCGAAAATTCTTTTAAGCATAGAATTTATCAAGTTCTACAGAACTTCTCCATTGATCTCGAATCATGCCTGGGCTATTTGTGTTTTTAGTTCTTTCACATTCCTGTACTGCCTCCCATATATATCTCTCTAGCTATGATCCCCCACATGTTTTCGATTGGTTTCAGATCAGGACTACCTGATG
Source organism: Brachyopa scutellaris (assembly GCA_949775065.1). NCBI lineage: Eukaryota > Metazoa > Arthropoda > Insecta > Diptera > Syrphidae > Brachyopa > Brachyopa scutellaris. Next base: position 34,194,266 of record OX459113.1, on the reverse strand, counting down.
GCCACGGCAAACACCTTGTTCCGCAGACTTCCAACCAATCGCGGACTATTTTTGCCGTGTGAATTGTCTTGTTCCAAATTCGTCTAGAGCATATTCGAGCATCTCTCTGTATTTCTCACCATTCATTTTGGGTGGTAGCCATATAAAAGTGGTTTTTCCATCATACCCAAAGGGATCCCAATTCATCGCACTTCAATCTCCGGCATTCGGCATTTTCGCCTCGCAAATGACGCCAATAAAAACTGAAACCATCGTTTGCTTCAACACTTGCTGTACTCTTCTTACAGTTACTAGAAGTTCCAACTTGCGCCTTACCTGACCGGCATTCGGCATGTTTCGCCTGACTTTGCGTGAAATAGTTTGGTCGACCGGATCATTTAACAGAGCTATAATTTTCACCAAAATTGAGGAAATTACACACAACGGAAACAGATCATCCTACCTTCGACGCAATTAACTGCTTTTCATGCTCTCTTTGTATAGCAATAACTGCCCATCCTTCCGTGGTTAAATAGATTCCGCGATTTGACGGTACATAAACCAAAACATTTCCCTCAAAACATTTAATTTCCCTGCAAAATTGTAAGATTTTATTGTGGCCAGCCTCTGTGTTCAAGAAGTCATTCCCTAAAAAATTCTTTCCAGAATAGCCTAACAATCACAAAGAATGTGTTCAATATCCTCCGATATACTTATGTCCTATACCTATGGGGCATGGCTAAATTGAATATAATATAAGGTTGAATAATTATTATCATTTCGGATGACGAGTAGTTCGAGTCATCTGCTAAATTACCGTTAAAATATTTTAAAAATAAAAAAAACTTATCAATAATCGGAAATATTGTAAGATAAACACAATGTCTTTATACACAAGTATTTCGCCTTTTGTGCATGGCTTCTTTAGTTAGCAGTTCAGTCTGTATATCAAATTGAACATTTTGATAACGGCTGTCTTTATACTTATTTCGGCCATTGTATTTCATTTTCGTGTTAGTATTTTAGCAAAGTACTATTCAATAAAGAAAAGGTACTCAAAGTACTACTTGTTTTAAAAAATTGATATATTTTATAGGGGAGTACAATCAGGACGAGGGGAGCACGGGAGTACAGTGTTTGAGAGAGTAGTACGAATACTCCCTTAGTACTCACTTCGGCAGCCCTGGTAGGGACACTCTTTCTACAAATGCAACTGCTAGTAGTGCAAAGAAAAGCGTGAAAAAAATCGCCAAATAAGTAAAAGCAGCTCAGAAGGATTGATTTCAACCCTTATCTTATGTGGATAGCTACTGAGTAGTCGTGTGTTTCTGCCTGGCAATTGAGTCTTAGATTTATATCAATATAAGTGTCTATTTAAAAGTAAAGTTTCGTGTCTAATACACGTAAACAATATTGTACGCGAATATAAAAAAATTTTGCGGATAACAGTGCCACAATCGTTTTTATTTGAAAAATAAGTTTTTCGCTTTCGCACATTGTGTCAATTTCACTCGTTTTCACTCAGTTTTTTTTTTTTGCATTTTCTTTGTTACCAACACTCATGTCTCACCTGCCATCCCGTACCAGTAACCGCTTGAAGGGGAAGACAGACTCCCCCAATCCTTCATCTCCATCTTGTTCTTCATTCTCTACAACAACAGCCAAGCGTACGGAAGAGGACAACAATATATCCCATACATGGATGGACGAACGGTTGCATAAACAAATTGAGTCTATAATGAACCTAATGTCAGCTAAATTTTCCGAAATGGAGTTGAAAATCTCACAGAAATTAGACCAGCAAATCAACGAAATAAAAAACACTGTTGGTCTTTTAAATGACAAAGTTGCTCACCTCGAATCTTCCCTTATGAGCTCCAAATCGGATATTATTGGCCTCAAAACAGATGTCACCGACATGAAATCATCATTAACACATGTCAATAATAAATACAGCATCACCAAGGCAATAATTAGTGAAAAAACGTCGGAAATATCTGATCTTAAAGGCAATCTCGAATCTGTAACAACTGAACTGAGTGCAATCAAAAAATCATTAAATGCACAAGAAAACCGAACTGTAGCTTGTGACGCTCTACTTTTTTGAATCCCGCACTCTGTCGATGAAAACATATCTCCAATCTTTAATTCACTTTGCACTACACTGAAAATTCAACCACCAAATTTAAAAAACGTTTTCCGCACACGACCGAAAGGTGACTCGAATGACACCGCGATTGTAATTAAATTCAACACTCCGTATGAACGTAACTCTGTGCTGAGGTCGATTGCACTTTTTCAAAGAGAAAGTAAACAAGAACTCCGTCTACAACACGTTGGAGTTAATGCCACCGGTACCATTCATCTGCGGAAATGCCTAACAAAGCAAAATCAACTAATTTTACGCACCGCTTTAAAAATGAAAAAATGTAAACAACTGGCCTCCGTGTTTACATCTCATGGAATCGTACATGTTAAACGTCAATTGGCCGAAACTGCTAAAATGATCGAAAACATCGAGGATCTCGACGACATTGCCAGCTCAAATTAATGGATTTAAATAATCAAAGCTCTAATTTTGTAAAGTAATTTTTTTTCTCTCTTTTCGTTCTCTTGTTTTTATTAATATTTTTTTTTTTTTTTCTCTTGTTTTTATTAATATAAAATTTTAATTTGAATTTAATTTTGTGCAGCTTGTTAACACATCAATATTATATTAATTTCTAACTTTATCTCTTCCTTTTCTCTGTAAAATCTTGCAGTTTTTATTATTCTTTTTCTTTTTACTATACTTTTTTTTTCTTCTCTTTTGGTAATGTCGACTCCTAGAAATTCTCTTGGTAGTATGATAAAGATTTTAACAAGCCAAAACGTTAGTATTCACATTTGTCATATAAATGCTCAGAGTTTACTACCGAAAATCGATGAGTTCCGCGACCTGTTTGAAGACTCGGCGGTTGATGTAGTGTGTGTTACCGAAACGTGGCTCAGGGCCGCCTATAACGATGAAGTGTGCCGTCTCAATGGGTATAAGGTTTTTCGTTCTGATAGGATTGGGCGTATCGGTGGAGGAGTGGCTATCTATAATAGGAATGGCATAAAATGTAGGCTGCGAGATACTTCCCGTGATGGCAGTGAAATTGAATATATATTTGTGGAACTGGTCAATGACGAGTCCAAGCTGCTTATTTGTACTGTTTATCGACCTAATATCCCAATATCATCTTGTGTGGCGATTTCAACAGCAACCTCATCACTGAAACACATCTGATCGAAGAAATGTCCTCATTTAACTTATTCCCTGTAAACACAACTGTTCCAATGCACTTTTCCGATCAGTCGTCCACGTTGCTTGACTTATTCTTAGTGAACAACAGAAATAAAGTTCTTTTATATAATACAGACCTATATCTATTTTGCCATTCATGTCGAAAATGTTGGAAAAGATTTTACAAAAACAAATTGGACAGTATCTCTCCACTCATAATATCTTGTCTCCAAAGCAATCTGGTTTTCGGCAGAAACACAGCTGTATGACCGCCATAATAGGCGTATCCGAAGATATTCGGATCGCCTTAGATGCAGACAAAGTTTCATTTCTTGTCGTACTAGACTTCTCTAAGGCATTCGATACGGTTGTTCACTCTACTTTGTGTCATAAACTGTCCCAAATGTACCATGTGTACGTGTGCTGTAAAGCTAATTTCTTCCTACTTGATAGACCGAGTACAAGCAGTAGAAATAAACCATGTATTATCAAGCTTTCTCCCCATAGTCAGCGGCGTGCCACAAGGTTCTATACTAGGACCATTACTTTTCTCGTTATACGTCAACGAACTTCCTACTTGTATTAGACATAGCTCAGTACATATGTATGCCGATGATGTTCAGCTCGTAATGAGCTGTCCCTTGGGTTTAATCGAGCACGCCACGAGCTGCGTTAATGAAGATCTGGTAGGTATTGGGCAATGGGCTGAAAGTAATGGTCTGTTCCTGAATCCTAACAAATCTAAGTGCATCGTTATCTCAAGAAAGCCATTAAACTTGTCGTATTTTCCTTCCACCACTCTTAACAATGCCCCTATTAAGTATGTTGAATCGGTTAAGAACCTCGGTATGACCTTTAGTCGAAATCTAAGTTGGGATATGCATATTAATCTAGCAGTAGGTAAAACCTATGGCGTACTTTGAACACTATGGGTCTCCCATTCCTTCACTCCAAAAAAGACACGCACCTTACTTGCAAAAATATTGGCCATGCCTCTCCTTACTTACGGTTGTGAGATTTATTCTAACTGTAGCTATGCCTCTAAAAGGAAACTTAATGTTGCTTTCAATAGCATTATACGTTACGTATTTGGACTGCGCAGATTTGATCGAGTTTCGGGCTATTCAAGATATTTATATAATATGACATTTGATAGTATTCTTCAGTTTCGTACATTAATTCGCTTTTCGGAAATACTACTAACTCATCAGCCTGCTTATCTATACGAGAAAATCAGATTTCCATCTTCAAACAGATCCGGTCAGCTCATTGCACCTAGACATACCTGCTTGACATCTGAACGACAGTTTTTCATTTACGCTATTCGCTTGTGGAACTCTTTGCCTCGCAATATAAGAAGAATAGATAACACTGCAAGATTTAGAAATGAATTAAAAGCACATTTTTCACAGTAATTCTTAATTTATTTTGCTATTATGTTTATATAATATTAATATTATTTTTTGCTTTCATTTTCTACTTAATTTCCATTTAGTTCAATTCGCCTTATTCATTTTTTGTAGCATCCATTCTCTAAGTTCTTTATATGCTTATCACTAATTTATTTATAAGATTTTGTATCTTACTGTGTTAAGCAATCCGTATGAAATAAATAATAATAAATAATAATAATGTATCTGCGATTGGTCATAATGAAAAGAGTCGGCAATTCTTTTCAGCAGCACCACCACATGCGGCTACCTACGTAAGATAGATTACGTGTGGTTTTCTCATAATGCTTTCTTAAATGGCGTTTTTATTTGAACTTCAGTGTGGTCGTGCTCCGCGTTGTCATCGAAAGAATTCGTGTGACCGAATTTGTTTTCGTGAAATTGGTTTCATTTGTGGTTTTTGGCAATTTTTTTTGCTCAAATAGGAATAGATATGGATTTCTAAAATATATATTTCAATCTTAAATAATTATGAAACATAACATTCGTATATTCCAATAACTTCTCCAAAACTGATACTTAGTCGTATATTCAACACTATTCAGCAGCTAAATGGAATAACATCTTGTCACACTACTTGTGTAGTCACAATGAGTTACATGCAAACATGCTACGAGAAACTGAACTGACTGTACTTCAAAGTGTACAGCAGTCAAGCGTTGTAAACAACTTGTTTACGCAAATTTAGCCTAAGAACAACAGACGCGCAACTCAAACAAGCCGTTGTCGTCAATCACATTGATTTCTATAGAGAGAAAAGTAAAGAACAGCTTAAGCTCTCTTAAAATTAAGAACAATCAACAACATGTTCCCGCGTGCGATCAACAAACAGGTAGCGGGTAGTTCGTATGAAGGAACAGTTCCTTGACTGAAATGAGCATCGGACTCACACTTTGAGTATGCACTGTTGTTCGACTCTCTTTCTCTGTGCTTTGTAATTGTTGGTGTATGTTAAGTTAATGTAGATTTAACAGTACAGTGTAGCAAATAGAAAATAAGCAGACTTAGTTGTTAGGAAAGTAGGATAGATTAGATCATTAAGTTTTTGGCTTTTAATAAATAAAGTTGTGCAAAATAAAAGTTGTCTGGAGTTTTTATTTGTTTCTGTTGCACCTAGATGTATATGTATATGTATATACTATATGCAAAGCCTCCGTTTAAGCTACGACACATTACTAATGAGGTGGGGATTGCGTTTTTCTTTGAATGGTTATCAGTTGAGCGAGATACATCAAAAAGGAAATTAAAGGGTGACACTTGTCAGTACATGCATGCGGCAAATAGTAAAAGGTTTTGTGGTCAGGTATAAAAAAATAAAATTGCGTTTTGTTTTCGGGATTTCCTATTATTATGGTGAATAAAAACGCACAGGCGCGGTATTAGGTGGCCATAAAAGTAGGTATTTTTTTTTTTTTTTTTTTTTATTAAACACTATCAGATCTGTGTCATGGTGTGCTTAATACAAGCAACAGCCATAAGCAGAAATTTTCCAGGGCAAAATATGCATCAACAGGCTCATCATTTAGTGCTGGTATTAGTGGTTAGGCTACGCTACATTTCAACACTACCACTAGCAATAAATAAACAAATATAAGAACAAATATACATAATTAGAGTTTATGTTCGAGGAACTACATTACGCAAGACATTTTTAAGTGTAATTTTGTTAAGATTAAAGTCAAGAATGTTTACATTTAAGTTATAGATTTTACTCATGCGGCTAATAGGCTCATGCATCCCGTAATTTGTTCTGTGATGAGGAACATGCAGTAACTCTATACTACGCAGGTGATGCGATCCCCCACGAAAGTTTGATCCTAAACAGGATAATAAGTCAGGTGCATCAATCAGACCTGAGATCAGTTGATGCATAAAAATTATATCATTATTGACCCTTCTTTGAGCCAAAGGCTGCACTTGCAACAGTTTTATCCGATGCAAATATGGGGGGAGGTTAAAAGGATCGTCCCAGGGAAGACCTTTCAATGCGAATCGAATGAAGCGTCGCTGGACAGCTTCAATACGAGTATTGAGATTTTTCTGATAAGGTGTCCATACTTGCGAAGCATATTCGAGGTGAGGACGGACAAGACTGTTAAATAGTAAGAGGGTGACATAAGGATTTTTAAATTCTTTACACCATCTTTTAACGAAACCTAACATTGAATTTGATTTATTCACAATGTGGTTTATATGCTCTTTAAAATCAAGTTCAGGGCTAAAGTAAACACCCAGGTCCTTAAAACTATAGACCCGACTGAGAGAGTGATTCGATATCAAGTAGTTGAATATAGTCGGTACCAGTTTCCTAGAGAAAGTCATGGACTGACACTTGAGTGGGTTAAGGACTAAACCATTTTTAGAGCACCAGGTACTGAAACTATCAATATCTGATTGCAGAAGTCTACAATCATTTATGGTTGTAATTGCTTTACTGATCTTCATATCGTCGGCAAATATAAGAATGTTGCTATGTTTTATGATTGATGGAACATCATTGATAGCAAGAATAAATAAAAGTGGACCTAGGTGGCTCCCTTGAGGGACGCCGGATCCTGCTAAGAAGGAGTCTGAAAGACAACCTCTAAATTTAACCTGATATGACCTCTGCTTGAGGTAAGAGCCAACCCACGAAATAAATATTGGGGGAAAACCTAACGCCTCGAGTTTTTAGATAATAATATCATGAGAAAGCTGATCGAAAGCTTTGGAGAAGTCAGTGTACACACAGTTCACCTCATGACTACTTTCTAAGGCATTGGAACAGTTATGGGAGAATGTTAATAGGTTTGTGACAGTAGACCTGTTTCTAACGAATCCATGTTGTTCTGTACAAATAACACCCCGACAAAGAAAAGTAAGGCTTTCACACACAACTTGCTCAAATAATTTTGGTATGCATGACAACTTTGAAATCGGTCTGTAGTTCGTAATAATATTTCTATCGCCTTTCTTAAAGACGGGCGTAATAAACGATTGCTTCCAGAAGCTAGGGAAATGGCCAGTTGATATGGAGATCTCAAAAAGAGACTTCAACGGCAGAGCAAGGACATCACTCCTTTTTTTCAGGACTATTGAAGGTACGCCGTAATCATCTTTCAGAAATGAAATAAATTTCGAAATAGTCTGCAAGTCTAAGGCAATGTTGGTAAAGCCAACTTGAGGAACATCTTTGAGATGCTCAAAGTAATCATCATCAATACTAAGCGGCACATCGTTAAAAGATTTACGAAAATTATCCGCGAAAGAGTTGCAAATATCAACAGGGTCATTAAAAACGCTGTTATTATAAGAAAACTCTGCTGGATATCCGTCAGACCTTTTCTTGGAATTAACCAAGAGCCAAAATTGTTTCGGGTTATTCCTAAGTGAGGTTTCCATTGTGCTTATATAGTCATTGTATAAGCTGCTTGAAAGCAGTTTGAATTCATCGAAAAATGCAATGTAAATATTAAAGTCCTTTGGGCTGAGACTTTTAATATAATTTTTCCATGCTCTATTTCTTTTATTTCGTAGAGTTTTCAGATCTTTAGTGTACCAAGGATGGTTCGATATTGCATTTTTCGATAATTTTGTTGGTATACAACTGCTTATACAGTCATTTAGGATACTATAAAAGCATTTTACTGCATCCTCAATATTAGGTGAAACATTAATGTTTTGTAAATAGGAGCACCTTATTCTTTCAGACAGTTGCTGATAATTAGCCCGTCGAAAGTCAAAGATATACGAGCCATCATTAGGGTCACTATTATCATATATATGACAGCTCAAGTCAAAAAATACATCCAAGGGTGGATGATGTCTATCTATGTTAGTTATGCTTGAACAAGATTCTTGAACAACAGTACTAACAGGGTCAGAGGAAAATACCAAATCGAGAGTTCGATTATTGTAGTTTTTCATACAGCTGATTTGCTGTAAGTCAAAAGACGTAATGGAGTCCAGTTTAATAAGCTCCTGCTGTGCGGAATTAAACGATGCTGTGAGATAGGATCCATCCTCCGATGGAACCCAGATCGTTTGTGGCAAGTTGAAGTCGCCGAGCAATAAAATGTTATTTTCCGAGCAGGATAAGTCATGAATGTGTTCTAAGATAAGCGACAGCTCAGAATACAATGATGTATCACTATTAGGAGGAATGTATGAATTAATGATAAAGACAGTGTTGTCCTCAATACAAATTTTAATACAAATAGTTTCTGTGTTCAAAGGGAAAGGAACACTGAGTAAGCTGGAACTGAGGCGAGAACGAACTGCAATAAGCACCCCACCACCCAATCCCGTGCAACTATCCATATAACGATCTTTTCAATAAACTAGGAACTCGGAGTTGAAGAGTTCCGTGTCCAAAATATTGGCGTTTAACCAAGTCTCTGTAAAAACAAAAATGTCATGTGGAAGAGCCTGAGAGTTGGCAAAAATATCGGTAGTTTTACTTCGTAACCCTCTTACATTTTGGTAGTAGAGGGACAATCGAGAGAGTTTTTTGAATTTAGAACCTGCGATGTGCTGGTATGTCTAGAGAATGACTAGGAAAATACAGAATAGATATGTTTTATTGAGAGTGCTTTTATCACGGTAGAATAAACTAATGTCGTTTTCTATTGGGCTCTTCAGATTTTCCTCGCAGATTTCTGATTTTTCGTGCTGAATGGAAATCAATCGATATTGATCTGTTTTTCTGCATTTGCATTCATGTGTCATTTGATTATTAAAAAAGGAAATAAATAAAAAAAAAAGTATAATAAATAGAATTTTAAATACACTTTCTTTATATTTTCTAAATCTTGTATGGAGTTTCTTATAATATTTGTGTTGATTGGTAGCATTTTTATGTGCTGATTTTCAATTTCGTATAAAGTGTTTTGGTGTAAGTGCAAGTATATGTTTGAGTTTCGAGTTGGAATCGAGATTTACGGAGATTGCAAAAAAAGCTTTTTTTTGGAAATTGAAAATTATACTAGAGCGATAAAAATTGCTCGAGATAGAAAATAGATTTTGATTTTGTCCAATCCAAAAGCACATACGTTCAAAAAAAAGCAATGTTAAAAAGGAAAAATAATAGTTGAAGTTCGTTTTTTAAAGGCATTTCTAAAAAAAACATGTATTTCAAGTATTTGAATTATTCGGGTACACTTGATTTGGTCATTTAAAGAAAAATAGCGTATATAACAGAAGGTAAAAATGAAGATTGAAAGGCAAAAATGTATACAAATATTTTTTAACAATAATGTATTACAAATTAATTTTTTCGGATTTCTTAAAGAACACCCTGTTGCAAATTCTGAAATAATATTGCTTCTCTTCTATCTCTCTTTCACGACAAAACTTCTTATTACCGTCTATTTCTCCGTGTCTGTATGACGAAAAATGGAACTGATAAGAAACACGTGGAGAGTGTCCCTACTCATTATTAGATATACTCTGCATCAGACTTCTTCTTAAGTGGCGCTACAGCTGGGGGTGAACATGGGTCGTGTGCTATGAGTGGGTAGATCCTCTGTTGTAATTTGATATTCACCCAAGCACTTGAATCTTTCCTGGGTTAATGCCCCATTCCACCAGTATGTGTTCTGGACTTTCACTGGACTCATTGAAAAATCTACATGAGTCTTCATCTGATAGACCTAGCTTCCTGAGATGTCCCTTGAGCTTACAACGCCCCGTGAAGAACGTAGCCAGGATACGGAGTTTATTTATGTCCAGGCTAATGCAAGCTTTGAAACTTTCCAGATTGTAATTACCCAATAGTTTGTTCGTCTGTCTAAGGCTCTGAGTTTCTGTCCAGGACTTATTCTTATTTGCCTTCTCCAGTGATTGGAGCTCATCCTTTATGGTGTGTTCCCCAATGCCGTAGATGGGTTCAGAGCCCATAAATAAGGGTGTGGCAGCCCCTTTCCTAGCAAGTTTGTTCACCTCTTCATTACCTTATATCGCCAGTTATTCTGGTACCCAGTAGAACGTTGTTTCGTTCGCCCAGTCTATTTAGTTCATAATATAAGCATTCCTAGACGATTCTAGATTTAATGATCTGAGCCCCGATAGATTCGATAGCTGCTTCGCTGTCTGACATTATGTCGCGTCTGTTGGAGCATTTATCAAGATTGAGTTGGGCACATCTGTCAATAGCACAGATCTCGGCTTGAAAGATACTTGTATAGCTGACCACTGGCCTCAACACTCCTGCCCCCGTTCCTTCCTAAGTTATTGAACCATCCGTGTATCATTTATTGATGTGAGGACTCAGCCAATAGATTCGAGATTCGTTGCTCCAGTCCTTGCATCAGAGTAAGAGAATCCGATTTGTGGAAACAAACCACGTGTACAAGCGGCGATACAGACACTAAGTAGCTGCAACTCTGTTATTCTAGCAAAGACTTTAGACTACATTAATTGACTCTAGAACTCTAATCTGAACATACCGATCCTATTTCCTAGTAGGGAAAGACTGGCTGTCAAACAAGATGGTCAGAAACCGGGAAATAACACTCTTCACTGGTGGGTAAAAATGGATTTAGAAAGGGTTCTACTCAGATACATGGATACAACATGTAGTGTCTTCTAGCCAGCACTACTGACATTTGAAAAAGCTGCAATATCCATAGCGATCTAAATTCGTCGGAGATAGTCATTCTGGTGGATAGTAGGTGCGCCAACTCTCAAATCGATGGGAACAAATACAATTAAACCAAAGTCAGTCCAAAAATGTCGCAAGGCACTTAATGACATAAGGCACCTGAGTAACCAGATGGCGGATATAGCCATATCGAAGGGAACGAGAAAGTAGACGAACTAGCTGGAATTGAATCGGCTATGACCTGTGGGCAACAGTGCAGCTGACACCACCATACTGCCACAGATTAGAACACTGTTTTGGAACGCTCTGTGGCTCACAAGAAGAGACTGCGTGACATCTCACTCTTTATGAAAGACGGTGCTACATCTGGATAAGTCCTCCATACGGAATGATCACACAAAACTGTGTCATAGGTTATATGACCAGCAAATGGCATGAGTCCAATATGCTCAGAAGATGATAACATGGTTTTCGGGTGTAAGTCAACCATTTTGGTTCTGGCTTGTGGACATTTGAAGGAAGAATGGCTCTGATTTATGTACACTGTTGATGTGCGTATTATACCGAGATCTCTAGTGTACCGACAATGAAGCAGCGAAGATTTGTGCCGTTAAAAAAGGTAGAATTCCTTCCGAATCGAACAGGTTTTGAAAGCATTCAGCAATTGGACAAAGTATTGCAAACAAAATTACGGTGCCTCAAGATTTACGCACTTTTTTCGCCATTTGTGGAGTAAAGTATTACCAGCGAAACAAACAGCGAAGGCAGACAGCCCAAATTTATAAAAAATAGAGTGCCACGCGAAGGAACAACACGTGTTCATTGTTGAGCAACATTTTAAATAAAGAAGGTTTGGCATTATGGCGATGAGGCTTATTTTCATCTTGATCGTCTAAATTGTTGAATTTCGGGCTCAGAAAATCCACTACTGATTATTAAGAAATAAAGGCATCACCAACTTGTCACTGTTTGGTGCGAATTTTGGGCTGGAGCCATTATCCGACAATTTTTCTTTGAAAATGCGGCTAGTCAGGCATTTTTATAATTAAATCGTTAACGCGACAGCTTGTGATTCCTCCTGAGAGATTATTTCTGTACCGATTTTAATAACTCTAACACTGATCGACTTTGTTCATCAGAATAAACGATTTTGAAAAAGTGCATATTATGAGTAAAGTTATTACGAAAAAACATTATTACCTATACTTACGTTCTTTTGTTTATGTGTATGTACAGTGAACTCTCTCGTAACCGGACACTGACGGTACCGAGAAATTTGTCCGGTTATGAGAGGTGTCCGGTTATGGGAGTAAAAAGTAAATGGACGTTCTTTAAAAAAGAAACACAATAGACATGTGGTATTCATTTGATTTTATAAAGGAATTAATTTTTATGTCATAAACACAACTTACCAAAAAATACCAATTTCTGTCTATGGCAATCAAGCGTAAAATGATACAAACATACATGCATACACTTAACATATAAACCTATTTAAAAATGAAATGGGATTTATAAATGCACATAGTTGTTGGATAACACGTTCGCGGACAAGACAGCATATACCGTCAATGGTTGAGAAAATAAGCGGGTCATGACAATTTTGGATATGTTAGGATAAGACGGGAACCCTGACGAAAAATACAGTAAACTTCTATACTCCGCCATTATTTGTACTACCAGAGACAAATTTTCACTTCACTGTGACCAGCGGAATCATTTTTATCTTTATACAAAATTCGCACAAAATAATATAAAGTATCTCTCCAAATGCCCGAGATATGCGTGTGTCATTTTAGCGTTCCCCACCGAAAATCATGTGTCAGCGAACGTGATAATGACGCAAAGGCACACTCCACAGTTTATATTTTTGTTTCGTTTCTTTGCAAAGTGTAAAGAAGAGGGAAAAACAAAAAAGTATGTTGAAAGTTTGCATAGATGTGTTTTGTCCGTTTAAGAGAGAGCGACATTCTATTGCGGCTATAAAAATTGGTGTCCGTGTCCGGTTATGGGAGAGTTTTTTATATGAAAAATCGTCTATTTATTTCGGTTCTTTGAAAACTTTCCGGTTATGAGAGGTGTCCGGTTATGAGAGGTATCCGTAAGGAGAGAGTACACTGTATACCTAACATAGCGAGCGACCAATGTACAGACAACAGATATACATACAATTATGTATTATAAATCTTCTTTTTTTCTCTCCGTCTGCTCTGTTCATAGGCAATGCTCATTTGTGTACGTATTTGGTATGACTAGGGTGGACCAGGGTTACCTCTGAAAATTTCCGGAAAGGAACCCAAAAGAGGTCCCATATAAAATTAACCCATGTGCGCTCACCGCCCCATTTTTCAAGCGCCCTAATAAAGGGTTTTTCAATAAAAGCGCTACAAAAGTTTTTTTTAAATAAAACAAAAACGGTTTTGGGTATCAATGAAATTCTTTATTCCTGTGAAAGTACGTTCGATGCCATTATGTATGGAACTCGATTTCTTTTGCATGGCCACCACGGGCACGCTTGCAGTATCGGCCGATACTGCTGCAATTTCACGTTCGATATTCTACGAAGTTCATCAATCGTCGCTGGCTTGTTGGCATTAAGACCATAGGCTTGACGTAGCCCCACAGGAAATTGTCTAACGGCGTCAAATCGCACGACCGAGGCGGCCAAGCGACTGAACCATTTCGTGATATAACACGTTCTCCAAACTTGGTTTCCAATAAATTGATTGTGACATTCGCTGTGTGGCTTGTGGCGCCGTCCTGTTGGAACCACATGTCCTCCAAGTCCACATCATCCAATTGGGGCCAAAAGTATTCGGTTATCATTGAACGGTAGCGATTCCCATTCACAGTAACGTACCGGTCTTGATCATCACGGAAGAAGTACGGCCCAATGACGCCGCCGGCCCATAAACCACACTAAACCGTAATTTTTTCGGGATGCAATGATGACCCATGGAGTATGTGTGGATTGCTGCCTAACCAATACCGCATATTTTGTTTATTGACGAAGCCATTCAGCCAGAAATGAGCCTCATCGCTGAAGATGATTTTTCGATGAAAATCCGAATCATTTTCAAGTTGTTGCTCAGCCCAATTCACGAACATACGACGCTTCTGGTGGTCAAGCGGCTTCAGTTCTTGCGTCAATTCAATCTTGTAAGGATGTAAGCCAAGATCTTTTCGCAAAATTCGCCACAACGACGTCACAGAGATGCCCAACGCTTGAGAACGACGTGTGAGAGACACATTTGGGCTTTCTTCAACTGAACCCTTAGCGGCAGCAATATTCTCGACACTACGGGCACTTCTCTGTCTCACTGGCACGGGAACATTTTGTACATTTTGTACTTAGTAAATCTCTCGCTGATTCATTTGAGATACAAAACATCCTCCTGCGTTATCTTGAAGCTGAGCAATGTTCAAAACAATTATTCAAAACATCGCCCACAATTTTCCTTCAGTGGAGACCACCGCCAGCAGTCGTGCAGCAGTGGGTATCGCTGCAATAGTGTGTGTGTGAGTATATGTGCGGGCTCTAACATGATCATATGCTTTGTACTTCAATGTGCTACAATCATTAGCACCATTTGCGGCTCTCACACTCAACCAATCTTAACAAATGAGGTGTCAAAAGAAGGAAAAAATTTTCTAGAGCAGTGAATTGCATTTTCAGTTTATAAATATTATAAATAGATTAAAAAAAAAACGATCAAAAACAAATATAGTTGTTTTAAGACTTCATTTTGGTTCATATATGTATGCACATATGTATTTGCTATGTGGAAGTCATCTGGGATGTTTGGTTTACAGTGCTATTTTGTCGAGACTTTAGGAAACGTTATCAGTAGTGCCACGAGGCATATCCGAACGCACAACATTTCTCTGATTTGTTATTTAAAATTGGTGGAGGAACGCTTCCGGAAGAAGATGGAAAAGTAAATTTATCACAAGGTTTAAGATGATACATCACACCTAAAAAAAACCGTGAGAATTCTTAGCTTTGTGAGCGAGCTATTTTGTTGCCTCGGAATGATTAAGCTCCAGAAATTAACAGCGAGATATTTTCACGTGCTGATGGTCAAAGTGCAGAATGTATTTCAATCACCGGGGTTGTGGACCAAGAAGTAACAACCAGATATCTGGTCGAATTTTTAAACTCTCGCTTTCGCTGCCATCACATAAATTAAAACTAAAAGTGGGTGTACCTACTATTTTTCTGAGAAACTTGAGCCCGCCTAAATAATGTAATGGCACCCGACATAGAGTTACAATTTTGCAATGACATCTGGTAGCTGCGAAGTGTTGACGGGCTACGGTGCGGTGCGGTTTTCGAGAACTATGAAATCTGCAGTGGGCTGAAAGTTACACATTGAAACGTTTTTGATAAAACGCAGTTAATCAACCAAATTTACTAAATGTACATCTTCTTTAAGAATCAAATAAAAGTCCTTAAAATTTAACTAACTAAACAGTAGTGTGTTTTTCTTTCTGTATTAGTATTATTTTTAAAGATTACAAGTATGGCAACGCTTATTGGACCAGTTACTAAAATGACTCGTTACTTAGTCAGTGAGTTTTTCTTTGGTGAAGTGTGCAAAAAATAAAAAGTTGCAAAGTCTCTAAAACAAAAGTAAAAACTTACATAGATGAATATATATCTTTCGAAAAAATTCTTGTTTTTTATTTTTCTTACTGAACAATGTTTATACAATAAAATGTATATATGCTCAATTCAAGTTTGTTAAAAAATTGCAGATTTTATTAAACATTTTATAAACTGCCCCACTATCGGGGCGGTGAGCACGGTCTGGCGCACTCTTTTCAGTTTATAATTTTCTGCATAATTGTTGCATTTGCATAGTCTTAATATTGTTCACCCGTGTAATGCAACCCGTGGATCAATTTCCAAAAATCAACATTTGTGGTAAAAACTTAATAAAAAGTGGATGCGTTACTTGCCAAAATACCCAGATGTAAGCATAGACGAGTCTATAATACCATACTATGGTCATGATGGCACAAAAAAACACTTGCATGTTAAGCCATTCGCTTTGGAATCAAATGTTTATGTATGGATACCCGGATTGGGTACCTCCTGCAGGCTGAGCCGTACCAAGGTGTTCCGGACTTAGGAGTCGGAAGGTCAATGGTGATGAATCTCGTGCGAATACTTCATAAGATTCAATGAAGGCCATAATTCTGATAAAATGTGTGAAATAAAATTATAACCGGTGTCTTCTTATTTTCGTTTGTAGTCTCATGTGCTTATCGCCCCATTTTCGGGGCGGTCCATAACTCCAAACCTAAAAGTAATAATTTTGTTTTTCAAACTACAATCGTTTATTTGGGTTGGGTACGATATCCCGCTTTTTATAATCCCGTTTTTTTCAAATCCCGACCTTAAAATCCCGCTTTTTATAATCCCGCTTTTTTTAATCCTGCTTCTTATAATCCCGTTTTAATAATCTCGTTTTTGCAATCAGAACTACAGTAAAACCTCCTAATTGGGACACTCCGTAATCGGGACGACCTCCCAATCGGGACAACCCATTTGCCAACCCTAAAAGTTTTCATACAATATACCCTCTGTAATCGGGACACCTCTTAATTGGGACACTCAATTTAACTTTCCTAGAACCTCCATAATTGAGTCAAACCTCCGAATTGGGATATTTTATTAAAAAAGTCAGGAAATATGACTTCTCTAATCGAGACAATTCGAATTGAACCTCTCTGACCCGAAAAAAAAGCAATTGCGACTTCTCTAATCGGGACAGTAAAATTCCATTAACTAAATATTCGCAGCTGCATCTCATTCTACAAATTTTCAAACCGTTATATTTTTACAGAAGAGTGACTATATCGGTGACAAAAAACAACAGAGCAACGTTTCATTTATTTTCATTGAATATTAGATATTGGTACCGTGCAGTTGCAGTTGTTTTTGTGTGGATACAATCAATTTTTTTAACTTTTTCGTATGCATACGCGTTGAATTTCGCGTAATGAGATACTACTACATACATTATTATAACTTTTCATAAAATAAATGTCGTTTTATTTCAATAAGGTATAATTTTGCAAACGAGATAGGGCGTTCCATACTTGTTTTAATTGAAAATAGCAGTTTTTTCTTAAGTAACTGTGTTTTTCTATATTTTTTATACAAACTTCTATAATTGGGACACCTCTTAATCGGGACAGGAAAGAGTGGTCACATTAGTGTCCCAATTAGAGAGGTCTTGCAATCAATTAAACAAATTTAAATTTTGCGCGAAATTTGGATTAACATGCAATGCATGATTGCAAGGCATTTTTTTAAAATAAAAAAAATAGTTCTGATTGCAAAAGCGAAATTATAAAGAAAATAGAAATAAGTGAAATAAAAACAGAGGTAATAATATGCACTAACCTTTTATTAATAACTCGTATTACTTACAACATACAATAAATGCAATATAATAAAAAATATGTAAATAAGTTGATAATATTTATTTAAAAATAAAAACATTAATGAAATAAAACTCAGAATTTGCAATAAAATATTTACATACATTGAAATATTAATGGAACAACCAATTTTTTTTTATGTAATTTGTTCAATTGTATATTGTGGGCGATGCGACGCATAAACCCTGATTTGGACGTACTTTTCATAATTTTCCGTTTATTTTTTCGTTTAAAGGAAATTTTCTTATTTCTTTCCTAGAAAATGGAACAAGCAATATTAAATTTGGAAGATGAATTTGTTGAAATATAAAACTGGGATGCTGAGAAACGGGCAAAGCGGGATTAAACGGGACTTTAAAACGCGGGATTTTAATACGCGGTATTTTAAGAAAACGGGATTTTAGAAGACGGTATTTTAAAACCTTTTTTCGGGATTTTTAAAAAACGGGATTTTAAAAAGCGGGATTCCGATACGCTCCCCATTTATTTAAGTCCCCAAACACTGGAAAATATTTAAAAAGAAATGTATAACAACAAAAAAGAGAAGCTGGTCACATGCGGGTTAAAGAATACGACGCGGTTACGAATATATTTTTGATGTGTGCTCTCGGTATGAGCGCCAGTGATGCTAGATTTTTTTTTGTTGAAATTCCTCATTTTGGGGGAAATTTTTGAAAAGTCTCCCCATTCTATATGCGATTTTCCCCATTTTCTCCCCCTTTTGATTCATTGTTGAAATGTAAAGAAAACGACTTAATTTTAATACAAGTTTCTATTTTTTTAAGAAGGAAATACAAAATTTATTTGAACTTTAGACATAAATAATTAATTCATTAGACGTTTTCCTTGAGGTATTCTATGGTCATCATAATGGCTATAAGGGAGTGTGTCAAACAACAGAGCAAAACTACCTACTACCGGTTTATTTATTTCCTTTGTTGAAACTTATTTCCACTCAAAGAAATGACAACGAATAAAGAAAAACAGAAGAATGAAGGAAAACAAAAGAAGAGCACATCCTTAAACATCTAAACATTCCATTAGAAAAATTACAAATTCTTTGCCCATTTCGAAGGCAATCTCCATTCAATGCCACAATTTCCACTAAGGATCATCTTTAAAGGATAAACAAGTATGTATGTACATCTACGATACGAGTGTATAACGCCAGAGTAAGTATATTTAGCCCCAACAAACAAAGAGGAAAAATGAAAAATCTAATAAATGAGGAAACTTTCCCATCGGAGGAGTTATTCTTCTCACTTCATATCATTCCAGTGCCTAAGTGGAAAAGTGTTAACTTTAAGACAAATAATTAGAAAAGTTTTTCGCTTTTTTAAGTTTTCAAAGAATGAGAGTGAGTGGAGCTGCCGCGCCAAACAACAAAACTAAAGATTGCCAATGAGTGCATAGGAAATAAATTGCATTTGAAGTTTGTCTGCATCGACTACGCAACCGTCCCTCCGTATATGTACTGTCGCCGTCTTAATAGACCGTTGCTGGCTTTCATTTTGTTCAAAACTAAAAGAAAAATTAAAAACATTTTTATTGCATTGCCGCGAAACTAATTTTCGATGAGATTGCTGATATACAGTGCCGTCGAAAAATTTTGCTCAAACTATTTTTTTCGAAGTTTGGCGAATTGGTTGCAACAACTACATATTTTTTAATGAGGTTTTGTTTCATTATGTACTAGCTGGCCCGTGCTCGCTTTGCTTCACCTGCCTACCACGTTTATGGGATGTAGTTAATGGAGATTTGATCTACTTTTTTGTCCTGATAGACCAAGTAACCGCAGTAATTTTTGGTTGTGAAAGGTAACCAAAAGACATATGTACACTGTACAGTGCTGATCAAAATAATAGGTAACAGGTTTGTAATAAACTGGCAACACTGATTTCTCAAAAATGTGTTGTTTGTTTTAGATGCAATAAGCACCGTTACTTTTCTATCGATGTTACCAATCTTTCGACATGCGGTTTGCTCTTTCATTTCCTATCAGCTGAGTGTAACAGGTCAAAGAGTTTAGCCCTGATCGAAATAATAGGTAATTTTAGTTTTTTTGTAAAATTTTTCACTGAAATTAAGAAAAAAGTTAAACTGATTGATCCGTTGAGCAAAAGTAAGTAAAAGTAAACTTAAACTATATCAATATATAAAGTGAGATCAAGTCAGAGAGTCGTAACAAGCGTTGCACTGTTGAAGAACGTCGCATGGCCCATAATCTAAAAGGCAAAGAAAAATTCTCAAATTCATTGCCGAGACGCTAGGAAAATCTATTGAACATGCCTTAAAACCACAGTTTGTAACTGAAACCAGAGGAAGACCCAGAAAAACGGACTCATCAACGGACAATAGAATAACACTCCTAGCAAAAGGGTAGGTACCCATTTACGTCATAAAGAACCATTGCAGCTTCAATAGATAATGTAATCAGTGCGCCAACTGTTAGAAGTAGATGACAAGAAAATAATTAACCCGGGCAGAATTGCCAGAAAAGTCCCTCTGCTAAAAAAAAATATATGGGCTAGGAAACAGTTCGTAGAAAATTTAAGAAACAACACCTCTCAAAATTATTAAAATATTTTATGGAGATGGGATGAGACCAAAATTAATATTTTCAGTTCTGATAGTAAAAGGAATGTTCGTCGACCCAAAGAAAAGAAGTTTCACCCTCGTTTTAAAAACAAAAAATGGTAAAACATGGAGTTGCAAGTGTCATGGTGTGGAGCAGTTTTTCTTGGTTTGGGGTTTGACCAATTGTTTTGATTGAGAATATCATAAAAAAAAGAAATTTATCGCGATATTCTTCAAAATTACACGCTGCCATATGCCGAGGACAATATGCGTTTGATATAGCACTTCCAATAGGACAATGATCCCAAGGACTCATTAAAACTGGTGAGTGCTTGGTTGAGAGAACAGGAGGTTTCTGTGTTACCATGGCCTTCTCAGTCCCCCGATTGCAATCATATTGAGAATTTGTGGGGGAAACTAAAGAAGTTATTGGCAATAGAAAAGTTCTACAACAAAACCGACCTTTGAGCGGCCATCCAGAGGCACTGGAATGCTATTCTTTTTGAAAAATGCCAAAACTTGATAGCCTTAATCCCCTGGCGGATTAGTGCACTTCTTTCCAAAAAGTGTGGTCATTCTGGCTTCTAACTCACCTTAAATAATAAGATAATTAAATTTAGTTATTTATTTGATATCTGAATATCATTTTTTTTACAGTTATAACATTTTAATTATGAATTACCTATTATTTTGAGCAGCTCGTTTCTATAAGGATTTGTATTTTTGTTTATAAAAATTACAAGAAAAAAATAAAAACAAAAAAAATTTAGGGAATCATTGAAGAATAATGTGTTTTGATTATGAGAAAAAGATTACCTGGATTCCTATCCAAAATCTTAAAAAAATAAAAAAAAAAAACGTTAATTTTTCTTTGTACAGTAAAACTTGTGAATAGTGGAATGCTTCGGTGCACATTTTTTTCTACTATTCGCAACATTTCTACTATTCATAGGTTTTTCCACAATCGGCAACCTAATTTCTTTTATTATTTTTCGGTAAATTTTTATATCGCAGTTCAAAATGTGTACTTGCTGAATGTAGCCGCTAGCAGAATGAGACACACACGAAAAGAAACAGTTGAAATGTCAAAATTCTTGGAAAAGGAAATGAAGCCGACAAAATGTTAATGAATTTTGGCGCATTCATATCTTGATTCTGCTATTGAAGAGTGAATTTGCATGTGGAAAAAACAAAAATTAATTGAAAAATTTTCCAGTATTCAGATTTCGCAAGTTTCCACTATATAAGAGTGAGTTTGTATGAAGAAAATCAAAATTGGCATCCACTATCCAGGTTTCTCAAGATTCTGTTATTCGCAGATTCCACTATTCACAAGTTTTACTGTATTATCTATTATTTCGATCAGCACTGTAGTATTAATATGCAGCCTCAATGATAGAGATCTCAAATCTTACCGTCTGACAGCACAATATGCTGGCAGCTAAGGAGAGTAACAATACATTAACTCTTATCTCGATTCCTCCGATGAATCCGAATATAGAGTGTCCCAGCTTAGAGGTAGATCTAATCCGTTAACTGTAGATTTCTGAAGTTCTAGCGAACAAAAAATCGTATGACGGGGGGTTCTTTTTTCACCCCCCTCCAAGTTATAGCCCGTCGAAGTAACGGACATCCGATTTGGTGGTAAAACCACTTTAAATAATGATTACTTCTGAACTACAGATACAAAAGCAGTTTTGTACATTATGGAGAGGCGATCAGAAGCGCATAATGTTGAAGACTTTATCTATGCAGCCACAAAAAAGTTATGGCTCCTTAAACTGAAAATTATGAAAACTTGTTGTTCCAATTTTTTACTTTAAATCTATTTTTCTCAAAAGTTTTACTTGATAAAAAGCTTTTTTTACTAAACTTTTGGCGAATTCTCTTAAAATTATGATAAACAACTTTTTCTCGTACGGCTAACAAAAGTGAAACAAACACAATACACAAATCCATTGAATTCCATTCCACTCAGATTTATAGCAAGAATGAGAAAGAAAAATTACGAAGAGAGATCGAAAGAAAACTAAAAGAAGTAAACACCACTGGGACATTGGTCGATTAACAAATTAATAAAAAATGACATTTTGCTAAGCTTTTAGAGCACGTAGAAATATAATTTTGGACTCAAAAGATGAGTATTTTAAAGCTTTTAGAACTGATCTGAATTCCTACAAAATAGACGAAGGAGAAGTTTACTTTTTTTAGGTTCAAAGTCTAATTATTGAATTTCTTGGTTTTCACGATCAAAATCAGATTTTTTTTATGTACGAATCTGCTCCTTATCAAAACCTAATCAACACAAAATCAGCCGTTTGCTCTTTAGGTCCATGCAAAGTAATTTTCACTTTGTTTTATATTATTAGGGATTTTCAAACGTTTGGTGACACTTTTAGACTGTTAGAATTGTTTACCTGCAGTCAATGGAGCAAAATGGTCTTACACCGAAAAATGGGCTTTTTGGGTACTAAAGGGTGATTTTTTAGCTGGTTTGGTTTTGGCAACACTGGTTTTGATAGCTGACGTGTGTTTAGTACCTTGTGTCACTGTCAAACAGCTTCAGTTTGGTTTGCAATTTAACCATTGATCGTCTTACAAATGAACAACGCTTGCAAAGTATTGAATTTTACTATCAAAATTCGTGCTCGGTTCGAAATGTTCATCGCGCGCTGCTTCCATTTTATGATCGGCATTCTCGACCTTCTGAGCAGTCTATTCGGAAGATTGTGACCAAATTTCGCACCAAATTTACTTTGTTGGACATTAAACCACCAACACGTTTACGTACTGTGCGTAGTGAAGAAAATATTGCGGCCGTATCAGCTAGTGTGACAGAAGACCGCGAAATGTCGATTCGGCGCCGTTCCCAGCAGTTAGGCCTTTGTTACAGCACTACGTGGAAAATTTTGCGGAAGGATTTGGGCGTAAATCCTTTTAAGATACAGCTGGTGCAAGAACTAAAGCCAGCCGACCTACCACAACGCCGAATTTTTGGTGAATGGGCGAGGCGAGTTTGGTGAACAGTTAATTTCACGTTTCGGGCCGGTCAATTGGCCGCCTAGATCGTGCGATTTGACACCATTAGATTATTTTTTGTGGGGGTATGTCAAGGCTAATGTCTATAGGGACAAGCCCGCTTCGATTGACGCACTGGAAGCCAACATCCATGCATTCATTCGTGAGATACCGGCCGATATGTGTGAAAGAGTATGCCAAAATTGGACTCAGCGGATGGGCTACCTGAGACGCAGCCGCGGTCAACATTTGCATGAAATTATCTTTAAACATTAAATTGCAAGGTTCAAACTATCGATTCAAATAAATATTTCATTCATTTTTTCGAATTTTTTGTGTTTTTTTTTTAAAAAAAGTTCTCAACCTCTTAAAAAATCACCCTTTATAACGTCAATTTTAATAATAAATGAAAAATGCTTTACTATTGCAGTATTTTTATTTTTTTATTGCTTCCCAGAAACATTGTCCATTCAATCAGTACTTTGTTCAACCTCTTCTTTCTTTTATTACTGCTTCAGATCTGCGATTCATTGACTCAGATATGTATGTTTTTCCATGTGGAGGCAGGTATGGTATTCCAGGTCCGGATTAGTAAATTTTTTAGAATGTCAATTGACTCTGGACGCTCTTTTGCTATCTTAAGTTTCATGATTGCCCAGATATTCTAATTAGATTGAGGTCTACGCTGCATGGAGGCCAGCGTAGCACATCAATATTGTTTTCTTCGAAGTAGGGGAGAAGGGGGCACCTTTGAACGGGTGCAACTTTGAACATTGCTAATAACAACCCAATCTATCTATCTTCTATCTTCTATATCTATATCTATATATCTATCTTCTATCTATACATATAATAAAACTGTAGATTAACCCATTTTGGACCAGCGTGTGGTATACCACACGGCTAACTTTGGGCAAAAATTAAAAATATTAAATAAAAAAAATATAAATAAATGTTGGACTTATAACTAGGTTTGGTATCTTGGCAATACAAAAATACATG
This sequence comes from Brachyopa scutellaris, assembly GCA_949775065.1. Classification (NCBI taxonomy): domain Eukaryota; kingdom Metazoa; phylum Arthropoda; class Insecta; order Diptera; family Syrphidae; genus Brachyopa; species Brachyopa scutellaris. The sequence continues at coordinate 34,169,938 of OX459113.1, read as the reverse complement.
TTTTGGACAATGCTCACCTGTCCATGGGTACACCTCGGCCAGTAGAAAATGTGTCCAACATTTTTTTTTATAAAATGGCGAAAAATGGTGTGTCGTTGACAAAACGGCAAATATTGGGAAAAATACTCGCCAGATTTTTTTTTAGTTTATGCTTTTTAGCATAAAATAAGACGACCCTGAAAATTTTACCACAAAATCCCAACGTTGAAATTTTCCGGTCCTTAATGGGTTGAAAACTGTTTGTTCGCGCATCACGCTAGAACTACTGAACGGATTTTGATGAAACATTGACATAGTGATTGCTTATGTTCTTGGTCAATATCATTTATACTTTTTATCCCGGAAAATGGCATGGTTTTTAGAAAATAGTGAAAAAACTGAATATTTGAAAGGAATATTATAATTATTCAGGCCTAACTCAATAATGCCTTATCGGTTTGAAAAACAAAAAAACAGGTAGATTTAGTAAATTTTCCCTTCAATGTCCTACAATCATCATAAGCATTTGCAGCTTTCGCACTAAACCAATCTTAACAACTGAGGTGTCAAGAAAGGTAGTAATGCTCTTGGCTGTGTCGTCGTCATTAATTACGATAATTGTTATGTTAATGCCCGGTCGGTGGTAAAATAGTGTTTAAAATAGCCATACAATTAGACACCACTAAAAGTGCAGTTTGCAACATTCCCCGAAATAGTGATAAAGCTCGAATTTTACATTAAGAATGATAGGTGAGCCCATCTAAGTTATGTAACGGCACCCGATTTAGAGTTGCAGCTCTGCAACGAAATCTGGTGGAAGCGAAAGTGTTGAAGGACTGCGGTGTCGGCGAATATGTATTTATCACTCGAATTCCGATCATACCTAACATTTTTCCATTCCAGTTTAAGTGTGTACACTTTCCCATTAGAGTCCGCTTCGCGGTGACGTTAAATAAAGCGCAAGGACAAACACTGTGTACCGCGGGCGTGGAGCTCACCACCGGCTGTTTCTCACACGGTCAATTATACGTGTCTCTTTCCCATGTCAGCGAATGTAAAAATGCATTTGTTTATGCACCAACCAGGCAACGCAACCTCAAACTTTGTAAAAAAAAAAATTTCCATATAACAAAATATAGCAATTACATATTATCAATTATTTATAGTAGACTAGTGGTTACCCGGTGCGCTTCGCTACACCCATTGAAAACAGTGTTTATATCATAAATGTAATGAAATTTTTTCGAGTGACTTTTTGTGAATAGTAATTACTCTGGTGGAGAATTAAATGCAGACAACTTTATATGGATTTAAGAAATCTGTCCAAGCAATAGCATCCTAAAAACTCAAAAACTTACCATCCGATTGAGCTGAAACTTTGACAATATATTTGTAATGAAGCGAGAAGTGCACGTAAATCAGAAGTTAGCCGTTAGCTGTCACCGTGCATTGCTGTAGTAATAATTTGGAGATTTTGGTTTGTCATCTATTGGAAAACATGAAAATTGTTGATATACAAACATTTCTCACTTCATAACAAATATATTGTGTAAGTTTCAGCTCAATCGAATGGTTTTAAAATTTTGCAGTTCCAGCGCCATCTATCGAAACACTTGAAAACTTTTGATGCACGAATATTACTCACTGCATTACAAATATATTGTGCAAGTTTTAAATTAATCATACGTTGAGATTAAAAAGTTCCAGCGCCATCTAGCGGAAAACTTGAAATTTTTTGATGAAAAAGTATATAGTGTAAGTTTCAACTTAATCGGATGGTTAGTTTATGAGTTCCGAGGTATCAAACGAACAGCTCATTTTTAGGAAATAGGTCAAGTTTTGCAAATTAGTAAAAAGTTGCAGGCGGGTGAAGCGAGGAGAGCACGGGTCAGCTAGTAAATAAATATAAATAAAATATACCCGTCCAATCCTTTCAATCCCACTTTTCTCTGCTGAGTGTAAAATGGCATGCATACATAAAAAAACGATTTTCTGACATAATCTACTGCTAAATTGAATACTTCCTCCATTTAAGTAAATAAAAGGAAAAATTATCCAGGAAACATAATCCCGAATTTTCAACTGTCGAAACTTTGTTGAAAACAATTTTCAAACCTTTTCCGGTACTTGAGAGTTTTCGCATTGTAGTAGCATCCTCTCGTGAGCACATCCTTTCGTTCCATTTAAGTTACACTGCATTTCACATGTGTACTCGTATACGAATGTACATATAATACTTAAGTATACGTGTATTTTACTCGTATTGTGTAACCCATTTTATCAGAACTTTTTGCATAGTTGCATCGGTTACTTCTTCGCACTCGGTCGCTTTTACTATTCGTATTCGAGGACTCTCCACTGCATCGAGCACACTTGAAAAAAAATGGAATTATGAAAAAAGTTTTTCATTGTCAACAAAAATATTTTGTATGATAATAGAATATTCGTAAATTCATAGTGGGTAGTGGGTAGAGGAATGTTTTTGAAATCTATGTACGTTCGAAAAACAAACACAATTTGATTGCTTTAATGAAAAATTAAATATTTTATTATTTTAATGCAAACACTCATAAAAATAAATACGTACTTATAGGTATACCCGCACTAAAAAAAACAAAATTGAACGTTAACCGTTACACAAAAGTTCAGACATATTTGCATAGTTTTTGAGTGTCTATCTTCTCATTTCAAGCAGCGTTGCGCGAGATCCTGTTGCAGCTGTGTCCTGTGTATAAAAGTACGGCAGTTATATTAGCTCTATCCGGTGTCCTCAGACCGCCCCTAGGCTAGTGTCAGTGTATTTTAATGGTTGTCGAAAATTCCAATGCAACTCCCGATATATTGAACACAAATAATCGTGACATGTACACTGTACATGGAGGAAAAGCATAGACTGTGGACGATATGCTAGGAATCCCAAATTTGAAAAGAAATGGGAATAAAAACACGGTCCATAACTTCTTAAACGATCCTGGTAATTCACTGACAACCGGGACGGAATACCCCGAGGACATCTAAGTCAACCGACTTTTAATTTTAAGTTTACATGTACAATATAAAGGGTGATTTTTTAGCTGGTTTGGTTTTGGCAACACTGGTTTTGACAGCTGACGTGTGTTTAGTACCTTGTGTCACTGTCAAACAGCTTCAGTTTGGTTTGCAATTTGACCATGGATCGTCTTACAAATGAACAACGCTTGCAAATTATTGAATTTTACTATCAAAATTCGTGCTCGGTTCGAAATGTTCATCGCGCGCTGCTTCCATTTTATGATCGGCATTCTCGACCTTCTGAGCAGTCTATTCGGAAGATTGTGACCAAATTTCGCACCAAATTTACTTTGTTGGACATTAAACCACCAACACGTTTACGTACTGTGCGTAGTGAAGAAAATATTGCGGCCGTATCAGCTAGTGTGACAGAAGACCGCGAAATGTCGATTCGGCGCTACCGAGCGATGATAACAAACTTTTTTTTGCCCGAAATGGAAGTTCTTGACTTGCATGATATGTGGTTTCAACAAGACGGTGCCACATGCCACACAGCACGCGAAACAATGGCGCAATTGCGAGGCGAGTTTGGTGAACAGTTAATTTCACGTTTCGGGCCGGTCAATTGGCCGCCTAGATCGTGCGATTTGACACCATTAGATTATTTTTTGTGGGGGTATGTCAAGGCTAATGTCTATAGGGACAAGCCCGCTTCGATTGACGCACTGGAAGCCAACATCCATGCATTCATTCGTGAGATACCGGCCGATATGTGTGAAAGAGTATGCCAAAATTGGACTCAGCGGATGGGCTACCTGAGACGCAGCCGCGGTCAACATTTGCATGAAATTATCTTTAAACATTAAATTGCAAGGTTCAAACTATCGATTCAAATAAATATTTCATTCATTTTTTCGAATTTTTTGTGTTTTTTTTTTAAAAAAAGTTCTCAACCTCTTAAAAAATCACCCTTTATAATTATATTTTTTATTTCTAAGTCAATGTATAAGGTTAGGCCCCCAGTGTGCCAACAAATTTGTTTTATCAATATATCTTATAGCTATAAATTTATATTAAGACAATTTTATATATATTTTGTTCAATGAAAATCGTTAAATCGTAAAAATCGATCCTGGTAATTATGGAAATCAGCAGATCTGGTCGTCCATCAAAAGTTGATGAAAGAGTTAAAAGGCAAATTAAACGCTTAGCCATTAATAAGCAAATCAGTCCTTCCCAAATTAGACTCCAGTTGCCTCTCCCAGTAACAACAAGATGAGTATAACAATTTTAAAAGGAGTATAAATTCATTATAATATAAAAAGCGCTTAATTAGGCAAGGTTAAGCTCTCCCGAGAAACATTAACTTTGGATCACGAAATGTCAATCTGCCATCTTCGGTGAAGTATTGGAGAAATATACGCCGAAAGCGTGAAACTCGGCACTCGAAAAACTGCCACTACAAAATTAAATCGATTCAATGCCTCAACAAAAAAAGGAAGAAGAAAATAATCACCCCAATTATGCAAGTCGTATTTGAGAGTCACATACGGACATAGTCGTATAATGTTATTATGGAAGTCGTGTCACTACGAACATACTCGTACGCTAATGATTTTTCAGATGTCAACAGAATCGGATGCCATCGCATACGACTTTCGGCTTATATCAGCTATTATGCAAGTCGTATTTAGTCGTATTTTGAACGTTTTTATTGGTATTTTCTTCGGCTGCGATTTCTTAAGTGACTCTATACGAAATTCGACAAACATGAAAAGTAAACAATTGTATACTCTTGAATGGCAACGATTTAATGTTCTTTAAAGTTATTTTACTACTTAAATTACTTTTACTTTCTTAAAAACTTAAAAACAGAAACCAATTCGAAGCTTTGGTATATGCTACGGAGATTAATGTCGACATCGCAAAAGACAGATGTGTGCTGCACGTTCATCTAAAAGATGGACAAATGGTTGTCAAAAGAATAGTTTTATTAAACTGCATGGTCAATTATTTTTTAAGTTAGAAAACTGTAATTTAAATTTCGGAAAATACATCCATATATACATACATACATACACAATGAATTTGGCACTTATTGCGTTTCAACTATCTCTTAACAATCTGTGAATATAATTCCTTTTAAGGATATTCCTTCATGTGCTCGTTAAAGAATAAATCTATTGAGTTTGTGGTGACATCTTTCGGGAGCAGTTGTAATAAGACATCTCCTTGACCTCACCGGCAAGGAAACCAGTATTGACAGGAAAAAGTTCATTTTGAAGTGCGACGTAATGCGTTGCTAACATGCAGCAACTTATATGGAGTCGTATTCAACGCATACGACTTGCATAATAACAAACGAAATACAATACGATGCGAGTACGACTTGAAGTGAGATACGAGATACGACTTGCATAATTGGGGTGAATAAAATATTATTTTCAAACATTTTACTCAAATTCTTACAGCAGAATTGACTTTGAAGTTATACTTATTTCGTTCGCAGTTACTTATACAAAATATACGTTCAGTTGTTCTACTTTATGAATAACTTGTATACTAATACTAATACAACTACTTTCTTTCTCTCATACCCGAATGATTACGTGCGCGGGCAAATTTTGAATGATAGGTGTAGTGAAGTGCACCGCCCAGTCGCGGATGGCATGCATGATGCATTCCAGAACTAGTTCTCGAACACATTACAAGGAAGTAGTGCATTCATGCCTTTTTTTTGCACTTTCCACTCATTTTCATAAGTTTCAAAAAAATTTCTATTTTTTGGGTAATTTTTTCTCAGTTGAAAATCAGTGTATTAGAGTTTTATAAAAAAATCATTTTACATAGCATATAGAACGTTGCAGAGCATAGTTTGAGCCGAGAACTTAGCATTTTCGCACTTGAAATCTTAAATCAAATGATCCGCATTGGTTAACAAACAAACGAAATTCGAAATGCGACAACCAGGCGACAGTCATAAACAACGCGGTGAGATCATTTTACAGAAAAGTATACTTGTTGAGTCCTTTCTTGCCGCATTACCTCGCATTCGTACTTCCGTCAAGTTTTCTTAAGCATAGACCAATTCCATTCTCCATTACTCTTCACTAGTTCGGTAATGCCTTACATTTCACTACTTCTAGGTTTGATGAACAGTATTGCATTATGGAAGGACTTCTTTTACAATTGAAACATTTCATTGCCTATAACTATTGTAACGAAATTTATCAAACAAATAAAACGCAATAATTTCCAATAATTTCTTAAGAAGCAGATAAATTTTTATTGTAATCGTAAAAAACGTGTTTTCGCTTTCGCTTCCTCGCTGCTCCTCATCTGTCAAAATTATTTTCTCTGGTTCCCGAGAGGTTTTCTTTTTATCTTTCTTTCTTTTCTTCTTCTTCGTTATTGTTGTTTGGTGCTGCCAAATTTTCGCAAGACTATAATGCGGCCTAATTCTATATTCACTACTTCCAGAAGTAGTTCCAGAGGTAAGGCCTTGCAAAACCGCGACTGGGCGGGTTGCGGCTAGTACATATATTATATTATGTATACAGTCAAACTTCGATAACTCGGACCATCACTTGCCATGCGTTATCAAGACTTCGAGTTATTAAGTTATTAATACAAAATTGATAAAAATATGTATTTATTTGGGAACATATAACACAAAAAACCTATGTACAGGAACATAATTATTATTGGTCTGTTCAGTGGAATTTAAACCATACACAGAATCGTTTGTTTTTCCATTAGTCTTTAAATATAAATGCAAATTGCTTAACGAATTTGCAACCAACTCCTTTGAAGGTGGTTGAATCAAATCATCCTCCAAATCTTCTTTAAAAATAAAAACTAAGCTTTGATTTCGTATTGACCAATATACCAACCTAATTCCTAGTAATGTGAGTTCTAACCCCTACTAACAAGAAATTTGACAAGACAAGACAAGACACATAACGAAATCACGATTTTCTACACCTATGTGTACTAGAACTAGGCCATAGGAACATACAAACACAGTGCCCCCGAAAGCGTTGCATTATAAAACTTACTTGTAAAAACACACAGAATTTGGGAATTCCCGTTCAGAATTCGACTTATCGAAGGTGACGCCAATAATCTCGAGCTATTAAGAGTAATAGGAGTTCGAGTTATAAAATAAAAATTACATATAAATTTCAGTCTTGGCGCTATTTCCAACCAATTTCATTCGAGTTATTAAATATTCGAGTTAACGATGTTCGATTGTACCTATAATCATTTCGCGCACTGTATACTTTCGAAAGTATGTATGTATTTGATTTTGAGTCCTTAACATTTGCAAATTACCCAAACCCTTTTTGAGCTTATGATGTTTCTACAGCTAAGGCAACAAGAAGTGAGCTTTTTTTTTTAGTAATTTTTAGTAAGTCCAATCTATAGTGCACATTCATTTTTTGTTATAATCTTTATCTAAATATAAAACAAACTCGGGTTAGTTACACCATTTATAACTCGAGAACGGCTGGACCAATTTCTATGATCTTTGGATTTGTTGGATGTGTCTCCGCCCCGAATAGCAGAATAAATATTAAAACATCGGAAAAATTCATGAAAAAAAAGGAAAGGAAATTCTTTTTCTCATACATATGTAGTAGGTATATTTTGTCACTGGTTTCTGTTATTTTTTTTTAAATTTTTTTTTTTTAATTTAAAAAGCGATGCAGTACGCATACTGACTGAAAAATTAATTATAAACTGAATGTTAAAGAAGTTAATAATAAAAGGGTGAAGTTCTTAGAAAAAGGATTGTTTTTAAATTTCGATAAAGAAAAAGGTAGAAAATCCACTTCATTTGGAGGAGATATTATCAAAGAACGCGGATTCAATCCGACAGTTCATCCGAAGAATGACGAATGCTTCTACTTGCAGCTGTTGCTGGTGAATGTTCGTGGACCGACATCATTTAAATCACTGAATCATTTGAATCAAGAACTGTCAATGGTGCAGTGTGCCCAACAATTCAGCAATGGCCAAAGTCTTGGTAATAAGTAAAATCGTCATTTGGGATGAATGCACAATGGCGCACAAACGCACTTTGGAAGCACTCAATAAAAGTATGAAAGATTTGCGCAAGGACTCAAGATGTTTTGGAGGCGCAATGATTCTACTGCCTGACGATTTCCGCCAAACACTATCAATCATCGACTACTGCCAAAGAAATAAGCGCTTTGCCTCAAATCATCGACGGCAAACGTTTGAGTTGCATTGCTAAACGATCCATTTATTTTACCTTACGAAAAAAAAAATTGAATTTAATTCAGCTAATAAGGTGACATATGCAAAACTGACAAATCTATTTCCGGCATTTAATTTATATTTATTTTTAATCTTGTACAATTAAATACATAAATGGATTAAAAAATACTTCGAAACCAGTTTCCATTTTTTAATTTATTGCCCGACAACCTCATTATATCAGACTAATCTCAGAGATAGCATAGCTGCATGTCATTTTGCATTATAACCAGTAAAATGCAATGAGATCACATCATCTTATCGCTAAGTACGAGTATTTGCGATGACCCGGAATATGCACTTCCTACCTAAAAACAAATTGTATAATTACACCAAATGTCAACTAAACAATTGTACATCAGACAGACAATTATAAATACTCACACAAATACAATACATACATACAACAATAATTAAAACCAATATGGTCACGCACAGTAGAACTATAGAATAATGTCGTATGTGTTATACCCACACAGTAAAAATTAGTAACGGTGCATATGTTTGATGTGTGACACGTGTCGCCTCAAAACAAAACCGCATTTACATAATTCAGTTCATGCATATAGGTACAGCAAGGTGTTCATTTTTCAGTTAATTTTTAAAGCGCAAAAAAGTGCATTATGGCAAACATGAAAAAGAAAGTAATAACTTTTTGATTGTATTTTTCCATTGGTCTCTATAATATGTAAAGGGTGATTTTTTAGCTGGTTTGGTTTTGGCAACACTGGTTTTGACAGCTGACGTGTGTTTAGTACCATGTGTCACTGTCAAACAGCTTCAGTTTGGTTTGCAATTTAACCATGGATCGTCTTACAAATGAACAACGCTTGCAAATTATTGAATTTTACTATCAAAATTCGTGCTCGGTTCGAAATGTTCATCGCGCGCTGCTTCCATTTTATGATCGGCATTCTCGACCTTCTGAGCAGTCTATTCGGAAGATTGTGACCAAATTTCGCACCAAATTTACTTTGTTGGACATTAAACCACCAACACGTTTACGTACTGTGCGTAGTGAAGAAAATATTGCGGCCGTATCAGCTAGTGTGACAGAAGACCGCGAAATGTCAATGTCAATGTCAAATGTCAATGGTGAACGCTACCGAGCGATGATAACAAACTTTTTTTTGCCCGAAATGGAAGTTCTTGACTTGCATGATATGTGGTTTCAACAAGACGGTGCCACATGCCACACAGCACGCGAAACAATGGCGCAATTGCGAGGCGAGTTTGGTGAACAGTTAATTTCACGTTTCGGGCCGGTCAATTGGCCGCCTAGATCGTGCGATTTGACACCATTAGATTATTTTTTGTGGGGGTATGTCAAGGCTTATGTCTATAGGGACAAGCCCGCTTCGATTGACGCACTGGAAGCCAACATCCATGCATTCATTCGTGAGATACCGGCCGATATGTGTGAAAGAGTATGCCAAAATTGGACTCAGCGGATGGGCTACCTGAGACGCAGCCGCGGTCAACATTTGCATGAAATTATCTTTAAACATTAAATTGCAAGGTTCAAACTATCGATTCAAATAAATATTTCATTCATTTTTTCGAATTTTTTGTGTTTTTTTTTTAAAAAAAGTTCTCAACCTCTTAAAAAATCACCCTTTATATCAATAGTAAGCTAATAACTTATTGTTTGTGTATATTATATTATATATTATATTTGAACACTATATTTGAAGGTGTGACCGTACAGTCACGTCAGCACCGCTGGGGTACGTGTTCATTTTATTTAACTATGTGACTGTACGGTGACGTTGACACTAAAAGAGTTCGAATTTTGAGAGGATCTTGATTTTTTTCTTTAGAAAACTATCACTTCAGGAGGCTGTGGATTATCTTGAGCAGCTAAATGAAGAAGATACTGCATTTGATGAGTTGGTCGATGGTATTTTCATTGAACCACCCGATGAAGATGGAAATATCAGCGGCGAGGACGATGTCGGTGAAAATGAGGGTGGCACAATTGATGATCTGAATAGGAATCAATTGAGAGCCGGTTGTGAATTGGTATTAAAAAATGGGCAACATATTGATACAATTCCTCACGGAGACCAGCATTTTCCAACCGAGAACGTGGCGGATATTCTCATTGATGTCTTAGATGAGTCGCAATTGGACTTACCTATAATCTACCCAAGAGATACAACAAGCGAAAATAGATGCTTCAGGCGAAGATGAAGAAATTGAAGAAGATAAAGGAGAAAATTTGATACTGCCGATTGCCACTCGACTCAGCAAAATAAAATCTATTCTGTCTGACGTACCGATACCTGCCTCCAACAAAGGAACAACTTTCAAATGGTCAGATGATGTTAGAAGTGCTGGAATACCAATGTTTCCTGAAGCAAACTTTAATGACTGTCGTGTTGTACAGCCGCATGAACTTTTTGAATGATTTTTTGATTTTTTGACTGGAACACATCAGCCTTTGCTCAGCAAGATATGCCACAAAGAAAGAAGGAAAACCAATTCAAAAAATTTCGATTCGTGAAATGCGGACTTTCATTGGTATTCTGATGGTGACTGGGTACAATTCGATTCCTAGTTATAAGGCCTATTGGAATAGCTTTGACGATCTACGGAACGAATTAATTTACAAGTCAATGCGGCGAGGGCGATTTGAAGAAATTCTTAGATGCTTACATTTTGAACCAAACTTGGCCGCACCACATGGAAATAAGGACGAGCTATGGACGAAAAATATTCGATATGACAGAACTGATCATTTGGTAGGTCCACTTGAAAAAAGAAGACGTTGCGCAGGTGATAATTGCAAAAGTGTTGTGAGTACGTGCTGTATCAAATGCAGTATTGGCCTTTGTGTCAAATGTTTTCAAGAATTTCATACCCCAAATAATTAATTTTTGTTATCAACTAATGAATTATTATATGATAAACCTTCTTTGTCTTTATTAATAAAAATACTGGTGAATTTACTGAAATTTATTCGTTATATCCTATGTATTCCTACGTAAGCTTTAATTTTTCAGGTTATCCTAAACAAGTACCCTAGCAGTGCCAGCGTAACCATATGGTCACGGCACAAAAATCGCCTTACCGGTATTACCTGCGCAGGTGAAACTGAAAGAGTAACACATACAGACTCAGGAAAGTCTAGTCTATCATCCCTATGAGTTTGGTTGAATAATTCGAACAAAATAATTACAGCACCATTCGGGTTAAGGTAAATCCCAACACAGATACTGATACGTCATAGCCCTGTTCCATCATTGTCGTTAAAAATAATTTCCCCCGTAAATCTGCACTCATACGTGCATAAGGTCATCACTTATAACCAACATGACAGGTATTTCGCAGAAAAAAAAATCTAAAAATCATATTTCAATCCGTGGATTGATCCACACCAAATAAATTAATTGACTAATAAGATTCGTTTCAATTTATGTCCGAAATGTCTGCGGCGACAAATTCGTAGTGAAATACCAGAGATTTATACGAATTCAAGAATTTGAATTAAATCTTAAAAACCCAGAAGCATTATCGGAATCCCATTCGTAATCATGGGAAAAACCGAAACAAAGCCAATCTTCACATCCAGCGATGAGTGTGAGTATTGTTTTTGTTTACACATAAAAATCGCACTTAACAAAAATGCGATTGTCAGATAGTTAGAGAGAAGAAGAGAGCGAGACTTAAACATAACCTGATTTGGGAACAGCGGGAGAGAAGATATCGCTATAAGAGCTAAGTGAAGTTACAGTCAAACAATGTACTTCTCAATTTTACTGAATACTTGGGTTTCACTCATGTTAATTTGTATAGAGGAGTTGACACTAATGGGAGTCGGACCGAATCCCGAAAATTCAAATTACTAAAAACCCGAAACCCAAAAAACTCAAATTCCGAAAATCAAGTATCCCGAAAGGTCAAAGTCCCGAAAGACCAACGAAAAACGGTTCGTGACTGTGGTCTGTGGAGTCTTTTTTTTTAATAACAAATGAGTTGTTGAAGTGAAACTTCGTTAGGTGCTGCAGGGCGAATTTGCATGTATCAGACGAAAAGTGAAACGTTTCCTCTTCTCCGACCGCGAATATGTGAAAAAACAGGAGTTAGAGTTAGAGGATATTTAGAATTTGGTCCAAAAAACACTAAAATTCGAGTTTAAAAAAAAAAACAATCTATTATTAGATCCATGTAAAAAAGATACAATAGACTTAATATACAGGATGTTTCGAAGTTAAATGTCAAGACGTTGGCAGCTGATTCTTGGGCTTATTCTAAGAAAAAAATCGTTCTACAGCAAGGGTCTTTCTCCAATTTGGACATCATTTATCGAGAATTTAAGAAAACACCTACTTTGGTGTACCTTGACCTATACTAACTCAAATATCTCCGCTAATACTAACTACAGAAACTTCTTTTAGGGCTTAAATTTTATAAAAAAAATAACAGCCTTTTAACTACGTTTAAATAAATTAGTAACATTTTTTGCTTTCCAGATATTTTATTTTTAAGTCAATATCCTAAATTTTGCCCATACATTTTTTTGGCTTTCAGGTCGCTTTTCTACAAAAAATGCGTAATAAACAATCCGTTTTATTACTTTTTCTTATGAACGTAACAATTGTAAACAAAAAAAATGTGTAGTAAGTATTCTGAAAAACTCACAGAATTTATGATACTTGGAAAAAACCGCAGCAGGTGAAAAGCGAAGAAATGATTTTTTACCTATTTTTTTGATCACAGTTGGCAATTAGTGCGATTTTCTAACTAAATCAAAATTTTGCAATTTGTATTTTAAATAAAGTATGGCCTAACGAAGGTTTTAAAGAATGCTCATTTATTAGAATACCCGTCAAAACCCTTATTTCCATACAATTTTCCCCTTCATCCCAGACGTAAATTGACCTTCTCATATTTGTGTCTTGTTTCTGAATTAGCGCTGTTACCATATGCAACAGTTCATTGGGAGTAGTTTCATTCATCCGCAGAAAGTTTTAAAACAAATGTTTCTGATTCTCGATATCACGGAATTCCTTCAACAAACTGTTGTGTGCTGCACATATTGGCCGGTTTTTCAGCCATTCAAACATCCAGGCTCTTCGTACAATGCGAGAGTTTTCTGCTGCCTTCTTTTCCGATTGTTGCTTATAACTACACTGGTCTCTCGCTTTGCGCGACTTCTTTTTGCGCGTTTTCACTTTTGCGCGAAATGCATTTGCCTACCAAAATTCGATTTGCACGGCTGAAATATGGTGCTTCATCTTTCAGGAATCCAACACCCTAAATACATGAAATTCATACTTCGCTTTGCGCGGACTCACTGTGCGCGATTTCGTATTTCACGAGACTTCTTTCCCCTAACCCCCGCACAAAGTCAGGGACCAGTGTAAAATGCTGCAAACACGTACAAAGCGGGTGCTGTTTTTTTTCACTTTGTGACGTCATTTTCTTTAAGATTCTAATCGAAGAAATAAATATATAAATTTATTTAATTCATTTAGCACTAATGACAGGGAGCGTCAACCAATAGTCAATTCGATTGAATTAAAAAAGAGTCAATCGTGTAAACGGTCCGATTGTACGGTTGACGGTTGGCCCTTTTTTTTAAATTACGTCAATCGATATTTTGGTTGACGTTGATAAAATTGACGCTTTTAAGTCCATCGTGTAAATGGGGGGAAACATCTATTTACGCTTCTATCAAAACTACATCAATCGGGCGTAAATCTATTGACGCTAGATTTACGCTTTTGCGTCAATCGTGTAATCCTAGCTTAATGATTAAAATAACTTTAAGTTCAGAATCGAGGCACTCCTGGCGCACCGTCCGGCTATGTTCGCCGCAAAGGGGGTTTCGAGACATGCTATACCTGATTTTCGTCCTCCGGCCATTATCGGTTGGACAGATTGCACATTATTTGTTCGTATTAATAGCAACATTTGAATCAACTAATGGCCATTTCTTTTTTGAAAAATCTCTCAAGATAACCTGGAGATGTGCAGGTAAAGTTGGCCAAGAAAATGGTTTTTCATTTTGTGGCGTGATGAGATCCTGTGCATGGATAAAGTACTTTTGTCGGGTTGATTTGATGCCATTTTAAGGAGTTAATATATATAACCTAACACCCACTATGTTGAGAAAACCATAAAACATAGCCAACTGTCATAGTTTGGCCCGCCTGAATAAACTGAAGGAGTGACAGATTTGGTCCATCAAAACAACACCACATTATGTGCAGAGTCGAAACAATTTTTGATTTTTGAATTTTGGCGGACAGTATTTTTAATTATTATCTTTAGAAACTTAATTAAATTTAATTAAATAAATCAAATCTGTTTAATTTATCCACTTACCAAGCAAGCGTATTCAACAAAAAAGAAAATTCGAAAACTTGAAAAAATAATAGTATTCCTACCCTGGGGTCCAGAGGACCCGAACGTTGCTATAAAAACGACTGTACCGCACATGAACATCTGAATAGCTGATGACCGGCTGCCTTCTAACGTTGTTTGTTTTAAGGGTTAACACCGCGTCTCCACGAGACATTTCCCCTACCCTGGGGTCCAGCGCGATGATCAAACTAAACTTTAGTCTATAAATAATAAATACATATTTGTGTGCTTATGTAAGTCACGCAAATTAGCAACGGCCTTTACTATACTTTATTAAAATGGTGAAATAAAAGAAAGGCACTTCAACGAACTGTCAATGTCAATGTCCTGTCATTGTAGACTTGTAGTGCTATCAACAAAAATTTTGTATTACATATATTTGTGCATTATCTGATAACATTTTAATATATATACATATATGTAATAGGTGGCCTTGAAGTGAATGAGGACAAATCCAAGTACATGTTGTCAACAAACAAAGAAATATCTGTCCATCGCCTAGGACAAAACGTCACTGTTGGCAACAGTAACTTCGAAGTGGTTAAGGAGTTTACCTACCTCGGAGTAAATATCAACTCCACGAATGACACCTTAGTGGAGATTCGACGAAGACTTACCCCAGGAAACCGTTGCTACTTCGGTTTGGCAAAACAAATGAGCTGAAAACTCCTTACTCGGAAGACGAAATGCATGCTCTACAAAACATTGATCCTGCCAGTTCTGCTGTATGGAGCCGAGTAGTGGACGATAAGCAGGAAAGCAGAGCAGATTTTGAACACTTTCGAGAGAAAAACTCTTCGTCGGATATTCGGTCCCGTATGCGAGGAGGGCGAATGGAGGAGAAGATACAACCGCAAACTCTATGAGCTGTACCAAGATGTGGATGTTGTCCGAAAAGCCAAAACACGTCGACTACACTGGCTCGGCCACATCGAGGACAACAATGCTCCAGCAAAGAGGTTCTACGAATCACAGCCCCAAGGTTCGAGATGACAAGGAAGACTGAACCTCCATTTTAAGGACCAAGCTACCGCGAATGCCAGTGCGTTTGGTCTAGGCAACTGGAAGCAGCGTGCCCGAGATCGAAGATAGTGGAAGGCTGCCGTGCCTCAGGCAGGGAATCTTCACGGGTCGGAAGCCCGTTAAGTAAGTAAGTACATATAAAAGGTACATATAAAAGTTAACAATTTCCATTATGTGACAAGTGAAATGGAGAAAAAAAACAAGTACAGAAAGAGTGCCTTGAGAGAACGAAAAAAAAGCAAATCGACCACCAAAAAAGCGCCAAAAACTACTTTAGAAAGTTGTTCTTAAATCAGAAGATGGTAACCCTACGGCTCTCCGATTTTCTACGATTTGTTGTCATGCATACTACGGGAACCCAGTTAAAGCAGGAACAGATTTATGCAAGCTATGGCAGCAAGACTAGAGCAAAATGTCCTATTACTTCGCTGTACTTACAACTTTTGTGAAATTGAGTAAAGAACCTAAGAAGTTTCACTTCTAATGCGCGAGAGTCTCACGAACTTTTTTGTCTAATATTGTGCTCAGGCGTGATTTCCACCAGGATCCTTTTCGCTACTCGCACTCCCAGTAAAATATATACATAATTACATACTTAGATTTTTTATTCAGATGGTAAGGCTGTGTATTTATTTTAACGATAGATACGCTCTCTCATTATTCCAAAACGAGCTCAAGGTGGAGGTGGAGGAACCTCAATAACTGTGCCAAATCCAGGAAGATATGACCCGCTTACAACAAAAATAAGTCGCACGACCTAAATAATTGATCGAGAACTGAGACCACCAGAATTGTAGCAATCAGTACAAGGTATCCCCTTCAACCCCCACTGCCGCAGTTGAAAGAATGCAAATGCGGAGGAAAGCCCTTTCCACTTCCACTGTGTAAGTGCTCGGTACTAGCTATAGAGCCAGACAACGCTCACCAGACAACTTTTTTTTTTTATAATCTACACACGCTAAAGGGGATATGGATACCCTTTAAATGTTTTACACACAGCGCGAGCACATGGAGGACGAGAACGAGAGATAGACAGATCGACGTAGTGGTAGGAAACTCAGATGATAGGTTTCAATTTCAACTAACTCTATGGGTGGTGTCCAGGATAACTGGAGAGTTGTGTATTATTTTTGTACTTGCTTATGATTCACAGGAGTTTTTTCCAGATGTTTCTTATTATAGTTTGGGCGATCAATTTCTTTAGCCATATCCAACATCCTACTGCCAGTGTTATGCCTTCGCAGTAGGTTTCGATATTACCTTCTGAAACTGATCAACTTATTTTTATTTCGTGAGAAATAAATGCTTCGAAGACATCTGGATTCGAACCGTGAACCTTTCGTATGACAAGCGACGACGACTACCATTACGCCACGGCCACCCACTATTTCCTTAAGGTCGTTTCAGAAATGTCTGCCATAAGATTCTGTAATTTTTTTAAGTGGCTGTGGCGTAGTGGTAGTTGTCGATGTCGTCGCTTGTCACGCTGCAGGTTCAGGATTCAAATCCAGATGTCTCCGAAAGATTTGGTAAGTTGATCAGTTTTAGAAGTTTACGTCAAAATGTACTGCGAAGGCATAACTCTGGCAGTAGGATGGTGATATGGCTGAAGAAGTTGATCGCACAAAACAACATCTGGAAAAAACTTCTGTGAATCAGAAGCAAGTACAAAACTTTCAGTAATACACAACTCTCCAGTTATCCTGGACACCACCCATAGAGTTAGTTGAAACCTAACATCTGTGTTTCCGATGTCTACGCCGATCTGTCAGTCTCTCGTTCTTCTCCTTCATGTGTTCGCGCTGTGTGTAAACATTAAAAAGGTATTCATGCGCGTGTGAATTATAAAAAAAATATAAAGAGCCCAACAGGATGGACCCAGTGGGAAAAGTTGTAACTGCTTCCATGGTAAGTGCACATTTCTTTAAAGAAAATATTGAAAATGTAAGATCTTACCAAAAGTAATGCCTAGTAAGCGAATGTGTAACGCATCGAAAATCTTATTTTAAATATTATTGAAATCTTACACCGATGCCATTACTTATTCGCTTACCAGCCGTTACATTTGTAAGATGTTTTTCTCTCCAAAGCATTCTTGGAATGAAAATACAGTTATTCGACTCAGACAAATCCAATCATGACCAACTCCGTCAGGAATTTTTTCAATGTGGCATTATTTGAAGTTTGTTACTGAGCTGTGCCAGTACTTTTAAGTATGTATTAATAATTAATAATAATAACAATAATTTAAGAATGTAAGTTAATGATTACTCGCCAGGATGTAGTAGCTAATGTTTTCAATAACTAACTTTAATTGCTAAGTTAACTGATTCCATATAAAGCAAATAGTGGGTGCTTACCACCCTAGGACGTAGTAATCAATGTTTTCAGCAATTACCATTCACCGCGGAAATAAGTGATTACCCGTAAGCCAGTTGGCAAGTGCTTACCTCCCTAGGACATCCCCATGTAAATGTAATCGATTCTGTAATAAGGAAAGTCAGCGCTGGTAGCTACCAATCAGCACTTACAGAATCGATTCGGTAAGCAGTAATTTCCTACTGGGGATTTGAACCCTATCTCACCTACACACCTCTAGGTACTACCTAGAGAAACACAAAGAAAAACATTATCTATAAACAAATTCACAGGTAACTGCTAATTAATTTTTAACAAGTTCAGATGTGCTCTGTATGTTCTCTGTTAAAAGAGAGGCTCATAGTGTATGACTCACGTCGAGTGTAGAAGCATGATGGCCTTTGATGATAATTTCGATTATTTTTCTCAAGAACGTCGCGGTGTTCAGTCGGTTATCGGACGTGGAATTCAATAATCGTTTATATTTGTCTTAAAGCACAGTTCGAATTATTATTACTTAAGTTATAAGATATTTTCATCTATAAATGTGGATCGCTTATTGATGGCAAAAAACATGAAAGGTGTGTACTTTCAATCGTGTTGAGTGTAGTGTATTGATAACCCAGTGACAGTAGATAGAAACTTGTTTGCTTTCGGACATAATATATATTTTTTTTTTTAATAAAATCTATACTCATTTACAGATAAATGATTGACGAATTATTATTATAAGATGATTGCATTTAAATTTACTTATAATTATTCCGTAAATTAAAAATTCATTTTCTTGCTATTAAGTGAGTTTGTGTAAATTAGAAATCACCTAGTGTTCAGTTATCGTTTGTCATTTGTCTTAAGACAAGTTTCTGTATCCCATGACCCATAGTCTGATGTATTAAGACCTACCTGACAAGTGAATGACCTGTATCTGCCATTACTACTTCAACCTAAATACAAGTTCAGTACTTAAACTACATTTATCTCCATGATTAGGAGGTTCTATGGAACGATGAGCCCAGCATGTCGTTATCTTCGTTTGACCGGTTTCAAGGACAGCGGTTTATTTCGTGTTGTATTCGTCAACTACTTTGTTTGCTTGTTTTCGCTATAAGCCGATCCTTATTTCTAGTTGTAGCTCCAGGCCGTCCTGATCGTGATTTATCCTCAACGCGTCCGGTTTGAGCGGGGCACGTTGAACGCAGCAACCTTATTTTGTAATGGTGATAATTACAGATCACTTCTCGATGTGTGGTTTTCACCACTTTAACGAGTTGTTTATACTAAAGACGTGAAGAATCGGAAGTAAATTATGAAAACTTCAAAGTGTGGCTTTTGTGTAAGACCCTTGGATTTCAAGTCGAAAAATTTAGGATTTGACATCCATTCTGATGTAAGAAGTCATAAACAAGTGCTGAATCGATAACCGAAATTCATACAATTTAATAACTATGATAAACCTAAATACTTTTCAATACATAAACCACAAAAGCGGGGTTTCCCAAATATGTAAACGAAACGCACTGCTGTTCAGAAACGTGGTTATTTAATCCGACTTTTATTATCTGAATAAGTTGTGTACTGTTTAAGGTAAAAAAAAACCCCAATGTAATTCATAAGACTCAGTCTCTACGCATGAGTGAACGCAGTTGTCTAGGGTGGCCTCAAACTAATGGGCTGCAGTGTGTATCAAACTAGACGCCTCAGCCTGGAGAGAAAACACACGCGCCGTCTAGAGCCAGAATGTGTTAGTGCGTTCTGATGTATTTTGTCTTTTGGTTTGTATCTGTGGCGACTGTGAGCAAGTATGTTTCTTTCAAATTCAAAGGAAAATAAAATAAAAGACTCAGTGTGAAGCTATTTTTTTTTTGTTTTTGTCCGGCTAATGGAATTAAATTAAATAATTTCTTAACGATTTGAGTGTCTGCGTTCGATCAATGCAGTGTCCGGTTAAGGGAACGTAAAATGTATGCAATCTAGAATATAAAAGCTTGGTTCTAAAAATTTGTCCATCTATTCTAAAGGATCTGTCAATCTAAGGGAGCTGTCCATAATGGGAGATTTCACTGTAATTCATTCACTTGACAACCGGAGAACACCAAACGTACCATCGAAAGCAATTCTTCCATCTCTTATTTATTTTGACTGTATTCAGCACCAGCGTAATCAGCTTACCGCAATCCTGTTTTTAGTGTTCCGTCCATACCAAAACGGAACACTAATGGAATCAGTTTGGTGTCTGTTTGTCTGTCTGTCTATCACAGGCATTTTTTATCGCTCCACTTCATGTTAAAACTTTACGAATCTAAAATTAAATTTGGGTATGAACATACCAAAAATAAAATCACAAATGACGCAAGCCAACACCAGAGTGCAGGCAATACCATCAGAAGCTGTATAGATCGTAAATAGTTGTAAGAGTATTCATGAAACTAGCATTCATTCAGGGCATTTACTAATAATTCAGGATACGTGTATGTCTAAGATAGAGCTCCAGATCAAATACCAGATTAAACTAAAGTAAGGTTACGCTAAGAAGGGTGTTAGATTATACAACAGTCATTTCCACTCGGTCCATTATGAATCTCATAAGAGGATTTTATCCACTTTTTAACAACTCATAAGCCCAGTTTGTGCTCTTGGCGAATGCTAGAAGATTCGATTAGATTAGATTAGATTAGATTCTTTAAATTTCCCAGCTCTACAATATCTGCCAAGAATCGTTGGAGGCGCCGTTCTTACAGCGAAGTATTATATGTCTTTCTTCCTCATCTTTGCAGCTTCTACAGATATCGTTTAACTTAGATAGCCATACCATATGCTATAGTCATATATGTATTCCAGTGATTAAGCTTGCATTAGCCTGGACAAAAACAAGCTCCGCTTCCTGATTGCTTTCCTTTCTGGGCATTGTAAACTTAAGGGCCACCTCAGAAAACTGGGTCTATTAGATGAAGACTAACTGCAAGAACACAATGGAGAGTCGCTGCAGCACGTTCGGAAAGTTGAAGTTGGCTCAACTTGCACTTCAGCATCTACAGCTGCAACTTCGCAATTGTGTTCGCCCTATAGCGCGAGTTACGTGCTGGACCAATATATGTACACAGACATGTACATACCTACATTCTGGACCAGCAGCAACATCATAACAAGTCAAAGCTGATGCTATGTTTAGCTGTTTCTTTTTTGTTGTTTGTGATTTATGTAAAACTGTTAGTTCTTGTTATTTTTGATTTCTGTTCTAAGTAAAATGTCGAGTTGGTAATTAGTCTTTATTTTTATCGTAACGTGTTGTGGATCGCTTGTCGTCAAAAGCTCCGTCTTCTGTAAATTTATCGTTCTATGTTCGTTTATTAAAATTGTAAATTAAGTTAAGTGTTAAATGTATGAATAAATAAATTTACATTCAACACTTGTTGGTTGTGTATTGTTTAATCGTTCGTGAAATCCGAAAACGTAACTCGCGTGTATTATTATTGTTATTATTAGAGTTTGCGTACGAAGAACAACACGATCGTAGGGCTCTTTTTTTACTCATCGTGTTCACTACGTAGTGTATACCGGTTGTGTAGACGTACGAAAACATTTTGACTGATCGTAGCGTATGTGTTTTTCTCAGGTACGGTACGTTTAGTGTACGGTTTTTTTTTTCGAACTCTGCTCGTAGGTTTTGTCGAGGAGCTCGTATAAACTATCTTTGGTAGCGCCGTCTTTTTCTTCTGTGTTGACGAATTTTGCCTTGACACGGATTGCCATAAGATGCTCGCTCACGTGCCGAAAGCTCAAGACCTCTTGCCTTAGTTTGCCGCGTATGACAAATCCGCATTCGAATAAGCTCTGTTTTTTTTCTGTATAGCAATCACCGTAGTAGATGTCGCAGTTTCTCATTCTTTTTCTGCCTGGCCCATCCCATCGCAATTCCTGGATGGCGGTTATTTCTGCTTTATAGCAGTCTAGGGCCTCTGCCAGTTGTTCGCGTGCACCGTCACCGTTCAGTGCACGAACATTCCAGGTGCAGATCCGAACGTCTTTATTCTTTTTTCGTTAAGCGTTGTCAACAGTAGATCCGTCCTTTTCCGAGGCTTTTGGTTGTTTCGCAACTATTTCTTTTTACGTGGTAGGTAGTTAACCTCACGCACAAACCCAACCTGGAGGGCCAGATCCTTGTATACCCCTAGGACAAGGGGCCGGGTGCACCGGTGTCAGTAACCCGCTACGTGGGTGTGAGCGCTGCCACCAACTCTTTTCCACGACACTGACTGGTACGTGGAAATCCTTATCGACCTGAGCTCCGAATATGTCGAAGTAGCTCAGATAAGGCTTCGTTTCGGTTCTAGAAATTTAACGCCACCGTTGGTTCCATCTATGGAACTCGACCGCTGATGTGTATTATAGTGCTGCATAGTTCAGCTGCGGCTTTACCATCGTGTTCGGCCAGTCATGCAGGTTCTGCAATGAGTCCAGTGGAACCCCAGAACACATGCCAGCGGAATGTGAGGCATTAACCCAGAAAAGGTTCAAGTGCCAACTTACAGCAGAGAGTCTGACACTTATAGCACCGAATCGCCTCCTGCAGATTCCCGAACCGATTACAAAAAGAATAATAATGGGATGGATGTTCCTTCATCTAGGACCTCTAGAGGGCAGAATAGCTTTTAAGGTCGCGGTGTACCCTTCAGTAATAAGAATAATAATAAGTGCATTGAGGATTTATCCAAATGCAACACCGTCTTTGTCCTATTGAGATCAAATTCAGTTAATAAAGAACGATATGTGACGCAATCACTCCTTGTGAGCCACAGAGCGTTGCTAAACAGGGGTGGAATCGGCTAACGCGATAGTTGATAGTTGATAATCAAAATCGACACTTGCTGTGTGTAAGGTGATTATCAAATCGACAATCGTTTTTTTTTTGCGTTGATTTTAGGTGACAGCTATTTAGGTGCCGTTTTCAAAAACGACAATCAAAAAAGCGACAGTCAATTATCGCGTTAGCCGATTCCACCCCAGTGTTTTAATAGATCGCAGTATAGAGAGAGGAGTCAGCTTAAGTGTTGCTCATAGCCGATCCAATTCTCGTTAGTTCCTTTGCTTCCTTGTTCCCTTTGATATTGATATGTGTCGTATCTCACATGTGATCTCGTTGGGCATTACGTGAATTGCGACTTTTTTGAACTGCCTTTGATCGTATCGTATTTGATCCGTTCGATTTTAGAGCTGGCTGACAATCCCCCAGAATGACTATCTCCGACGGATGGAGGTCGCTTACTTTCATAAAGATGTTTTCTGCCTGGAAGAAACTGCATACAACCGGTGGTTTTTTTTTATAATTCACGCGTGCTAAACGGGTTCTGAATACCCTTAAAATGTCTTGCACAGCGCGGGCCATAGGGAAACTTAGGGAGAATGAAAGAGGAGATACCGATGCGCATTGGTCTTAAATGTTTGTAGATCCTAACGGGAACGGGAGGGAAAAATCGTGTTTGGTAAAGCGTTCCAGCGTTCCATCGGCTAAAGAAAGAATCTATATATTTTCCTGTACGTCCGAAGTTGGGCTTAAGGGTAAACTGATGGGCATTCCTTGCGAGACGTGTGTTGCGAGAAAATTGTTGAAGGGGAGGAATGCAACTGGTTATTTCACTGGAGCACTGTTTGTGGGAAAAGCGATAAAACAGGGAATGATAAGAAACATTACAAGTCTGAATGATTTCCGTTTATTAAGTTTATCCGAGTAGAACCCGTAATTCATTTTTGAGCCTCTTTTTTCATGTTATTTTCTTCTTATGGCAATAGGCAATAGCGTAGAGTGCGTACAGTTAGAATACTGATTTAAACCAAAATTGTATGAACCAGGTATGACGCTAAAAGAAGTTTGGAAAGATCCATAATAAT
Organism: Brachyopa scutellaris; assembly: GCA_949775065.1. NCBI lineage: Eukaryota > Metazoa > Arthropoda > Insecta > Diptera > Syrphidae > Brachyopa > Brachyopa scutellaris. The sequence goes on along the minus strand of OX459113.1, from coordinate 34,146,043 downwards.
TGCTACTACAAAAAAAGGACCTACAACTTTCGCTTAAAGCTACGAAAATAAGTCTTAAGATATTTGGATTACTTTTATTTTCCGATGACTCATACTATAATAAATTATTTGCACTATATTGAGCGTAGAAGAACTGAAAAATAAGTTTTTGATAGAAATTTTTTATATCTCTGTTTTCCAGTAATTCTTAGTGCATCAGTCATTCTTCTAGCCCTCTTGCATTCTCTATCACAATGCGAGGCGCAGGGCAATACAAATATAACAATTCAGCCACCGACTATAAACAATGAATTCGCATGGAACTTGTTTCGCAACTCAAAATCAACAAATCGAAATGCAGAGAATTTCATCCTGAGTCCGATATCAGTGCAGCTGCTTCTATCTGTCTTGCAATTAGCGGCTGAAGGTGACACCAGAGAACAAATTAAACAAGTGACTGGAAATGCAAATTCTGCTCAGTTGTACTACATTCTAAATCCACCACGACCGGATCCTGAAATAAAAGCCGCCAATGGAATTTTCGTCGACTCTCAAGAAAAAGTCAACGAGAACGTCTCGCTGCATATCTATCTTAATGGCGGTGATGTTTATAGTGTTCCCCTTCAGACGCAGCCCGTTGAGGCGAAAAATGTCATCAATGGATGGGCGTCCAATGTTACCCTTGGTCGTATACCGCAGCTTCTCGGTCCAGGTAAGAGGCTACATACATATACTCGTATATCCTTTTTTAAAATCTTTTTTTTTTATAGAAACAAGTTTAGCGGATGTAAAGGCGCTTCTAGCTTCAGCTGTATACTTTCGCAGTACCTGGAAATATCAGTTTGCGCCGTCATCGCCTAGAAAATTCTACACCTACTTTAATGAGGGAAAACCAACTGAATATATGGAGGTCAATAGCTACTTCAAAATGAGCAACATAGATTTGGGCAAAAATATTGGCGGTACCATGATTAACTTGCAATACAAGGTAAGGTCTTGGTAAGGCACTTGGTCTTGATATGATCATTGAAACCTATCCTTTCCTAGGACAATGTCTATTCGATGTTTCTTATTGTGCCTGGTCCAGGCATAACGCTGAATAAGTTCCTAAGTAACGTAGATCATAATAGATTTACCGAACTGATACGAAATCCTAAGAACATGTACACAAGCAAATTGCATTTGTTCATGCCAAAGTTCAAGGTCTCGTCCGAAGCATCGTTAGTGGCGCCACTTCAAAAGGTAGGTCCATTTGTTATTCAAATCCTTTCTTTTCTTAAATACTTTAATTTTAAAAATTCGTCCTTAGATGGGTCTAGTAGACATATTCTCAACTTCAAAGTCGCGACTTACGAAACTTATTGTTTCACCGGCGCCGATGAGAATTAATGAAATTCTACAGCAATCCACTTTGGAAGTGGATGAGTATGGAACAGTGGCAACATCGGTGACATCAGCTTTCATTGTGCCACTAAGTGCCTCTGAACCAGAGCCCAAAGTTTTTGTAATCGATAAGCCATTCATAGCGGTAATTGTTGAAACCGCAAGTGATACTCCGTTATTTATAGCAAAGATAACAATTCCCAGTGAGCGCTGATTTATTGTATAAAAATAAGCGGATTGCTTAAAGACTTAGTTTTAATAAATTCTTTTGATACATATACAGTGGAAAAAAAAGTGCGTTCACTCTTTGGTATAAAAAAAATACAATTTTACATGACTAGATACACTCAAGCGCCCAAATACCTTCTACAGTCTTGTGCAAAACAAAAGCTCTAACTTTTTTTCAATTGAGTTTTGAACAGGTATTTATTTAACTCTATAATTGCTACAAAAAGGTACACACATATGTAATTGAAAACAATAACAATTCACATATAAAAAATAATTACAAAAAAAAAAATATCCATAAAACATGACTGTGTGCAAAACTAAAGCAACAAACAAACAATACAAAGAACTAACTGTACTTTTTACAGTTTGCAAAATGCTTCTTCAATGTTTAAGCCATTGAATCACTAGAATTTGCATTAGTTAAATTTATTAATTTATTAGTTAAATTTATAGCGACCATATAAAAACAAAAATATAATTAAAGATTTTAATAGCGGCTCCCTGAAGGAGAGTCAAAAAATTACGCCAAAAAAAATTTCCCTTTTTTTTTGGTTTCATTTCCAAATTTGGTTTGGCAATAAGACCAGAAAAAAACTGTTTTTTTTTCGGCTGCATTTCCAAGTTTAGTTCTTTTGGGTTATGAGTATGACTGAATATGCCGGAGATTGGGGAGGGGCCAGGTGCGGCCGCGTGCCTTCGCGCTGCCAATTTGTAATTTAGAATTCAGCCACCTACAGTATTTTTGAAGTTATTATAGGTAAAAGCATGTGAATTACAGTAATTTTGGTACAACAATGCTCTTCAAATGAAGCATGTAGGTATGTTTGTACAAGCATGTGAAGTTATGTTATTTTGCGATAAAACATAGCATACATAATGAGTGATAGAATGCAACTTTCTAGCGCTTTTTGATGTGCAAACATCTTATTTTTCGGTATGTGCCTCACGCGAATTTCTCGCCGTCACCCGTAGATAACCCGTAACCAATCTTAGTAGTATTAGTGCGGAGCCAAACTTAGTATTAGTGCGTTATCTGTATATGATTCTCTTAGTATTAGTACATTCTCTGTTTATCCGCCATCATACACAAACGTATGTTGACACATAAAATTTCACGAGTACCTGGTACTCACGCCTTTTTTTTCTTTTTAATTTGGAAAAAACGCAAAAAAATGTTATGGCGTTTTTTCCAAACAATTATTTTTGGCGTTTTTTTCATATTTCATAAATGAAGAAACTGTATAAATAAGTTATGGGAAATGCCAAAATTCTCAGCATTTACGCCGAACTATTTGGGTGATTTTCCCTAGGAAAAAACGCCCCAACTTTGTATGGAGATTTTCGGGCTTTTTTTCCATTTTCTTTTTTTTTGCGTAAATTCCTTTTGGCGTAGTTGCTAAAAAATACAGCTTTAACAGATCTACTGTATGCCAATTAGTAAACATAAAAAAAAAACGATGCGTGAGACTCTCGTGCGTAAGAAGTGAAACTTGTTTTAAATCCAATAAGCCATTGTTGAGTTAGGGCTGTGTAATGACGGAAGTAGTGGAGTAGTCTGAGTACACCCATTAATTCCGTCAGTAAATGCAGACCATAATAGTGAAATTCGCATCTTAATGTTCTCGAGATTAGCTAAATTTTTGGCGACTTCCTTTTATACTAGGTCCGTTCGCGTACCCTCCCAAAACAACGAAAATCAACGAAAAATAACGAAAAACAAAGAAAACACGTTCGCGTACGCAAAAATTTCGTAGTTTTTCGTAAAAGAGAGTGCTCACCAGAGAGTAAGAAATTTCCCCATGCTACGAATTTTAGTCCAAGAAATTTCTTTGGGGTATATTATGAAAACTATCAAATCACATATGTACATTCTTCATTTGTTGGTGCTTAATGCGTTCGACCAAATCTGACAATGTGTACGCAAGAAACGCCGCCGACGATGGTCGGATTGTTTTTTTTTTTTTTTTTATATTTTAGTAGTCGGAAGGACATATCTGATAATCTGTATGCTTGTCTGTCCGACCTAGAGCAAATTTCAAACAGACCTTACCAACTACACCACGATCAACACCAATAGATGTCCTCAATGCTGAGGTTAGCATAACATCTTCGGCATTTATATGTGCTATTTTAACTGTGAACATTAAGTACAACTCTTGGATATAGGAAACCAGAAAGAACCATTATTTGATAATCACATAAAATACGTAAATGTACACACATACATATACAGTAGACTCTCGTTAGCGTGAACACCGGTTAATGTGAACTCTGGATAACGTGAACATATATTTTTTAACATTGACATTTCTAAAACGTGAACAAATCCTGAACACTCTAAAACGTGAACTACAATTTTCGCTCAAAATAACTGGAAAATTCAAGCAAGGCGCAATTTGAAATTTGTTTTTCTTGGGAATACATCTCGTCTTGCACAGTTTTAGTTAACTACTAGTCAATTTGTTCGTGGAGAATGCAAAGGCACTCTTCGGTGCTATTTATCCTGAGGTTTGATTAGTATATTTTTAAGATTTTAGTCTTAAATCAAATCGTTTGCCTAGGTGGGCTGTATAATTGAAGACATCCATGAATGGAACAAGGATAAGGACGACTCTAATGTCGTGTCCAAAGTAACCATCATCATAAGTGATGGAGAGACCGATGAAGGAGAGGCTTGAATTGTCAAAAGAAAAAAATTAAGCCTAGTGAAGCCATTTAAATCTTCAACAAGGCTTTAGAATAGGCTGAAGATGAGCTTGTTAGCTAAAATGACTTAAATATCTTAAAACGACTTGGAAAGGGAGGTTGGAAAGCTTTTGGACAAAAAAGAGACAAGTAAACAGATGACCGACTTTTCTACTAAATTCCATAACGCTACGTCCAAAACTTTGTATTTACGTTCCTTTGCCATAACTTTTTCTTAAAAATCCATTAAAAGTGCAGTTATGTAACAAATAAAATAAAAATACATAAATAGAAAAGTTTTTATGAATTTCTTCTGTGGGATTGTCCTATTCTTTTGTTAAAATTCAACCTTCGCAAACGTGAACTCCCTCGCAAACGTGAACTAGCTTGGTTTTTAATTGTTCACGTTATCGAGAGTCTACTGTATATACATATGTTTTTACAATACATTTCCATCAAATTTTTGTGCAATCATTTCTTCTATTATAGGGAACAACCACTAAGTTAAATTTATAAAAAATAGTATAGTATGTAAATACATACATACATACATACAGATATACAGACTTAAGAATTTTTTTAAATTATAAAAATAGAATTACAGTAGATGACGGATATAAGAAAATCCAAAAAGCCAAGGAATTTCTTTCTTTTATCCGTGCTTTCTTATAAATAATAAGTGGATATAAGAAAGATATCTTCTTATATCAGTAACACGGATATAAGAAAGAATATTTCTTATAAGTATCGCAAAAGCATATAAAAAAAACTATCTTAGCATTGAAAGACACATTATATGTATCGTTTATTTGTACATATGAATGAAAGAAAAAAAAAACTTATAACATAACAAAAACAAAAAATTAAAAGTGATTGCACTTCATTTAATATTTTAAGATTAATGTTTAGGGCAGCGTTTAAAAAAAAATGAATTTGGGAGAAAACTTTCTTATGCACGTTTAATTTTCTATGTAATGTATAGAATTTTGTATCAAAATAAGTTTCTTATATTAGTGTCTTTCTTATAAACGTGTTGCTTATAAACAATTTTTTTTACACGTAACTATATGGGAAAGTGCGTGGTGTTTTGGAATGTGTGTCTTATAAGCGAGTCTTTCTTATATAGGATGTTCTTATATCCGTTATCTAGTGTACTACCTACTACTGTAAACAGAGAAAGAAAATATCAGTATGGTTCTGGTACTATTGCTTTAGGAGTGAAATAATCCTTAAAGTGGTAGCTCGGGCATATGAGTGGTGTGTTAGAGATTGTTGAGTTCAATATCGGCACACAACAACGAAAGACGTATGTCCGAGTTGACTCGTAATAAAAAGGATTGTTTCGTATAAAATTGTTCATAATTATAATTTGGTTTATAAATCAGAAGTGGGATCGCCCAAGTGACAAAGTGTTGTTTTAGTTTTATACAAAAGGAACGAATAAACTGAATGGTACAAGTAGGTAGCCACTGCACATTGGTGAGTTTCATAAAAAAAACAAAAAGCATGAACTTTCGTAGTTGCCTTGTACTGTAGTCTATCCTGCTGTCTCATTTTGTTTTCGTGTTAAACACACAACAGAACAGAGTGGACGGGGATGATCTTGCTTATGCACGCAATTATAACGGTCACAATTTGTCCTACATGACTACGAATGAGGGATGAAAGCCAAGGTTACACATATGCAGTGAAAAAGGAAACGAAACCATATGCGTGTACAGCAACTATTTGTTATCTTCTTTTCACTCACAAGTTGATTCAAAATGAAAAGAAACCACAGCATTTATTAAGTCGTAGAAAATAAATAGATATTATACTGATGTCCTTGTTTCTCGTATAATTGAAAGAAAAACAAAAAGCGTATGAGTATGTGTATGTCAATAGAAATCTTTCTAGAAGTATTCATTTTTAATTTTGATGTTGAAAGTTTGTGGTCGATCTTTAAAGATCAATATATTAAAATAAAATACAAAGTAAAACAAAAAATAATAATTTTTAAAATGGAGAAGCGAAGTTCCAAGAAAAGATCTGATGCAGAAACAAGCGTGCAACAGATCGAACAATTAAGGAGAGAAATAGCTGCTCTAAAGGAACAAAATGATAATTTGTGCAGAGAAGTCGCCATTAACAGACGCTCTCAAAGTAATACCATAGAAGAGTCAGCTACATCAAGAATTTTATCCCAACCACCGATTCGTCTTGCACCGGAAGAAATTAAAAACATCATTCCCTCATTTAATCCATCATCAATATCTAGTTGCAGTTCCTCACAGTGGGTCGAATCCATCGAAAACGCTCGCCATCTTTATAATTGGGATGATCGCTCAACATTCCTGTACGCATCTCTTCGGCTGGAAGAAGGAGCACGTAAGTGGTTTGATATTAATCAGAAGATTTTAACTGGGTGGGATGAATTTAAAACCAAATTAGTGTCAGATTTCCCGAGCTTCATTAATGAGTGTGAAATTATATCGCAGTTAATGGTTCGACGCAAAGAACCAAATGAGAGCTATGAAAACTATGTCTACGACATTGCAAATATCGCCAAAAGAGCTCATTTTAGTAACGACACCATCATAAAATATATTATCTCAGGGCTACGTGATCGAGAACTTCGCAATTATTTAACTGCGAGTAGTAGTACCACTATCACAGACCTTCTGACGAAAATCAAGGCACATAAAATGGTTGAAAGTCAATGTGAGGTCCGCGATAAATTTGAGCGCAGGCATATAAATCTCTCCCGACCAATTTTAAAACCTTTTTCTCACTACCCCACAAGACAAACTACGCCATCGAGTTTCCTCAGAGCCAATAACTATCGCAAACAAAATTTTGATTTATCTAACACTAAGTGTTATAACTGTAACAAGTTAGGACACATGGCTTATGACTGCACGGTCGCGCGCCGTCGAGCTTTCTCAAGAACTTCCAGTTTTCCGGATGAACCCGCTAGGAAGATGCGACGCGTTCTTCAATCTGGGGATGATAGTGGGCTTTTGAAAGTCATTACAGTAGATAACAAGCCGATTAAATCATTCTTAGATCTAGGTAGCGACTGTACAACGCTTACAATGGCAGAGGTAGTGAAAAATAACTGGGAAATTCAACCATGCCAAACTAAACTGAATGGATTCGGACAGGGCCTAGCAAGAACAATAGGGAAAATGACAAAAGATGTTTGTGCCGGCGAAGTTACTATGCCAATAGAAATATTAGTCGTCGAAAATTCAGCGCAGGATGTACCTATGATCCTCGGTCGCAATTTTCTTGATTCGCCTAAAGTATGTTTAATCAAAAGATATGGTAGTCTCCTGGTAAAAAACGCTGATGACGATGCAGTTAATTCAACCCTCTGACCGAATACACCGAATTTATGTTCAAAAAATCCAAACACTGCAGAGCTTTCTACGATCAGTTTAAATGATATTCAAATAGGCAAATTTCCATATACAGACGCCGACATAACAGATTTAATTACCACCTTAAATAACTATCGAGACTGCGTAGCCCTTAACCTCAAAGAACTAGGAAAAACAAATGTAGTTACAATGACAATTACCCTGAAGGAGAATAAAATAATTCGTTACAAACCCTATCGAGTAGCCTATCATGAAGTAGAACAGCTAAACTCTATAGTCAAAGAACTCTTGCAACATGACATCATTGAAGAATCCAATTCAGAATACTCTAGCCCTGCATTACTCGTCAAAAAGAAAAATGATACCTATAGGATGGTTGTTGATTATAGACAAATTAACTCGATCACAGTCAAAGAAAACTTTCCAACACCCAACATCGAGGAATTAATCAACTCAATGGCTAATGCTCGAGTTTTTATCGTATTGGATTTAATGAGTGGTTACCATCAAATTCCAGTAGCTGAGAGCGCCAGACATTTAACTGCTTTTGTGACTCCTCAAGGCCAGTACCAATACAAAAGAGTTCCGTTTGGATTAACAAACGCGCCAGCTATATTCCTCCGATTAATGTATTCTATTACGCGCAAGTTACCTAGAGGTAACGTATCTATATACATGGACGACATTGTCATATTCTCCGAAACCACGAAAACAGCCATCACCATTTTTAAAAACCTTTTAACAATATTAAGAGAAGCTAACCTTACCCTTAACTTAAAGAAATGTAGTTTTTTTTCCAATACAATAACCTTCTTGGGACATGAAATCAGCGCTGAAGGCATAAAACCAGGAAATGCGAAAGCAGAAGCCGTTAAGTCGTTTCCTGTTCCTAGTGAAGCTAAGCATGTAAAACAATTCCTGGGACTATCCGGTTACTTCCGACGCTTTGTTCCAAAATATGCTACCATTGCTGCACCCCTTAATGCGCTTTTAAAGAAGGAGGCAGTTTTTAGTTGGACACCAATCGAGCAGGCAGCTTTCGATCAGTTAAAACAGAAGTTATCTACATCACCGATTCTAACAATATACAATCCTGCAAGAGACCACCAACTTCACACCGATGCCTGTTCTTCCGGTCTCGCTGGTGTTCTTATTCAAATTGAGGAAGAAGGTGAGAAAAAAGCTGTTTCCTTTTTCAGTCGTGCGACAACCGAATTGGAAAAGAAGTACCATAGCTACGAGCTGGAAGCGCTGGCCGTTGTTGAGAGCCTGCAACGATTTAGATATTACTTGCTAGGTAAGAAATTTACTATATACACTGATTGCAATTCTCTTAAACTCACGCAAAATAAAAGAGATCTGATTCCCAGAATAGCCAGGTGGTGGTTGAAAATACAAGATTTCGATTTCGCATTGGAATACAGACCTGCATCTCAAATGTTACATGCGGATGCCCTTAGCCGAAATCCTACTGGCACACCTGTGGAAACTGAAGAAGCTGGTTTAAGTGTAAATATAATCGGAATGCAAGAAAATGATTGGGTCTCAACAATGCAACTACAAGATAGTCATCTTACCGAAATTTTCAATATCCTTACTTGCCCAAATTCAAAAATTCCCAAAAGAAAAGATATCGAAAACAACTATTTAATTAAATCCGGACGTATCTATAGGAAAACACCAGGTGGGCCTCGTTTCTTCGTACCGCAGGGAGTACGTTGGCGTATAATTAAGTCTTCTCATGATGACATTGGTCATTGCGGTCTGGATAGAACTTTGGAAGAGATACGAAAAAGATATTGGTTTCCTAGAATGCGCCACACAGTCTTAAAATATTTAAATAGCTGCATCCCATGTTTATACAATAGTAAATCAAAAGACGAGACTCGCTACAACATTCATCCTATTAATAAGCATCCAACTCCATTTCATACAGTACACATAGATCATTTAGGACCATTACCCAAGAGCACAAAAGGAAATATATACATTCTAGGAATCATCGATGCATTCACAAAGTTTTTAATACTCCGCGCTGTAAAAAATACATCCGCTAATGCTGTCGTGCGAACAATGGAGGAACTAGCACAGTTTTTCGGAACTCCCACACAGATAATTAGCGATAGAGGTACCGCATTCACGTCCAAAATCTTCAAAACATTCTGCGAAGAACATGGAATTCGCCATATCCTAAATGCAGTTCGAACACCAAGAGCAAATGGGCAGATCGAGAGGTATTTCCGAACTGTGGGTACTGCAATCTCAACCATGACGACAAGACAGGACGGGAGGGATTGGCAAAACCATTTGTCAGCAGTGCAATGGGGACTTAATTGTTTGAAGCACAGGATTACTAATCGTAGTCCTCAGGAGCTAATGTTCGATTTTAAGCCCAAACATAATTTAGCTAATCATCTCAATATTGCTCTGTATGAAGATGACTCCGACGATGGCGATGAAAACATTCCTCTTTCTGAGATTCGTGAAAGCGCTTTGCAGCGAATGGAGCAGTTACAGTCCTTACAAGCTGAGAAATTTAATAGTGTCCACCGAAGTCCGCAAACATATGCCATTGGGGATTTGGTCCTGATCAAAGCAGAACATGCTTCAACGGGACAATCACGAAAGCTTTTACCCAGATTTAAAGGGCCGTACGAGGTTAAGCAAATTCTCCCAAATGATCGATACGTCATAGCAGATACACCAACAGCCAACGTAACTTCGAGACGATACGAATCAATCCATTCCGCCGATCACATTAAACCGTGGGGAAAACTGCGAGACTTCAGCTTATCCGATTGGGAACAAATACCGGAAGAAGAGCAACGAGATGACCCGACCGCGACGTCTGATAATAAAAACTAAATATGTACTAAACAAATACATTAAAATAATGCAATTGCACTTCAACATTCCACGAAAACCGTCTATTGAATATTATGACGCATTTTTATTTTTTTTATATACATATTACAATTTTGAGCAAAGCCTCCTCAGATATTTGAAGTAAAATTACTAATTTTCATACATACGCATATAGCATAATACATAATGACTCTGAATTGATTTTTTTTATTTTTTTTTATATTATAATTTTGAGCGAAGCCTACTCAAATAAATGAAGTAAATTTATTACTGAAGTTCACGTACATAAGCATATACATACATACGATTGATTTTCATTTTTCTGAAAAAAAAAAAACAGAAACTAATAAATTTGAATTCAAACGAAAAGTTGAACAAAACTGAGTTGATACATTTCAGGTGGTTCGCCGGATTGATATTATTTTGTTCCAGAGTAACTGCTTACAGGAAGCAGACAAATGAGTATAGCAACGTAAGTTCATCGGTTACATATACATAAGTACATAATGTATAAACGATTCCTTCTGAAAAGAAGATGAAACGATTCCTTCCGTGGTGAAGATGAAACGATTCCTTCTGAAAAGAAGATGAAACGATTCCTTCCGTGGTGAAGATGAAAAGATTCCTTCCGTGGTGAAGATGAAACGATTCCTTCTGAAAAGAAGATGAAACGATTCCTTCCGTGGTGAAGATGAAAAGATTCCTTCCGTGGTGAAGATGAAACGATTCCTTCTGAAAAGAAGATGAAACGATTCCTTCCGTGGTGAAGATGAAAAGATTCCTTCCGTGGGGAAGATGAAACGATTCCTTCCGTGGTGAAGATGAAGTTATGTTAATTTGAAAGTCACACTGAGGACAGTGTTAGGTCGGATGGCCGAATGTAAACAGAGAAAGAAAATATCAGTATGGTTCTGGTACTATTGCTTTAGGAGTGAAATAATCCTTAAAGTGGTAGCTCGGGCATATGAGTGGTGTGTTAGAGATTGTTGAGTTCAATATCGGCACACAACAACGAAAGACGTATGTCCGAGTTGACTCGTAATAAAAAGGATTGTTTCGTATAAAATTGTTCATAATTATAATTTGGTTTATACTACTTAATTTCTAACACACGCCAAGTAACTAATGCGACTGTTTTAGTGCATGGGCAACGCCCGTGGCAACAGCTAGTAGCAAATAAAATAAAGCAAATGATTTAACACAGTTCACAGAAGAGCTTGTTTCGCACTCTGCGGGATCAGAGACTAGCTTGACACATTTTTTTAGTATGATCAATTAATAACATAAAATCAAAGTTTACAAATCAACTTTTTGCCATTACCTGTCTAAAATGGTGGGCTAAAAGTCTAAAAGGACTACTCGCTACGCCATCTCACGGAAGACTGAATATGCTTACGCAATAGGGTCCATTCTAAGTGTCACATTTAGTTTATTGAATTCCTGTATGATATCATCCAAGACGTTAATCATTGCGTATGAGCAGCTATAGCTTTTTCTGATACCCGACCGCAGCGAGCTTACCAAGGAATTCGAAGAGATATGCGCAATTCTGTATTTGCATTCCTAATACTCTCTCAAAAACCTTGGGTGGAAAAGGTAAAATCCTAATTGTATTTAGGTCACTGTAGTCACTAGCAGTAGAAGCATTTATTTTTGTCCATCCGTGGTAGAGCTTATAATACACGAGTTAATTATATACGACAGGTGACTTAATATTTTAGGCAGAACCTAATTTTACAACCCGGATCAGAACACCGTCTTCTCCAATAGCATTCGACTTTATCGACGTTGTGATGTTTAACACATTAATTTTATAGATATCCAACGAGGGACCGGAAATGTCTTAACTTCTTGTTTGGTTCAGCAATCAACTTCCAATATGCCCGAGGTACCAAACACCATGAAATTTTGTACACACATAAGGTACACGAAAACATTACCATCGAAAATAATTATTTGTATCCACCCAGCGGGAAATGGAAGCATACAACCATGCTGAAGCAATCCCTTGGAAGGTTAGAAGGCATGACTCTCCGTATCCTCTTCCCTATCCTTTTTACATTAACAGGTCCGCAGAGGGAAGCAATCCACACTTTTAAAAAAATTCGGAATTAATGCCTTGGAATGGAGAAGGAATGTATCCTCTTCATGTTTCCAAAATGTGTCCGAAGAATCAACATAGAATGTATCTGACAGATGTATCTGAATACATCCAACAGATGAATCTGAGGCGATATGTCTAGAACATATTCAAAAAATTATTCCAAAATGATTCCTAAGAATGAATGAGAGATGTTACTGGGTTTTATCTAGAATACATCCAGAGAATGGTTCTTCAACACGTCACAAGGATGAATCTGCTAAAAAGTACACAGGAAAAATAAACAAGAAACACCAGTTAGTCTTTTTTCATTTAATTTACATTTATTTCAAAGTCCTAGTAAAGTAAAATTATTCTTAATAAGACAAAAAACGCTTGAAAGCTATCAAAAACTAAGTAAATTCAATAAAAGTAACAAAAAAACAAAGCAAAACAAAACAAATTACCTAACTTCTTATTGAAAAAAAAGAGAAAAACAAATATTATATGTGAACGTTTGATTTAAAAATGATTTCAACTTAAAAGTTTTCTTATATAAACGGTTTTTGGATAGCCTGCAGCCTTTTTTCATCTCCTCCACAAGCTGCTGGTAGCCAAAAGATTCACTTTAAACAGCCTCCGTAACAAAAGAAAAAAATAATATTGTTTCAGTCTAAGGTCGGTAGTTATCGACCGCTCATATATCGCTTTTAAAGTTAAGAGGCTCATAAGTTGAAATTTTTGGTTGGTATTCACGGGCCACTAATAGGCTTTTGTCTATGCTAACTTCGACAATGAGAGAATCGATTTTCGGATTTCCGGATGCGCTCTTTTCGAACATGTCAGTGACAAATGGCAATGTAAATATGGGGATGGTGCAACACACCTGTAGATGGTGAAATTGATGGTGTTGGTTTTTCATCAAATTCAATTCAATTAAATAGTAAAATAAGGAATATGTTCACTGAAGTCATTATAATTTTCTTTTCATTGTCGGATAAATTCGGATTTCTTTCATTTTTACCCATTTTTAAAATCAACAGAAATAATTTAAATTTTAAATGACAACAGAGTTCGAATTATTTCGAAGTTATCTAAGATAATTACCGGATACAACAATAATTGTCTCTGATATTAGCGCTCGTAACTTAAGAGTGGATGGGACCACTCATAAGTCTTATGAGCGCTCGTAAATACGCACTAATAGCGGTTGGTGAATAGGTTTATGAGGCTCTTAACTTATGAGCCGACGATAACTACCGGCCTAAATGTTTGATATTTCTATTTCAAAATATTAACGAATTTTTTTTACCAAAAACAAAGGTATTAAAAAGTGTAAAATATAATAGGTACTTACCAGCAAATATTTAGTTTTAATGTTTATAATATTTTTAAACAAAACTCAAAACCAATCGCGCACTACAAAATAAACTTTCAGAATGCATTGCAATTTGCAATGCCCGAAAATTAAATAGCAAACAATATTCTGTCGCGTCAATCTGGCGACAAAAAAATTACCTACATAGGTATGTGTTTACAAAAATTTTCCATGACCAAATCATTCCCCAGCCATCATATAGGCATCATAGGAAATGTTTTTATATTCGCATCTTTTTGTTTTTATTATTGTTTTGTTGTAGAAGATTTTTTTAGAAGGACATCTCAGTGATTGCTTCTGAATATATCACTTTTACATCGCATTGAATGTTTTCCTTAACCCTGGAAGTGCATGCTTATTTGTTGTACGTAAAGGATATGCTTCGTCGAATCGACGACGGCATTATTCAAAGTAGTTTTACAAATGACACATGCTACAAATTTTTTGAAAACCGATTGTATTTAGTTTTTTAGTTCATTGAGCATAAAGAAAAGCAACAATGAACATTTTTGGTTATAATATTCACTTAAAAAATTAATTTTTAAATCTTCATGTTATTTGGCATATTTTACAAAACGCGAAAATGCGTCGTCGATTCGACGAAGCATGTACTTCCAGGGTTAAAAATCATTGCTTCCAAATACCTTCTCGGAGGAGCGCTTCCCTAATTTCCCGCTGGGCATCTCTCTATAAACGTCAAAAATTAACCAATGGATGAAATTGAAATGCATACTAAGGAGTTTCATTCCATTGCAAAGCCAACCAGCCTGAGGATTGTGTCGGGCAAACTGCTAAGATAAATTTGAAGACTGAAATAAAAATACCTCCACACATTATAATTTTCTGTTTACTTTTATTCATAAAATACAAAATTTCCAGTCTTAAGAGTACTTAGCTTAGAGCCTAACTAGAAAACCTTCTTACGATTTAGTCTACTCAATATCCCAATCAACACCAAAATCTGTTTTAAATTCCGGAGCTGTAATCTTCCCCGATACAATAATGAAATCCTCTACATTGTCCCAGAGAAAGTATAAGAATGGCCGATTAACTTCAATCTTTTGCTCAACACTGCTGGTAGGTAGTTTATGTACAGAGAATCCACCTTCATCTACTCTAATGCTGGCCATTTGAGCAATTTCATCAACATGCAAATCGGTATCATCCGAGAGCTGACTCAGTTCAGCTCCACCAAGAGTGAAGAGTCTTCGCAGGCCGAGATCTTTCAATATTGAATCATAACGGGATTTCTCCTCGACTTTGAATTTCGGCAGGCTGATGTACATTTCTCGTTCAGTAGAAAGGCTCTTAAAAGTCGTGAAAATCTCTGGACTAAGTTGGTCAAGTAACTTGTGTAGTCCTTCGATATCTTTAGGCATCACCACCAACAGCGAGTAACGTTGATTCTAAGGGAAAGATAACACAAATTTCTGATATGATCTGGCAAATAAATTGTTAGAACTCACCTCATAGGGAAGTGATACTGCCCAGGAATTTAGTGCTTCCAGATCGGCTATAAGATACTTGCCGCGTGCATGCATCATTGGCGTTTGAATCGATTTACCAGCAGTCAGATGGAACATTTCATTGGGACTAGAACGCAACACTCGGAATGGATACGCCCAATTGCCGCGGTAGTACAAACCATTGTAAACCAGCATTTTTCTTCGGGAAGACACCTTTTTACTAGTTATTGAACTGGCAGTAAGCGCTGATTCCAAATTGGGGAAGAAGCTAGTTGCTATACTGAGCTGAAAGCAAAGAAAACAATTATTTTCTCCAGAAACTAACATTAATGAAGACTATGGCCAGCGAAACTTACCCTTTCCGATGCGAAGTGAGACTCAAGTGCTTGCATTATATCGCTGCCCTCGTTCTCGAGTCTTTGAAGTGGAATGGTTACTTTTAGAGGTTCATTGGATTCTTGTTCCTGTGGTGGCGATCCTGGTTGAATTTCTTCCTCTCTGGCGTAGTTCTTACGGATTGCATAATTTTTTTCCTGTGCGTTAATATCTTCGCCACGTTTAGACGGGCGATTAGTTTTCACTGATTCATCTACCTCGAGCATATCATTAATCATGTCGTCGCTGTCAGTGATCGAGAGTTCTTCCGCTTCATTCGCCGGCTGTTGCTGTGCTTGCTGCTGAAATTCCACCCGGGCAATTTCCTCTGTAATAGGTGGTGCCTCATCGACAAATTTATCAAACCTGAACGCCTCCTTGCTCGCTTCAATATTGGCAATGTCATCCTCCTGCTGCTGCTCATCGTCGATGTTTGATTTCTCGAATCCAATTAAATCCTTGGTATTTGTATTGGTCGCACTGGATGCTTCTGACGAAGTGTTCGGTTCATCCGAGTTGGAGTCGTTACTACGACGTTTAATATATTTTACAGCGACATAATAATTATTGGCGAGTATTTGCTTGAAGTCATCATGTACCGTATAATTACGATAGATATATAGCCAGGTTTTAAAAGATAGGTTATTGTATGATTGCGTTTGGAAATTGCTCAGAATACGTTTAAAGGATTGTCGAAGGTCAGCTTTTAATTTAGGATTGCCAAGGGCAGTGATGAACTCGTTGTAAGTTTCGCCATCTGACGCTTCGGCTAAAATGGCTAGCGTTGTGGCGACACCAAGTGGAGAATAGACGTTATTGCCATCGATTTCCATTTTATCTCTGAGAAGCTTCGTTGCAATCAGCTGCGATAATCGGCTGGCGTATTTGAGGTCGGATTTCAAATCATTTTCAAGATTTAAATCAGTTGGTAGGGTATTGCTGCCAGCAATTGAAAACACCAGTAGGCACAGAACTGAAAGAAGTCAAAAACAATTTGAAGTGATACAATGAATGTCAAAAGGAGTAAGATGTCCTGATTCACTGATGTAATGCAGCAGGCATGGAAAGATAATATTTCTACGAATTTACATATAACATGATTATGTATGTTGATCCTTACATACTATAGCAATGGTCTTCTCAATTGCATTATCTAATAGTCTTACTGATTAGCCAACTTATCCATTGTGTTCATAGCTCAGATGTTTATTTAATTATGTATATATATGTATTATAATTTTAGATTTTAATCCTATTTAACGATTTACCATTATAACCATTTTAGTCAGACACATCTTAAGAGTCGACCAAAATAATAAAATACGGAAAATACTATAAATCTTTGATATTGTCCTGAGAGTGTTTCGGTCTATTAAGAGCTGAGCAGAAAGGGGGTAAAAAGCAAATTTGTTGTCAATGCATAGCTCCTAACTTAACAATGGCTTAAGAAACCCGCAGGTCAATGAGCTTCTCAATTCGCCGTTTGGAGTCAGCAAAAAAACTGTAGGTCCATTCCATTTTGTGGAAAAAATAACACGCACGCACAAATGGTTGCGAGAAGCCAGGCTTGGTTCTGTGTAGGACTGTTGACGAAAAGTTAATACATACTATGTATATCCGTATAAATTTGTTTTTTTTTTATATAAAAGTATTTATTTACTGCAAGTAAATCACAGAACTTTAAAATTAATTATGAATTTTAAGATGTTTGAGTTAAACTCGGTCGAAAAAAAGGGATATTATTGTTTGGACAGTTTTCTTGAACCTTGAACCCGAATGTTGCCGAGATTTAATTCTCCGCCAGAGTTATTATATTTTTAATGTCGGGAAAATTGATTCAAAATTATATTTGCGTACATATGCATGTAAGTTATGTACATCAAACAGACGAAGTCTAAATTCGTTCAAAAACATTTAGGCTACACATCCGATTCCAAGCACTTCTTGAACAACATTTGCAAATACAATTAGTGCTTCCAGATGACATCGTTCGGTGCACCAAAAGTCACTCGAAAAAATTTCAGGACATTTTATGTCATAAACACTGTTCTCAATGGGTGTAGCGAAGCGCACCGGTTAACCACTAGTAAAATTATAAAAACAATTTTGTTTGTTGATTTTAACCAAAAAAAAAAAATCAAACTCATGGAAAACACAGTAAAATCCCATATGTGTAGAAAACTACACACAAGGATAGACAACGTATTTTTTTTTTTTTTTTTGAGGATAAGATGAGGGTTAAAAAAAACTATACAGCTCGGTAAAATACAGAATTGAAAAAAAGTAAGAATTTCAAAAAAAATATATTTTTATAGGAAACTTTGACAGTTATTGTTGGGAATATGTAAAAACAAAAATATCATTTTATCAACGAAGCTACCCAAGTCATGGTTTGCAGATGTTACGCTAAACAATATGGTTGCATAGTGTTTTGAGAAATTGGCACTGAACTGCGGTTAATACGTACATAACTACAGCTGGCAGAGGATAATGCTAGATTGACCTTTAGATTCACAGACGAAATATATGTACAAATCAACAAGATAGATTTTCAACGAAAAAGGCAGACTTACTAATGAATCCTCGTATGTTTCTTCTCATTTTTCCGATCCATTTAATTCCGAATTCACTTCACTAGCACCTGAAGGACTTCAAAATAAATGAGATCCGCACTCCTTGCAAAATTTTAAACAAAAGAACTTCAACCGCAATTCACTCAGTCACAATAGAAATAATCGATCTCCATTTAGGTATAAGTTCCAATTAAATATTTATTTATTTATTTTTTACCAAAGAGCAAAACTTTCACAGACAGAAGCAAACAAAAAAATACAAAAATTAATAAATATAATATGTATATTATGTATGTAAATATATCTGAACAATCAAAGTTAAAAACAGGGCAAACAATTATGACTGAACACCATCAAGTAATATTCTTTTTATTGATGAAATCGATAGGTTTAACGTCAATTAAATGGACAATTACATTATAAAATATCATTTATCCGTTAATTGAGGACGATCGACCACAGTTTCTACGAGAGTGTGCTACTCTAATGAATCTAGAGCTTCGAAGATTTAGTGAACGAGAGTTTAAGTTGAGAAGAGTTAAAGCGGCCCACACACACCACACTTGTGTGCACACTTGTGTCGGTGTGCTGAAATGTGTGGTGTGTCCGCGCACCGATTTTGCGGTGTGCCACACTGTGTGAGCAAAATCAAAACATTTTCATTTTTTGTGTCGGTGTTCCTTGAAGTGTGCTGTGTATGGTCGATAAGGATTTCCATGTACTGGTCAGGGTCTTGGAAAAGAGATGGTGGCGGATGAGCCCTTTCTGGGCCAACGGCAGCGCTCACATCCCCGAAGCGGGTTACTGACATCGGTTTAAAACCGGCCCCTCGTCCTAGGGGTTTAAAAAAATGGAACTGGCCCTCCAGGTTGGGGGTTGTGCCG
Source organism: Brachyopa scutellaris (assembly GCA_949775065.1). Classification (NCBI taxonomy): domain Eukaryota; kingdom Metazoa; phylum Arthropoda; class Insecta; order Diptera; family Syrphidae; genus Brachyopa; species Brachyopa scutellaris. The sequence goes on along the minus strand of OX459113.1, from coordinate 34,126,782 downwards.
TCGGGGTAACTTCCTTACCACGTAAAAAAGAGATAGTTATGAGAGAGACACTAGCCTCGGATAATGGACCCCCTCATTTAACACCACGATCCGGAACGTCCACGTACTACGACCTAAAAATATGCACCTGGAATGTGCGTTCACTGGACACTCTTGGTGCTATTCAAAAATTTGAATCTGTCCTCACGCGGTACAAGGCAGATATTACCGCGATCCAGGAGATACGATGGATAGCATCAGGTATGCAAAAAAAGGAAAATTGCGACATTTATTACAGCTGTCACAAAAGACTGCACATGTTAGGATGCGGATTCGTCGTGGGAAATCGGCTACGCTCAGGAATAATTGACTTTAAGCCGATCAGCGATCGCCTGGCTGTAATCCGCATCAAGGCAACATTCCAAAACATCAGCGTAATATGTGCACACGCCCCTACCAGCCAAGCTGAAGACTCTATCAAGGAGGAGTCTTATGACCTCCTGGACGGAGCCTACGGAGCCTGTCTGGAGTATGATGCCAAAATCATACTCGGGGACTTCGATGCTAAAATCGGTAAGGAAAACATCTTCGGCGGATTAGTTGGAAAACACAGCCTCCACGACACGACCACAGGCAACGGCTTCCGGCTAATCAACTTTGCAGCAGCTCGTAATACGGTGATAAGTAGCACAAGGTTTCCAAGACTACGAATCCACACAGCAACCTGGCGCTCTCCAGATGGTCGAACCGCCAACCAAATCGATCACGTGCTAATAGATACGAGACACGCATCCAACATTCTGAATGTGCAAACCTTCAGAGGGGCAAACGTCGACTCTGACCATTATCTTGTTGCAGCTAAATTCAGAGCTCGACTATCCAACGAGAAAAAGCTGCGAACCGCCCAGAAAAAGAAATTCAATGTTGGAAGCCTTAGCACGAATGGAGCAGCCAGAGCCTACAGAGAGCGCCTGAGCGAGAGACTCTCCGCTGTGCATTCACCACCCACAAACGCAAACAATCTGTGGAACCAGTATCGCGACATCATCAAAGGGGTAGCAGAGACCACCATAGGCTACCGGCCACCACCCGAAAAGAGCCCTTGGTATGATGATGCGTCGGAAAAAGGTGACAGAAAATGCACACGTGCAAGCGCTGCAGCGCAAAACAAGAGCAACGAGAGAAGAGTATCGAGCCAGAAGAAGGGAGGAGAAGAAGATCCTGCGTAAGAAGAAAAGGGCCCACGCAGTCTCCCAGCTCAAGAATATAGAAGAGTCCCGCAATAGGAACAACATCCGGATGTTTTACAGGAAAGCCAAGCAACTGGCAGCAGGCTTCAAGCCCGGAACGCAGGCTCTTCGAAACAGTAAAGGAAACCTAGTCTTCGAAGCGCAGGGAATAGTAGATGTGTTTAAGCAGCACTTCCAGCAGCTACTTAATGGGCATCAGGTAGAGGGAGTGATAGGGCAGGTAGAGAACCCGCATCCAGTCAGTGAAGAATCCATCCCCCCTCCCAGTCTTGAAGAGGTCCGCTCAGCTATCAAAAAGCTGATGAACAACAAGGCCGCCGGCTCTGATGGTCTACCAGCGGAGCTTTTCAAATATGGTGGTGATGCTTTGGTAGGGCGCATGCACCAAGTCATCAACCAAGTATGGGTGGAGGAAGTCATGCCCGATGACTGGAATATCAGCTCTATATGCCCCATCTGCAAGAAAGGCGATCCTATGTCCTGTAAGAACTACCGAGGCATATCCGTGCTCAATGTCGCATATAAGATCCTATCCAACGTACTGTGTGAACGTCTGAAACCTATCTGCAGCACACTAATCGGCATGTACCAGTGTGGCTTTCGGCCCGGCAGATCGACGATCGACCAAATTTTCACACTAAGACAGATCCTGGAAAAGACCAACGAATTTCAAGTCGAGACTCACCATCTCTTCATCGACTTCAAAGCCGCATATGATAGCATTCATCGTCTTGAGCTCTACAAGGCGATGGCCGAATTCGGGATCCCGGCTAAACTGATCCAGCTATGCCGCGTGACGCTGGAAAACACGTGGTGCAACGTGCAATTTGGAAACAGTTCCTCCGAACTATTCCAAACATGCACCGGATTTCGGCAAGGAGATGCGCTGTCATGTGACTTCTTCAATCTTGTGCTGAAACAGATAGTGCGCAGAGCAGGTGTAAACACGGAAGGCACTATCTTTTACAAATCTGTCCAGCTACTGGGATACGCGGACTACATCGACATCATCGGTCGCTCCCAGCGCGCCGTCTTAGAGGCTTTTACGGCAATTGAAGAACAGGCGAAACGAGTTGGCCTTGAAGTGAATGAGGACAAAACCAAGTACATGTTGTCAACAAACAAAGAAGCATTTGTCCGCCGCCTAGGACAAAACGTCACTGTTGGCAACAGTAACTTCGAAGTGGTTAAGGAGTTTACCTACCTCGGAGGAAACATCAACTCCACGAATGACACCTTAGTGGAGATTCGACGAAGACTTACCCTAGGAAACCGCTGCTACTTCGGTTTGGCAAAACAAATGGGTTCAAAACTCCTAACTCGAAAAACAAAATGCATGCTCTACAAAACATTGATCCTGCCAGTTCTGCTGTATGGAGCCGAGTGTTGGACGATAAGCAGGAAAGCAGAGCAGATTTTGAACACTTCCGAGAGAAAATTCTTTGTCGGATATTCGGTCCCGTATGCGAGGAGGGCGAATGGAGGAGAAGATACAACCGCGAGCTCTATGAGCTGTACCAAGATGTGGACGTAGTCCGAAAAGCCAAAACAAGTCGACTACACTGGCTCGGCCACATCGAGCGAATGGACAACAATGCTCCAGCAAAGAGGATCTTCGAATCACAGCCCCCATGTTCGAGACGACAAGGAAGACCGAACCTCCAGTTTTAGGACCAAGCTACCGCGGATGCCAGTGCGCTTGGTCTAGACGACTGGAAGCAGCGTGCCCTGAATCGAAGAGAGTGGAAGGCTGCTGTGTCTCAGGCAGAGACCCTTCACGGGTCGGGAGCCCGTTAAGTAAGTAAGTAAGTAATGCAATCAACGTGATTGTTGAAAGATAGGTACATACATCATGTAACAAAAGTGTACATACGGTCTACTAAAATATGGAATACTTTGTTAGCATAATTATAAATATTTACAAAAATAACAAAAAAATATATAGATAAATATATAGTCTTGATACCAGATAAACCAGAAATGTCTTTGCTGTCTCGAGGTAGAATTTGTCTAAATGACGATGACGTGAACACAAAGTGTGTTCTGCTGATTATTCGTCCTCGTTGCACATCGTGCATATGTTGTCTTGTGCATTAGCGCCCAAGCTTTAATAAATAGGCACATATTGGTGACTCGGAAAAAAAATTTTTTTTCTTTTTAGTTCATTAAAGCTTGTTTTTAAAAATTATTTTTTATCTATTTATTTTCTAGTTTTTAGTATCTAATTTTTTTTTTTACATATTTACGTAGGTACGTATGCACCATGTATTATCTTGGGTGGGTTTAATATGAGAGTGTTTACTCATAATGTTTGTGATTCTACTCGTCAAACCCTTCCCTTTGATACCCATGTTATGGGGCTTGTGAAGAAAAAAGTAGTCCGCCATCTTATGGCATCCACCATATTTAATTTAGAATCACGTCACTCAGCTAATCGTATTCTCCCATAACAGTTCCAATGCCTTAGAAAGTAGTCATGAGGTGGACTTTCGATCAGCTTTCTCATGATATTATTATCTACAAACTCGAGACGTTAGGTTTTCCCCCAATATTTATTTCGTGGGTTGGCTCTTACCTCAAGCAGAGGTCATATCAGGTCAAATTTAGAGGTTGTCTTTCAGACTCCTTCTTAGCAGGATCCGGCGTCCCTCAAGGGAGCCACCTAGGTCCACTTTTTTTTATTCTTGCTATCAATGATGTTCCATCAATCATAAAACATAGCAACATCCTTATATTTGCCGATGATATGAAGATCAGTAAAGCAATTACAACCATAAATGATTGTAGACTTCTGCAATCAGATATTGATAGTTTCAGTACCTGGTGCTCTAAAAATGGTTTAGTCCTTAACCCACTCAAGTGTCAGTCCATGACTTTCTCTAGGAAACGGGTACCGACTATATTCAACTACTTGATATCAAATCACTCTCTCAGTCGGGTTTTAAGGACCTGGGTGTTTACTTTAGCCCTGAACTTGATTTTAAAGAGCATATAAACCACATTGTGAATAAATCAAATTCAATGCTAGGTTTCGTTAAAAGATGGTGTAAAGAATTTAAAAATCCTTATGTCATCCCCTCACTATTTAACAGTCTTGTCCGTCCTCACCTCGAATATGCTTCGCAAGTATGGACACCTTATCAAAAAAATCTCAATACTCGTATTGAAGCCGTCCAGCGACGCTTCATTCGATTCGCATTGAAATGTCTTCCCTGGGACGATCCTTTTAACCTCCCCCCATATTTGCATCGGATAAAACTGTTGCAAGTGCAGCCTTTGGCTCAAAGAAGGGTCAATAATGATATAATTTTTATGCATCAACTGATCTCAGGTCTGATTGATGCACCTGACTTATTATCCTGTTTAGGATTAAACTTTCGTGGGGGATCGCATTACCTGCGTAGTATAGAGTTACTGCATGTTCCTCATCACAGAACAAATTACGGGATGCATGAGCCTATTAGCCGCATGAGTAAAATCTATAATTTAAATGTAAACTTTCTTGACTTTAATCTTAACAAGATTACACTAAAAAATGTATTGCATAATGTAGATCCTCGAACATAAATTCTAAACATGTATGTATATTTGTTCTAATATTTGTTTATTTATTGCTAGTGGTAGTGTTGAAATGTAGCGTAGCCTAACCACTAACACCAGCACTAAATGATGAGCCTGTTGATTCATATTTTGCCCTGGCAAATTTCTGCTTATGGCTGTTGCTTGTATTAAGCACACCATGACACAGATTTGATAGTGTTACAAAAAAAAATAAAAAATTGAGTTGTCACCGGACATGTAAAACTTCAGCATAATCGGATATTTCTGGAAGTGGGTGTAAAATCGATTCCCAGATTTTGCCCACACAAAAGTTTTTTTTTTTTTTTTTTTTTTTTTTTTTTTTTGCCGAGGGTAGGTGAAAATCTTCCATAGACACTATGAGAATAGCAAGCGCGAATTAAGTAGATTCGTTTATTCCGTTACTAAAAAAAAACTTTATTATAAAAATCACTTAAAATTACAAAGTTACAATAGTTTTAATATTACGAAGCGGAGTGACTTATGTTGAGTGGTGGTTCTTGGATGACTGATGAAATATTCATTTTAATATTTAAACGTTGATGCTGGACTTCTTGGGTGGTGTTGCTAAATGCATATGTTGCATTTCCTGCTTTGGTAATTCGATTCCTCGTGACCAATCGATGGGTAGGACAAAAGATGTGGATGCTGACGAGGATATTGTTTTGGATGCAATATCTTTTGTGGGTGCCGATTTCGATGTAACCTCTCCCTCCTTTAGATGATGACTCTCCTGAGACATATTGATGATTTTTATTCTTAATTTTTTATACCTTTTTAATAAAATGATTAATACAAATAATACAAGTAATACAATAATAATTCCTATGACAATATTGTATATTAAGTGACTCTGTTTTTCAAATTTTAATTCTTTAATTGTTTCTATGTTCTCGAACTGCTTAATTACAATATCATCAAAAGTTATATGGTTTACAGTTCCCTTTAGTTCTTGTGTTATTGGTATTACAAATTTTTGCTTAAATATTTCTTCTTTATTAATATATGTTTGGTTATTTATGTTAATAGTACAGTCGTTAAATGTTAACAAATAGTTCCCCTTTAATTTTATTATTCTTTCGTCACATGTACTTTTTAAAGTCTCATTAAAATAATTTCTTAATAATATTAGTCCTGATTCAATTACAATAGTTTCTTTTTTATTATTCTTTATCTTAATACATTTTTCATTATAAATACAAACTTTAGATTCTTTAAGATTTTTATAATCCGAAGATTTTTCATAATCATACACAATGTTTTCAATTTTCACAATTTGTTCATTATTAATCATAAGTTCTTCAAAATCTTTATTTGGAATTGCAACTAGTAATGATCTGTTAACAAGTATGATTTCGTTTGGAATTTTAAATGCAAATATTATTTTATTTTCTTTATATTTCGCAGTACCAGTTTTAATATTTTGTAATTTCTCAAAATCAATATTGTACTTTATTATTTCCTCATTATTTAAAATGTTATTACTCATTATTCCTATTCTTGTGGAAGCAATATTATTTTGTATGTGTTCTATGTTGTCTTTCAGAATTTTAATCATTATTAATGATTCTAAGTATATAATTTCTTTATATATCCTCTTACTATCGTCTTTATATGAATTAAGTTGTTCTAGTATTTTAATTGTGTTAGTCTCTATAGTCTTTTTTAATGTCATAAAAGTTCTGTTAAAATGGTCATTAATATGTACTTGTTTGTTTAGTGTCTCAATCGCGTTGTGGTTGTTTTCGTCTATTATTCTTAAATGTTCTTCTATATTCTGTCTATCGTCGTCGTCCATTGTACCATAGATCCATTTGAAACCTGTTCCTATTATATTGACTAAGCCTCGTCTATGTCTATGTGGAATAATTGTCTGTACTTTCAGTTTGAGTGAATCTAATTCGAAATTTAGTAACTCTGTTTTATCTTTGAATCCTATTGATCCTATATTATTGGTTAGTTTATTTATTAATTCATCTATTTCTTTTGGGTCAATAATGTGTATTATAGTGTCATATGATTTAACTATGTTCACGTTTTCTAGTTTAATTTCGGCAAATCCGTCTTCAGTCTCGATCTTCTCTATCATCAATGTTCCCTGAGTTGTTGTTGTCATTGTCATTGTCAACAGAAATATCATTAACGTCCATTTGATCTGCAAATTTTTTAGGTCTTTTAATGTTTATGGGATGTATTTCTTTTAATTTTAATTTTCTATATCTAGGCTCGTCTTTATGCCTGAGTGCTTTATAGTTCTTAACTAAACCCTCTTCTCTTTCTTCTAAATATTCTTCTCTATTTTTATTTAATTTGTTTATTACTTTCTCTTTCATATTTTGCATATTAAGTTTAACCTTTTCTTTATCAACTTTTCCTTCTAATATATCTATGGGCTTATGTTTAGTCGTTGAGTGTATTGATTTATTGTACCACTCTACACATTTATATATTCTTTCCTTGGTTGTAAGTTTTGATTTTTCTGTTGTCAGAACTCGCATTTTTTCACTGATAGTATTGTGGAATCTTTCGATATCCGAATTTCCTGTATGGCTATTTGCTTTAGTAAAGTGCACGTCAACTTTTTCTTGTCTTAAAAAATCTTTAACATTAATATTCTTGAATTCATTGTCTAAAACTACTTTCTTTGGTTTTCCTTTTATGGAGAAGTACAGCCGTATCTTTTCTTTAATTGTAATACTGTTTCTGTCTTCTAAGGGAAATATTATGGCATGCTTTGAAAACTTATCAATAAAAGTGATAAAATAATGTTTAGCGTTAGTGTAAATATCTAAGTGTATAATTTCATTTGAGTTAGATGGGGTTTCTGTTAATTCAAACTTAGGTTTTATCGGCTTCCTATCATATTTTGCCTGGTTACAAATATCGCAATTGTTAATGTATTTCTGAACTAATTCTTTCAAGTTTTTGTAGTATATATATTTCTTTAAACCATCATAATTTTCATTGATACCTGCATGCCCCGTCTCATTCTTATGATATTTCGCTATTTGTTTTAATGTTTCGTCTTCGTCTTTCATATCTTTAGCATGATACATACACTTATAAAACTTTATTTGTTGGCAGGCGTTGAATAATTCAATAAGTTTAAGTTGAACTAGATTATATTCATGTTCACTTAACTCTGAATAAATGCCTATTCTTCCTTTCTTTATGAATCTTCTAAATATATCTGAAAGTCTTTCCTCTTCAATATCCTGGGAGTTTATATATATTTTTCGTCGGTTATTTATTATTTCGATTTCTTTTACTTTATTGTTGGATAATATTATCTGTGTATAAAATCTATTAATAATTGTATCTAATATTGTAAAATGGTCATTTTGTTCCTCTAATTGAGAGTGGATTGTATTTTCCATACTCATATTGTCGACTGCAAAGTTTAAAATGGGTGCTTTCTCTCCCTCCTTATTTGTGAGCGTCTCGATCACATTAATTTCGCCTGTTTCATTATTGATTCTACTCATAAAATCTGCTGCCTTGTTATCCTTTCCTTTAATATAATCTATATTTATATTATATTCTCCTAGTTTGAGCAACCATCTCTGTAATCTTGGATTTATATCTTTCCCTTTGTGTTTTGTTTGTAACCATTTAAGTGGTTGGTGATCCGTCATAAGATCAAAAGGTTTTCCATAAATATAGGGTCTGAAATAATTCACAGACCAAACTATCCCCAATAACTCTTTCTCGGTTACTGAGTAGTTCCGTTCGTGCTCATTTAAAGTCCGACTTGCATAACATATTGGATGTCCCTCTTGAGTAAGAACGGCTCCAATAGCGAATTCACTTGCGTCAGTAATAAGTTTAAATTTCTTATTAAAATCAGGATATTTTAATACTGGAGAATCAGTTAATATAATTTTTAATTTCTCAAAAGCGTCGATGTAATTTGGGTCTTTTAAATTTATTTTGGTATTCTTTTTGAGGTATTTAGTCATAGGCTGAGCTAGCTTTGCATAATCTCTTATAAATTTCCTATAATACCCAGTTATTCCTAAAAATGACTTAATTTGTTTAACTGTTTCTGGTAGCTTGAGTTTTTGAATACTTTCTACTTTACTCATATTTGGTTTTACTCCTTCTGTAGTTAAAACATGCCCGAGGTATTCTGTTTCTTTAGAGAAAAATTTACATTTATCTCTCTGAATTTTTAAGTTATGTTTTCTCAATCTATTAAATATTTTTTCAATGCTGATAATATGTTCCTCTAATGTCGTACTGAAAATCAATATATCGTCCAGATATACTACGCATATATGGTTGATATATTCTCTTAGCACTGAATTTATCAGTCTCTGAAATGTTGCCGGAGCATTTTTGAGTCCGAATGGCATTCTTGTGAACTCATAATGACCTAATGGTGTCGAAAATGCCGTTTTCTTTCTATCTTCTTCTTTAACTAAAACCTGGTGGAAACCTTTCGCTAGGTCCAAGATTGTGAAGTATTGCGATCTACCTAATTTCTCTAATATATTATCAATATTAGGAATAGGAAATTTATCGTCAATTGTAACTTCGTTCAATCTCCTGTAATCTATTACAACTCTCCACTTCTTTATTCCAGAATTATCTATCTTTTTGGGTACAATCCAAAGTGGACTATTGTACGGTGAATTGCTTTCTTTTATTATGCCTTGAGCGAGCATCTCTTTTATCTGTTTGCTAATTTCCTTCTCATGTATTTGAGGATATCTATATAGTTTAGAGTATATCGACTTATCTGTCGTAGTTACTATTTCATGTTTTATTTCATGTGTACTACTTAACTGTTGTCCTTCATGAAAGAACAAATCTTTATTTTTTCTCAAGAGTCTTTCTAACAAATCTTTTTCTTCTATATTTAAATTTTCGTTAAGAAGACACTGTGGGACACCTTGATCCTCTTCAATGTCCTCCAACGTATGTATCTCTTCATATTTGTATGGACATGCATTTATGAATTTTATTCTATTCCCATGTATTTCGAGATATTCATCTTCTAAATTAATTTTGGCTTGTAAGGGTTTAAGTATATTTTGTCCTATTAACCCGTCAAAATCTTTGTCACTAAATGTTGTTAATTTCCAACACATATGAGCTTTCTCAATAAATTCCATAGGAAGTTCTGTTATTATTTCTGTATTAATTATTGTGTTTCCGCTTAAAGTACTAAATCTAAGATTTTGTTTTAAAAATATTCGTTCGTATTGTGTCAGTTTTGTATTGTCAAGTAAACTTGTTGTAGATCCTGTATCTATTAAACATCTAATTTTTTCTTTTCCTACAGTTAATTCAACTATCGGTAAATCCGACCTGGAGGCTGTGAATGAAAATTTACTTCTCCACTTTCTTGTTGTACATGTTCACAATCCATAGGTGTAACATTATGTGGTCTATTTTGTCCTGGGTTATAATTATTATTTTTATTATTATTATACCTAAATTGACCTGAACTCCTATTTTGATTAAAAGGGTTTCTATACTGTCCCGAATTGTAACGTTGGTTGTTTCTAACTTGACTTGAATTGTTATTGTTCTGATTTTTGTTATAATTGTTATATCTATATTGACCTGAATTGTTATTTTGATTGTATGAGTTATTTCTAGGTTTAAATTGATCGTTATTATTCTGTGGTCTATCGTTATTGTTATAATTTTTATTATGCACTTGTGAACGTAACTTATCGTTTTTATAGGTAACTCCACGAATAATTCCTGACTCTTCTAACATATAGTAAGCTTCCCTTAAATTTTTAGCTTCTCTACTAATAATAATGCTTGCACAATTTGGATCTAAGCCATTTATAAAAGTTCTAAGTATCATTTGTTCATTTGCTTCTGCCGAAAATTCTACTGGTTTTAAAGAATCAAATTCAAATTTGGTGTTTAATTTATCTAACACATTTTTTAGTTTTTCGAAATAATCACTTACATTATTATTATTTTTGATGTTGATCGCTTGGTGGTAAAGGTTGTGGTACGTCTCTCTTACGCCAAAGTTCCTGATGAGTTCCTCTTTTATGTTCTTCCAGCTGGGGTCTGATCCTAGTGTCCTGATCGCTTGGAGAGCCGGTCCTTGTATCTTGTTAATTATATTTCTATGTAGTATATAATTTTCCAATTGCGTTCCCTCGAAGTAAGGCAGAAATAGTTCCACCTCTCGTATGAATGATGACAGCGCATATTCTGCTGATCCCCAATATTCTTTTATACGTGATGATTCCTTCATGAGATCATTCAAGGTAATTGCCACCTGAGGAGACGCCGGTGTAGTATTTGTTCCTTGGTTTGCCATTTTCACTTATCACTTTTTTTTTCACTATTCAACTTTGTAATTAAATTGGATTTATTTATTTTTTTTTTTTTTTTTTTTTTAATTCACGTTCACGTGGATTAATCGATGATCGGATTTAATATTAATATATATTTTTTTTCCGGTGACCCAATACACTTGTGTCTACGAAACGTTGATTTTAAAATCGTTTCTTTGTTGCTATGTTTGGTAAGTCACTAAATCACTTGTTTTTTTCTTTTCACTGAATTTAACTTGTAAAGGTATCTCAATCTTTAGATTTGAGATCCTACCGACTGCGCCAATTAAGTAGATTCGTTTATTCCGTTACTAAAAAAAAACTTTATTATAAAAATCACTTAAAATTACAAAGTTACAATAGTTTTAATATTACGAAGCGGAGTGACTTATGTTGAGTGGTGGTTCTTGGATGACTGATGAAATATTCATTTTAATATTTAAACGTTGATGCTGGACTTCTTGGGTGGTGTTGCTAAATGCATATGTTGCATTTCCTGCTTTGGTAATTCGATTCCTCGTGACCAATCGATGGGTAGGACAAAAGATGTGGATGCTGACGAGGATATTGTTTTGGATGCAATATCTTTTGTGGGTGCCGATTTCGATGTAACCCGCGTGCTCATAGTAGTGTCAGATTCTTACTGACCAAAAACACCACCCTTCGATATAAATTTGTTAGATACTGCAACTAAGTTATACTACTTACCAAGCAATTTTTCTATCACGAAATATAAACGTTTGGCAGGTTACTTTCCAATGAAAGATCCTGCATGTTCCACAATTTAAACGCGGTTAATCCTTATCTCGCCAAGTCGAAAGGTTTTGTTCTTTGTAGTCGGCGCAATAAATTGCTCTCATCCAAAATATGTAGGACTGTATTATTAACATGTCCGATTAGTCGGTTTCTATGTTTTCGCGCGAAGCTTCTAGTTTCAGCTTCGATTGTCGGAATTCCGAGATCCCTGTGGATATCGTCGTTTCTAGCATACCACGGTGCTTGGACAATTTCTCTTAGCACTTTATTTTGAAAGGTCTGTAAAATATTGGCATTTGTTTTCTTGGTACAACCCCAAAGTTGTATACCGTAGGTCCACACCGGCTTTAGCACTTGCTTGTATAAAAGCAGTTTGTTCTCGGTACTGAGGTGGGAATGTTTTCCGATCAACCAGTACATTTCTCTATATTTGATATCTAGTTCGTTACGTTTCATTTTCACGTGCGAATTCCACTTCAACCTTGCGTCGAGTGTCATTCCCAGGTATTTGGCTTCATTTGCAAAGGGTATTCGGGCCAAATTTATAAAAATTGGCAAGTCATTAATTTTCCTATAAGTGAAATTCACGTGAACAGATTTATTTCCGTTAAGGGCCAGTCCCTCGTCCATTCATTTACTTTATTTAATGCGCTTTGCAGTTTGGCAGTCGTTTCCTCGATTGTTTTACCTACCGCTAGGATAGCGGTGTCGTCGGCAAACGTAGCAAGGATAGTGCCATCTTCTTTCGGTATATCACGAGTATATAATAGATAGAGAAGCGGCCCCAGAACGCTTCCTTGCGGTACGCCGGCCAAAATTTCTTTGAGCTCGGAGTATTCATTTCCATTTCTAACACGGAAGAGTCTATTCCCGAGATATGAATTCAAAATCTCATATAGGTTTGCGGGAAGTACTTGTCGTAGTTTGCATTTCAAGCCATCGTGCCACATCTTATCAAAGGCTTGCGAGACGTCAAGAAATACGGTTGAGCATATCTTTTTTTCTTCTAGTGCTTTTTCGATTATGTTAGTAATTCTATGCACCTGGTCAATCGTCGAATGCTTACTTCTGAACCCAAACTGGTGGTCAGGTATTACACAAAAGTGAAGTTAATATAAAGCTTGTAAAAACTCTTTTTTTTTAAATACTTTTGAAATTATAGAAAATACTTATGAGAATTTGTAGGTAGGTAGTATGTATACATCGTATGTATACTTTCGTTACATGGTGTAAGCATCTAATAACACACCCAAATCTTTGATTACATTAACACCAATTATGTTCCGCCTTTCTCTTCCCCCTTTTTCAAATACAAAAACACATACACACACAAAATGAATGATCATTACTAAATTATTATCTTTTCTAACTTATTTTTTATCCACAGAGACTCACTCGCTAAAACTTCCATTGCGCGATGCGAACAGAATGAAACCACAACACCGAATGAGTGACTTGGAACCAGGTGAAAGATTTCTATGAATTGTACCTCAAGTCCAAGTGCAAGAACTTCAAGTCCAAGTGCAAGAAGAATACTGAAGAGGCCACAAGAGCGAGAGATGGTCTTACAAACTGACATTCAAGTCTGCAGTTGCGGGGGTATTGTGTGTTGCTCGGTATATGTATGTCGCTAAAAGAGGTTATAGAACTTGTTTGCAAATCACGAAGATCGATCGAAGAATGGTGCTTAAATATGCATAAGGTTGGCTAGATACTTACTTATATCATAACACAGCGAGTTTATTACTTGCATTCGCAGAACAAATTAATAGAACAAACAGTGGAGTAGGAGTAGTGTGGGGTTTACTTGGCAAATAAAATAAAGCAAATGATTTCATACAGTTGACAGAAGAGCCTTATTTTACTAACTGTACAACGATAGAATGACGCCCAAGTTTGGATAGATTCTGGAGAGTATCTATGAGGGCAGGGAAATCTCAAAGGTTTTAGATCATTATTTTGCACTAGCTGACCCGTGCTCGAGAATTAAATGCCGACAACTCTATTTGGATTTAAAAAAAAACTGTCGTTAACAATAATATCCAACTTTTTCTACCGAGTTTAACTCAAACATTTTTAAATTCATAATTAATTTGCTTTATGCATTACTTGCAGTAAATAAATACTCTTATTTCCTTTTTTAACCATTTCAAAAAAACAACAAATTTATACGGATATAATATGAACTTTTGGGTTAGATGTAGGAATTGGCCAACAATCATTAGTACATATCATAAAAATAGCCTGCTGTTTGAGGTGCTAAGAACTCAAAAACTTACCATCCGATTGAGCGGAAACACAATATACATATTTGTTATGAAGCGAGAAGTGTAAAAGTTAGCAGTTAGCTGTCACCGTGCATTGCTGTAGTAATAATTTTGAGATTTCAGCGCCATCTATTGGAAAACTTTGAAGCTTTTGATTGACAAACATTTCTCACTTCATAACAAATATATTCTGTAAGTTTCAGCTCAATTGGATGGGTTTGAAATGTTGGTGTTTCAGCGCCATCTATTGGAAAACTTTAAAACTTTTGATGTACGAACATTTCTCACGTCATTACAAACATATTGTGTAAGTTTCAGCTTAATCGTACGATGAGTTTAAACATTTTTTGAGTTCCATCTACCGGAAAACTTGAAATTTTTTGACGTACGAACACTTCAAACATTTATATCAAATTATTTTTTGACAATAATTATTTTCGTTTCCATTTCCACATCAAGTTGGAAATAGAAAATTGGGAGATAAATAATAAAATAACGAATAATGGCGGAAATAACGAAATAACTGCCCCTCTTTATGACCTTTCCAACAAAAAAACAATCAAGCGAACATGTTGTGTTTAGGGCAGTTAAAAAGGGGTTGTATCCACAAAGGTTTGTGCATCTGCTCAGAACACCTGGAAACAGAGCACTGGAGAGCTCAAAACAGGATCGAATTGTTCCACAGTAGAGTTAATTTCAAGATCGACTTATTATCTAGAATCTAGAATGTTTTACAGTAGAGTTCAAGACCTAGAAGATTCTCGCCTAGAATGCTCGGCGGCAATAGATTGAATATAAATAGGACATTCCGATAGGAGGCGCAGTCAGATTATTTTAAACAGTGCGAAAAGTAATTGAAAGGTAATAGTCAAGCGATTGTGGCAGTAAGAGCCCCCACACACTACAGACTTTCTATCGGCCGATAGTTTGGTCGGGCTCTTAATCAGTATGTAAATGTATGAAGGTACGCACACTACGACGATTCGGTATCGGCCGATTAATAAGTTTCTTGTGCTCTACACGATTGCCTTCAAGCAAAATGTAGGCAAACTGTCGCCCGACTACTTAATCAGTACGGCGCTCTTCCACGCGCGCACACTACCGATTATAAAGTCGGGCGATTTTGTCGACTGCGGTGCCGTGATATAAGGCCATTTGACATAAGACCATATTTCCAAATATTTCAAGATATAGCCTTATGACGCCTTCACAAAGCGACATAAAGGCATATTTCGGTCTACGGCCTTATGTCGCTTTTCGAAAGTGGCTTAAGGCAATTATGCCTTTATGTCGCTTTTCGAAAGTGACTTAATGCCATTATGGCTTTATGTCGCTTTTCGAAAGTGACTTAAGGCCATTATGGCTTTATGTCGCTTTTCGAAAGTGACTTAAAGCCATTATGCCTTTATGTCACTTTCAATTGGATTTTTTCACTCACCTGATTAAATTTCAATCGGCTTGAACTATCTCTAAAAGTTTAAAACTATTGAGACGAAGCATGATTTTATATCAACTGCAAATATTTCTTTTTAAATAAATACAATTATGCCAATTTAGGAGAAGGAAACTAATGAATTTTTAACTATAGACAGACAGGTATACAGACAGATAGACAGACATATAGACAAACAGATAGACAGGCAGATAGATGGATAGATAGATAGATCGACTGACAGACAGACAGACAGACAGATAGAAAGACAGACAGACAGATAGATAGATAGATATACGGACAAACAGGCAGACAGACAGGTAGACGGACAGACAGATAGATAGATAGACAGACAAACAGACAGACAGACGGACAGATAGATAGACAGATAGACAGACAGACAAAGAGACAGATAGATAGACAGACAGGCAGATAGACAGGCAAATAGAGAGATAGATAGATTGGTAGACAGACAGATAGATAGATAGATAGACAGACAGATAGGCAGACATGCAGACAGACAGACAGACAGACAGACAGACAGACAGATAGACAAACAGACAGACAGACAGACAGATAGATAGATAGATATATAGATAGACTGACAGACAGACAGACTGACAGATAGAAAGACAGACAGACAGATAGAAAGACAGACAGACAGACAGATAGATAGACAGACAGGCAGATAGATAGACAAACATATAGGCAAATAGAAAAAACAAATGGAAAATGAAGTTGAAAAATAGAACAGCAGTGATTGCATCCTTTTATGTACTTCCTCTCTATCATACCCGAATAACTAAGTACGCGGGCAAATTTTGAGAAGATAGGTGAAGCGAAGCGCACCGGGTTCCGCTAGTATTTATATATATTTATTTGTCACCAAAGAGCAAAACTTTCATAGACAGAGGCACAAAAAAAAATACAACAATTAAATAATATACATATGCATAAACAAGTAATCAATGTTAAAAACAGGGCAAACAATTATGACTGAACACCATCAAGTACTATTCTTTTTATTGATAATATCGATAGGTTAACGTCAATTAAATGGACATTTACATTATAAAATATCATTAATCCGTTAATTGAGGACGATCGACCACAGTTTGTACGAGAGTGTGCTACTCTAATGAATCTAGAGTTTCAAAGATTTAGTGAACGAGCGTTTAAGTTGAGAAGGGTTAGAATTTCCGTAGACTCAATCTCATCAAATAAAATCATATGAACAGGGTTGCCGCTGAAAAATTTGAAAAAGTCGCAAAAGAAGGGTCACGGACCAAAAAAAGTCGCACCAAAAACCAATAATTGGCCTGTTCCTTTACTTTCTACTCCAAAAATAGTACGCTATTCAATTTCATGGAGTGGGGGTAAAATTCTCTCGGACAGAGGCAAAATTACAAAAGTTGCAACAAACGAAATTTCATAAACATTTGAAAAGTAAACGTAAACAAAGTGGAAATAAAGGGATATATTGCGAAATGCAAATTTTAACATTCAGAACATTCAACTTTCGTCTATGTGCCTTTTCTTTCCATTATTTTACCTTTTAAAATAAAAAAATGCAAATAATTCAAAACAAATGAAACAATTACTCTCTCTGTGTGAAGGAGAAACGAAAAAAGAGAATCATGTACAGAGAAGCGAACTGATACTAGTTTTGATTACGCGTGACGGCGAGAAACTCGTGAGGCCCATACCGTGAGCTAAGATGTTTACACATCAAAGCAAAAATTAGTGAGTTTTTGTGTAATATACTGGAATTATTGATGAATTGATTTTTTTTGTTATGACGGATTGTTGATGAGCAATTAAATGCAAATTTTGTTGAAAATATATTTTTTGTACGAAAAAGTCTAAAAAAGTCTCCAAAAAAACTGAAAAGGGTCAAAAAGAGGTGTTTTTTAAAAAGTCGGGTTATAGTCTCATTGCGTCAAAAAAGGGTCAAATTGCGACTAAAGTCTCATAGCGGCAACGCTGCATATGAATGAAGATAACTCGAGCCACCGTTCTCTTAACTTCCAGTGATTCTAATTTAGTTAATTTTAACGTGGATAGA
The DNA here is from genome assembly GCA_949775065.1 of Brachyopa scutellaris. Taxonomy (NCBI): domain Eukaryota; kingdom Metazoa; phylum Arthropoda; class Insecta; order Diptera; family Syrphidae; genus Brachyopa; species Brachyopa scutellaris. The sequence continues at coordinate 34,109,143 of OX459113.1, read as the reverse complement.
TAAGAAGGTAAGTTATATGAATTCTGCCAAGGAAAGTCCTGTAAGAGCGAACCTAACGAATCTTTTTGGAATTGATTCAATTCTAGATATATGAACTTATAGTATGGATACCAGATAATTAAAGCTTATTCTAATATGAATCGCACAAATGCAGCATAGTAACAATTTAATGACATACACGTTAGAAAACTCACAAGCATAGCGCCGAAGTAATGCAATGCAAACGTGATTGTTGAAAGATAGTGAAGTATCTAATAATACACCCAAATCTTTTATTACATTAACACCAATTATTTTATTATTGGTTAAGCCTCCTTCCTCTTCGTCCGTTTTCAAATACAAGCACATACACACACAAAATGAATGATCATTATTAAATTACATATTATCATTTAACATTCTAACTTCTTTTTTATCCGCAGAGACTTACTCGCTAAAACTTCCATTGTGCGATGCGAACAGAATGAAACCACAACACCGAATGAGTGACTTGGAACCAGGTGAAAGATTTTTATGAATTGTACCTCAATTCAAATCCAAGTGCAAGAACTTCAAGTCCAAGTGCAAGAAGAAACTGAAGAGGCCACAAGAGCGAGAGATGGTCTTACAAACTGACATTCAAGTTTGCAGTTGCGGGGGTATTGTGTGTTGCTCGGTATATGTATGTCGCTAAAAGAGGTTATAGAACTTGTTTGCAGATCACGAAGATCGATCAAAGAATGGTGCTGAGATATGCATATGGTTGGCTAGATACGTACTTATATCATAGCACAGCTAGTTTATTACTTGCATTCGCAGAGCAAATTAATAGAACAAACAGTGGAGTAGAAGGAGTGTGGGGTTTATTTAACAAATAAAATAAAGCAAATGATTTCATATAGTTGACAGAAGAGCCTTATTTTACCAACTGGACAACTTTAGAATGACGCCCAAGTTTGGAAAGATTCTGGAGAGTATCTAAATATAAGGGCAGGGAAATTATTTTGCATTAATGCAATTCCTGATTCCATCGATATGGATGAGATCTCCAACACTAATGGAGGAGAAACATCCGCAGACCATTTTATAACCACCTCCATGTTTAACTGTTGGGACCACACCGCTAGAGAGCATTTTTTCTTCACCAGACCGCTGAACTTTACGTTCTCTTCTTATTTGTCTAAAATTTCAAATTTCAATTTTAAAATAACGACTGGTCACGGTTGATATCTAATCCAATTGCTCTTTTCCCAATGTAGTCGCTTGACTTTGTTTTGAGGTCGTAGCAAAGGTTTTTGTATTGCTACTTGACCGCGAAGGCCTGCGGTAGCTAAACGCCTTTTTATCGTTGTAAGTGATATCTGCTTTGATTGGAAATGGTTGAACTTTGCACAGATTTCTGGAGCTGCAATCCATCGGATTGTGCCTTGATTCCGCTCCTTTTTCTTAAAAATCTTTCTATTCTGAGTTGTCATAATGTCTAATATTGACCCTAACTGAATTTAAAAATATTTGTTCATATGTACATATGGACAAAAGGACCATATCCAATCTCTTATGATTATGATAAGCTTTTGACATTTTGTTTTAGTTGTATACAGTTGTTTACAGTTGTTTACAATTATTTACAGATAAATAGAAATGTAAAATATTTTAAAATGCCAACACCGAATGTTGCATTATCCCCATATTTGAATTGCTACTTGCCAGTTATCCTTATCAGTTATCATTGTCACTGACATGTTCGAAAAAGAGCGAATTCGATTTCTCTCATTTCGAAACAGCATAGACAATAACGTATTAGCGCTCAGTGAATGCGACACAAATATTTAAAAGTGAGAGCCTCGTAATTTTATGCCCCTACCCGGTGCGCTTTGCTACACCCATTGAGAAGAGTGTTTATGCCATAAAATGTAATGACATTTTTAGAGTGACTTTTGGTGCACCGAACGATGTCATCTGGAAGCACGAATTGTATTTTCAAATGTTTTTCAAGAAGTGCTTGGAATTGAATACATATTTTCCCGACATTTAAAAATAGTAATGACTCTAGTGGAGAATTAAATGCCGACAACTCTATTTGGATTTAAAAAAAAAACTGTCCTAACAATAATATCCAACTTTTTCTACCGAGTTTAACTCAAACATTCTTAAATTAATAATTAATTTTTATTTTCTGTGCATTACTTGCAGTAAATAAATACTCTTATTTCCTTTTTTAACCATTTCAGAAAAACAACAAATTTATACGGATATATGAACTTTTCGGTTAGATGTAGGAATTGGCCAACAATCATTAGTTCATATCATAAAAATAGCTTGCTGATTGAGGTGCTAAGAGCTCAAAAACTTACCATCCGATTGAGCTGAAACACAATATACATATTTTTTATGAAGCGAGAAGTGTAAAAGTTAGCTGTTAGCTGTCACCGTGCATTGCTGCAGTGATAATTTTGAGATTTCAGCGCCATCTATCGGAAAACTTGAAAGCTTTTGATTCACAAACATTTCTCACTTCATAACAAATATATTCTGTAAGATTCAGCTCAATTGGATGGTTTTGAAATTTTGGTGTTTCAGCGCCATCTATTGGAAAACTTTAAAACTTTTGATGTACGAACATTTCTCACGTCATTACAAACATATTGTGTAAGTTTCAGCTTAATCGTACGATGAGTTTAAACATTTTTTGAGTTCCATCTACCGGAAAACTTGAAATTTTTTGACGTACGAACACTTCAAACATTTATATCAAATTATTTTTTGACAATAATTATTTTCGTTTCCATTTCCACATCAAGTTGGAAATAGAAAATTGGGAGATAAATAATAAAATAACGAATAATGGCGGAAATAACGAAATAACTGCCCCTCTTTATGACCTTTCCAACAAAAAAACAATCAAGCGAACATGTTGTGTTTAGGGCAGTTAAAAAGGGGTTGTATCCACAAAGGTTTGTGCATCTGCTCAGAACACCTGGAAACAGAGCACTGGAGAGCTCAAAACAGGATCGAATTGTTCCACAGTAGAGTTAATTTCAAGATCGACTTATTATCTAGAATCTAGAATGTTTTACAGTAGAGTTCAAGACCTAGAAGATTCTCGCCTAGAATGCTCGGCGGCAATAGATTGAATATAAATAGGACATTCCGATAGGAGGCGCAGTCAGATTATTTTAAACAGTGCGAAAAGTAATTGAAAGGTAATAGTCAAGCGATTGTGGCAGTAAGAGCCCCCACACACTACAGACTTTCTATCGGCCGATAGTTTGGTCGGGCTCTTAATCAGTATGTAAATGTATGAAGGTACGCACACTACGACGATTCGGTATCGGCCGATTAATAAGTTTGTTGTGCTCTACACGATTGCCTTCAAGCAAAATGTAGGCAAACTGTCGCCCGACTACTTAATCAGTACGGCGCTCTTCCACGCGCGCACACTACCGATTATAAAGTCGGGCGATTTTGTCGACTGCGGTGCCGTGATATAAGGCCATTTGACATAAGACCATATTTCCAAATATTTCAAGATATAGCCTTATGACGCCTTCACAAAGCGACATAAAGGCATATTTCGGTCTACGGCCTTATGTCGCTTTTCGAAAGTGGCTTAAGGCAATTATGCCTTTATGTCGCTTTTCGAAAGTGACTTAATGCCATTATGGCTTTATGTCGCTTTTCGAAAGTGACTTAAGGCCATTATGGCTTTATGTCGCTTTTCGAAAGTGACTTAAAGCCATTATGCCTTTATGTCACTTTCAATTGGATTTTTTCACTCACCTGATTAAATTTCAATCGGCTTGAACTATCTCTAAAAGTTTAAAACTATTGAGACGAAGCATGATTTTATATCAACTGCAAATATTTCTTTTTAAATAAATACAATTATGCCAATTTAGGAGAAGGAAACTAATGAATTTTTAACTATAGACAGACAGGTATACAGACAGATAGACAGACATATAGACAAACAGATAGACAGGCAGATAGATGGATAGATAGATAGATCGACTGACAGACAGACAGACAGACAGATAGAAAGACAGACAGACAGATAGATAGATAGATATACGGACAAACAGGCAGACAGACAGGTAGACGGACAGACAGATAGATAGATAGACAGACAAACAGACAGACAGACGGACAGATAGATAGACAGATAGACAGACAGACAAAGAGACAGATAGATAGACAGACAGGCAGATAGACAGGCAAATAGAGAGATAGATAGATTGGTAGACAGACAGATAGATAGATAGATAGACAGACAGATAGGCAGACATGCAGACAGACAGACAGACAGACAGACAGACAGACAGATAGACAAACAGACAGACAGACAGACAGATAGATAGATAGATATATAGATAGACTGACAGACAGACAGACTGACAGATAGAAAGACAGACAGACAGATAGAAAGACAGACAGACAGACAGATAGATAGACAGACAGGCAGATAGATAGACAAACATATAGGCAAATAGAAAAAACAAATGGAAAATGAAGTTGAAAAATAGAACAGCAGTGATTGCATCCTTTTATGTACTTCCTCTCTATCATACCCGAATAACTAAGTACGCGGGCAAATTTTGAGAAGATAGGTGAAGCGAAGCGCACCGGGTTCCGCTAGTATTTATATATATTTATTTGTCACCAAAGAGCAAAACTTTCATAGACAGAGGCACAAAAAAAAATACAACAATTAAATAATATACATATGCATAAACAAGTAATCAATGTTAAAAACAGGGCAAACAATTATGACTGAACACCATCAAGTACTATTCTTTTTATTGATAATATCGATAGGTTAACGTCAATTAAATGGACATTTACATTATAAAATATCATTAATCCGTTAATTGAGGACGATCGACCACAGTTTGTACGAGAGTGTGCTACTCTAATGAATCTAGAGTTTCAAAGATTTAGTGAACGAGCGTTTAAGTTGAGAAGGGTTAGAATTTCCGTAGACTCAATCTCATCAAATAAAATCATATGAACAGGGTTGCCGCTGAAAAATTTGAAAAAGTCGCAAAAGAAGGGTCACGGACCAAAAAAAGTCGCACCAAAAACCAATAATTGGCCTGTTCCTTTACTTTCTACTCCAAAAATAGTACGCTATTCAATTTCATGGAGTGGGGGTAAAATTCTCTCGGACAGAGGCAAAATTACAAAAGTTGCAACAAACGAAATTTCATAAACATTTGAAAAGTAAACGTAAACAAAGTGGAAATAAAGGGATATATTGCGAAATGCAAATTTTAACATTCAGAACATTCAACTTTCGTCTATGTGCCTTTTCTTTCCATTATTTTACCTTTTAAAATAAAAAAATGCAAATAATTCAAAACAAATGAAACAATTACTCTCTCTGTGTGAAGGAGAAACGAAAAAAGAGAATCATGTACAGAGAAGCGAACTGATACTAGTTTTGATTACGCGTGACGGCGAGAAACTCGTGAGGCCCATACCGTGAGCTAAGATGTTTACACATCAAAGCAAAAATTAGTGAGTTTTTGTGTAATATACTGGAATTATTGATGAATTGATTTTTTTTGTTATGACGGATTGTTGATGAGCAATTAAATGCAAATTTTGTTGAAAATATATTTTTTGTACGAAAAAGTCTAAAAAAGTCTCCAAAAAAACTGAAAAGGGTCAAAAAGAGGTGTTTTTTAAAAAGTCGGGTTATAGTCTCATTGCGTCAAAAAAGGGTCAAATTGCGACTAAAGTCTCATAGCGGCAACGCTGCATATGAATGAAGATAACTCGAGCCACCGTTCTCTTAACTTCCAGTGATTCTAATTTAGTTAATTTTAACGTGGATAGATAAGAAGGTAAGTTATATGAATTCTGCCAAGGAAAGTCCTGTAAGAGCGAACCTAACGAATCTTTTTGGAATTGATTCAATTCTAGATATATGAACTTATAGTATGGATACCAGATAATTAAAGCTTATTCTAATATGAATCGCACAAATGCAGCATAGTAACAATTTAATGACATACACGTTAGAAAACTCACAAGCATAGCGCCGAAGTAATGCAATGCAAACGTGATTGTTGAAAGATAGTGAAGTATCTAATAATACACCCAAATCTTTTATTACATTAACACCAATTATTTTATTATTGGTTAAGCCTCCTTCCTCTTCGTCCGTTTTCAAATACAAGCACATACACACACAAAATGAATGATCATTATTAAATTACATATTATCATTTAACATTCTAACTTCTTTTTTATCCGCAGAGACTTACTCGCTAAAACTTCCATTGTGCGATGCGAACAGAATGAAACCACAACACCGAATGAGTGACTTGGAACCAGGTGAAAGATTTTTATGAATTGTACCTCAATTCAAATCCAAGTGCAAGAACTTCAAGTCCAAGTGCAAGAAGAAACTGAAGAGGCCACAAGAGCGAGAGATGGTCTTACAAACTGACATTCAAGTTTGCAGTTGCGGGGGTATTGTGTGTTGCTCGGTATATGTATGTCGCTAAAAGAGGTTATAGAACTTGTTTGCAGATCACGAAGATCGATCAAAGAATGGTGCTGAGATATGCATATGGTTGGCTAGATACGTACTTATATCATAGCACAGCTAGTTTATTACTTGCATTCGCAGAGCAAATTAATAGAACAAACAGTGGAGTAGAAGGAGTGTGGGGTTTATTTAACAAATAAAATAAAGCAAATGATTTCATATAGTTGACAGAAGAGCCTTATTTTACCAACTGGACAACTTTAGAATGACGCCCAAGTTTGGAAAGATTCTGGAGAGTATCTAAATATAAGGGCAGGGAAATTATTTTGCATTAATGCAATTCCTGATTCCATCGATATGGATGAGATCTCCAACACTAATGGAGGAGAAACATCCGCAGACCATTTTATAACCACCTCCATGTTTAACTGTTGGGACCACACCGCTAGAGAGCATTTTTTCTTCACCAGACCGCTGAACTTTACGTTCTCTTCTTATTTGTCTAAAATTTCAAATTTCAATTTTAAAATAACGACTGGTCACGGTTGATATCTAATCCAATTGCTCTTTTCCCAATGTAGTCGCTTGACTTTGTTTTGAGGTCGTAGCAAAGGTTTTTGTATTGCTACTTGACCGCGAAGGCCTGCGGTAGCTAAACGCCTTTTTATCGTTGTAAGTGATATCTGCTTTGATTGGAAATGGTTGAACTTTGCACAGATTTCTGGAGCTGCAATCCATCGGATTGTGCCTTGATTCCGCTCCTTTTTCTTAAAAATCTTTCTATTCTGAGTTGTCATAATGTCTAATATTGACCCTAACTGAATTTAAAAATATTTGTTCATATGTACATATGGACAAAAGGACCATATCCAATCTCTTATGATTATGATAAGCTTTTGACATTTTGTTTTAGTTGTATACAGTTGTTTACAGTTGTTTACAATTATTTACAGATAAATAGAAATGTAAAATATTTTAAAATGCCAACACCGAATGTTGCATTATCCCCATATTTGAATTGCTACTTGCCAGTTATCCTTATCAGTTATCATTGTCACTGACATGTTCGAAAAAGAGCGAATTCGATTTCTCTCATTTCGAAACAGCATAGACAATAACGTATTAGCGCTCAGTGAATGCGACACAAATATTTAAAAGTGAGAGCCTCGTAATTTTATGCCCCTACCCGGTGCGCTTTGCTACACCCATTGAGAAGAGTGTTTATGCCATAAAATGTAATGACATTTTTAGAGTGACTTTTGGTGCACCGAACGATGTCATCTGGAAGCACGAATTGTATTTTCAAATGTTTTTCAAGAAGTGCTTGGAATTGAATACATATTTTCCCGACATTTAAAAATAGTAATGACTCTAGTGGAGAATTAAATGCCGACAACTCTATTTGGATTTAAAAAAAAAACTGTCCTAACAATAATATCCAACTTTTTCTACCGAGTTTAACTCAAACATTCTTAAATTAATAATTAATTTTTATTTTCTGTGCATTACTTGCAGTAAATAAATACTCTTATTTCCTTTTTTAACCATTTCAGAAAAACAACAAATTTATACGGATATATGAACTTTTCGGTTAGATGTAGGAATTGGCCAACAATCATTAGTTCATATCATAAAAATAGCTTGCTGATTGAGGTGCTAAGAGCTCAAAAACTTACCATCCGATTGAGCTGAAACACAATATACATATTTTTTATGAAGCGAGAAGTGTAAAAGTTAGCTGTTAGCTGTCACCGTGCATTGCTGCAGTGATAATTTTGAGATTTCAGCGCCATCTATCGGAAAACTTGAAAGCTTTTGATTCACAAACATTTCTCACTTCATAACAAATATATTCTGTAAGATTCAGCTCAATTGGATGGTTTTGAAATTTTGGTGTTTCAGCGCCATCTATTGGAAAACTTGAAAACTTTTGATGTACGAACATTTCTCACGTCATTACAAACATATTGTATAAGTTTCAGCTTAATCGTACGGTGAGTTTAAACATTTTTTGAGTTCCAGCGCCATCTACCGGAAAACTTGACATTTTTTGACGTACGAACACTTCAAACATTTATATCAAATTCTTTTTTTGACAATAATTATTTTCGTTTGGAAATAGAAAATTGGGAAATAAATAATAAAATAACGAATAATGGCGGAAATAACGTATAAACAGCAAATTTTTTAATGAGAAAGCATCTTTCCTATCCGGCAAATTCTGTAAAATTCTTCTACGCCGTAATCTAAATCTAAAAGAATTGAAATATTAACTACATTTGTATACTGTCCTCTTTTTTGTTTATATCACTCACAATCAGCAAAATCAAAACTTCTTCCTCCATTTGTTTTTCAAATTTAACAATATGTAATTCTTTATTTTTCTCTTGTGATCGCTTGTGAACTGCCTAAACTGACAGCACAATTTTGATAGTTCTTGTGATGCTCAAAACTTGTGAGGTTTTGGTTAGAATACGAAAACCTCACAAATTGTGACTCACCACGCTCTTGTGAGGTTCTTGTGACATGAGGCATCATAGAGGTATGCCAGAATACGGGCGTTAGAAAAGATTTATGGCGCTTGATAAATGCCGCCCTTAATATTGTATCCACAAAGGTTTGTGCATCTGCTGAGAACACCTGAAAATAGAGCACTGGGAAGTTCAAAACAGGATTCAATTGTTCCACAGTAGAGTTAATTTCAAGATCGACTTATTATCTAGAATCTAGAATGTTTCACAGTAGAGTTCAAGACCTAGAAGATTCTCGCCTAGAATGCTCGGCGGCAATAGATTGAATATAAATAGGACATTCCGATAGGAGGCGCAGTCAGATTATTTTAAACAGTGCGAAAAGTAATTGAAAGGTAATAGTCAAGCGATTGTGGCAGTAAGAGCCCCCACACACTACAGACTTTCTATCGGCCGATAGTTTGGTCGGGCTCTTAATCAGTATGTAAATGTATGAAGGTACGCACACTACGACGATTCGGTATCGGCCGATTAATAAGTTTCTTGTGCTCTACACGATTGCCTTCAAGCAAAATGTAGGCAAACTGTCGCCCGACTACTTAATCAGTACGGCGCTCTTCCACGCGCGCACACTACCGATTATAAAGTCGGGCGATTTTGTCGACTGCGGTGCCGTGATATAAGGCCATTTGACATAAGACCATATTTCCAAATATTTCAAGATATAGCCTTATGACGCCTTCACAAAGCGACATAAAGGCATATTTCGGTCTATGGCCTTATGTCGCTTTTCGAAAGTGGCTTAAGGCAATTATGCCTTTATGTCGCTTTTCGAAAGTGACTTAATGCCATTATGGCTTTATGTCGCTTTTCGAAAGTGACTTAAGGCCATTATGGCTTTATGTCGCTTTTCGAAAGTGACTTAAAGCCATTATGCCTTTATGTCACTTTCAATTGGATTTTTTCACTCACCTGATTAAATTTCAATCGGCTTGAACTATCTCTAAAAGTTTAAAACTATTGAGACGAAGCACGATTTTATATCAACTGCAAATATTTCTTTTTAAATAAATACAATTATGCCAATTTAGGAGAAGGAAACTAATTAATTTTTAACGCTAAAAGCAAAATAAAATAAACCATAGTTGTGATATTTTTAACAATATGTCTACAAATTGAGTAGGGAATGGATTTGTGGGTCTTGTTGTTTTATATAATGCTCAAATACATATCTAATTTTCTATGAAAAATTAATATTTGAAAAAATATTGTTGCGATTTTTTTAGTTTTATTTTCTCAAATTCTCAAAAAACAAAAAATGTATAAGTTTCTTAATCTCCAATTCTAGATTACTAGAATGGGTGAAAAGTGTTTGGATTCCTAATGGAAATTAAGATTTTTTTTTTAAATCCTATCCCTCAGAAAATGTCGGACTTTTGTATGTCCCATCTTCGATAAAAAAAAAAAAGACAAAGACCTATGCTGCACGGAAGTGCTTTAGGAACATTAATATGTCATTGTAGCTATTTTTTTTAAAATCATTTCTTAAAATACATAATCGTAAAAGATTTTGAGAAAAATTGAGATCAGGGCTACTTAATATTGTGTCGTACTTTTCAGTTAGTTTTGGGCATAGTCGGCAGTTTCAATATCGTTGCTTTCTACAACAAACTGACCAAGCACACAACACAGTCTTACCTGGTTCTGCATAATGCCCTTCGACAGTTCCTGACTATTCGTTGCATTATCAGGACCACTGGAGTCCTAAGTATGGTTAGAACTTCCGCCTGAAAGAGGCTGAAGGCATCCGGGAGTCTTAAGGATACTTTTAGCCCTGTGTTCATGCAAAATATACCAGTCCCCGTTTCTTTAACAGTTTTAGATCCGTCCGCGAAGACTGCAGTGTCTGTATACTGAGTTACTATCAGAGTGACCAGTTGAGAACCTGAAAAATATTCCATTTATCTGAGAAATGGAATATTTATATTCCAATTGTATTTAAATATATTCCAATTATATATTCCAATTATCGAAGTGTTATCATATCATTCCTCAATATCAATCATATCGATAGCCGTATTTTATTATCACCGATGATCCATAGAGATCATTGGTTTGTATGCGTTACAACAACAATACGAGATCTTACTATTTATCAAGATCAATTTTTGTGATCTAAAATAGTTCGGCTATTTCTCACTAGGAGTGCATCCTTCCCTAGTAGTGTATCTTTCGCTCGTAAATGTTGTTATAATTATCGAAAATTGTCAAGGGTGCATGTTGCCAGATTAGAATAAGAAATAATTATGGTGAATCCAAACATTATTATGTTCGAAAAAAATTAATATTCTGCTCATAATGATATGTCAGCGTTGTAATAGTAAAACTATAGCTACAAAATATTATTCTCATTTGGTATCAGTTAGTCAAAAGTAACAATATCCTCCATAAAAAATAAAAAAAGAGCATTAAACTTTAATTTTAAAGAAAAACTGACTTAGTTTGTACGATCACCACAACACAGAACTTAACCCCTTCGTTGATCTGGACTGTTTTATTTTCATTGCGTTATCCATATAGATCATAGGTGATAATAAAACACGGCTATTATAAGTAACACAAATATGAATGATGATGAGGAATGAAAATGTAACTAAAAAAATATATTACTCTCTCTTTTGAACTTACAGTATTATTTCTGACAGGCAGACCGAATTTTTTTTGTGTATTGTTGGGAATTAATTTGGCGATGGCAGTTAATTTTTGTATTGAATAAGTGAAGCCTAATTTAATGATATGTATGAGTATGTATTATGTTATGATTATATGTATAAAATAGTAGTGAATAATTTAATGAATAAATATCAGATTTTTGCGGTGTTTAAATATGCTTAATATTCCATTTGAATATAAAAATATTCCACTTTTATATGTGATTATTTTTCTCAAAAAATATATTCCACTCGAGCTGAAATATATTCCAATGTGGAATATTATATTCCACTCTGGTCACTCTGGTTACTATTATTCGTCCACTCTTCCCGTTGAGGGTGTTGTTGGCTTTGCCATAGCCGGGTAAAAATAAAGAAGAAACAAAAACCAACAACAAAACCAATAAAATAACAAAAAAAAAGGAAGTGCCTCCGCCAGGAGACGAACCGGAAACAATTTTTCAGTACAAATATCAAGCGATTAGACATATTAATGTCAAAAGGTCCCATCCCTACGTTGCCGTTTGGGGCGCTTTTGCGTCATTTTGACGATTTTTCGGCGATGGGACCCCGCCTTTAATAAAAACAGCGGATTTGAGACATTTTGCAAATATAGGATCCTTTTTTTAATGTATTTTCATTTCATGTTTCTTTTACTTCTAAAACATACTTCACTATTTAAACACATCCATTTTGTTCACACATCCATTTTGTTCAACAAAATATATAATATATAATATATATATTTTAATACTTCTTAAAAAATCGTTCTGCATACATGCATAAGTCTGTATATTTAACAATATTTATTTTATTTGAAGTTCAGTAGGTAATAAAATACAGTTTTTCGAAACACATATTGCATTTTTTCATACAAATATAAGAGGGACCCCTTTTTTGCTTTTGGAGCCCTTTTTAGACGCTTTTTGAAATTTGCTCGCGCCAACGCTGCCCCATCCCATCGGGACATACATACGTCCCTTATTCAATTTGGGACTTCTTTTCGGACTTATGTCAAACCATATGGTCTTATGTCTCAAATCTATACGGACCCTGAAATATGGTCTTAAGTCGCTTTGTGAAAGCTTTAAATGAGCTCTAAGACTAATATTACGAGTCTAGTACAGTAGCGGGAATAAATCTTAGACCTCCGCTTATGCACCGGAAGGCCGGCCACTGAACTTTCTTCAGTATTTCGGGATATATAACTTTACTGCCCCAGAATTATTCGTATGACGTCAGATACCTACTCGTTTATTTTTTTTAAGTGCTTTACTATAAACGATACCTAAAGCTTCGAAATAAGAAATAATTATAAAAAGAAACTCACTCAGTAGCAAGACTAACGTTTAACAGGTATTTTGAAGAGAATTGTAAATGGCGTCTCTCTTACTAACAAGTTTCATTCCACTGTAAATCCAATCAGCCTGAATATTGTGTCGGGCAAATGTGCTGCAAATCCGTTAAGATAAATTTGAAGTACTTACTTAGTTGGCGCTACAGCTCGAGGTGAACCTGGGCCTGCTTCTCGCAACCATTTGTGTGTGCGTGTTATATTTTTGCGAGAATGGAAGGGACCTACAGTTTTTTGCCGACTCCGAACGGCGAGTTGAGAAGCTCAATCGTGACAAATGATACTCTTTGATGCTTGTCAGACATTCGAAAGAGGTGGGCACTGTGAAAAACTTTTAGGTGTTTGCGGCGGGATTCGAACCCAAGACCGCTGGCTCAGTAGTCCGACGCACTAACCACTTGCGCTACCGTGCCCACATTTGAAGTAAAAAGTAAATAAAAATACCTCCACATATTCTTATCATCGATGTATTTTGTTTTCATTTATTCATTAAATACAAACTGCATTTCTAGTCTTAAGAGAACTTAGCTTAGAGTCTAACTAGACAACACCAAGATCTGCCACAAATTTTGGAGCTGTAACCTTACCCGATACAATAATGAAATCTTCTATATTGTCCAAGACAAAGTATAAGAATGGCCGATTAACTTCAAGCTTTTGCTCCACACTGCTGGTAGGTAGTTCATAAACAGAGCTTCCAGCTACATCTACTTTAATGCTGACAAATTGAGCAATTTCATCAACATGTAAATCGGTATCATCCGCGAGCTGACTCATTTCAGCTGCACCACGAGTGAAGACTTTGCGCAGGCCGAGACCTTTCAACATTGACTTGGTACGGGATGTCTCCTCGACTTGGAATTTTGGCAGGCTGATGTATATTTCTCGTTCCGTTGAAAGGCTCTTAACTGTAGCGAAGATCTCTGGATTAAGTTGGTCTAGTAGCTTGTGAAGTCCTTCGATATCTTTAGGCATTACCACCAACAGCGAGTAACGTTGATTCTAAGGGAAAGAGAACACAAATTTTGGATCTGATTTGCCAAACAAATTGTTAGCACTCACCTTATAGGGAAGTGATACTGCCCAGGCATTTTGTGTTTCCAGATCGGCTATAAGGAACTTGCCGCGTCCATGCATCATTGGCGCTTGTACCGATTTATTCGCAGTCAGATGGAACATTTCATTGGGACCGGAGAGCAATTCCTGGAATGGATACGTCCAATTGCCGCGATAGTACATGGCATTGAAGAGCGTCATTTTTCTTCTGTAAGACACTTCCCTACCAGTTATTGAATTGGCACTAAGCGCCGATGATATATACTCCTTGCGGAAGAGACTACCGGCTCCACTGAGCTGGAAGTAGAGGAAAAACATTTTTTTTTTTGTTTTGTTAAGAAAATAACATTAATGGGGACAATGGCCAGCGGAACGTACCCTCTCCGATGCAAAGTGAGACTCAAGTGCTTGCATTATTTCTCTGCCCCCGTCTTCAAGTTGTTTTATTGGAAATGTTACTTTTTGCGGTTCATTGGATTCTTGTTCCTGTGGTGGCGATGCTGGTTGAATTTCCTCCACTTCGGCGTAGTTTTTACGGATTGCTTCGATTTTTTCCTCATCCTGAACGGTCTCATTTTCCTGTGCTTCAAGCTCTACTTCACGTTTAGAGGGGGATGGGCGGTTAGTTTTCGCTGATTCATCTACCTTGAGCATCTCATAAATCATGTCGTCCTCGTAGTCACTGACAGTGGTCAAGAGTTCTTCCGCTTCATTCGCCGGCTGTTCCTGTTCATCGACAAATTTATCAAACTTTGACGCCTGTTTGCTCGCTTCAATATTGTCATTCTTAAGTGTCTCAAATGCAATGACATCCTTGCTATTGGTCGCACTGGGTGTTTCTAACGAAGTGTTATCTTCTTCCGGGTAGTAGTAGTCGATATCACGGTTGATATCTCGTACATGGACGTAATAATTATCGGAGAGTATTTGCTTGAATTCTTCATATGCCGTATAATTGCGATAGATATAGAGCCATATTTGAAAGGATGGGCTCTTGGGTGATTGCGTTTGGAAATTGCTCAGAATATTTTTAAAGGATTGTCGGAGGTCAGCTTTTGATTTGGGATTACCAAGGGCAGTGATGAACTCATTGTAAGTTTCGCCGTTTGACGCTTCGGCTAAAATAGCTAGCGTTGTGGCGACACCAACCGGAGAATAGACGCTATTGCCATCATGTTCCATGGTATCTTTGAGTAGATTCGTCGCAATCAACTGCGACAATCGACTTGCATATTTGAGGTCAGATTTCAAATCATTTTCAAGACTTAAATTAGTTGGTAGAGTATTACTGCCAGCAATGGAAAACGCCAGAATGCACAGAACTGAAAGAAGTAAAAAACTATTTCAAGTGATGTAATGAGTGTCAAAAGGGGTAAAATGTCCTGATTCAATGATGTAATGCAGCAGGCGTGGGAAGATAATATTTCTACAAATTTACATATTTTTACAGAACAATTTTTTCTGAAAACTTATTACACTGGTCCCTCGCTTTGCGCGGGGGTTAGGGGAATGAAAAGTCTCGCGCAAAGCGAAACCACGCAAAATGAAGTCGCGCAAAGCGAGGGACCAGTGTATCATGATTTAATGAATAATTTAGTAGGAAAAACAAAGTTATTCAAAGGAAAGTACCATAAAAGCCTTCAATGTATACAAAAAACAGGAAATAACTAAATCAATAAATACATAAATAAGTAAGTAAATAAATAAATAAATAAATAAATCAATAATTAAATATGTAGATAAATAAATGAATAAATAATTAAATAAGTAAATAAATAATATAAAACATAAATTAAAACATAAATAAATAAATAAAAAAAATAAATAAATAAATAAATAAATAAATAAGTAAGTAAATAAATAGGTAAATAATTAAATAAATAAATTAATTAATTAATTAATAAATAAATAAATATATAAATAAATAAATAAAACATAAAAAAATATATAAATAAATAAATAAAACATAAAAAAATATCAAAATAAAAAATAAGTAAATAAATAGGTAAAAAAATAAATTAATTAATTAATAAATAAACAGATAAATAATAAATAAGTCAGTAAATAAATAAAAAATAGTACATAGAATAAAGAAGTCATTAAATAAGTAAATTAAAACAATAATATGTAGGAGATACATAGATATTAATAAGTAATATGTAAAGTAGTATTTATTACTGAATGGCGATGTTGTATTCAAAGCTAAGAAGCGATAGGATTAGAAAGAAATGATAGAAAGAGGGGACCTAGGCTATAGGCTTGCGTCGATAATTTAAAAGTGCATAGTACAGTCAGCGTTGCCGGCTAAAAGCTGATGAATAAAGAGTATGTGGGCAATATCACCACGTTTTTCAAGTAAGTCGATCAATTTCAAGCAATCCTTGTAGGGCGACAGATTGAAAGTTTCAACCCAAGGAAGACTGCGCACGCGTAGGGTAAAGCGGATGGACCTGCGATTCACTTAGTATGGATCTCGCAATAAGGGGACCATAGTAACATTTGGATTCAAAAATTCCAGTAAGGCAGTAAGGCAGTAAAAACAGGAAAGGCGGCGGGTTTCGATGGCATTGTTCATTGCACATGGCGGAAATAATACAAGGATCTGGCTAGCAGAGTGAGCACCGCAGTGTAGTGGTAAGTGCGTTAAACTACTACGCAATACTTCCCTGGTTCAATTCCAGCCCGGGTCCAACACCTAAAAAGTTTTATTCACGGTGCCACCTCTTTCGAATGTCTGACAAGCAATTTGTCAATGAGCTTCTCAGCTCGCCGCTCTTTAATCAGCATCAACGAGATCGACCCTGTCGAACAAGCAGTACAAGCACATTAAGAACACCTCGCTTAAGCACAGCCGAAACCCGAACTACCTAGGCGTAACGTTAGACAGATTGCTTACATATAAACTACATCTAACAAATGTTGCCGAAAAACTCGAAACTCGCAACAGCAGCATCCAAAAACTCACTGAATCAAACTGGGGTTCAAGTGCATCAACGCTCCGTTCTGCGGCGTGTGCTCCGCTCTAGTCTGGTTCAAGAGTGCCCGTACATGCAAGGCGGACAACCAACAGCTTCCAGTACTGAGTAACATTGCCCCACCCCATCTGCGCCGATTGAGCACACTTCTAAGTAAAGGAATATTCCAAAGTGCTGGCTAACGTTGAATAGCCTATCTATGACGATATTGCTATACTCCTGTTACGCCATCAGAGACTTATCTCTCGGAACCCAAAAGTTAGCACATGTTGCTTTCAACCTGAGCTTTACTTGGTCAGAGAGCTGGGCAGCATCAATACAAGCTGATAATATCATCATCCGGAGTCCACCATGTCGACTCTTTGGAAAAACCTGAACGACGCTCAACAGGTGCGGAAGATGCCCAGACTCGCTGTTCCGATGGGGAAGCCCAAACTATCCCTCTTCCTATTTATTATTTATCACATTGTTGCGCGATGCAACAAACGTTCCTACCCAGAAAAATACCCAAGTTTTCGCAGATACCAACAACTCAACTGGCTAAAAAACTCAGATGTTGTGCTATACCTTTGACTACAATATTTTTATGTCTGTGAATATTAAATGTTAGTTTTTAAAATGACTAGTGTGCCCGTGCGAGAACTCTGGCAAGAGAAAATCCAACCCCCAAAATCCGAACTTCCCATATATGATTTCCATCTGTCAATAAATATTTCCCATATGAATACCGAATAGCAAATATATCACACAGAACTCTTAAAACAACAAATACTTCCCATATGATTTTCATATAGCCAATATATCAACAGAAATGAATTCATAAAACATCAAATACTTCCCATATGATTTCCATCTGTCATCTGTCAACTTCCCGTATCTATGATGGAAGTGTTTATTTTCTTGGGAGTTAATTTTGGGTAGAATATGTTATTTGTTTTTGATGTTTTTTTTTAATTTGTTCATATTTATAAAGTGAAAGTACAATTCGTCACTGATCCAGAAAATTCTCTTTCTTGAGGTGTTTGTTATGGTTGGTTGAGTATGAGAGCCGCAAATGGTACCTATACGTATACTACAGAAATACTATATACTAGTGTGTACGTGCGAAAATTCTCGCAAGAGAAAATCTAACCCCCAAAATCTAAGCTTCCCATCCAACATCCAAACTTCCCATATGATTTCCATATGTCAACTGATAGAAATCATACGGGAAGTGTTTATTCTTTTGGGAGTTAATTGTAGGTAGAATATTTCTTTTGATCGGTTTTCTAATTTCTTTTTAATTTATAAAGTGAAAGTGCAATTCGTCACTGCTCCAGGAAATTATCTTAACCTCATTTGTTACGATTGGTTAAGTTTGAGAGCCGCAAATTGTACCTATGTATACTACAGAAATAATACACTGCCGCTCATCTGAATTGGTACACAATTATATGATCGCACTTTTGCTCGCCTGTATATTAAAAGTACACAACTTTGATTAGTACATAAAGCAAGATTATTTATTTATACTTAATTTGACAAAGAAAAACCAACAAAAAAAAATAACCGTTATTGTGTTATATTGCTTTGATCTTATTCTTAGAAAAAAACATGCGAAATTTTTGGCTTATCAGAATAGGTTCAGTAGCAATAATTTCAGTTAACGTTGAGATAAGTTATGGTTTTTTTGGTATTCGATAGTTATAATTATTTTTTACCATTTGTTTTGAAAATGGGTCGCGATAACCCTTTAGCGCCGCCAAAAAGTAACAGTTCCAATACATCAACTCGAAGACGGGTACAGAGAAATAATGCAAGCACTTGAGTCTCACTTTGTATCCGAGAGGGTATGTTCCCCGCTGGCCATGGTCCCAATTAATGTTATTTAAAAAAAAAAAAAAAATGTTTTTCCTTTACTTCCAGCTCAGTGGATCCGGTATCATCTTCCGCAAGGAGTATATAGCATCGGCGCTTAGTGTCAATTCCATAACAGGCGTGAGAAAGGTTAACTCGACTGTTTGCGATTCTACTTGCCAAACACTTTCATTTAATACTCATATCATGGCGGTTGTTAAGAAAAAGAAATCCGCCATCTTAGGGCATCTGCCATATTAAATTTAGAAGGACATCACTCAACTAATCTATGTACAGTCAGTCACGAAAGTCTACATATAGCCCTCAAAAGTGCTAGATTTGAGTTTATAGATAAAATTTAAATTTATTTTTCTTACTAGATAACACATTGTTGTTTGAAAACATGATTCAAAACAAAAACAAGTAGTTTTCTCAGAAAAATTGAAGGAAATCAAGAAAAAAACCAAAAATTCAAGTCAGGAAAGTGTACATATAGTTGCGTTCCAGACGAATATCCTATTCAATGGAACAAAGTACCGCTTTTTTTTCCAGCAAATGTGTATTCTTCTTCAATATTACTCTGTTGCGTGTCATTTATCGTAAGTAGTGGGAACCCTTTTCCTTAAAATTGTGTAAAAATGGAGAGTAGGAGAGAAATACCCGTAGAAGTTAGAATCATAATCGTAAGACTTAGAAGTGAAAATAAAAGTTATGGTGAAATTGAAAAAACTGTTGGCAAAAGTCCTGCAACCATTCAGACAATAATTAGAAATTATAATGACAAAGGACACGTGTCGAATAAACCCCGTTCTGGTCACCCGAAAAAGCTAAATAACCGCGATATTCGAAGTATCATCCGTAAGATTACCGCGAATTCTCGAATTAGTGCTCCAAAACTGGCGGAAAACATTGCGAATACATCGGGCAAAGAAGTACACCTGTGCGTAAAGTTCTGAGATCGGAAGGGCTTCACGGAAGAGTTCCAAGGAAAAAACCTGGATAAGTGAAGTCAACCGCCAAAAACGCATAGAGTTCGCAAGTCGCTGAATTTCGGAGGATCATGATTTTTGGAAAACGGTACTTTTCACGGACGAGAGTAAGTTCAATATCTTCGGATCCGATGGCAAGGGAAAAATATGGCGCAGGGCTAACCAAGAAATGGAAGCAAAGAACCTGGTACCCACAGTCAAGCACGGCGGTGGACATGTAATGGTCTGGGGGGAAATGGCAGCTTCTGGAGTCGGAAGGTTAGTTTTTATTGAAGGAAATATGGATCGGTATTAATACCTCAATATTTTGCGTAATAACTTGCATGCCTCTGCCGAGGCACTAGGGCTTGGAAACAGCTGGATACTGCACCAGGACAACGACCCTAAGCATACGGCAATAATTATAAAAGAATGGCTGGTAAAAGAAGGGTCCCAAAACAACTTCACCCACCTCCGCAATCTCCAGACCCTAATGCAATAGAGCACATCTGGAATGAACTGGAACGCAGAAATCGCAAATTTGAGATTACGGACCAGAATACCTTAAAAACGGCTCTTTCGAATGCCCGGGCTTCAATTACCCCTGACGTCACCGAAAATCTGGTCCTTTCCATGCCAAGACGGCTCAAAGCTGTCCAGGAATCGAATGGTGGTACAACAAAGTATTAAATTTATGTTATTTAATTTATTTCTTATTAATTTCTTTACTAACTTGTATGTATGTAGACTTTCATGACTTGAAATTTTGCTTACTGTGAATAAATGCCATGTTTTTGTTTTGAATTATGTTCTTAACATTATTATGTTATCTAATATAAAAAAAGCTTACATTTTATCTTTAAACGCTGATGTAGCACTTTTTAGGGCTATATGTAGACTTTCGTGACTGATTGTATATCTACTTGTCAACCCCTTTCATTTGATACCTATATTAAGGAGATCGTGAATATAACGGTAATCCACCATCTTAGGGCGTCCGCCATATTAGATTTACAACGTCATCAAATTACCCATATTGTATTGTCTCCGGATTTATACTATACTATCTAGAAGTGCATGTAAAATTGATTTTCAGATCTGGCCCCCACAGAAAGTGAAGTTAATATAAAGCTTGTAATGAATGAGTTATTTTAGTATTTAGACTTACACACACACACACACACATTTATACAATGTAATGTGCAGAATTATTTCTTGTATGAAGTAAGGACAGCACTACAGTAAATTTGGAAAAAAAAAATATTGTTGTATAAAGATGGTTAAATTCTTATTATTTTCAAAAAGTTACAGAATTTGCATTTTAGACCAGGTTTAATTACTTTTGCAGTAAAATGAAGAGATTTTAAAAATCTCGAATGCAGATTTTTGCTCGAGATTTATTTTCGAGTTAAAGCCTTTCGATATATTTGTACTTTATAGATTTTGGCCTATTCGAGATGTTTGCTTTCGAGATTTATCAAATGGATTTTCGAAATTTTCCTCGTCCGGGATTACGTGGTGATACCGAATCCCGCATGTATCTTATTATTTTCCCGATCAATTTTATTTAAAGAAATTCAAAATTCATTTCACTGAAGCACTTAAATATAAACGAGGTGTGCACTCACAACTAAAAAAAAAACGATATCCACTTAAAGCGGGTACACACCATCGAACAAGAGTGTCAGTTTTGAAGGATAACACGCAAAACTGATAGTGTGTACGCTCGAAATTTGGGGTGACACCCAAAAATGTTGCTCACAAAAATGTTTGCTACTGCGTAACACACACCGGCCTTTGTTTTTATTCGATTGTGTAAGCTAACACGATGTACTCAGAGTGGCCATATGCCGCTGGCACTGCAAACCATAGGCCGTAATCATCGCTACCGTTTCCCGCAACGTAGCCGAATTCCAAGGAATCGTCATCATCAGCGACTAATAAATAAATGCATGACCTCGCAACATAAGTGTCACGAAGAATGGGCGTGACGAAGGGAATTCACAAGCAGGGCATGTTAAGTCGGTTTTTCTAAGTAAACTCAGTATAAACGAGACGTAAATACAAAGATAAGTTAAAGTATATCAAATAAAGATATTATGACTCGACCTTTCAATTAAAACTTGTATATAAATTTAGTCATCCAAAAAGCAAACACAGGTAGAGAGGGTCGAAAAACAAAAACAACGACGCTGATTTGAGCGTCATACAAAACCTATAGTGTATACCTACGCTCCCTGCATAGTGCAAAAATGTTATCAGTTTTGTGTGACAATCTTGTTCGATGGTATGTACCCGCTTTTAGGGTACAAGTTCCAATTAAATATGTATCAGCAAACATTGAGGTTTAGCCTCCTTCATCTTTGTCCCTTTTTTCAAATATAAACCCATATGTATGTACACACATATTGAATGATCATCATCATAACTAAATTATTATTTTTTCATATATTAACTTATTTTTTATCCACTGAAACTTACTCGCTAAAAGTTCCATTTATTGACTGCGAATAGAATGATACCACAAGCACAATACCGAATGAGTGACTACGAACCAAGTGCAATAATTTTATGTATTGTACCGCGAAGAAACAAAACTTCGTCCTCAAGTTCAAGTCCAAGAAGAATACTGAAGAGGCCACCAGAGCGAGAGATATTCAAGTTTGCAGTTGTGTAGTGCCGGAGGTATTATTTGTTGCTTGGTAGATGTAGCTAAGAGGTGGGTTATAGAACTTGTTTGCAGATCAGGATGCGCCGCTTGGGGTTGGAAACTATATTATTGCTGATCGAAGATATGCATATGGCTGGCTAGTTACGTATGCACATCTATCACAACGCAACGAGTTTATTACGTGCATTCGCAAAACAAATTAATAGAACAAACAGTGGAGTAGAAGTAGTGCAAATAAATACAGCAAATGATTTCACACATTATGAGATAAGAAAGGCAAAGGCTTCCGACTCAGTGCAATTTCGGGCTAAAAATCACATGCTATAACACTTTGTCCTGAAAACCTATAAGCTTTGATAATTTCGAACGGAATTTTGGACTAAGGAAGGTCTCATAGAACGAACAAATCTGAGAATGCTAAGGTCAATAAGCTCCCATTGGTGGTCGGCTAATTTGAGTCTCTTGACGAGGACTAGTCGAGGTTTTTCCAGTCTAGCGAAGTCCTCAGGAAGTAACCAGGTCGCCGTAGCCATGGTGGTTAGTGCGTTGGACTACTACGTATGCTGCTCGGGTTCAATCCCAGCCCGGGTCCAACACCTAAAAAAGTTGTTCACGGTTGCCACCTATTTTGAATGTCTGACAACCATCAAAGAGTATCATTTGTCACGATTGAGCTTCTCAACTCGCCGTTCGGAGTCGACAAAAAACTGTAGGTCCCTTCCATTCGTTGCAATACATAACACGCACACACAAATGGTTGCGAGAAGCAGGGCCAGGTTCACCCCGAGCTGTAGCGCCACCTAAAGAAAAATAAGTCATCAGGAAGTCCCAGTGACTGCCATAAATAGAAAGCCTTAGGCCAGGCGCGCACATGCGATATTCTGTCGCTGCGATTAAGAAATCGCGATCGCAACCAAATATGACCATGCACGCACTTGTGGTCTTCTGTCGCACGATTATTCAGTCGCAAAAAATAAAACACACAGGTCTCAATGTGAATGCACATATATGCGGTCAAACAACACCAGCAACACTGAACCAAAAAGGTACATGATATAAATGAAAAAATTCATATTCTAAATGAAAAAATTCATTAAAATTGAGCTAAACATCAAGTTCTTACAGAGCATGTATCCCAATTCATACGTGTATGAATATATTCATACAGCTATGAATTGTTCATAAAAAGTAAGAATGTGTGCATAAAATTAATGAATGATATTCAAAAATTGTTTATGTTTTTATTTGTTAGATCTATGAAGACATTCTTAAATTCAATGCATCGATTCATTGTTATCATGTATTTTTTCATCAAAAATCTTAAAATTCTATGCATGTTTTCTTTAGGGTTATGTATTTATTCTTTAAATTTATGTACATTTTCATTGGAGTTATTGAGATTTTCATTAAAATGTATGTACCCTTTCATTGTTTGTATGACTATAGTCTTAAACATTAAGTAAACGCTTCACTATAGTTTTTATGAATTATTTCATTGCTTTTAAGAAAAGCTGCATAAAATATACACTTAAAGTTTTTTTTAATACTTACGGTGATAGCCAATTAGAATCTCCAAACTCCTAATATGTTTGACCAATATCTGAAAATTCATAAACTTTTCCGGAATCTGAAATATCTATAATGGAAAATTTAAAACACTTTATTTTATATATTACATACATATGTATGTATATTCACTTTTATTTGGTAATTGTTTTTTGTTTTTTTTTTTTTTTAAATATAATTACATTATACATATATACATACGAGTATATTATATTTAGTTTTATATATACATATTATATTTATACATGTTATTATATACATATATGTACATGTATCCACTTTTATTTATTGAACTTGAATTTGTTTTTGTTTTTCATGAAATACATATATTTACATTATTTTCTTATATTATGTACATCATATATTATACTTTTTTGTAAAATATTTTTACGTTATTGTTCTATTCAACTCTTCTGAGAGCAAATACATTTTTGAAATATTTTTGGTTATATTTATATCATAAAAATGGTTTTCAATAAATGCCCAAAATTGAAGGCATGGCAAAGGATATTCCAAATTAAATAAATGAAAACACTTAAAACATATATCCACAGCCCTTAAAAAAGAATTAAACATAAATTTTATGCCATCTATATATACATAAAAAGTATTAAACGAATTTAAATCTTTGCTGCCTACAGCCAACAAAAATGGTTGAATCTGCTCGCACTTGGCCTTTAAAAATTCGATGTGGTCATCCATCTCTTGGACGCTGGTGGCCACAAAAATGAAAGCTTCCTGTGAGCTTTTTATAGTAAATTTTACTATTCGTTTTTTCCCCGTATTGTCCTTTTTTATGGCCTTCTGGGTGGGAAACAGGTATGCGTGCAAGCACCACATTAGTTTCACTGCAACATTTTCTTTATTTAAAAATAAATAAATAAATAAAAACATAATTTTGTGAAAAGAAAATATTATTTAAGCAAAAATTTACCACTTCCAATGTCAGAGAGAGGAATTTTCTGCAGCATTTCGATCATTCCTTTATCCTTAATATGATTTTCCCGCAAAAGAAAATCCTTCAACTTTCCAGATTGTTCTGGCCATCGGCTAAGTAACCCTGGACAATTTCCAAATATAACCCTAAAATCTTTGTCAATCTAAGTATTAAATTGTTAATATATGTTTTATTTTGTATTCCTTATAGTTTCTTACTAAACGATATCCACTTGGTTTTTTGAACTCCGGCCATTTAGTAAAAATGTTCGAAAGAGAACCCGCCTCCTTCATTTCTTTCAATCTGAATTGACTGCATGACTGCCAACAACTGTCAAATTCAGCAGCCGACAAATTGTCGTATTTGAGGCTTCTGATACTTTCTTCTGCATCAACTTCAGGAGCTGTGGGAGATAAAATACAATCAAGTCATTAAATCTCGTAATATATTGCTATTTCATAAGCAATTTATTGAAAATAAAAGTAACCTACCAAATTCCATAGCACCAAGTTTCTCGCTTGAATCACTGGCAGGGGCTTCAATATCACCGGACCGCTTTAAAAGGGCTCTGAAACTATTTTTAGCATTGCAGTATTTGGTGTATATTTTGCCCCTTTTCCCAACGCGGTAAAACTCGGCCCTTTCGGTTGGAAATCTGTTTAAAATTTCTGCTTCGAGTCTATAGCTTGTTGTCAGTGACATATGATGGCTATTGTCTTCAAAGTATTTACAGATCATGGTTATTAGTATATGTCGATGCTCGTCTAGAAGCCTAGAATTCGTCTCATAATATTTTGTAACTATTTTGGACTTTTCGTAACTATTTAAAATATCCGATAAAGTAACAAAATCGGTGGCGTCGGGTGAACTCGGCCCTCTCGAAGAATACGGCGATGAGAGATTCGACAAGTTGGATATTGAACCTGATAATGACATCGGGTTTCGTCTTTCGGATATAAGGTCTTCTTGTTCTACGAATGATACAAAACTTTTCCGCCATTGAATCAAATTATGCTCGAACAGGACGAGATCACCTATTTTCTGATTTTTGAACAGTATTGCAATATGATGAGGCTTGATTATTTTTAAAATTTCAATATTAATTTTTTCAGCTAAAAAGAACAAATTATTAATTTCAATCTCTAGCAGTTTTTCAGCTGGACAAGAAACAAAACTTACAAAATAAATAATCAGTAATATGTTCCAAATCCCAGCTTTTAAGGAGTGACCTGAATGCTTTCTCTGTATCAAGATCATCTGGTGTGTACGTTAGGTCATATGAAGCTAATTCGGGGCCGTTATAATGTGCCTCGTACTGTTGGAAAGATTGTTTATCACACGAAGGTGTAATTTCAATGAATGAAATCATATCAATTTCTTGGTTCGCAATTTTTGTGTTCTCATCCATTGTTTTTATTTATTATTACTATTAATTTATGATGAAAGTGTAATTAGGGTGATATATATTTTCGATAATTTGATTCATAAAAGGTTTTCATTAAAATGACAAAAGATTAAGGTAAAAAGTATTCATTAATGCGTATCATAGTTATTCCTTTTGCAGTTTTAATAACCGTTGATGGAGGTCCTGTTATTTCTTCAAAATTTAAAATTTTATATTCTCCCAAAACAGAAGTGTTGATTTTAAATGCCATATAGTGTGGATCGTATCTGATTTCCTTTATGTGCTGACAAAATAATAGAAGTTTTCTTTCGTATTTAACTAAGTTCTTCACTTTATAAATTTGAAAGTCATCTGAGAATGTCGAAACATAATAACCGCTTTCATATTTTATGCCATTAAATTCCGCCTTGTTAAAATATTTTAAAATTTCTTTTTGGGCTCCAATTTTTTGGCATATTAGAGAATCTAATTCACTTTTTATTTCGTCTTTTTGCCACACTACATATTCAGTCATTTCAAAGTTGTAATTTAAGATTCTGTTCGCAAACTTCAGTTGAAATTTTTTTGCCAGTGTGAGACAAATATTTTTTCTGGAAGTTATAGCATGAGAATATAATTTAAAACTTCTATGCTTAGCTTCATATTTAAAACACCAAAATTTTCGTAGTGGTCCAGAGTTTTGTAAAACCGTTGAATAATGTGTCATTATATGGAATTTAGGTTTTAAATTGTCTTTAAATAATTCTAGATATTGTTCGTTATGTCTTTGGATTATAAACTTCAATGTTTGAACTGACTCAATTGATATTTCGAAGCAAAGAACCATATTTACGATTTCTAAGAGATTTAAAAGAAAATTCCAAACTTCATCATCTACTGGAACCAAATCTCCTACCATTAGTGGCAACAACTGAACAAAAGTAAGCATTTCTCTCGCGGACATTCGTAAATGCCGCTTTTGTAACTGAATTAAAGCTATTTCATTTGAAGCATTGCCTATTTCAATTGGACCATATTCAAATGTTTGCTTTCGTTTGTTTAATAATTCTAACGAAAAATATTTTTTTATTTGCGTAAAGTGAATTATTATATGACACAGGTCATACTGACATACACCTTCAAAAATGTCATGCATAACATCAACGCTGAAATTTTCAACAACGTGAAATGAAGGAATTGAATTAAAACAGCTTACATTGGCAATGCCAGTTTCTTTTGGATTTTCCTTCTTAACATCTGTATCATAGTTACATATATTTCGCATTTCATCTTTGTCTTCAGTGCACAATGTACAACATTTTTCTTTCTGTAGACGACAAAATCGGCAAAATGTGCCTGAAAACGACTTGTTGAAACCTAGTAATGTGTTCAGACCTAGGTTATCACCAAGAATGAGGCCTAAAATAAAATGAACGTGGTATATTTGATTATTGACCGTAATATCAAGGCCTTCTTCCTCAAGGACTTTTAGCTCATTAACAAGAGGTCCCAGGCACATACTACTTCCGTATGATTTGATGTCTTTTGATTTGATTACAGCTGCTAAAAACACGTTTTCCAATTTTGCTTCATTAATGGGCATACATGCAAATGAATAATAAAAGTTACAGATCGAATGAATTGAAGAATGTGATCCAAGGGGATTATTTATTTCGAACTCATCCGCATATAAAAAATACGGAATCAATAGTTTGTTTGGATACAACTTTTTCTTTTTTGCCCACAATTCCCCTTGAATAAAATTCACGATTTTTTTTTCTTTTTTCAAAAAGTCCATATGTTGTAACATTTTAAGAAGAAAGTTGTCAGTCTCTAAAAACATTCTAATTTGTGAGCTTAATGGCAGAACAACACCTTTCTGACTTACTTCTTCTAAATGTAACTCTCCGCTGCGCGAAATCGTATTTATATTTTTATTGATAACAAACTCTTCTAAGCTTTCCATATAGCCAGAATTCTTAAGTTTTTTTGATAAGAGGTAATCAGAACTACACCTCTCAAATGGATTCTGGCAAGAACTTATAATACTGGATATTTCATTTAAAAGTATATCGTTTTGGTGTAATCTTTTTTTGGCAAAGCTATTAAAAACTTCTAGCAATTGATCGACTATTAAAGTTGAGACACCTTTTTGAATTTGGTAAACATCTTTTCTTGAAAAATTATCATTAGAATGTAATAATAATGAAAATTTAAGTGAATTTTGAAATAAATTTTCGATTTCCATCTTAAAATCTTGTTTTTCAAATGTTATGTTATGATTATGATTAACTGACGAAGACGGTAGAGAGCTATTATCATTAACATCGTCAATCATTGTATTTTCCTCAAATGTAACTGTCGTTCTATTGGAATCTGGCATATTTGGTGTACTCTTTTGCGACTCCTTTACATTTAAAATTTTCACTTTGGAATGTATGCGTAATATGTGCCGCTTGTAACTCGACAAGTTTGCAAATAATAATGAACACTTTTCATCATAACAACGATATGTACTATTTGCACTTAAATCATGTTTTTTTTTTAAATGGTGAGTCAGCAACAAAATATGTTTAAATTGAAGTTTACAAAGAAAGCACAACATTTCAGCAGGCTATTTGGAATTAAAAACTATTAGCATTCAAATATTTAATAATGCCTCAAAATACTACCTTTTCGGATAAAAACTTTAAACTGAAGTTACAAATTGTCTGTTATGCAGACTCTAATAATTATGTACATATGTACATATGGTATATCGGAAAAACCTGCAAACAATAATAAATACATAATATGTATTATATGTATATGTTACCGGCCAAACCCGATTTCAGGAAAAAATAGTTTGTCCTAAGCATGTGAGGACAAACTAGTTTATCCTATCCAATTAATTAGATGAGTCATATTTATTCAAATAACGTCTACTTAATTATAAAAAGAAGTATTTAGTGAAATTTTCGTATGTTTTCAATAGACGAGAACTAGTTCAATGAATTTACGGCAGCTATCAGTTTATTTGTTTGTAATTATTTCACCATAAAATATTCTGCATTCACTATTTCGCTTTATTTTGTTTGGCAAAATATTATTTTGTATTTTTAATTTGTTTGGCTTTCATTTAATCACATGTAAAAAATTTCGCGCGAAATAATACAAAATAATATTTTGCCAAATAAAATAAAGCGAAATAGTGAATGCAGAATATTTTACGGTGAAATAATTACAAACAAATAAACTGATAGCTGCCGTAAATTCATTGAACTAGTTCTCGTCTATTGAAAACATACGAAAATTTCACTAAATACTTCTTTTTATAATTAAGTAGACGTTATTTGAATAAATATGACTCATCTAATTAATTGGATAGGATAAACTAGTTTGTCCTCACATGCTTAGGACAAACTATTTTTTCCTGAAATCGGGTTTGGCCGGTAATATATACCTATATAATATGTTTCTGCACACAATATTTTTTGTAATATATTTTACTTACCTTAGTAAATCACTAGTACCTATATCACTACTATAAATCACAAGTCTCACAAATTTTACAACCGAGAACCGAATCTTCCTGACAAAGGAAACTGCGAAAACTGAATTGACTGAAATATTATTCATATATCACTACTACAAATCACTAGTCTTACAAATTTTACAAACGAGAACCAACTCTTCCTGAAGCGAAAACTGAAGTGACTGAAATATTTAAATCAAATCATCCAGAAGCAGAATTTTTTACAAGTTATATGATCTCATCAAAAACTGTTATTCTAAGATTTTTCTATGCATATATACGTTGTAACTAAGTAACGATTCAAAAAAGTAAATACCAATGCATTGTGTGTATGAATATTTACATTCGAAACCTCTGAGTATGAATCTATACCTACAGTTTATGAAAAAAATGCATACTCCTTATGAATTGATACAATGCTTATAACTTGGTACATACTATTTAAGAATCGATACATAAAACCTATGAATATCAGGATAAATACTCGTAAGATAAAGATGTGCAGTTATGAACAAAATAAAACATGTCGAGCCATTCTTCTATTTTATGAACTGCTTCATGAAATCAATGTATCAATACATAATGGTTAGGAATAAAATTCATACTTTTTAAGAACTAAAACCAAGAAAATTCAAAATATTCATGGCACTCTTCTTAAACAAAAAACAACAAACAAAACATTTAAAATACTATTTTGTTAACCCTAAAAGACAATAATATTTCAAATCACACTAAAAAGAACCATACGACATGTGTAGGTTTGGAAGCACATACATTTATGTATTTTGAATTGTGTATATAATATGTTATAACGAAAAGTAAGCTCTTTTGGTGGACTGAGTTCGCAGAAACGGCGAGCGCAGTGACGCCATATGTATATGCCCGAATTACATTGAATTTTAAAAATTGACTACGTCGATTCCACGTATGTAGGTTATCTATCTAGTGTTAGTAAAAATATACCGAATTCGTCTGTCAGAAAAAATGTTGTTAATTTTTTAAATGAATTTTAACGTTAGAAAGAATTAAACGTTTTTATTTTAATTCTACCACTGTGGCAGATATGGCAATTTTATATGTCTTTATTCAATAAATACACCAAAACTCTTTATTAGGATTTGGGGACAAGCATTGTATTTCTTTTTTTCTTTAATTCAAAGATTATTTTCATTAATTCAATGTAGTTTTTCTTAAAACTCGTGATGGAGAGTTGTATGAATAGTTCATACGCTTATGAAAAAATTCAATAAAAATAAGAATCAGCGTTCATACCCCAAATTTCTCATACAAATATTTTTATGAACGCGATTTCATACAAACAATGAATCGTTCATAAAAACATTTTATTTTTTTATGATTTTGTACATAAAATCAATTAATTTTTCTTAAAAATGAATGAATTTTGCTGTATGAATGCCGTTCATTGATATTATGTACGATAATTTTTTCAGTGAACTAACAAACGATATTTTGTTGACGATTGTTTTGTCGCAAAATTAACTAGATCACATGGATTATTGGATATCCATTCAGTAGATGCAAGTGCGCGAACATCTATGCTAATCTATATGAACCATTTTAATTGGCGGCCAAACAATCTCAAATAAAATAGAGCTTGTCCCATTTTTTAATCACTTCGATTATTAAATCGCATATGTGTGCTGAGTGTTTCATAATTTGCGACAAAATAATCGTGCGACAGAAACCACAAATGCGTGATTACAAATATAAGATCAGAAAATCGCAATGGGAATCCTGGCAGTCTTTCTACTGTAATATTGAGAAAACTAGTGAAGCTAGCAGAGTTAGGAAGATGCTGTAAAAAACCTCCTACTGTGTCAAGCTTCATTTAACAAACCGACGGAAAAGACACTGAATCCAGTCAGGAATCATTGCACCTACTCCTAGCCACCCAATTTCCCGGGTAACACAACGGTGTGTGAAAACAATTACGAAAGGATGACCTCAAGCGTTCCTCTGATTTCAAGCGAAGTTGTGAGTGAATCGCAAATCTATCCTTGAGGTGAACCATTTCCCGGGTAGCCGTCGACATTTTGGATCCGATGCCACTTAAACAAAATGTGTCAACATTTTGCCTCTTTTGTTCAGACAGCTAACACTCTAACCAGGAAATCGGTAAACGAAGACTTTTGTCGCTATGGGGAACCGCGGGAATCGTACTCGGACCAAGTGATTTTGGGATTCAATAAAACTCATTCGGACATTCTCTCATTCGGATGGTCTTGTCGAACGCAAGAGCAAACCCGTTTTGTTTTTCTTGTTCTTCAACAAGCAATTGATTGGAACGATCATCGCCCTTTGCTTGCTGTGGCATATCGTGGAGCTCAACACGACTCTACAAAGCAGTCTTTGTACACAATGGTCTTTGGTAGAGATATGCGACCTCCTCTGGACCCAATTCTTGGAAATCTGCTTGAAGACATCACGGTCGGGGATTATGCCCAGAAATTAAAGGAACAACTTGGAGAGCTTCACGAAAGAGCACATCAGATGCATCCGGCAAATAGGATGAAATCCAGATATGATCTACTTCAAATACACCTCGCTTTCGTGTCTCTAACCCTAAATGGAAAGTCCGGATGTGCCCGAAGCTGTAATCGGATTGAGACAGGCTCTATCGGGCTATGAACTATTTTACTGATATAACCATAAACTCGCGAGGCTGAAACCTAGAATGTACACGTTGACCGATTAGCTATTTACCGAGGAACAAATCTCAACGGTTGGGAGTCACGGGTAAATGACTGAAATAAAAATACCTCCATCATCGATGTTTCTTATTTTCTTTTATTAATAATTAAAAAATGTATTTCCAGTCTTAAAGGTAATTGTCTTTCTTAGAATAGAAAATCTTCTTACGAATCAGTATACTTATACTCAGTATACAAATCAACACCAAGTTCTTCATCGAATTCCGGAGCTGTAATCTTTCCCGACACAACAACGAAATCTTCTACATTGTCCAAGACAAAGTATAAGAATGGCCGATTAACTTTAATCTTTTGTTTCACAGACTCCTCTAGAATCCTTCCACCAACACTGCTTCTGGCAGATAGTCCACTTTCAGTGCTTCCAACTTTATCTACACTAATGCTGACAAATTGAATAATTTCATCAACATGCGAATTGGTATCATCCGAGAGCTGACTCAGTTCAGCTGCGCCACGAGTGAAGACTCTGCGCAGGCCGAGACCTTTCAACATTGGCTCGGAACGGGATGTCTCCTCGACTTGGAACATCGGCAAGCTGATGTACATTTCTCGTTCTGTAGAAAGGCTCCTAACAGTCGCGAAAATCTCTGGACTAAGTTGGTCAAGTAACTTGTGAAGTCCTTCGATATCTTTAGGCATCATGACCAACATGATTCTAAGGGAAAGAGAACACAAATTTTGGATCTGATTTGCCAAACAAATTGTTAGAACTCACCTCATAGGGAAGTGATATTGCCCAGGCATTTAGTGTTTCCAGATCGGCTATAAGAAACTTGCCGCGTGCTTGCATCATTGGCGTTTGTACCGATTTACAAGCAGTAAGATGGAACATTTCATTGGGACCGGAACGCAAGTCCTGGAATGGATACGCCCAATTGCCGCGATAGCTCAAACTGTTATAAAGCAGAACTTTTATTCCGTAATGCATCCCATTACCAGTTATTGAATTGGCACTACGCGCCGATGCTATAAAATCCTTGCGGAAGAGGCTACGTGCTTCACTGAGCACGTCGTTCTTGTCGTCGCTGGCAGTGGTCGAGGGTTCTATCGCTTCATTCGCAGGCTGTTTCTGCGCTTGCTGCTGCAATTCCACCCGGGCAGTTTCCTCTCCAATAAGTGGTGATGCATCGACAAATTTATCAAACTTTGACGCCTTTTTGCTCGCTTCAATATTGGCAATGTCATTCTCCTGCTGCAGCTCCTCGTCGATGTTTAATTTCTTTTGTGTCTCGAATCCAATTAAATCCTTGGTATTGGTCGTACTGGATGTTTCTGACGAAGTGTTCGATTCATTTAAATAGGAATTGTCACTATGATGTTTGACTTCTTTCATAATGACGTAATAATTATTGGCGAGTATTTGCTTGAATTCATCATGTGGCGTATAATTGCGATAGATATAGAGCCAAGTTTGAAAGGATGGGCTCTTGGGTGATCGCGTTTGGAAATTGCTCAGAATATGTTTAAAGGATTCGCGAAGGTCAGCTTTTGATTTGGGATTGCCAAGGGCAGTGATGAACTCGTTGTAAGTTTCGCCATCTGACGCGTCTGCTAAGATGGCTAGCGTTGTGGCGACACCAAGCGGAGAATAGACGTTATTGCCATCGATGTTCATGGTATCTTTGAGTAGATTCGTCGCAATCAACTGCGACAATCGGCTGGCGTAATTGAGGTCGGTTTTCAAATCATTTTGAAGATTTAAATCAGTTGATATGTTATTACTGCCAGCAGTTGAAAACACCAGTAGGCACAGAACTAGAAACGCAGTACAAAATTATTTGAAGTGATAAACTGCATGTCAAAAGGGCTAAGAATGTCCTGATTCATGTCATGTCATGTCATGGAAATATAATATTTCTACAAATTTATGTACATATTATAACAGAACGATTTATACTGAAAAATTTATATTTTTATTTGATGAGCGACTTATTAACAAAAACAAAATTATTAGAATGGAAATACCACAAAAATCTTCAATGTAAAGAAAATTAAAAAAAGGTAATCCTTACATAGTATAAAACAAAGTCCCAATCGGTGTCATATTACGTTTGTAGTAAAGGATCTCAAGAACCGCTGAATAGATCTTAACGGTTCTTTTGGTATAAGTTTACTAATTTCTCGGAGATGGTTTATCAATTAGCTTTGAATTAGATAAATTTTTAGTTTTAGAGTTTAAGAGACTTCAAATGAGAAAACGAAAATTCAATTTAAAACAAACAATTCAATTTACTTAACAACGGCTTCTCCCATGTGATTGATATTTATTCTCAGCTTAATTACATTCAATACGCAGATTTAAAGACCAAAATCATATCTGTGCAATTACTAGAAGCTGAGTAATAGCACAAAATGCATTCCAAAGTCGTTTTATTTTAAATTTTTTTGTAAGCAGAAGCTGAATCACAGCACTCAGTGGCAATCGTGTGGAGTTGATGATGATTTTTTTTGTAAGTCGCGCTCCTCCGAAACAGCTCGACCGATTTTCATGAATTTTTTTGTGTATACATATTTGGTAGGCAAGGTATGAGTATGTGAATAGGTTGTAAAGTATATTTCATCTCGCTAGGTGACGCTGGAGTCTACACCCCGCGCAAAAAAAAAGCGGCACACGGATTTTCCACTTTTTTGCGCTAATTACTTTTAAGGGATTTCCCAAATTATATTTCATTGCTTCCGGGTTAGGTAATGCATATTCTGCAATGTATCGGAATTCATTCTGGCAGTACTTAACAATGCGTGTAGTTGTATTTCGTCTACAAAAGTGAAAAGTTTATATCGCGATGTCTAAAAGGGTACAATTGAGTAAAGCAATAGGCAGTTATCGTTGTCTTATACAATCAGAATCAGTCATTTGGTGAAATTGCTCGACAAATTGGATGCAATGAGAGTTCTGTAAGAATATTCTGTAACAAATATCGTCGAGATCACAACATGGACAGAAAAATTGGCACAGGATTGAAGAGATGTACCACTATTCGGGAGGACCGACAACTCAAGAGGTTAAGCTTGAGAAACAGGTTAAAAACCGCATCGGAGCTAAGAGCGGACCTGCGAGAAGCTACTGGGCTGAAGTTAGCATCAAAACCATACAGAATCTTCTCAACGAGATGGATTTGCTAGCAAGGAGACCAGCGAAAAAGTCACTACTGACCAGCAAAATGAAGAAAACGCGACTTAGCTGGGCTAAGGAAAGGCAAAACTGGAGTGTTCAAGATTGGTCAAATGTGGTGTTCTCTGATGAGTCTAAGTTTAACCTAATCGGACCGGATGGGAAGCAGCTAGTGCGTCTTAGAAAAGGGGAATGCTAAAGCGACGAATGCATAGCTCACACTGTAAAACATTCTCCTTATGTTATGGTGTGGGGATGCCTCACCGCAATTGAAGTTGGATCTCTTATTATACTCAAGGGCACTGTTAACGCCATGCAATACAAACAAATTATCTTAGATGGTGTTGTACCGAGTATGGCAACGATAACAGCAGAAACATCAAAACCAATTTTTCAAGATGATTCAGCACCTTGGCACCGAGCAAAATCTGTGAGTAATTCGAAGTTTTTTTTCAGAGTGTTTTGAAAATCTTATGGTTTTGGTTTTTAAATTTCCTCCGCAGATTAAAACTTTGAAAGAAGAATTAGGAATAGAATCCCTAATTTTGCCGGGAAACGTCCAGATGTTAACCCCATCGAAAACGTCTGGGCTTTTATGAGAAAGAAGATCCAAGATAAAAACCAAAAAACATGCAGCATCTAAAGAGCATTATTGAAGAAGTGTGGTTCAATGAAATTGATAAGCAAGCAGTAAAGAAAGCAGTGAGTGGTTCGGCCATGGTAGTTACAATATACATATGTATAATGTTTCCCCACTGTAATTGTCACAATGAGTTGTAAATCAATACAAACTAGTGGACCAGTGCGACCAATCTCGCATGTAGTAACCCTACCGTTTACGGTTTACGAATGAAAAAATAGAGAGCATAGGTATAGGTAAGAATGTTTTTCCGTCGTAACTTTGCTCATTTGCACTTTTTTAAAGTTGATTATGCTGATGAACAAAGTTCAAATGACAAACTTTTGATCAGTGTTAGAATCATTGAAATCGGTGCAGAAATAAACTCTCAGGAGGAATCACAAGTTCGTGCGTTGTTTGGACCTTGGCCTTGGATTTTGTAACAAGATAATGCACCAATCCGTACTGCGCGCGTAGTAAAGTCGTTTATTGTAAGCCAGAAAGTGGAAATGATGAATTGGCCGCCATATTCACCTGACTTAATAGGTTTGGGGATGGCTAACTCGCAAAGAATATGAAAGGGGGAAGCAGTGCGACAATGAAGAACCAATTCTCCGGGGTATTAAGTCAGTTTGGGCTCAAATATCGCTTAATTACATAAAGTCTTGGACGACTCACTTCCAGACCGCATATTTGAAGTGATATGAGAAAACGGTGGCTAAACACATTACTAACTGCTTTGTTGAATCATTAATTATGGTAATACAGTAAAACCCGGATAAGTGATTCACGCTTAAGTACCTAACCCGTTTAAGTGCCCGGAAATATCAGACTTATACTTTTTCTACATATTTCTTAGTAAATTTGCACGCATAAATACTCCACGCATAAGTGCCTTTCTCGGTTTAGAACCCTTTATTTGTCATTTTCTTTCGCTAATTTCACTTGTATTAAACTCGTGTAAGTACCTCATTCAAAACGTAAAAAAAATTAATCGTAGCAAACTTCATTCGGTTTAAGAATTACATATTCGCTTCGTCTCTTTTTGTCTTTATGATGTCGGTGAAATATTTGCAAAAAATTATTAATCTAATGAAAGTTTTCAAAGACTTACAAAGAAATGAATAAGCGCATATCCACGCTGTCGATTGCGCAGAAATTAAAATTGCTTTCGCAATTCGAAAGCAAAGTTAAATCAAGAAAAGAACTAGCTTCACTTTACAAATGTGACATATCTACGGTGAATAGGATTTTAAGAAAAAAAGATCAGATTCGTGAAGTTGCGTGTGGCAATAAAACTTAAAATCCAAACGGCAACGCAAAGATACACATGAAGATGTAGAAAAAGCTTTAGGAAAATGGTTTGATCAAGTTCGAGCTCAAAACGGAGTGATATCCGGCCCTTTCGTTCTTAATAAGGCAAAAGAGCTGGCCATTAAGCTAAACTCCGATTTTGAGCCCAACAATGGATGGCTATGGAGATGGAAAAATCGAGAAAATATCCAATTTACTAAAATACATGGTGAGTCCAATGAAAGTGACCAAAGCGGTGCAGAAAACTACTTAAGTCATGTTCTAAGTCCCATTCTAAAAAACTATTGTCCTGAAAATGTGTTCAACGCCGACGAAAGTGGTCTGATGTACTGAGCGCTGCCAAATGGCACACTTGCTCGGCATGGAGAAATTATAAAAGGGAGTAAGTCGCAAGAAGTCCGAATTATGTTACTATTTCTATGCAACGCAACTGGAACCTACAAAAAGGTTTTTGTTATAGGAAAATCGAAAAATCCTCGATGTTTCAATAAAAAGAATCTACCTGTCCCTTACTATTCCAATCAAAAAGCTTGGATGACAACTTTTTTATGGAATTCCTTACTATCCCAAATCGATGACGAGATGAAAAAAGACGGGAGACAAATTCTGTTATTCGTGGACAATGCGTCCTGCCACAAAACAACGGTTAAGCTAAGAAACATTTCTGTCCAATATCTTCCACCAAACACCACCGCCCTGATTCAGCCACTTGACCAAGGAATCATTCATAGCTTTAAATCACACTATAGGCAAATAATAATAAGAAAACAACTGGTTGCTTTGGAAAAAGGCCTCGATCTAAGACAATTCGTCAAAACAATATCTCTTTTGGATGCACTGTTTTTTGTGAAGAGGGCATGGTGGCTGGTTACAGGAGCAACGATTAAGAACTGTTTCAGAAAGGTAGTATACGTGTTAAATTTTAGATAAGTAAGTGCTGACATTGTTCTTTTTTAGGCCGGATTCTATTTTGGTCAAGAGGTTTTGGAAAGTGAAATAATAGCTGAAGAAAATATTATAATCGACGTTACAATTAGCTCCGAAAAATTTTCTAGTTTTGTAGACTTTGATAATGACCTGCAATGCCATGGCCTTCTGACTGATGACGAAATTGTGGATGAAGTTCGAAAACGTATAAGCGAAGCAGAAGAGGACGAGCATTCAGAAGATATATATGACGATGAAGAAGAGCTTAACCCTCCTAATATAAAAGAAGCATTATGTGCATTAGATGTTCTTAGAAAATTTGTTTTGCATAAGGATATGAGCACCCATGATATCGAAAATTTTGAGGAGAAAATTATTAACCTTGAAGTACGTCACATGAATCAGACGAAAATTACTGATTATTTTAACTATATGTTCATACTTTAACCTAGCAAATTCTCTTACATCCTATGAATTTTAGATATTTTTTTTTGCGTTAATTTAATTACTTTTTTCTTTCACAATCGCAATAATACCAACTACAAGATCCAATCAGAATGTATGTACATATAGATATGTACACACGTAAATGAATTTAAAGCTTTATTATTAACATACTTACATACATTATACATTATTTTTATTTCTGTTAATTGATTTCTTTTTAAATAAAATCCTTATAAAAAATTATGAATTTTTAATTTGCATTTATAAGAAACTCGCTTAGCAACCTCCTTGACGTAGATAACTGAATTCGGATATCTGCCTCGTTCGGGTTCTTAAGCGGGTTCGTTTAACCACCTCACCCGCTTACGCGCCCAAAGAAAGCTGAAATTTTGAAGAGGTAGTTATCCGGGTTTTACTGTACTAATAACCAAAAACAAAATAAATGAAAGCACAATGCTCAAATTTTCCTTAATTATTGCCATTGCCTTTATTCATGTGAACCGATTTTATTGCATACTTTTCCGATTATTTTTACAAACTTTGGGAAAAATCCCGTTACTTTGTAAGGGAAAGTAATTTCTGTAAGTGTGTTCTCTGGAGAGATTCCGAAACTTTGTTTACAATCAATAATTATAGTTGTGTATCGATTTTCCTGGCCATAACTCACTGTTTAGTGAAATTTTAATATTGCCTTTAATCAAGTGAACCGTAGTGTACATATAGATAGATAGATAACAAAACTATAGAGAGTAAAAAGTGATTAAATGCGCATCACGCGGAAATTACTTAACGGATTTTGATGAAACTTTGCAAAGTGATTGAATTTAATTTGCAAAAAACCAATCAAAAGTGCAAAAATACGAGTTGAATTTGTAAAAAAACGAAATTAAAAAACGAATTTAAAGTGAAAATGCTATAATATAAAGTAGCATTACTTTACCATTATACCAACTATACTGGGTTTTCCAGTACCATACTGGATTCGAGGTCCATACTGGAATTTCATAAATTTTATCAGTTTGTGCGTACTACGAATATTAACGCACTCCTTCACCACACACAAGACACAAGAGGTCTATTTGGTAACTTGTTTGGGTCAAGCTGTCAAATAATTTGAAAAGTGGGGAACAATCCTCTCAAAGAGTGGAAAATTCATAAAAAAGGAAACAATCGCGTTGAACCACATTTTTGTTTTCCACTTAACAATGAATTTATGACAGAGACCGCCAAATGGCTGGTTTGAT
The DNA here is from genome assembly GCA_949775065.1 of Brachyopa scutellaris. Classification (NCBI taxonomy): domain Eukaryota; kingdom Metazoa; phylum Arthropoda; class Insecta; order Diptera; family Syrphidae; genus Brachyopa; species Brachyopa scutellaris. Next base: position 34,068,830 of record OX459113.1, on the reverse strand, counting down.
AGCGTTAGCCCACTTCTCCCAAAGAAAAATTTGGTATAAGAATTCGTAAGGCTCTTAGTTGAGGGGAAATTTGTGACACTCTCATTTGGCTCTCTCTTTTACGAATTGTTACGAATGTTTGGGTTAACAAACAAGAATTTGTCAGAATTCATACGAATTCCAATGTTACCAAACATACCTAAGATGTCAAATAAAGCTGTACTAACATGTGATTGTCAAACGTAAATATTTGCATGTTTTTTCATAGTTTTGTTCTCGTTCAAAGTTCAATAGCGGTTTAGTTCGATCCAATGATTTGTTGTGAAAAATCTCGTCTCAGGATAAGTATGCTTTCAAACAATCGCAGGCAGAGCCGCAGTCAGCTGATGTTAGTCTAATGTGAATGCAGTTCGCTGAATTGAGCACAGACTCAGATTAATAAAAAAAAGTGTTGTTGTGCTTTTTTTTTAATGAAGTAATAAAAAAAAATAGTTGAACTAATATAATGGATTTATACTGGGGTTTAATAAAGAAAAAAGTATTTATACTCAATGTAGTCGCCGTGGACGTGGTAGTTAGTGCGTTGGACTACTACGCAATGCTGCACGGGTTCAACTCTTGGCCGGGTCTAAAACCTAAAGAAGAGTTTTTTCACGGTGCCACCTCTTTCGAATGTCTGACAAGCATCAAAGAGTATCATTTGTCACGATTGTTCTCAACTCGCCGTTCGGAGTCGGCAAAAAACTGTAGGTCCCTTCCTTTCGTGCAAAAATATAACACGCACACACAAATGGTTGCGAGAAGCAGGTCCAGGTTCACTTCGAGCTGTAGGCTGTAGCGCCAACTAAGTAAGTAAGCAAGTATTTATACTCAATATATGTACTGGATTTCATCTAGCAAGAGTTGGTATCATTACGTTATGCATAACACAACAGGAAAGCATGTTGAGGTTAAGCCTACTTCCTCTTCTTCCTTTTTGTTTTCAGATAAAAACACATACGAATGTACACACATATTGCATGATTATTTCATTACTAAATTATTATCTTTTCACATTCTAACTTATTTTTTATCCACTCAAACTTACTCGCTAAAAGTTCCATTTCTCAATGCGAACGGAATGAAACCACAAGCACAATACCGAATGAGTGACTAGGAACCAGGTGAAATAATTTTATGTATTGTACCTCGAAGATACAAAACCTCGTCCTCAAGTCCAAGTCCAAGAAGAATACTGAAGAGTCCACCAGAGCGAGAGATAGCCTTACAAACAGATATTCAAGTTTGTAGTTGTGTGGAGGCGGGGGGTATTATGTGTTGCTCGGTAGATATAGCTAAGAGACGGGTTATAGAACTTGTTTGCAGATCAGGATGCGCCGGCCGCTTGGGATTGGAAACTATTATTGGGCTTATTGCATGAGGCTGATCAAAGATATGCATATGGCTGGCTAGATAATACACACATCTTTCACAACGCAGCGAGTTTATTACGTGCATTCGCAAAAGAATATAGTAGAACAAACAGTGGAGTACAAGTAGTGTGGGGTTTAATCATCTTCATCATCAGTACTTTTATAAAAGGAAGTCTAAAAAAAGTATGTTTACATGTATGTGCCGCAAAAACGAAAAAACTACTGAACGGATTTGAATGTAGTTTTTTGCAATCGAATCTGGTTGGATTAGATCTATAAATGGATCAAAAAAAAAAATCAATATATTTCAATAAAAACTTCTAAATGAGAAAAAGAAAAGTTTAAATTCGACTTTTGGGCATTTATCTCGCTCTATCTTAGTTCTTAAGGGGTTAGGCCACCCTAGAGGTAGAAAAAATAGTTTTTTTTCTGTTTTTTTTCTTTTTAGAAATACCACAAAAGAAATCGAGATTTTGATAAAGAGTATTTATTATACATAGGGGAGACTGGGCCACATTTGAACACTTTTTCCTTTGAAGGCTTCTTAATATCAATATATTTGAAATATTGGTCTTTAAGTTATTCACACTTTGAGAAGTGATATTACCCTTCCATTTAAACCAACATTTGTTTATAATTTATTTAATTTTTTTTTTAAAAATAAGTCCTAATATTCAAATGTGCCCTAACCGGCGGCAGCTTTGAACAGGCCTGGGGCACTTTTGAACTGTAGCTATTTTAATGGTTTATGATAGCAAATTTGAGGCTGCGGCGCTTGTTTTTAAATGAATCAGATATTTGTTTTTGAATGAAAACCATTTTAAATAAAAAAAATTATTTTTTTTTATAAAAAAATTAAACTTAAACATCTTGAATTTTCTGGAGTGTTGAGTTACCGCTAGAATGGCGCTCTTGATGTACATAATTTGCGTTGAGATCGGTAGTTGATTTTTTTTGGAGATGCTAAACATTATTATACCATCAGAAATTAATTCAACAAAAAGTGGATCAACTTTTAAATGGGAAGGTATGCACCTTAGAACGTGTTCAAAAGTGTCCCGTCCATATTGTTCAAACCTGCCCCAACATGCGTAGTGATACAAAATTCAGTATAACGAATTATGTATGAAATATTTAACAAAAAGCTAACCTTATTCTTATTCCAAATGAAACGGTGCCTCCAATAAATATTTCTCACAAACAGAGACCCTCACCAAAAATGTTTAACAACCTTACAAAAACAAAAAAAATTATAAAACGACATTATGTGCATACAATTCTGCAGACGACGACTGCGGAAATCCCCGGAAGTGTTGACGACTAAAGATGAGGGTATCGCCATGTGGAAATTTTGGTTAACGCTTTAAAATATTTATTTATTGAGTTTTTATTAGCGATTTTCAAAGCTGCCTCCCGTTCAAAGGTGCTTCAGTCTCCCCTATCAATGACTGTATGCAAAAAAATAAAAAAAGAAATTCAAAAACATTTTTGAAGTGATTAATTTCAAAATGGCGGCTGTGCAGCGTTTTTCAATGACGTCTCCGTTTTTTTAAGGGTCCACAGCCGGAAACATAGCTCAGACAGTTTTCAACCGATTTACTTGAAATTTTGAATATCTATACCTTGAAAAATACATTGGCGAAAATTTATAGTCAACCCCACTTTATCAGTTTAACTCTGTACTAATTACACGCAACTTTAAACTTAAAAGCATACTTTAATTTTTGTTCAATAATAGACACTTTTTAGGATGCTGCTAAATAATTTCTATTTCGCAACGTTCCTATGAGAAATTTTATTCGAACACACATAAAAGTGACAATTTTGATAAAAAAAAACTTAGTAGTCTTGCTCCACATTAAATTTTTAATACGGGGTTCGGGTGATTTTAACTTTAATACGAGGCGCTAATGATGAAGTGGGCTTTATGACGTCTATAATTATCAAAACACTTAGTTCCGTGCTAAAATAATTTTAAAGTGTACTTTAAATGACTATAAATTTGCGCCATTGTCTCTAGAAGTATGTAGGATTATTTGTTTGGTTTATTTTGCGACAAAGATTTTGATATACCTACAGTAAAACTTGTGAATAGTGTAATCTGCGAATAAAAGAATCTTGCGAAACCTGGATAGTGGACATTTTCGGATGCCAATTTCGATTTTCTTCATACAAACTCACTCTTATATAGTGGAAACCTGCAAAAACTGAATACCGGAAAATTGTTCAATGAATTTTGTTTTTTCCCCATGCCAATTCACTCTAAAATAGCAGAATGAAGATATGAATGCGCCAAAATTCATTAAAATTTTTTCGGCTTCGTTTTCTTTTCCGAGAATTTTGACATTTTAGATAATTGTTTCTTTTCGTGTGTGTCTCATTCTACTAGCGGCTACATTCAACAAGTACAAATTCTGAAATCCTATATCAAAATTTATCGTAAAATAAAAAAGGAAATTAGGTTGCCCATAGTGGAAAAAATTGCGAATAGTAGAAATGTTGCGAATAGTGGAAATAAAATGTGCACCGAAGCATTCCACTATCCGCAAGTTTTACTGTACATACATGTATGTATATCTTCTTTGAACGTTTTCTGTGAGAAATGTATTAACATAAAGAAATATTGTTTGCATGGTTTCGCGACAACGATCAGTGGAGTCCATTGCCACCGTCAATGCACCAGTGGGTACGCGTGTATGCGGTACATGCGTGTAGTATACTTGATTAGGATTGCTTCATGCTAACATATATCTGTGACAACAAGGAAAAACAGCATAAGATGATAAAAAAAACATTTTTATACAATTAGGGTAGGGCGAGGAGGTTCTGACTAACGGATATTGTCAAAAATTAGGTACATCCGTTTACAAACAAAATTATATATATGTAAATTTTACTTTATTGACGTTTAATCTATTACAAGAACAACTTTAAGGGGCTAATTTATTAACCGTCACAGAGTTTTTGATGAATTTCTAAATAAGGAAAAAGTGACAGAACCTCCTAGTTTGTAGGAGGTTCCGTCTTTTAAGAAGGAGGTTTCAACATGCTATGCTTTTACTGCTTCTTTCATGGCTTTCTTGTTAAATGTCTTTTCATGATACTTTCTTTTATAAATGTCAGACATTTTGGTTTAAACCTATAAAATTTCAATATAAAAAAAACTAAAACTAAGTAAAACAGTGAAAGGAGGAGGTTTCGACAATTTGACTGAAAAGAAACGTTGAAAAAACGAAACGAAACGGCGTAAGCGAAACGTGTCGAAACCTCCTTCAATGCATGCATTAGATTTACGATTTAAAAAAGTTTATTATTTTATACTTACGTAAAAGGGTCACAACTAATAAAAATACTATTAATCTGTTCGCTTAGTTTTTGTATTCTCAATTTCAAACACTTAAAACAAAAAAAGTTATAGCTTAAAAATTCACTGAAAAAAATTATATGCAAACTTACCAAAAATTAAAACACGACTGATCTTGTTACACGCTGATCAGAAACTGAACTCAATAAGGGGAAAAGTAGAGGTACCTTTAGACTGTGGACATAAGAAAATATCATATCTGTCATATTTATAGGAAGTGAAAAATCTGAGTTTGATGAAACCTCCTACATGTCGAAACCACCTCGCCTTACCCCACTTATGGCTGCGTTAGTTTCGTTAGCTGTTCGAGCATGTCAAAAGCTTCTGGAAAATTTTTACTTATGCTGTTTTTCCATAAGAACATTTGCGGGAAAATTACTCATGTTGATTTTTGGTGGTCTATAACTCAGCAACCGCTAGAGATAAAAATAAGAAAAAATATGGCAAATAGAATCGAATATTGCGCATCCGTTGGTGTAAAAAACTAAACTTATGTCGTTTTTCCTTGTGGCCACAGATATGTATAATTGTATTGTAATTGTTCGATAATCTCTAGTTCAATAACTGGATAAGGAATGCAATTGTTTTTTATGATAAGTAAATGCAGGGCTTGAAACAGATAAAGATATGTCTGTATTATGTTTTGACGTTTTGGCGGTAAATACGTGCTGTCATATTTAAGAAAGCGGAAAACTTAGATTGGAAGAAATTGCTAACCCACCTGCGTCACTTTTTTCTTTGATAGTCTATGGAAAATCCTTTTTCCAAGCAATTAATTCAGTCTATACGATCCTACAATAATTCTTTTCAAATGACTTCATTTGGTGCTAAGTAAATTGTGGAGCAAGGAGCCAACTTTTAAGGTTCAAGGACAAGTGTAGCATTTAGCTGGAAGTCTCCTTCCAGTAAACGATTTATTACAAATACAGTGAACTCTCTCATAACCGGACACTGACGATACCGAGAATTTTGTCCGGTTATAAAAGGTGTCCGGTTATGGGAGAACAAATAAATTGACATTCTTTAAAAAAGAACCACAATAGACATATGGTATTAACCCAGATATTGCCACCATCCTTTTAAAAGAACACCAAAAGTGTTGTGCTGTTTTTAACACATTTAGTGTTTGGGTAAGTGCAAACCATTTTTTTTTTTTGTTGGGCTTTATCAATAGAATAAATCACAGTTACAACTAAAATTGACAAAAGCGCTGTTCGGAGATCTTGCATTTGATTTTGAAGTGAAACCATTTTGATTTTTTGTTTTGTGTGGAATGGAGAAAAAAAAGTAAGAAAAACTTATTTGATTTTTCATAAATCATTGAACAATGTTTGGTAAAAAAAAGTAAAAGTGGTGTTGTCTTTGTGCAATAAAAAAAAAATTTCGATTGAAATGTGTTTATTGTTGTAAAAAGTGCACTGTCTTTTTAAAAGGATGGTGCAAAATATGCTACCATACACGCGTTAATTGTTTTCTTGGATATATTGACTGGTTTGAGCCCTATCGAGGAGCTTCAACGCCCGTAGCTGAAAAATATTTACATTTGGCTTAGGAAGGAGCAAGTGTGGTACTGCAGTTTGCATATGTTTTACAATTCAGATTTCCTGATTAACCATTTGACATACACTTATTTCGACAATTTTTTCACATCTGTAAAGTTATTGGAAGAGCCCCGGTCGGTCGCGACGTCACATTACACCCAAAAGATTGTTTTTTGGCATATCATACAGTTTTGTAAGATATTTTTTTACTAATTGTTTTCTTTGTTAAAAAATATTTGTTTTCGTCACATAGAACATGAATAAAGTGAATTTGAAAAATATAATAATAACCATTTGGAATATAAATTTGGTAGTTAATTTTGCCACCGTCCTTTTAAAGGACGCCCATTACTGACTTGACTATGCACAAACTAAAAAAAAATGTCTTAATTTATCACCGGGAAGCTATTTTGAACTGGATATTTTAATCCAAACCAAAATTAAAAAAAATGAAAAGCACGGCAATAATAACCCACTTATATTTTATTTAATAAAGAAATTTATGTGATAAGCACAAATACCGAATAAGCAAAATATTTTACGTAGGTGAAAACCTACCCTCCAAAAAAAAATTTACGCTTGATTGTCATAGACAGAAATTAGTATTTTTCGGTTATTTGTGTTTATCACAAAAGCGTAAAATTACACATATATGTGCATACAATACATACATATATACACTACCTTACAAACATATTTAAAACACTGCAACGGAATTTCTAAATTCTAAATGCACATTATGTTTTTGTTTCGTTTCCTGGCAAAGTGTAAGGAAGAGGAGAACAAAAGCAAAACAAAATAAAGTATGTAAAAAGTTTGCCATACGTAGATGTGTTTTGACCATTTAAGAGAGAGCGGCATTCTATTGCGGTTACGAAAATTGGTGTCCGTGTCCGGTTATGAGGGAGTCTGGTTATGGGAGATTTTTTTATATGAAAAATCGTGTATTTATTTCCGTTCTTTGAAATCCGTCCGATTTTAAGAGGTCCAAGTGGATAAGTGGATAAGGATAAGTGACCATAATTTTTTTTATTTTACCGTTTTTGCCATGTTTTTGGGAAAATTCGCCTCTGTGCGCCGGGGTATGTTTCTGAAAAAGAGGTGAAATTTGTATGTAAGGGGTAATCTCTGAAACTATCTACTGAACCGATTCCAGAAACTTTCCGTACGCGGTTCAGATAATAACTTGCCAAAGTTTCATCGTAATCAGATGAACGATGCGCGAACGAATAAAAGACGAACATATAAACTTTTTTTTTTTTTTTTTTTTTATAATCTACACACGCTAAAAGTGATATGAATACCCTTATAATGCTTACACACAGCGCGAGCACATGAAGGACAAGAACGAGAGGCAGACAGATCGACGTAGTGATTGCCTTCGCAGTAGGTTTTGATATTAGCTTCTGAAACTGATCAACTTATTTTTATTTCATCACACTAATATTATAAATGCGAAAGTAACTCTGTCTGTCTGTCTATTACCTTTTCACGCCTAAACCGCTGAACCAATTATAATGTAATTTGGCAGAGAGATAGTCTGGGACCTGGGGAAGAATATAGGCGCAAAAGCCACCCACGAAGTGGCGCTGGAGTCAAGTTATTAGCAAAATCTTCTCACGCCTTAACCGCTGTATGTAATGTAATTTGGTATAGAGATAGTCTAGGACCTGGGGAAGGACATAGGTGAGAAATCCGCCCGATAGGTGGCGCTGGAGTCAAGTTATTAACAAAATCTTTTCACGCTTAAACCGCAGAATCAATCATAATGAAATTTGGTACAAAAATAGTCTGGGACCTGGGAAAGGACATAGGTAAAAATACCGCTCGCTAAGTGGCGCTGGAGTCAAGTTATTAACAAAACCTTTTCACGTCTGAACCGCTGAAACAATTGTAATGTAATTTGGCAGAGAGATAGTCTGGGACCTGAGGAAGAACATAGGCGAAAAAGCCGCCCGCTTGGTGGCGCTGGAGTCAAGTTATTAACAGAACCTTTTCACGCCTAAACCGCTGAATCAATCATAATGAAATTTGGTACAGAGATAATCTGGGACCTGGAAAAGGACATAGGTGGAAATACCACTTGCTAGGGGGCGCAGGAGTCAAGTTATTAACAAAACCTTTTCGTGCCTAAACCGCTGAACCAATCATAATGAAATCGACATAAACAGTGCATGCAATGGCATGGAACGATACTATTACATGGCAATGCTAAATCCCATATCTCACGAGTAACAGTACAAAAGCTCTTTGTTTTTGGGATTGGAAATTCTTTCCCACCAACGGTACTGTCCTGATATTTCAGTCAATCTGAAGTCATTTAGCCACCAGTCTTCCGATACCAAGCAAAAGGCCATGAAAACATTTAAAGATATCACTGCGTTGAAAATTCAGAAATTCTTAAAAAATTAATACTTAAGATTGGACGTCGGAAGAGCGTTGTAGATGGTCACGCCTCATTATTTGATTAAAGATAAATGTATAAAAAGTATTATTAGCTTTTAAATGCTTGCTATTAAATTAAACATTTCATGGGGTACAACCAAATAACAGTAGAAAAATTATGCGAAAGGGCGAAAGCGGACGGGACAGCTAGTGAGAAATAAATGTTTCATCGACAACTGGATTTGAACCGTGAACCTTCAGCGTGACAAACGACGACGAGTACCACTATGCCACGGCCACTCACAAACATATAAACTTTAACAGCAACAGAACATATAAACTTTAACAGCAAACAGTTTTTTTTTGTCCTTAATCTTAATACGTTCACTTACTGTAAAGTAATTGTACTATTTGCTTAGTCTTTCTCTCTTCAATATAAACTTTATTTCCAAGTCTGAGCTCAATCGGCGAAGTAGTTCGGAAATCGGAATTTATCGAAAAAACACCAGCAAACAGAAATTGATTTTTATATGCACATATATGCACACAGCAACTCCCCAAAGTTTCATCAGCCATCATCATCACCATCGGATGATTGTGTGTAGATGAAAAAAAAAAAAAAACGAAGTCGTCGATGTAAACAAATACATATGTACAAATAATGGATGTTTTTCAAATAGTTGTTTGTTTATTTCTCAGCATGTAGGTATAGGAAAAGATAAAGGTTTTATAATTTGCGTATATATATTGACTTTAGTTTTTTGCCAATTCGTTAAACTGCTTTAAAGTTAGGAGTTAACATGTGAGTCAATCTCAAAAAAATAGGTATGTATAAAAAAAAATAAAAAATACATTATCTTGTGAACAAACAACATTCAAACAAAAAAAAAACATAGCCTAACTAGTTTTAACGATAATAACGATTATTATAGAATTTACTTCACGTTAATCGGTGCAGTATTTGGGAAGATTATCGCGCACAAAGTTTTTTAAAGTTTCGTCTTTATTAGTAATGATTAAAAAATGCATTTCCAGTCTTAAATAATTTCTTAGATTAAAGTCTAAATAGAAAATCTTCTTACGAATCAGTATACTTATACTCAGTATCCAAATCAACACCAAAGTATTTATTGAATTCCGGAGCTGTAATCTTTCCCGACACAATAACGAAATCTTCTACATTGTCCATGACAAAGTATAAGAATGGCCGATTAACTTCAATCTTTTGTTCCACAGACTCCTCTAGAATCTTTCTAGCAATTATGCTTCTGGCAGATAGTCCATTTTCAATGCTTCCACCTTCATCTACACCAATGCTGATAAATTGAGCAATTTCATCGACATGCAAATCGCTATCATCCAAGAGCTGGCTCAGTTCAGCTGCACCACGAGTGAAGACTCTGCGCAGGCCGAGACCTATCAACATTGACTCGGAACGGGACAGCTCCTCGACTTGGAATTTCGGCAGACTGATATACATTTCTCGTTCAATAGACAGGCTCTTAACAGTCGCGAATATCTCTGGAGTAAGTTGGTCAACTAACTTGTTAAGTCCTTCGATATCCTTAGGCATCACGACCAACAGCGAGTAACGTTGATTCTAAGGGAAAGATAACACAAATTTCTGATATGATCTGGAAAATAAATTGTTTGAACTCACCTCATAGGGAAGTGATACTGCCCAGGAATTTAGTGCTTCCAGATCGGCTATAAGAAACTTGCCACGTGCTTGCATCATTGGCGTTTGAACCGATTTATTCGCAGTCAGATGGAATATATCACTGGGACCAGAACGCAATACCTGGAATGGATACGTCCAATTGCCGTGATAGTACAATTCACTGGAAAGCAGCATATCTACTCGGTAAGGCATCCCCTTGCCAATTATTGAATTGGCACTACGCGCCGATGCTATAAAGCTCTTGCGGAAGAGACTACCGGCTCTACTGAACTGGTTGGTTTTCACTGATTCATCTACCTCGACCATATCATTAATCACGTCGTCCTTGTCGTCGCTGGCAGTGGTCGAGAGTTCTTCCGCTTCATTCGCCGACTGTTGCTGCAATTTCTCCTGGGCGATTTCTTCTCTAATAAGTGGTGCCACATCCACAGATTTATCAAACTTGGACGCTTTTTTCCCCGCTTCAATACTGGCAATGCCATCCCCCTGCTGCTGGTCCTCGTCGATGTTTGATTTCTTTAGTGTCTCGAATCCAATTAAATGCTTGTCACTGGTCGCACTGGATGTTTCTGGCGAAGAGTTCGGGTAATCCGAGTAGTAGCCGCCGCCACGACGATGATGGTAATCTCTTATCTTGACAAAATAATTATTGGCAAGTATTTGCTTGAATTCATCATGTACCGTATTATTGAGAAAGATATTGAGACCGATTAAAAAGAATGGGCTCTTGGGTGATTTGGTTTGGAAATTGCTCAGAATACGTTTAAAGGATTGTCGAAGGTCAGTTTTTGATTCGGGATTGCCAAGGGCAGTGATGAACTCCTTGTAAGTTTCGCCGACTGATGCTTCGGCTAAGACAGCTAGCGTTGTGGCGACACCAAGTGGAGAATCGACGGTATTGCAATCGACGGTATTGCAATCGACTTTCATATTATATCTGAGTAAATTCGTCGCAATCAGCTGCGACAATCGACTGGCGTATTTGAGGTCGGATTTCACATCATTTTGAAGATTTAAATCAGCAATTGGTAAGGTATTACTGCCAGCGATCAACAACGACAGTAGGCACAGAACTAGAAGAAGTAAAAACAATGTGAATAGAGTTAGTAAGTGAGCAATGTCATGACTTGATTTAGACAGGCAGTTCATAAATACTCAACCACTCAACCAATCTTAACAAATGAGGTGTTAGAAAAAAGAGAATTCACTGGAGCAGTGACGAATTGCAGCTTCACTTAAAAAATATTAAAGAATTGAAATAACGATAAAAAACAAATATTCTACACAAAATGAATTCCTTAGATGCAGGGATGGCCAAACTTTCAGGCTGTGTGTTTGACTTTTGGCTGAAATTTGTTACGTGTGCTACCTGCCCACTATCTTTACTTGGAAGAAAATTCATATAAATATGTACACACCATATGTGGGAATTTAATTTTTTGATGTGATGTACTTCACCAATAGAAGGTTTAGATATGAAACCAAAGAAGGAGAAAAGTACTGCATATAAAGTCTCCACGGGAGTCCCGCGGGAGTTTGGGCAAACCGAAGGCAATAAAGGCAGAAAGAAGTCACAGATCATGCAGTATTCCATTGCATACTTTTCGCGCCCGTTTTGCCGACATATTGCACTCTTATAGTCTTATGTTATGGGAACTGCTACGCTATGGGAACTGCTACAGGATTAAGCGCTGAAAAAATGCAAGAGATTTTGACTGAAAACAACAAGAAGCTCGTCGAACAACTTTCTTCGAAATCAGACCTGCAGCAGCTATATAATCAGATCTCGGATTTGAATATGCGTTACGATCAAATCTCTCAAAAAGTAAATTACCTGGAGCAACGAAACAGACAACTTGAGGATCAGTTGGAAAAGGTTCTTCAAAAAAATACGGAGGCGAACCTTGTAATACACCTACCTGTTGATAGCCAAACTGACATGTGTGAAAAGGCGAAATCCACCTGCGCTGGATTACTAGACGTCACGCCGGACCAAGTAGTTGAGTCAGCTTACGGAGTTCATAGTCGAGATCCAAAAAGTGCAACATTTATTGTAAAAATGAAAAACAAGGAAACTGCTTGGGACGTTTTGAAGAATGCTTTTAAGCTCAAAGGGACAAAAATAATCGTTCATAAAGATCTGCCATTCAATATTCGTCAACGTCGTGCAAAAATTATTCCGATCATGAAGAAGTAAAGTACCCAAAACGAGAATTTCATTAAGAGATGATAAGCTTCTTATTGAAGGCAGAGTCTTTTTCTGGGACTCCGTGCAAGATTTGAGGTGTGGCGAACAAAATGGGGTTGAAATTATTAAATCACTTTTTGGAGACATTCCAATTACCTATAAAATATTTATGAATGAAACCACATTTACAAATCATGTAAAAAAAACTTCTAATTTGACGTCAAATGTCATTTCTGCTAGTGTTGCCAACTCTCAACTTATACAGCCGTCTAATGGAAGTTCTTTGGGTGAAGCCGCATGCTCTAAGGCGCCATTACACGATGCATGATGTGTTCCTGTCTACCAGAGTGAAATAGAGAATCTTTTAGTAAATAAGAAAATAAATATATTAAGCTATAACATATCAGGGTTAAAAAATAAATTAAATTTTGTGGATTTTTTCAATTATGTTAAGAACTTTGATATATTTGTATTATTTGAAACTCATCTTTTAGAATACGATGAAATTAAATTTAAAAATATATTTTTGAATTACGAGCTTAAATGGGTACCTGCAGTAAAAACATCTATATTTGGAAGAGGAAGTGGAGGTACATTATACGGATATCGTGATAATCTTGGTGGTATTTCTGTTAATTTTAAAAGAACGGGCGAATTGCAAACCTTAGATATTAAAACAAGCAACTGCGAAGTAGTTTTGGTACCAATTTATTTAAACTGCAACCACTGGCAACGTGATTATGAAAGGTTATGTGACTCTCTTCAATCCTTGAAAACTGCTGATATAATGCTTGTCGGAGATTTTAATGGTCGAATAGGGGTCTCCCAAAATAATTTCGTAACGGGATATGATTGCGCGTATTTGAACAAAACTCGCAAATCTAAGGACTCAGTTTGTGACAGTAAAGGTTCGAAAATTCTGCAAATTGCCGATGCTTATGACTGTCGTGTCCTGAATGGAAGCTGTGCAGGTGACTCCGAAGGACAATTTACGTTTATTCGAGGTTCATCGTGTTCAGTCATTGATTACTGTTTTATTGCTGGTAAATGGAATAATCTCTTGGAGGACTTCCGAGTTAGAGCGGCGTTTTTTTTTTACCACATGCCCTTAGAAGTAACATTCTCCATATATGCTAGTGTAAATGAGGTAGGATTAAAGCAATTAGAACTTCTCCCGAAGATTGTTAGGAATGATCGAATGCGTGAAAATTATCAACATAACTTGAATGTTAATCTTGAAGAGCTGAAAGTTCAAAATCATCCAGTTGATATGGAAAACTTAACAGAAATTATAAAGAAATCTGTACCACAGAACAAACAATTAAGGTCTAGAACTGTCTTTAAACAAAAGTGGTTTGATACAGAATGCTTGAAAGCCAGAAATAAATCTTTTAAGTTCTTAAATCTTTTGAGAGCCACCAACACCAGTATTTTCAAAGTATTCTACAATGAAGCCAACAAGGATTATAAACGACTTTGTTATGATAAGAAAGCAGCATTAGAGCAAGAAAATATAACTGTGATAAACAACACCAGATCGTCAGCTGAGTTTTGGAAAGCGGTGAAATACGTAAATGGACGCACTAACTCCATTAACATATCTTTGAAAGCTCCTCTCCTGAAAGCCCACTTTAACAAACTTCTTAACGCGCCACTTACATCACCCTCATTTCAGTATACAGCCCCCATGTTTATAGATGACAAGTTGGATGCGCCTTTTACTTTTCAAGATATCCGGGAAGCTATAAACAACTCAAAACGAAATAAAGCGCCAGGAAATGATCGAATTCCATTTGAGTTCTATAAAAATTCCACAAACGAGTTTATGCAATCACTTACAGTAGAATTCAACCGGATCTTCGACACAGCTCAGGTCCCAGATATGTTCAAAAAATCTATAATTTTTCCGTTGCACAAAAAAGGTGACTTCAAGGACCCAGCAAACTACAGTGGTATTTCGTTTTTAAACACTTCAGCCAAATTATTTTCGGCTTTGATATACAAAAGGCTCAGTGAGGGGGTAAAAGAAAAGAACATTCTTACAGAATTCCAAGCTGGGTTTAGAAAGGGTTATTCCACGATCGACCTAATATTTGCACTTACCAACATCGCTGCCTCATATAAAGATAAACACAAGAAACTGTATGCCTTTTTTGTTGATTTTCGTGCAGCATTCGACACCATATCGCGAGAAGCACTGTTTTATAAGTTATTCAGAATTGGAGTATCAACCAAAATCATTCGTATTTTGAAAGCACTGTATGAAAGTAATGTTGCACTTGTGTGGGATGGAGATCTAATCTCTGAAGAATTCGGGACCTCGATGGGAGTTAAGCAGGGGTGCATACTCAGTGCATTACTCTTCATTCTGTATATTACTGATATAACTGATGCTGTACGAGGTGGAATAAATTATTACGGAGTAATAATTCCAGAGTTGATGTATGCGGACGACATCGTCTTCTTAAATGACTCTGTGAACGGTCTTCAGCTAATGATGGACAGACTTGACGTGTATTGTAGAAGTTGGAAGCTAACAGTCAATCTGCAGAAATCCAAAATAATGATATTTAGAGATGGAGGTGGCCGGTACTCTAATCTAGAAAAGTGGAAGTATAATGGTGAAGATGTGGAGATCATACGCAAATACAAATATCTTGGAATGCTTTTATCAGCAAACCTAAATGTAAACATACATCTTGAAGAAAAGTTAGCAGATGCCAAACGAGCTATTTCATCCATATGGGAACGCTGCATTAAAAACAATTATGTATCACATAGTGCGAAACAAATGGTATTTCGTTCTACAGCTGCATCAATACTACTGTACGCAGCTCAAGTATGGGGTTATGTATCTTATGAATCTGTTGAAAAGTTCCTTCGATATTTCTTAAAGAGGATGTTCCGATTGCCAAAAAATACTCCAAATTATGTGCTATATATTGAAACGGGTACTCCACCTATGTTCTTGCGTACATTGGGAATACATTTCAACTACGTTATAAAAGTACTGGAAATGGAAGAAACGAGATTACCCAACATAATTCTGAGAAATATAATAAGAACGAGCGGAAGTATTTGCAATGTGTGGAAGGAAATTGCAGCGGATTGTGGAATAGAATTTGTTATTCAGACAAACGAACAGCCGTCTTCTCTAAGAGAGAAATTTAATTTGATGTTGGACAAAATGGGTCAAATATCGTATAAAAAATATACTGAAGATGCTGAAGCCTCGCTGTTTAGGAATTACTACAGCAAACTTAACTATCGTCTAAATGAAAAAACATACTTTCTTAACAGCTACTCCATAGACAAAATCAGTATGATCTTTAGAATGAGAAGTGAGACAGTAAATCTAAATTTTATACCCCACCGCACCGATCTACCAACACTCTGCGAACTTTGCAACATGAAAACTAGGGAAGATGTGTTCCATTTTCTGGCGATTTGCCCAATTTTGAAAAAACTTCGATTTATGGTGTTTTCAAAGGATGCTCTAGAAGAAGGTGAAGCATTAAACATTTTAAACGGCGAAAATGGATGGGATGTTTTGTACAATTACACAGTAGCTGCACTTCGATATAGAAAGAGAGTTTTAGAGGGAGATTTTTAATATTTTTGTATTATTTTAACTAATTTTTGTTTGTATTAAATTCAGGATATAGTAATTATATTGTCAACCTGGTAGACGGCCTTACGCCAAACCAAATAGACTAAGTTATTTAATCATTGTTAAGAATCAATTTGAAATAAAAGTCTAACTAACTAGTCTTATGTATTTACGCACTAAAAATGATTGCATGCTGGATTCAAACAACTGTAAAGAATATCAATAAAAAGTACAGTAGAAATCGGTTATAACGATGTCGAAGGGACCTTACAATTTCATCGTTATAACCGGTTCATCGTTATATCCGATAGTACAAAAAAAACGAAGAAAGTCAAGGAACGAAATCGCTAATTTCCCATTGCTTTGTACATTTGGTTGTGTAAAATAATTTTCTGAGAGAATTGTCCGATGTTTGGATTCCAACATTTGAATTTGAATTTGAAGCAGCCCATACCGGATTCAGGAGCATGAAACGGTTTATTGTTGCCACTGCAGTTAGTGCTTCGTTTATAGATGGAACGTGCACTTCTTCGGTCTCCTGATCTACAGTAAAATTGTCGTCATCCTCGTCATCAGCATTATTCAAAAGTAATTCTGACACCACTTTCAATTTTTTAAATAATCTCATATTTTTTGGCAATGGAAAAGGATTTTTGCTTATTAAGTGTCGCCATGTTGACAAACTATCTCCCCGCACCACTCATTTTAAACAAAAATTAAGACTAACTGAATGCTTCAGATACATTCCATAATATATATTTGCACGCACGCATAAGAAAATATACGAATAGACAGAAATTGTATACTGCACACATAATGACAGCCGGCTACTATCGCAAACATAAGAGAATGAACAAATGAAATGACTTTCACGGCTGAACCACTGGAGCTATCCACCTTATATTCACACAATATGTTCGTGTGGTGCTCCGGATGGTTTTTTTTTTAATGTTAGAGCCCCCTAGGTGGCGTTGCGGTCGCTTTTTCAAAATTCTTATTTATGGACCGATTTGACTCAAATTCACACCATATAATATCTAAATAAAAAAAAAATTTTGGACCCGATAGGTAGCGCTGGGGTGCAGATATTTACGAAAATGTAGTTTTCCCCATATAGAATTTTCATATCAACAATATTAAATTTAAATGGAATAATAGAGTTAAGTGTAGTCACAAAAACTTGCCACAGGTGGTGTTGGCAATTACTTATCATGTGAGTAAAGTGACTGTTTACGTACACGGGTGAAGCCGGGCGGATCAGCTATTTATATAATAAAAATGAATCGTGGTTTTCGGATGCTGAAAACTCGAAAACGACTCGACCAAATTGGATACTTTCCTCCGCGAGTTTGTTCGTAATTACTACGCAAAGGCTTAGGAAAAAATTTGGGTTTTCTATGGGAATTTTAAATTTTGTTTAATTTTTTTTATGTATTGAAATAAAAGTCAATCAACGCACAGCAGAAAGACAGATAGAGAGACAGACGGGCAGATAGGTAGATAGATAGATAGACAGACAGATAGATAGATACATAGATAGACAGACAGAAAGACAGGCAGACAGACAGGCAGATAGATAGAAATACAGACAGACAGACAGGTAGATAGATAGATAGATAGAAATATAGACAGACAGACAGATAAATAGAAAGAACGGACAGATAGATAGACAGACAGACAGACAGACATAGACATACAGGCAGATAGATAGATCGATAGATATACTACAGACAGACAGATAGATAGATAGAAAGATTGATAGACAGGGAGACAGATAGACAGACAGACAATCACAAAGAAAGATAGATAGACAGACAGGTAGATAGACAGAAAAACAGATAGATAGACAGAACAGATAGATAGATAAACAGGCAGATAGACCGACGGATAAACAGACATATACAGACAGGCAAATAGACAGACAGATAGGTAGATAGATAGATAGATAGATAGACAGACAGACAGAAAGACAGGCAGACAGACAGGCAGATAGATAGAAAGACAGACAGACAGACAGGTAGATAGATAGATAGATAGAAATATAGACAGACAGACAGATAAATAGAAAGAACAGACAGATAGATAGACAGACAGACAGACAGACATAGACATACAGGCAGATAGATAGATCGATAGATATACTACAGACAGACAGATAGATAGATAGAAAGATTGATAGACAGGGAGACAGATAGACAGACAGACAATTACAAAGAAAGATAGATAGACAGACAGGTAGATAGACAGAAAAACAGATAGATAGACAGAACAGATAGATAGATAAACAGGCAGATAGACCGACGGATAAACAGACATATACAGACAGGCAAATAGACAGACAGATAGGTAGATAGATAGATAGATAGATAGACAGACAGACAGAAAGACAGGCAGACAGACAGGCAGATAGATAGAAAGACAGACAGACAGACAGGTAGATAGATAGATAGATAGAAATATAGACAGACAGACAGATAAATAGAAAGAACAGACAGATAGATAGACAGACAGACAGACAGACATAGACATACAGGCAGATAGATAGATCGATAGATATACTACAGACAGACAGATAGATAGATAGAAAGATTGATAGACAGGGAGACAGATAGACAGACAGACAATCACAAAGAAAGATAGATAGACAGACAGGTAGATAGACAGAAAGACAGATAGATAGACAGAACAGATAGATAGATAAACAGGCAGATAGACCGACGGATAAACAGACAGAGAGACGGACATATACAGACAGGCAAATAGACAGACAGATAGGTTGATAGATAGACAGACAGACAGACAGATGGACAGGCAGACAGATAGACATTTCATTTTGATTTTTGTAGATTAATGAAATTAATTCATTTTGAGTATTTACTTTACCTTAATAAAAAAACTGAATTTAATCCAGCTTATAAGATGACACAACATTTATTAATTTTGAGGCGGTACGAAGTTCGCCGGGTCAGCTTGTAATATTATATATATGTATATAATATTAACAAAGTACACACGAAACAAAATTCCGGATATTAGAGGTTGCCGGTTATTGGAGTTCCGGATAAAATAGTTTTAACTGTATTAGTTTATAGCATATGTGTCGGGGTAGACTGTAAATGCCTACGGTTTAGCCACCCATTAATTCTTAGAGGATAAGCACTTCGCATAAGATGGACATCATATGGTGGATATATTTGCTATATACAAATCATATGGGAAGTGTTTGTTGTTTTAAGAGTTAATTTGGGTTGATACACTTGCTATTGTTGCAAGTAGACAAATGTGTCACCCAAAATGAACTTTTAAAACAACAAAACACTTCCTATATTATTTCCATGAGTTGAATAGTAGAATAAGTTTATACGTAGCAAAAGAAGAAAAAAACAATGAAGCTGATAGCGAAAAACAGCTAGAAAGAAGACTGTACAATAGTGTACATACCATTACTTCCAATTCCAAGGTTATTGAATAAACTTATTTGATATTTCTTATATATGTAAGTAGGTACAAATATAAACGTTTCGGGAACATACTTTGCCCTTCATACGGATTATCAGAAAAAGGGAAATATGCGGTGAGGGGTGGATTTTCTCTTGCGAGCGTTCTAGCACGGGTACACTCGTTTTTGTATAAAAAGACAAAGTATTTTTTAATTGTTCTCTTCACAAGTTTAGCTTCGTGATTGAAATCCCTAATCCCAACTCATCATCATCCAACACAGAGTTTATATACCATTACAAAAGTAGATCATCCAAAAAATAGTACAAAACACTTTATGCAGAGCTCAATCAACTTTTGAGTAAAAACGTACGTACGTACATAACAACAATTGGCAAAGGATAATGCTAGATTGACTTTTAGATTCACAGTCGAAATGTATTTATAAAGCAAAAAAATAGATTCTCAACAAAAAAAACAGACTTTCCTCGATCCTTCTTTTTTCCGATCAATATGATTCCAAATACACTTCACTAGAACCTAAAGGACTTAAAAATAAACGACGCAATTCAAACAATCACAATAGAAATGTTCACCAGAAACGGTCTTCTCTTAGGGTATACAATACATACATACATAATTAAAAGTCACCAAATATTGAGGTTAAGCCTCCTCCGTCTTCCTCCTTTTTTTAAATACAAACACATACACACACATAATGAATCATCATTATTAAATTATTATCTTTTCACATTCTAACTTCTTTTTCATCCACAGAAACTTACTCGCTAAAAGTTCCATTTCTCGATGCGAACAGAATGAAACCACAAAACCGAATGAGTGACTTGGAGACAGATGAAAGAATTTTATGTATCGTAACTCGAAGATGCAAAACCTCAAGTCCAAGTCCAAGAAGAATATTGGTAAGGCCACAAGAGACATACAAGTTTGCAGTTGTCTAGGGCGGGTGTACTGTGTGCTGGTCGGTATATGTAGCTAAAAGGGGTTATAGAACTTGTTTGCAGATCAAGACGCGTCGCGCTGATCGGGATTCGATGCTTATTGCATGAGCACAAGATGCTGATCGAATAATGGTGCTGGTATCTGGCTAGATACATATGTACGTACTTATATCATAACACAGCGAGTTCATTAACTGGATTCGCCAAACAAATTAATAGAACAAATGGTGGAGTAGAAATACTATGGGGTTTATCAAGCAAATGAAAGGAAAAAAAATCACATGAGGTAAGAATAAGTTATAATACTTGGCCACTATTATTCAGAGCAACTATTGCATCCGACAGAGCGGATTACCGATTTCCAAAAACTGCTGGAGGAGTGTTCACTTGACAGGAAAATAAGCCACCAGAAAGGCAACGAAAAGCGTGAAGTGAGGAGAGTATCGCGTCTGCAGTCGGCAGTATTTTTGATGCGGCAGTTCAGACGTGAACTGGGGGAATTTTGCATAAGGATAAGAATCTTCATCCTTACAAAGTCGTACTGACTCAAGTTTTTCATGTGCTCGCGCTATGTGTAAACATTATAAAGGTATTCATATCCCCTTCAGCGTGCGTAGATTATAAAAAAAAGATTGCGTCGGGAGTTTGCTGATTGGACCCTTGAGCACTTGGTAGATGATCCTGATTTCAAACAAACAAAATTGCGGTCATTGGTGCGAGAACAACCAACAAGTTGAAAATGTTGTTGCATTTCAAAAACTAAAGAGGGAAACATAGTAGACATTTGTGCGCATATGCACGCATAAGAAAATATACGAATACACAGAAACTGTATACTGTGCCCATAATCGCTCCCAGCTCAGATTCGCTAATCTTTCGTCCACTTTCGCAAACATAAGAGTGAGCGATTTCATTCGCCCCACGCATATGCAATTTTGACAGTTGTTGACATTTTGACAGTTGCAGGATAAACAGAATGGTAGGTAAGGTATGCCAACTGAACACTCTCAATTCGCCATTTTCTTTGGATTCTCACGTAGTGATGTCACATTATACCGAGCATCTGAAGAGAGAGCGATTTCATTCAATTCTGAAGGCCTTCGACTTCGACCCATAGAATCCGTCGACTTCTTTCCGTTGATAGAGCAGTCCATCACATATCGATATCGATGTCAACGATGCTCTTCATTCGCTCTATGCTTCCACCAATGAAAATGCATGATCTCAATTTTTGAATGCGTGAACTTCAGTATGTGAAGGTGTGAACTTAAATGCGTGAATGTGTGTCCCACAGTTGCAAAAAGGCTTACTATTGTACTGAATTCAATACTATTTCACTTTCCGTAGTTCTTCTCAATTTTCAGTACTATTCGTACTATTTTTGACCTCGTTGCAGCTTCGGTTTTAGACCGTGAAGTAAATTCGATAGTGCAATTTGTTTTAAAATTTTTTCCTGGCGAACAAAAAAATACTGAAGTTATTAATAAAGAATATAGAGATCTAGCTGACTGCGAATACATTAAGAAATTTAGAAATGCTTCTATTTCTGAGTTTTGGGCTGAAAAAGACCTTGTGAAAAATGAATGCAGCGGGTTCGTGTTTTCAAATATATACTGAATTGTCCAGGGTGCTTTTTGCATTCCTTATTCTTCCGCAAATATCGAAAAAATATTTTCTTATCAAAACCTTATAAAATAAAGACTACGAAATCGAATGCAGGTAGAAACATGTTCTGCACTAATAGAAACTAAAAATCTTATTAAAATTGAATGCTGTCATAGGTAGCTTTATTGTAAAAAAAAAACTCTGTTCAACAAAAATCTACCGAGTAAACCACTTGAGAATGAAGAAATTTTAGAGTTTATACATTTCATTCCAAATGTTGAGTACTATTTTGTCTGTTTCAGTAGGGTAAGGCGAGGTGGTTTCGACATGTAGGAGGTTTCATCAAACTCAAATTTTTTTTATGATATTTTCTTATGTCCACAGTCTAAAGGTACCTCTACTTTTCCCTTATTGAGTTCAGTTTCTGATCAGCGCGTAACAAGTTCAGTCGTGTTTTCATTTTTGGTAAGTTTGCATGTAATTTTTTTCAGTGAATTCTTAAGCTATAACTTTTTTTGTTTTAAGTGTTTGAAAGTGAGAATACAAAAACCAAACGAACAGATTAATAGTGTTTTTATTACTTGTGACCCTTTTACGTAAGTATAAAATAATAAACTTTTTTAAAGCGTAAATATAATACATGCATTGAAGGAGGTTTCGACACGTTTCGCTTAAGTCGTTTCGTTTCGTTTAAGTCAAATTGTCGAAACCTCCTCCTTTCACTGTTTTACTTAATTTTGGTTTTTTTTTATATTGCAATTCTATAGGTTTATATCAAAATGCCTAACATTTATAATAGAAAGTATACTGAAAAGACATTTGACAAGAAAGCCATGAAAGAAGCAGTTGAATATAGCATGTTGAAACCTCCTTCTTAAAAGTCGGAACCTCCTAAAAACTAGGAGGTTTTGTCACTTTTTCCTTATTTAGAAATTCATCAAAAACTCTGAGACGGTTAATAAATTAGCCCCTTAAAGTTGTTTTTGTAATAGATTAAATGTTAATAAAGTAAAATTTACATATATATAGTTTTGTTTGTAAACGGATGTACCTAATTTTTGACAATATCCGTTAACGTGTCAGAGCCTCCTCGCCCTACCCTACTACTTTTTTTTCAGTTCTCAGTTGAGTTGGGCTAAGTCGTGAATTTATGTTCACTGGTATAACTATGAACGTGATTTTTTATTCACTGTGAATATAACCAGTGAACGTGAATTCACGACGATGCGACTATGAATCTACATAAACTACTATAAAACTTCATATAATTTACATACAATGAATTATTGACTATGTAATGTGTAAATATGTATGTACATACGTTTGCATGTATACTAGCGATACTAGCCGTTAAAAACATTTCGACGCAATAATTCAAAAATAAACTTACTCCAGAAACTAATGATATTAACGGATGCTTGATTTCCATATGCCTTTTCAAATTGCGAAACTTTCGTCAATTCAAAGAAATTCCACAAAAAACAAGTTCTTCTTCGCTTTGTTATTGGCGGCATCTTAAAAGTATTTTTTTTTTTAGCAAATACGTAGTCCTAAACACCAAACAAACAAATGCATGTAAATTTCCTTAAAATCACATATTCGCATGCACAGAACTAAACTAGCACACACAAATTCTTAGAACCGCTACGAAGTTCAACCTTCATCCCTTTTTTCAGCGGCAATTCTCAATGCAACCCAGCGAACAATATACAAATTAAACTTTTTATTATTTATTTAACATAAAAAAAACAATTTTTTAGTTCCGATGAGGAGAACCTCTTTTATTTAAGATTAAAAATGAACTAACTTAGAAACTAACAATATGAAAACTTATCACCTAACTTACGTGCAGGAATGCGGGAATGTGGGAGCATGCAATGTGGGATTGGGAAGGTGTCGGATGGACGGCAGACGATTAGTCAGCGTCTTATTGCTGTAGCATGTTCAAGTGCATGCAGGTGTCGGATGATGACGATGCGATGGTTTCGTGTGAATATATTTGCGCTGGATGTCATCGTATTTTGTTGCAACTTATAATGTGTTAACTCCTCCATGCTTAAATTTGGACGTCCTCGTTCAATGGCACTGATTTCACGAGATGTGGGATATCCTCTATTCCTATTACTACATTTCTGGATGCTGAGTATCTGGGCTTAGGTATTGGTTCTTCATTATTGTTATTATTGATTCGAACTTTGTTTCTTTTCGTTAGTCGGTAAGCAAAGTAAATTATTATTGTGGTGGCGGATGATATTGCTAGTATGATGTTGATTGCCAAATTTACTTTATTTCTGGCCTTGAGTAGTTTAATTTGTTCTGTACCGTTGACCTGTAGTTCTCTTATCATTTCAAGGGATATTTCTTCTTCTATGCTTCCAAATACTGATCTCGGTTGCAGCATTGCGGGTAGTGGTTGATGTTTGGTGATCTCGCTTGATTTGAACGATTTCCCATTCACCTGAATTGTGACGTTAAAGTGTTTGATGATGTATGTGCCCTTTAAGCTGAGGGTTTCGTTGTCGATAGTCATGGAGCCGTTAAATTGGTTAAGGAATAGTATGCCGGGAGAAATTTCTTCAACTGATGGGATGTGTTGGTTGTTAATGGAGGTGCAGCTTGGGATTTCGCTTTTCAGGAGATTTGGGATGCACGTAGAATTACTTACGTCTAGAATATTTCTACTGCTACAAATAGAATGCTCATTAAATGTTTCGCAATCTTGGTTGATTGCGTATATGTTGTTCTTACATTTTAAAATTTTATCGAAAGGGATCTTATTTATTTTTGTTTCAATTTTAACAGCTTTAATTATAAACTTATTATATATTTCTAAACTAGTTGTTGGCAAACTTATTATATAAATTATATCTCTACCATCTGAAGCAATTTTAATACTCGCAAATTCGAGCGCTTCGTCGATGTTAACAAAAGGAATATTTTTTGACTTAACTAATTGTTCTGTAATATTAATCTCTGTATTTGATAAGATAAAGGAGTTTATTATATTAGCCTTTGCCCAATGAATAGCGTAGGCGATATTAGTTATTTCGTCTTTAATTATTTCTAGTTCGTATTTTATTTTAAATATTGCTTTGTCTTTATCTTTCTTTTCTTCGTTAATTATTCTTAAAATGTTATTAGTCATATTTGTTATTTCATAAATTTTCCCTATTGTTAATCGATTAATGATTGCCTGTTTGTTATTACTTTCAAGAACGTTATTCATTTTTTCTGTCAAAATTTCATGGTCGTGGTGGTCTGGGCTTCCAGCAATCCATTTCCACGCACTTCCGATAAAGTCTAATGACCTCTTATTTTTTCTATTTACTTTAAGTCTTGATATATAGTTTTTAATTTGGATGATCTCGTAGGATAGGAAGGGGTAAAGGAGATGGTTGGTATTGGAATATGATTTTAGTGTCTTCTCTATTGTGTTTGTTAGTCCTTCATACGCCTCTATATCAATGATGTGAATTATTTTAAAAGACCCATTTTGCAGTTTGGCAGTTCCTGCGCCTATTTTAATCAGTTGTGAGTTTGAATAATCCAAAATTTGGGTGTTCGCTGCGCACAAAGGCAACAATAACCTAATGGGAGAGATATTTCAATTTTTAATTAGACTCTTGTGTACGGTTTTTCCGGATGTAGTTATGACGGTGGAGTTTTTGTTTTCTTTTACTATTTCCTTTCGGAATTTAGGTGATAGCTTATTACCTAGTCTATTGTTTATTTTGACGTAAATTATGTCACCTACAGAATAATTTTTGAGAGGCTGTTTTCTTTTATTATGGTATTCTAAGTCTGAAGTTTGTTTGTCCCTGATCTTGTCAATGATATCTTGCCTTTCTGTCTGGAGTTGTTCGCGATTATTAAGTAACTGTCTTGCAAAAAATACATCAATCGGTTTCTTTCCGATTGTTGAGTGGATGGAATTATTGTATTCGAGTATTGATTTGTCTAAGAGTTCCGAAAATGAATTGTAAGTGTTTTGTGATTTTAAGCAACGCATCACTTC
The DNA here is from genome assembly GCA_949775065.1 of Brachyopa scutellaris. Classification (NCBI taxonomy): domain Eukaryota; kingdom Metazoa; phylum Arthropoda; class Insecta; order Diptera; family Syrphidae; genus Brachyopa; species Brachyopa scutellaris. Next base: position 34,042,650 of record OX459113.1, on the reverse strand, counting down.
TGATAACGTTGAATGAAAGCGTTCTATTTGTCCGTTTACTGTACTAGTATACGGAGGTACTTTAAATAATTTTATGCCGAAGAAGTTTTCTACCATGAATAAAACTGAATTAGAATTTAGTGATTTTTCGTTATCGACGATTATGGTTTCTGGTACACCAAAGGATAGTATCAATTCTCTTAGTGGTTGTTTTATGTCTTCAGCGGATCTGGATTTGAGTATTCTGGCTAAAGCGTACTTGGAAAATTTGTCTATTGCGGTTAGGATTGTATGTTTGTTAGTAAAATATACGTCAATGTGTAGGATATGACCGGGATACTGAGGTATGGGGGTCGCTTGTATTATGGGTTTGCTGGGATGTCTGTCGTACTTATGTTCTTTGCATGTTATGCAATTCTTGGTTATTTTCTCTATTTTACTTCGCATTTGTGGGAAATAGAATTTGCCTAAAATTTGGATTTTGTTTTCGCGACTATTTCGGTGTGCACGATTGTGTTCTTTGATGATTTCGGATTCTTGATCGTTTTGGTCTAATAAGTCTGTTACTAGCTTCCTAGCAAAGCGAACTCTGTATTGGCTAAAATAGATGGGGTAGATTTCCTGAATTTTTCCTAGAATTTCTTCCTCCGTTTTTAACCCGTTAGTTACGGATGGATTGAGATAGCGTTTAAAAATGTCGATGAGTTTTTCGTCAGTGTATTCTGGTTCTGTTATTGTGTGTCTATGATATGTTGGGAATATGATTTCAAAATTGTGAGACGATGTATTTCCTAGGTTTAAAATTATTTGATTTTTGAATACGTTAATTGGTTCTTCTGCAATCTGGATTAGGTTTTGGCCGGAGCTTTCGTCGCTGTGTTGGGTTACTGTAAGGGAATTAATTTGGGTAATTTTAGGTGGTCTTGACAAGGCGTCTGTGACGACATTGGCTTTGCCGGGCTTATACTTTAATTCGTAATTATACTCCTCAAGTATTGCCTTCCATCGCTTCATCTTGTTGTTAGTATTTTTGTTGCTAAGCGCGTATGTCAAGGGCTGGTGATCGGTAAAAATTTTTAAAGTTGTGGGACCATACAAATAATTTCTAAGTGTACTTAGAGCCCATACCATGGCCAGCATTTCTTTCTCATTGGCTGCATAGTGCTCTTCACTTTTATTGAGTGTACGAGAAATAAATGTTATAGGCTTGCCATCTTGGGATAGCACAGCGCCTAAAGCGTAATCGGACGCATCGGTGGTAAGGTGGAATTCTTTATTAACGTTTGGATAAATGAGAACTACGTCTTCGGATACAAGGGAATTTTTTATTTTGTTGAAAGCCTCTATAGCTTCGTCGTTTAAATGGATGAGTTTTTTGCTCGAGGATTGTTTAGAAATTCGGCCGTCCTCACCTCTTAAAAGGGCTGTCAGGGGTTTGGCCAGTTTAGCGTAGTCCTTGATGAATCTGCGGTAAAATCCTGACAGACCTAAGAAGGATCGCAAATCTTTGAGGGTATTTGGGTAGGGAAATTTAGCTATTGCTTCTACCTTGATCGGATTAGTTTTTATCCCTTCAGCAGAGATAACGAATCCAAGAAATTCTGTACTAGTTTTTAAGAATTCACATTTGTCCATTTGGACCTTTAAATTAGCGTCTTGTAAAGTTTAAAAGATTTTGGCCAGATTTTGGAAATGAGTGTCTACATCTTTGCTGAAGACGACGATGTCGTCAATATAGACCAAACATAGTTTGCCTATGTGTTCGCGTAGAATGTCGTCCAGCGCTCTTTGGAAAATGGACGGCGCATTCTTAAGGCCAAACGGGAGTCTAACAAATTCATACTTCCCGTTATTCACTGAGAAGGCTGTCTTCTCTATATCATTCTCGTGTAGTGGGATTTGATGAAATCCGCTTTTAAGGTCAATGACCGAAAAGTATTTATTCTGTCCGAGTTGAGATAATACCTCATTAATCTCTGGTATTGGGTAGCGATCGGGCATAGTAACAGCGTTAAGCTTTCTATAATCGATTACTAATCTATATTTTTTTTCTCCCGAGGCGTCGGCTTTCTTCGGCACGTCCCAAACGGGTGCATTATATGGGGACCGAGAAGGTCTGATGATACCATCGTGGAGAAGTTGGTTCATTTGGGTTTCCACCTCCTCTTTCAGGCTCATCGGGTAGGGATAACATTTGGAATATATAGGTTCTTCGTTTTTTGTTCTTATTTTGCCTTTGACTGTAGTGGTGAATGTAAGTTTCTCATCAGGGTCGAGAAATAGATTAGGAAAGCTTTCAGTTAGTGTTTGTAATTTGTTTTTTTGGTCTTGTGACATGTGATCGTTTCTAATAGTCACGTTGTTGATCGAATTAGAAACTTGCTGTTTGAGTTTAATTTTTTTATTATTAATAACCATGTAACTTTCTTTTGTGTAAATAAGGGCTGACAGTTCCTTAAGACTATCATTGCCGAGTATGCCGTGAAAGGACTTAAGTGTAGGGAGTAAAAAAAATTTAATTTTCTTTTCTTTAATTCCGAAAAGGTTGGTGAAAGTATGGTGTGTAATTTCGACATTACCACCAATAGAACTAGCAAAAAAGGATTGGGAATTTGGAAGTGGTTTCGCAACCAGTGCGGGTTGAATGTAGTTCCTATTGGAACCTGTGTCTATTAATATTTTAAAAATTTTTCCGCTCTCCGCTTTGAATTCTACATAAGGCAGCGAAGAGTCGCTTATCCTAAAAAATGTATATCGGAAAAATCAGATTGCTCATGTTCTTCAGATTGGTCCTGTTCGTGTTCCTGAGATTGGTCTATGTATTCATGTAGAGTTTGCTCCTGTAAATTATCAGCTTCATTCATTGCGTGATAATATTGGTCAGTATCTTCCTGATCTGTTTCTATATGGAAGTTACGTTGAAAAGACTTTGCGGCTGGGTAATTAGTTCGTCTAGTATGAAAACTAGGATGCGGTTCTGTTTTTACTTGAGGGTTTTGATTAAATTGCCTATTCGCTGGAAAACTCTGTTGTTGAGTCTGAATTGGCCTCACCGGATTATTCTGATGATGTTGGGTAGTTTGTTTGGTGTATTGGGGATATTGTGGTTGTACTGGCCTTGGTGGATAACCAAAATTCTGATTTTGATTGCTTGAGTTAGGAAGTGACGGATATTGTGGTTGCGTTAGCTTATGTTGGAAATTATAATTCTGGTTTGGATAAACTGGAGTAGGGTATGAAGGATATAATGGATATGTGTGCCTTGGTATGAAATTAGAAAAGTTTTTATTCGCAGGTTGATACTGTCTTTGGGGTGTTACGACAGGATGTGAAGGTAAAGGTTTCCTTGTAACCATCTGATTATGAATGTGATTAGATCTAAAATTTTGGTTTTGAAGTTTCATGCATAAGTTTAATGCATGGGGCAGGTCGGTTGGCTCTTTCATGCCGAGTAATCTTGGCAAATCGCCTCTAAGTCCTCTTATGAACGTGTCGAGGGCTTTTGACCGGTATGTTTGGGTGAGTACGCCTCTTGCTTCGGAGCTAATATCCATACAGGACACTTTATTTAAAATTTAAGAAAGATGCGAGTATACCAACTGGTAAAACTCGTGAATGGTTTGGTTCCCTTGTACCAGGGACGACATTTGGTATTCTAGAGTGTTTGTATCTCGCTTATCTGCGTAATGCATGATTAAGCATTTCGAGATCGAATCCCAATTCAGCGGAGTATTATATGCCTCCAAGGCAATATCAGCATTGCCGACAATTTTATTTCGTATTACGCTCAATATAGCGTAATACTTTGGAGTACCTCTAATTTGTTGATAGATGCCTAGCACCCTTTCAACGCTTTTCTTCCATGAGGCGAACTCAGCTGGTTCGCCAGAGAAGTTTTTCAAGCAACGTACAATATCAGGGATTCTATCCATATCGGATAAATCTCTTCTATGTTCTTGGTCAATGGTTTGATCCATTTCCTGACCCTGATCACGATTTGGGTTAATCGCATTTTGAATTATAACTCGACCTTCGGTTTCAAGAATGTTAGTAACAATTGATGATATTAAAGAGTGGAGTTCTGGGGTCGTTTGGACCCTTTGATTTGAATTTTGCAATTGTTCGGAGTTTGAAGTGGTTGACTGAAAGGAACTATTGGCGTTTTCGCCTGATTGGCCTGATCCAGAAGGAATATTAGGATTATTAAGTGTATCTGTTATAATAGGTCGGTACGGGGGATTTGTAGGAGCGGGATTAGAAGTAGAAGGATCGGTAGTTAAACCGGAGCGTAGGTGGGTCATTTTTAATAAGTTTTTAATAAGGTTCAAAATATTTTCGTTTAATTAAAGATTGATTCACTGTTTTATCTTAACTTTTTTTCAATATTTTCTACGGTTATTCTATTCGGTTTTCACTTTTTCGTTACTCCTTATTTTTCTAGGCTTGTTTATTATTTATTTGTATTTTATTTTAAAATCTAAATTTCACTTTTCTTGTCGTTACTTTTGTGGTTGTTATATTCAAATTTCACTTTTCTATTCTTAATGGTATGTATTATTTTTGTTTTTTTAATAAAAATGAATTGCTTAACTAAACTTAATCTTATCTTACAATAAAATGGTGAACATCGTCCAACGCTGGCAAAGGGGCATCGATCCGGTTCGTCCTTTGTAGGTTACTGCGGCGCCTTTCTCTGCACTCCCTCGTTGGTGAACTTTTTTATATTTAATTCTGGATGTTCACTTTTTGAGTTCTTTGAGGACCCAGGATTTTCACACTAATTTTAGCACTTTCACTGATTTTTATTAAGCACTTTCGACGCGATCTACTTGAGGTCTTTTTGTCGTAAGCGCGGAACTTTACGGCGCGAGCTACTTGAGGTCTTATACCGGTTTTTTTTCGTGAAGAGTGCGCGAGCTACTTTAGGTCGACTTATTTTTTAGTACCTGGGCCCCACGTTGGGCGCCAATTAAACTTTTTATTATTTATTCAACATAAAAAAAACAATTTTTTAGTTCCGATGAGGAGAACCTCTTTTATTTAAGATTAAAAATGAACTAACTTAGAAACTAACAATATGAAAACTTATCACCTAACTTACGTGCAGGAATGCGGGAATGTGGGAGCATGCAATGTGGGATTGGGAAGGTGTCGGATGGACGGCAGACGATTAGTCAGCGTCTTATTGCTGTAGCATGTTCAAGTGCATGCAGGTGTCGGATGATGACGATGCGATGGTTTCGTGTGAATATATTTGCGCTGGAGGTCATCGTATTTTGTTGCAACTTATAATGTCTTAACTTACATAACACACTATACATACATATTTGTGTGCGTTAACAGACGTTAATAGTTATTTTTCGTTCATGGTGAATAATTCACTGGTAGTGCTTTTATGCTCATCACTAGTTCTCAGTACAATCGAGTATAGTACAGTCGATTTTCATCTCTGGTGTTTACCGACAACAGAACAAAATCGTCGTCAAACGAATGTCAACGGCGATGACAGTTTCTCCACATTTTCTCTATGCTTCCACCAATGAAAATGAATACTCTCAATTTGTAAATGCGTGAACTTCAGTATGTGAATGTGTGAATTTGAATGCGTTAATGTGTGTACTGACAAAGTCTCGACGGATGCAAAAGGTAGAAAGTAGACCTACTTTATCCGTCGAAGTTCATGCATCCGTTGGTTATAGGCCATCCCCCATAAGAATGTGTGTATTCTATCGAGCCGTCACTTGAAAATGAAGGAGCAACGGATCGACGGATTCTATGGGTCGGGGCCTTGATAGTTGTATGAATTTCAAAAACAAATTAAATTAAATAAGATAAAACTAGTGTGCCCGTGCGAGAACTACTCTCGCAGGAGAAAATCCAACCCCCAAAACCCAAACGTTGTAATTTGTTAAAATTTACAATGTGAAAGTGCAATTCATCAGTGCTCCAGGAAATTCTCTTTCTTTTGACACCTCATCCGTGAAGATTGGTTAAGTGTGAGAGCCGCAAATGGTACCTATAGTACAAAAATAATATATACAGTGCTGTTCGAAAAATTTTGGATGGCAGTTCTTGGAATTTATGAGAGCTACGATATTTATTTGAATAGGGTAGCAAAGTATCGTTCAATTAGTGAACAAAAGTCGATGTAATTATGAATGAGAGGTGCATTTAGCTCGTGATAGCCGTCCAAAACGAACCAAAGTGATTAAAAGAACAAAAAATGGGAAAAATCAGTTCCAAGTGCAAATTTAATATTTTGTGTCTGTCACGTCCAAATTCGACGACCCGTCAAATTTCTGAAAGACTTAATGTTGTTCAACGAACATAGTATGGAATCTAAACAAAATATTGTGAGACCGTGACTACCAGCTAAAGGAAAAGCTCGGAGAGGCCAAAAAAGACGACCTCAATGGAAAATCGTTTTTTGGTGCTCCAAAGCCGTCGGTTTCAGTTTATTACTTCAGTGGATATTAAAATTGATCTATTTTGAGCTAGCAATCTCAGTTAGAAAAAGGCTCATAAAAGCTGGACTTAGAGCACTCAAGCAAGTACTGAAGGCGAATTTCCCAATAAAAGTCAAAGAAAAACGATTAACTTGGGCTGAGAAAGATCTCAATTAGATTCAAGACATTTGGAACTTGGAACAATGTTATCTTTTCCGAAGAATCCAAGCTGAAGATGCATGTTGGAGATGGGAGGATTCTTGCGTGGAAAGAACCATTGGAAAGACGGAGCTCTGAATACCTCTTACGAATGACTGAAGGTGTAATGGTCTGTGGATGCTTCTCTGGACATGGGGAAGGTAGAATGGTTTTCTAAGAATCAAAAAACACTACAGCAGTTTATCTACGGGTCCTAGAATGTAAATTAGAGCCCTCCGCATCAGAGCCTAAATAAAAGCTTACGTTGTGGCTTCAATTATTTTTTATGACTAAAAACTGGATTTGTATTTGTATTTTTTTTTCTTAATCTTAAAAGTTCTTCGAAAAGCAATGTTGATGTGCTAAACGGGCCTCCCTACAGCACAGACCTCAATCCAATTTAGAATATCTGGTCGATCATAAAACTTAAGATTGCAGAGGAGCGTCCAGAGTCAATTGAGATCCTAAAACATTAACTAATCCGGCTCTTAAACACCATACTCCATACCTGTATCCAATGAATCGCAGATGTGCAGCAGTTATAAAAGCAAGAGGAGGTCCAACGAAGTACTGATTAAATGCACAATGTTTCTAAGAAGCAATAAATAATAAAACCGCAATAATTAAGCATTTTTCATTTATTATTAAAACTGACGCAAATATCTACCCAAAATACCCATTTTTCGGTCTAAGACCATTTTACCCCCTTGACTGTAGGTAAAAACTTCTAACACTCTAAAAGTGTCATGAAACGTTTGAAAATATCTAATAAAACAAAACCTCATAAAAAAATATGTAGTTATTGCAACGGTAAATGTTTTTGGAAAATTTCTTGTGAATGACTTGTTTTTTAAGGTCGTTTTCAATTGGGCTATATTTTGCTCTCAGATTTCAGATTTTTCGTGCTGAATGGAAAACAAACGAGATTGATCCGTTTTTCTGCAATAGAAGTTTTCTAGAAGTTTTTGTTTTAAAAGAATTTTTGAAAATGATGTACTTAATGCCATAAAAGCAATTAAGTCAAATGCAATTGGATTGGATGACATGCATCCGAAATTCCTGAAGATAATAATTCTTGAAGTACTGCCCGAACTAACGTTTATCTTCAATAACATTATCACATATTCTAGGTATCCGAGATCCTGGAAGTCATCTAAGATAATTCCTATACCAAAAAATACAACCAAACAATATAAAGAATTCCGTCCCATCTCTATACTTCCATTTATATCGAAGTTTTTTGAAAAGTTAGTGAGCCAACAAATCAACTCGTACCTTATCGAGTTTGGTCTGTATACGCCCTTTCAATCTGGCTTCAGGCAGAAGTATAGCTGTACTACAACGCTATTGAATGAGTAGAAATGAATAAGAATCATCTTTCATCGCTTGTTTTACTGGACTTTTCTAAAGCTTTTGATACAGTACCACATGATATACTCATACTTAAACTTAAACATAACTTCACTTTCGACTCAACAGCACTAAAATTAATAGAGAGCTACTAAGAAGATCGTTCCCAAGCTGTATATGCTAATGGAAAGCTATCAAACTTCCTTGAAACCAAAGCTGGAGTCCCACAAGGATCAATAATGGGCCCTCTATTATTTACTTTATTTAACAATGATCTTCCATCCGTGTTAAAATATTGCAAGGTTCAAATGTACGCGGATGATGTTCAACTGTACCTTAGCTATCCTTTGAGTCTAGTGGAGGATGCTACTGAGCATTTTATTGAGGATTTGAAGTCAATAGCCTTGTGGTCACGAAAGAACAGACTGATGTTAAACTCTAGCAAGAGTCAGGCAATTGCTATTAGCCGATCACCCATAGATACTCTGTCTTTACCTCAACTTTTCATTGATGGGTCGCCACATGCATATGTCTCCACCGTTAGAAACCTGGGAGTCATATTTAATCAGAGTCTTACTTGGGAAGATCATATAATTAATAAAGTCTCTAAGGTCTATGGATCTCTACGAGCACTATATCAAGTTGGAAAATACCTCCCATGTAAGACAAAATCCATGTTAGTAAGGTCACTGCTATTACCGATATTATTATATGCCCATCCAGTGTTCTGTGACCTTGATAGCAGTAGCTCGCGGAAGTTTAAAGTCGCTATTAATAGTACTGTAAGGTATGCATACAATATGAGTCGAAGAGATCACATTTCCGGTCGCGTTAGGGAATTTTTCGGAATGGACCTACAAAAATACCTGGATCTCAAAACACTGACTTTCCTGTTTAATATTAAAGTAAATGAAACCCCGGATTATCTTTTCCAGAGACTACAATTCGCGTTATCAGTTAGAAGTGGTGCATTTATTGCACCCACATACAATTATAACGTCACCAAAAAACAGTTTTTTGTATACGCCATAAGACTGTGGAACTCGCTTCCAGTTAATATAAAAAGATCAACGGACATTAACGACTTCCAAAGAAAACTGAAATTACATTTTTGCACATAAAAAGTAGAATTAAAATATTAAAATCAAATTGATTTTGTTGTAGGGTTTTAGGGTTTGTTTTATTTTATTTTATTTTATTTTATTTTATTGTTTTATCTTGATCTAGTTAAAGTTAAATATAAAAATTTCAATCTTATTACTATTATTGTTTTGTTCTTATTTTACTCTTAACTCAAGATCTTTATCCTTTTTTCCTTTTAACTATATTTTATTGTTAATTTTCTCTAAATAATAATTTTGTTTTCCTTAAATCCACATACTGTTACACATTCAAAGATTACTGTATCTACGTGTTAACATTGTTAAATAAATAAATTACAAATTACAAATTACAAATAGTATTAGTGTGTCATTTGACATCTTGTTCGTTAATAAAAATAAATACAATTGTAAAAAACTTTCTTTATATTTTCTAATTTTGTACGGAGTTTCTGATAATATTTTTGTTGATGGATAATATTTTGATGAACAGCAGGTAGGTGTTAATCTGGAATTGAATCCGAAATTAACGAAAATTGATCTAGAGCACAAAAAAAGTGCGTTTTTGGTCGGTTGGAAATGAAAATTGCACAGAGCGCTCAAGATAAAAAAAAGTGCTGTTTTTGCCCAATCGAAGTCGACATAAGTCATTAGAATTTTCACATACTTTGCGCAAAAAAATGGAATATTTTCTAAGAAGAGAACTAAGTTTCAAAACCTGTTTGCATGATTAAATCTGTCTTCCAAAATCAACGAATTTATCCGTATATATTTCAGTGCGCTGGCAACCATTTGAAAGTTTGTAGATCTGCAAGTCGGGTTGGGGTCACAATCCCGAAAACCAAAATCCCGAAAATCCAAAATCCCGAAAATTCAAAAACCCGAAAATCCAAGATCCCGAAAAGCCAAAATCCCGACAACGGAATTTAAAAAAATTATATAAAATGCAAAAGTTGCGCAAATTTTTAATTATAAATAATTTTTCGGGATTCCGTTTTGTGTTTAACCCTTCTGTCAATGGATGGTTCGCCACCTTCTCATCAATGAAATAGGTCTGGCTGGACCTTCATACGTTTTGTATAGAAATTATTAGAATACAATGAAATAATTTTAGTTTTTTTGTTATTTTGGACATGTTATTATATTTTTTGCGGTTAAAAGTTGTTTTTATACATAATAGTGATATTACAAAGTATTTTGTTGATTTACATACTTATGGCATTTATGTACATAATAGAATACTTACTTACTTACTTACTTAGTTGGCGCTACAGCTCGAGGTGAACCTGGTTGCCGACTCCGAACGGCGAGTTGAGAAACTCAATCGTGACAATTGATACTCTTTGATGCTTGTCAGACATTCGAAAGAGGTGGGCACTGTGAAAAACTTTTTTGTGTTTGCGGGGATTCGAACCCAAGACCGTTGGCTCTTATAATGGAATACTGTGCTGTAAATAGACAGGCTCTTCGCATGCAGTGCATACAAATCTGGTTTTCCTTTGCGTTGTTGGGTCGTTTACTTTGCAAATTCTGCACTACTTTACTGGGCCGTTGATGTCTGGCTACCACTGGGTTGCTGAATACTTTGTTGTAATGGTGCTCCAAAGACAGATTCGATGCCATATCAAACGGAAAACACTCCTATAATCTTTGGATTGTTCATTATGATCTGAGGGGTAACTAACTAATCAATCAAAGAATACATCAGAAATTGTGGATGTGCATTGGTTTTGTTCGCACTCATATTATTTACGATTTTACAAATTATGAAAGATGCCAATGCTGCGACATCCAACAAGTTGCTTCCATGAGCATTCGCCCAACATTTGGTACAAGATATCCACGCCTACTTTGTGTTTGTTGTAAAACAGAATAGCTTCTGACTTTATCGTTTCTCCAACAAATTCTGTGTCATAATGAAGTGATGACAGTAAAACGTCTGCCTTATATTTTTTCGGCACATTAGACACTGCTGCGACATCCGCAAATCAAAAGATAGTAGACTGTGCTAGGTGACCATAGCATTTCCTTAGGAATGCTTTTTTTTATTCCATTGAATAGTTCCTGCAAAACTTGTAAAGAAGTTGTCAGCAACAACAGTTCTCCCGCTGGCTCTGTATTTAGTCAATTAGCACCTTCTTGCCCAAATTTACAGCTCTCTGATTTACAATCAAATGGGAAATGCTCAAGTGACCGGATGTAAATGCCATAAACATCAGCAATTTGCGGAAAACCCCAGGTAATAAATTCTCGTGTACATATTTGGGCACCATAATGAATATGTTCTAAATAAAATAATGTATTACATATTTTGTTCATTTATGAAGCGATCAGCAAAACTAATTGATAGAGATTTTATCGAACAAAAATTAAAAGAATAAACTCGAACTCAAAATATGTGTAGTTTATTTCAATTACAAATTAAAATCTCATCAAGACCAAAAGGGACTAGAGCAAAGATGTTTTAGGCGCGGTGGTTGCTGTCGAAAAAGAATGAATCGTCACTTCGTAACGGTCGGTCTGTCTCCATTTCGGCCGTTGCTGAAGCGAGGTGATGTAATCGGTCTGCCATCATTGCCAGAAGCCTTGCAGCATATTTTGCACCAGTTCCAACGTCCCAATCGATTCAGTGGAACCTCCAAATAGCTAAGTTCCGGTAGGGCGGTGTATGGTCGACCTATAATGAGAGGAGACGGGGTTAGCGGGTTTAAATCAGCATCGGAAATAGCACATAAGGGTCGAGAATTTAACAACGCTTCTATTTGCGCTAGCAATGTTCCCATTTCTTCGAAAGTAAGAATGTTGTGCTCAAGGGCAGTGCAGTGCCGCACAAAACGTAGGACATAGGCAACAATACGAACTAGCTTCGGCCAAAAAGATATCCTACTAAGTAGCTCACTAAACCAATTATCTTCTGGAAGGGTAATCAGGGCAGCAGTTGGGCGTTTTCATTCCTCAGGAACATTCTCCGCTGACGGCTAAAGCCGGCCATTGACTAGGGTCTGCAGAAATCCATGCAGGGCCTTTCCACCATACTTCCAAATCCAGTAACTTACTCGGTTCTACTCCTCTTGAAGCGCTATCAGCTAGATTCTCTTCAGAACGTACGTGATTCCAGACGGAGCGAGGCAGGTTATCCAAAATTTCAGCTGTGTGATTAGCCACGAACGTGTTCCATCTGCGAGGAAGAGAAGAAAGCCAGGCCAAAACGATGGTCGAATCAGTAAAAGCGAAGAGTTTCCCAGGGGTTACATCCAACGACGAGCAAACCAGTTTCATAATACGACTTAGAAGAATAGCTCCACATATTTCAAGACGAGGGACGGACACCTGTTTGACCGGCGCAACACGAGTTTTTGCGGCCACAAGATAAACTTCAGCGCTTCCATTTTCCGTGATACTGCTTGCATAGACCACAGCAGAATAGGCCTTTTCCGAAGCATCGGAGAATCCTTCCAAATCAAAACGCTTAGAATTCAAGGTGTACCTACGAGGAATCCTAAGTTGTCCAAAATGTTTCAGCTCCTGGCGATACGAAATCCATTTTTCCGCGATTTCCCGGGTAATGGGTCATCCCAGTCTATCCTATTCTTATCCAACCAAAGCTCTTGGAACAAAATCTTAAAAAGGATAGTGGAAGGTGCTAAAAATCCCATGGGATCAAAGATTTTCGAGACTTCCGACAGTAAATTCCTCTTTGTAGGAGCAGTTGCATCTGCCAAGGCAATTCTAAAAGTGAAAATGTCCTGATTCGGGTTCCAAACTAATCCAAGCACTTTTTTCCATTCCGTTTCCGGATCTTATGAAACAGTCTCATCCATTTCCGTAGTACTTAGAATCTCCCAACAGTTGGACACCCATTTGCTTAGCTCTAACCCACCACAAGCAAGCAGCCGTATTAACTGTTCCTTCAACTCCAAAATTCCAGACACTGAATCCGAGCCTGCAGCAAAATCATACACATACGAATTGTGCAGAATCGCATAGGAAGCCTTAGGAAACTGTTGCTTGTAGTCCTTGGCCAACTGCCTAAGGACTCTTATTGCCAAAAAGGGTGCAGGTGCAGTACCATAGGTGACCGTGCTAGGGCGAAAATGAGAAATGGGGTCAGCTGGGGATTCCCTCCAAACAATTCGTTGGAAATCGCGATCTTTCGGGCTGACCCAAATTGCCGAAACACTTTAACAATGTCAGCGTAGAAAACATATCGAAACGACCGAAACTGCAGGTACACATTAAGCAAATTTCTCTGCAGTGGGGGTCCAATGTGGAGCACGGTACCCAAACTAAGCCCGGACGAATCCTTGTGCGAACCATTGAAAACTACCCTCATTTTGGTTGTCACAACGGCATGATGAGGCAAATAAAATGTTTTTCCGGACGTAGGCTCAACCTCTTTGCCCGTGATTCGTTCCATGTGGCCCAGTTCTTCGTACACTTTCATAAAACTGCGGTATTCTGAACGAAGATTTTCATCCCGAGAAAAACACCGCTCCAAACTAAACAACCTCGATAGGGCACCAGAAAGAGTGTTACCAAACCTCACATCACGAGCATGGCGACGAGCGTGCCCTAACATCCTAACAACACGATCGGTTACAAAGGAGACCTGCGAACCTGTGTCCAGCAGCGCACGACAAAATTGAGGATTTCCGGCAGCATCAAACACCTTCACGACGACAGTCGGCAAAATCCGATCAGGGATTTCCAGATTTGAAGTTATTACTCACAAGCGATGGTAATGAGGGAGAAGCTTGAACGGCTTCATTTGGAGAATCGCTACTGTTATTGGAGTGCGTTGACCCAGGACTGTCCAGATGCACCAACGAATGGTGACGCGCCCGACAGTAAGAGCAGCGGCTCTTCGCATGATAACGCGACGACGAGTGTTGTGTTCCTAGGCAGTTGTAGCAAAGTCTGTGGTCTCTAGCAAACCCACGACGATCATCAATAGATGGCTACCTTTGCATTTTGGACAAGGCACATTACTAACGGCTAAGCTTCTTACCCTTCCCGGAGGGTGTGTCGAACGCGAGGGGGTTTTAATGACGCGAGATTTAGTTTCACTTGTCACTAACGCGCTATACCTGTCCTCAAAAAAGTCAATCAATTGACGAATGGTAGAAACTTCCGAATTTTTGTTCTTTAATGCCCAAGCCTTACGCGTATCACTGTCAGTTTTGTTTATCAAGAGGTATACTAGCCAAGGATCCCTACCTTCAGACTCCATAGCTGCTAAACCACGAATTACCTCATCTGCATTGTCCACCAATTTACGTAACTGGTTACTATCTACACTATTCACCGACGGCATATTCATAAACGATTCAATAAATTGGATGGACCTATAAAGTTTTTTCACAGTGCCCACCTCTTCCGAATACCTGACAAGCATTCAAGAGTATCATTTGTCATGTAAAGTTTCCCAACTCGCCGTTCGGAGACGGCAGAAAACTGTAGGTCCCTTCCGTTCGTGCAAAAATATAACGCGCACACACAAATGGTTGCGGGAAGCTAGGCTTGGTTCTACCTAGGACTGCTGAAGCCAAATATTATTATTATATTATATACTAGTTGAACCCATGCTCGGCGCTCGCCTTGCTTCGCATTCTAAGGGCTTTCTTATGCATACAAATATGCAATTTCAGTGGGAGCGTAGAAACATCATGTCTAAGTCCACAAAAGTGTTTAGTAAATTTTGTTGATTAATTGCTTTTCATCAAAAACGTTTCAATGTGTAACTTTCAGATTTCATAGTTCTCGAAAACCGCACCGCACCGTAGCCCGTCAACACTTCCGCCTCTACCAGATGTCATTGCAAAATTGTAACTCTAGGTCGGGTGCCTTTACATTATTTAGGCGGGCTCAAGTTTCTTAGAAGAATAGTAGGTACACCCAATTTTAGTTTTAATTTATGTGATGGCAGCGAAAGCGAGATTTTAAAAATTCGACCAGATATCTGGTTGTTACTTCTTGGTCCACAACCCGGGTGATTGAAATACATTCTGCACTTTGAACATCAGCACGTGAAAATATCTCGCTGTTAATTGCTGGAGCTTAATCAATCCGAGGCAACAAAATAGCTCGCTCACAAAGCTAAGAATTCTTACGGTTTTTTAGTTGTGATATATCACCTTAAACCTTGTGATAAATTTACTTTTCCATTTTCTTCCGGAAGCGTTCCTCCACCAATTTTAAATAACAAATCAGAGAAATGTTGTGCGTTCGGATGTGCCTCGTGGCACTACTGATAACGTTTGCCTAAAGTCTCGGCAAAATAGCACTGTAAACCAAACATCCCAGATGACTTCCACATAGCAAATACATATGTGCATACATATATGAACCAAAACTAACTCTTAAAACAACAGAAGTTCACTTTGGGTAGAATATTTGTTTTTGATAGTTTTTTTTTTTAATTTATTAATAATATTTATAAAATGAAAACGCAATTCACTGCTCTAGAAAATTCTCTTTCTTTTGACACCTCATTTGTTAAGATTGGTTGAGTGTGAGAGCCGCAAATGGTGATAATGATTGTAGCACATTGAAGTACAAAGCATATGATCATGTCAGAGTGCGCACATATACTCACACACACACTATTGCAACGATACCCACTGCTGCCCGACTGCTGGCGGTGTTCTCCGCTGAAGGAAAATTGTGGGCGATGTTTTGAATAATTGTTTTGAACATTGCTCAGCTTCAGGATAACGCAGGAGGATGTTTTATATCTCAAATGAATCAGCGACAGATTAACTAATTTCACCTATTTTTTTGATTTTCAATCCGATAAGCCATTATTGAGTTAGGGCTGTATAATGATAATATTCCTCTCCGATATACAGTTAATTTGACTACTATGTAAGACCCAGTAGGCTGAGCAAAAAATTACATAGCTTGTGATCATCCCGGGTACTTAAGAAGCATTTCAAAAAAAGTTTTATCGAAATCTGTCCAGCGGTTTTCACGCTATTAGGTAACCAACAAAAAAACCTCTACCGTTTTATAATATTTATAGATTATAGATAAAGGCCTATTGTATCTTCGTTCAAGCTTTTCCCAAGCCTGTTCATAATTAGCATCGGATATATAGATACCGTTTAACAGACTAGCCGGGTCATCACGCAAAAGAGATTTAAGATATCGAAATTTCTGCGAACTAGATAAATTTTTTCTACAGTCTATACTACCTAGGAGCTAGGAACATGTCGCGAAAACACGGCCATTCCCGATAATCACCAGCAAAAGGTGTAATTTTAAACGCAGGCAGCTCAATTTCAGCAGACAATTTTACTGTCTTTGAATCAGGTGAAGACTTTTCAGGACCCAAACTCTGCTTTCGACCCGCATTTATCCTGGTTGCATCATCCGTCGATTCATTGGCGGTTAATTCCTGGTTAATTCCAATATAAGAATTACGAGACACATGCGCGGGTAAATACGATAAAATCCAGGTATGATCTTACTTCAAATACACCTCGCTTTCGTGTCGGAGATTTGTTCGCTAACCCTAAATAGAAAGTCCGCATGTTTCCGAACCTGTAATCGGATTGAGACAGACCCTAACGGACTATGAGCGTACTTACTGATATCACCATAAACTTGCGAAGTTCAAACCTAGAACTGTCCACGTTGACCGAAAAGCTATTTACCGAGGAACAAATCTCAACGCTTGGGAGTCACGGGTAAATGACTGAAATAAAAATACCTCCATCATCGATGTTTCTTGATTTCTTTTATTAATAATTAAAAAAAATATTTCCAGTCTTAAATGTAATTGTATTTCTTAGATTAAAGTCTAAAGAGAAAATCTTCTTACGAATCAGTATACTAATACTCAGTATACAAATTAATACCAAAGTATCTATCGAATTCCGGAGCTGTAATCTTTCCCGACACAACAACGAAATCTTCTACATTGTCCAAGACAAAGTATAAGAATGGCCGATTAACTTCGATCTTTTGTTCCACAGACTGCTCTAGAATCCTTTCGCCAACACTGCTGCCATTTTCAGAGATTCCGCCTTCATTTACTTGAATGCTGACAAATTGATCAATTTCATCAATATGCAAATCGGTATCATCTGAGAGGTGACTGAGTTCAGCTGCACCACGAGTGAAGACTCTGCGCAGGCCGAGACCTCTCAACATTGAATCGGAACGGGACAGCTCCTCGACTTGAAATTTTGGCAGACTGAGGTACATTTCTCGTTCAATAGACAGGCTCTTAACAGTCGCGAATATCTCTGGAGTAAGTTGGTCAACTAACTTGTTAAGTCCTTCGATATCCTTAGGCATCACGACCAACAGCGAGTAACGTTGATTCTAAGGGAAAGAGAACACAAATTTTGGATCTGATTTGGCAACAAATTGTTAGAACTCACCTCATAGGGAAGTGATACTGCCCAGGAATTTAGTGCTTCCAGATCGGCTATAAGATACTTGCCACGTGCTTGCATCATTGGCGTTTGAACCGATGTATTAGCAGTCAGATAGAATATATCACTGGGACCAGAACGCAACACCTGGAATGGATACGTCCAATTGCCGTGATAGTACAATCCACTGGAAAGCTGCATTTCTACTCGGTAAAGCATCCCCTTGCCAGTTATTGAATTGGCACTACGCGCCGATGCTATAAAGCTCTTGCGGAAGGGGCTACCGCGTCCACTGAACTGGTTGGTTTTCACTGATTCATCTACCTCGACCATATCATTAATCACGTCGTCCTTGTCGTCGCTGGCAGTGGTCGAGAGTTCTTCCGCTTCATTCGCCGACTGTTGCTGCAATTTCTCCTGGGCGATTTCTTCTCTAATAAGTGGTGCCACATCCACAGATTTATCAAACTTGGACGCTTTTTTCCCCGCTTCAATACTGGCAATGCCATCCCCCTGCTGCTGGTCCTCGTCGATGTTTGATTTCTTTAGTGTCTCGAATCCAATTAAATGCTTGTTACTGGTCGCACTGGATGTTTCTGGCGAAGAGTTCGGGTAATCCGGGTAGTAGCCGCCGCCACGACGATGTTTGTAATCTCTTATCTTGACAAAATAATTATTGGCAAGTATTTGCTTGAATTCATCATGTACCGTATTATTGAGAAAGATAGTGAGACCGATTAAAAAGAATGGGCTCTTGGGTGATTTGGTTTGGAAATTGCTCAGAATACGTTTAAAGGATTGTCGAAGGTCAGTTTTTGATTCGGGATTGCCAAGGGCAGTGATGAACTCCTTGTAAGTTTCGCCGACTGATGCTTCGGCTAAGACAGCTAGCGTTGTGGCGACACCAAGCGGAGAATCGGCGGTATTGCAATCGACTTTCATATTATATCTGAGTAGATTCGTCGCAATCAGCTGCGACAATCGACTGGCGTAGTTAAAGTCGGATTTGAAATCATTTTGAACATCGAAACTAGTAGTTGGTAGGGTAGTTCTGCCAGCAATTGAGAACGCCAGTAGGCACAAAACTAAAAGATGTAAAAAAAAAACAATTGGAAGTGATGCAATGAATGTCAAAAGGGGTAAAATGTCCTGATTCAGTGATGTAATATAACAGGCATGAAAAGATAATTTTTCTACGAACTTACATGTTTCTACAGAAGTTTGATCCAGCGATCAAGATACTGTAGCGATTCTCTTCTCAGATGCACTATCTAATATAGTCTTATAGTCTTACTTACTGATAAGACTTACAACAAGTAGATACCTAAATCTTAAAAAGATACTAAACTTAACGATAGTTTGGGAATAGAGGTCTCGTAAATATTGCGTGCTTTTGAGTTAGTTTTCCCCGTAGTCGGGTTTTAGTTATTCAACTTAATTTTTTTTATTTACAAATTTCTGGTTTGAGAAACTATGTAGAGTGAGTTAGTGAGCAATGTCGTGACTTGATTTAAACAAGTAGTTCATAGGTAGTAGTTTCGCAATATATTTAACTTACATGAATTATAATATGAAATAAAATTAAAATTAATTTTTGTTATTATACTCATAAGTATGTGCTTATTTACGAGTATATGTAAGTATGTATATTATTTTTGATACATCAGCTTAATCAGGTAGGTTGCGCAATCGATCTAATTCTTTCAACGAGTTACTATCGTAAACAAATTTTATTTCATGGTGTCACATTGCTTATCGTATTCTACTCATCAAATCCTTTCCTTTGATACCAATATTAATAGGACCCTAAAGATAACGGTGATTCGCAGTTGTGGGGCGTCCACCATCTTGAATTTGAAATGACGTCACTTATTTTTTTTTCGTATTCTACATTTCAAACCCTTTCATTTGATACCTATATTAAGAAGGTCATGAAGATAACGGTAATCCGCCATTTTATTGCTGTCTTGATTTCAATTTTTTTCTTTTCTTTATATGTATGCATTACATGTGTTTATTATTCAACTCTTTCATTAAGTAGAATGCAAGAATGCAAAGTGTAGGTACCATTTGCGGCTCTCCCCCTCAATCAATCTTAACAAATGAGATGTCAAAAGAAAGGGAAGTTTCTGGAGCAGTGACGATTTGCACTTTCAGTTTATAAATATTAAAGAATTGAAATAATGATTAAAACAAATATTCTACACAAAATGTATTCCTTAGAGCAATGGTGGCCGAACTTTCAGGCTATGTGTTCAACTTTTCGCTGAAATTTATTACGCGTGCTACCTGGCCATTACTTTTTTTTTTTTTTGGTAGAAAATTCATATAAATATGTACATACCTTAACAAGGTCACTAGCCAGAATGGATACGCCAAGCTACTTGCGAAAGATTGTATCCAGCTACTTCACCAATAGAAGGTTCAAATATGAAACCAATGGTCGGAAAAAATAATTCATTTCTGTCTCGCCTCAAAGAAGATGTTCCGGAATTATGTAGTTTTCATAAAATGTTTCTGTCACTCCGCGGCTCTTGTTGCCAGCTATGCATGTGACAACATTCAAAAGAGCTGCCATAACCTTTTGCGAGACGTAGCTACGTTTGTTTCTGAAAACAGCAAGACTGCAGCAGAGCTTACCGATTTTCAAAACTTTTTTGACGTTGAATGTCTAAAAATATTAAAACCAGCAAAAACAAAATGGCTTAGAAGGATTTCTAGAGAACTTTGATGTTCTGAAACATTTTTTTTCTTCTAGAATCATTCGAAAAAAGGCGTAGTAAGGCAAAAGAAATTTCAGAATTATTGCTTAGGAAGGACATTGAAATATATTTACACTTCTTAAACTATGCTCTTTTGTTTTTCAATAAATTTAATGCTCTGTTTCAAGGAAGAAATATCTTGATTCACACTTTAACAAATTAATGTCGAAAGCTAATGTTTTCAATAGATCAGCATTTTTTAAGACCTGACAAGTTAGACAGTATAATTTACAATGATAACTTAAGTATTGACGACTGCGTTTTATCTCTAGAAGATATATATTTGGGGCCAAAATGTTTAGAATTATTTGAAGACATATCAATTGACAAAACAATTTAACGAAATGAAAAAAATATTTCCTCTTAAAGATCCTTTTCTAAACGAATTAGAGTTTAAAAATCCAAATGTAGCCTTCAATTTTACAGAAAGAATAAATAGCAAGAACCTAACATGTTTAAATAAAATACTTAACTTAGAAGTTTCTAAAGTAATGAGTGGGCGGTCACTTCCTTCTTGTTTTAATGACACCCAGGAGATAAGGCTTCTTATATCGAAGACTTCTGGAATAAAATTTTATGTTTGAAAGACATTGATGGGGAATTTATGTACCCAGACCTAAAAAAATTAATAAAGTTTGCCTTATCCCTTCCGCATTCAAACGCCGAAGCGGAAAGAATTTTTAACATTGTTACAGATGTGAAAACAAAAAAAAAGAAATGTATTTATTTATTTATTTACCCACTTCATCAATTAGGTTTTAAACCTCTTAAAGACTAACAGAATTATGTACGCTTTTTTCCCCGCTTCAATACTGGCAATGCCATCCCCCTGCTGCTGGTCCTCGTCGATGTTTGATTTCTTTAGTGTCTCGAATCCAATTAAATGCTTGTTACTGGTCGCACTGGATGTTTCTGGCGAAGAATTCGGGTAATTCGAGTAGTAGTCGCCGCCACGACGATGATGGTAATCTCTTATCTTGACAAAATAATTATTGGCAAGTATTTGCTTGAATTCATCATGTACCGTATTATTGAGAAAGATATTGAGACCGATTAAAAAGAATGGGCTCTTGGGTGATTTGGTTTGGAAATTGCTCAGAATACGTTTAAAGGATTGTCGAAGGTCAGTTTTTGATTCGGGATTGCCAAGGGCAGTGATGAACTCCTTGTAAGTTTCGCCGACTGATGCTTCGGCTAAGACAGCTAGCGTTGTGGCGACACCAAGCGGAGAATCGGCGGTATTGCAATCGACTTTCATATTATATCTGAGAAGATTCGTCGCAATCAGCTGCGACAATCGACTGGCGTAGTTAAAGTCGGATTTGAAATCATTTTGAACATCGAAACTAGTAGTTGGTAGGGTAGTTCTGCCAGCAATTGAGAACGCCAGTAGGCACAAAACTAAAAGATTTAAAAAAAAACAATTGGAAGTGATGCAATGAATGTCAAAAGGGGCAAAATGTCCTGATTCAGTGATGTAATATAACAGGCATGAAAAGATAATTTTTCTACGAACTTACATGTTTCTACAGAAGTTTGATCCAGCGATCAAGATACTGTAGCGATTCTCTTCTCAGATGCACTATCTAATATAGTCTTATAGTCTTACTTACTGATAAGACTTACAACAAGTAGATACCTAAATCTTAAAAAGATACTAAACTTAACGATAGTTTGGGAATAGAGGTCTCGTAAATATTGCGTGCTTTTGAGTTAGTTTTCCCCGTAGTCGGGTTTTAGTTATTCAACTTAATTTTTTTTATTTACAAATTTCTGGTTTCAGAAACTAGAGTGAGTTAGTGAGCAATGTCGTGACTTGATTTAAACAGGTAGTTCATAGGTAGTAGTTTCGCAATATATTTAACTTACATGAATTATAATATGAAATAAAATTAAAATTAATTTTTGTTATTATACTCATAAGTATGTGCTTATTTACGAGTATATGTAAGTATGTATATTATTTTTGATACATCAGCTTAATCAGGTAGGTTGCGCAATCGATCTAATTCTTTCAACGAGTTACTATCGTAAACAAATTTTATGTCATGGTGTCACATTGCTTATCGTATTCTACTCATCAAATCCTTTCCTTTGATACCAATATTAATAGGACCCTAAAGATAACGGTGATTCGCAGTTGTGGGGCGTCCACCATCTTGAATTTGAAATGACGTCACTTATTTTTTTTTCGTATTCTACATTTCAAACCCATTCATTTGATACCTATATTAAGAAGGTCATGAAGATAACGGTAATCCGCCATTTTATTGCTGACTTGATTTCAATTTTTTTCTTTTCTTTATATCTATGCATTACATGTGTTTATTATTCAACTCTTTCATTAAGTAGAATGCAAGAATGCAAAGTGTAGGTACCATTTGCGGCTCTCCCCAGTGACGATTTGCACTTTCAGTTTATAAATATTAAAGAATTGAAATAATGATTAAAACAAATATTCTACACAAAATGTATTCCTTAGAGCAATGGTGGCCGAACTTTCAGGCTATGTGTTCAACTTTTCGCTGAAATTTATTACGCGTGCTACCTGGCCATTACTTTTTTTTTTTTTGGTAGAAAATTCATATAAATATGTACATACCTTAACAAGGTCACTAGCCAGAATGGATACGCCAAGCTACTTGCGAAAGATTGTATCCAGCTACTTCACCAATAGAAGGTTCAAATATGAAACCAATGGTCGGAAAAAATAATTCATTTCTGTCTCGCCTCAAAGAAGATGTTCCGGAATTATGTAGTTTTCATAAAATGTTTCTGTCACTCCGCGGCTCTTGTTGCCAGCTATGCATGTGACAACATTCCAAAGAGCTGCCATAACCTTTTGCGAGACGTAGCTACGTTTGTTTCTGAAAACAGCAAGACTGCAGCAGAGCTTACCGATTTTCAAAACTTTTTTGACGTTGAATGTCTAAAAATATTAAAACCAGCAAAAACAAAATGGCTTAGAAAGAAGAGTTACTATCGTAAACAAATTTTATGTCATGGTGTCACATTGCTTATCGTATTCTACTCATCAAATCCTTTCCTTTGATACCAATATTAATAGGACCCTAAAGATAACGGTGATTCGCAGTTGTGGGGCGTCCACCATCTTGAATTTGAAATGACGTCACTTATTTTTTTTTCGTATTCTACATTTCAAACCCATTCATTTGATACCTATATTAAGAAGGTCATGAAGATAACGGTAATCCGCCATTTTATTGCTGACTTGATTTCAATTTTTTTCTTTTCTTTATATGTATGCATTACATGTGTTTATTATTCAACTCTTTCATTAAGTAGAATGCAAGAATGCAAAGTGTAGGTACCATTTGCGGCTCTCCCCCTCAATCAATCTTAACAAATGAGATGTCAAAAGAAAGGGAAGTTTCTGGAGCAGTGACGATTTGCACTTTCAGTTTATAAATATTAAAGAATTGAAATAATGATTAAAACAAATATTCTACACAAAATGTATTCCTTAGAGCAATGGTGGCCGAACTTTCAGGCCATTATTTTTTTTTTGGTAGAAAATTCATATAAATATGTACATACCTTAACAAGGTCACTAGCCAGAATGGATACGCCAAGCTACTTGCGAAAGATTGTATCCAGCTACTTCACCAATAGAAGGTTCAAATATGAAACCAATGGTCGGAAAAAATAATTCATTTGTGTCTCGCCTCAAAGAAGATGTTCCGGAATTATATAGTTTTCATAAAATGTTTCTGTCACTCCGCGGCTCTTGTTGCCAGCTATGCATGTGACAACATTCCAAAGAGCTGCCATAACCTTTTGCGAGACGTAGCTACGTCTGAAAACAGCAAGACTGCAGCAGAGCTTACCGATTTTCAAAACTTTTTTGACGTTGAATGTCTAAAAATATTAAAACCAGCAAAAACAAAATGGCTTAGAAAGATTTCTAGAGAACTTTGATGTTCTGAAACATTTTTTTTCTTCTAGAATCATTCGAAAAAAGGCGTAGTAAGGCAAAAGAAATTTCAGAATTATTGCTTAGGAAGGACATTGAAATATATTTACACTTTTTAAACTATGCTCTTTTGTTTTTCAATAAATTTAATGCTCTGTTTCAAGGAAGAAATATCTTGATTCACACTTTAACAAATTAATGTCGAAAGCTAATGTTTTCAATAGATCAGCATTTTTTAAGACCTGACAAGTTAGACAGTATAATTTACAATGATAACTTAAGTATTGACGACTGCGTTTTATCTCTAGAAGATATATATTTGGGGCCAAAATGTTTAGAATTATTTGAAGACATATCAATTGACAAAACAATTTAACGAAATGAAAAAAATATTTCCTCTTAAAGATCCTTTTCTAAACGAATTAGAGTTTAAAAATCCAAATGTAGCCTTCAATTTTACAGAAAGAATAAATAGCAAGAACCTAACATGTTTAAATAAAATACTTAACTTAGAAGTTTCTAAAGTAATGAGTGGGCGGTCACTTCCTTCTTGTTTTAATGACACCCAGGAGATAAGGCTTCTTATATCGAAGACTTCTGGAATAAAATTTTATGTTTGAAAGACATTGATGGGGAATTTATGTACCCAGACCTAAAAAAATTAATAAAGTTTGCCTTATCCCTTCCGCATTCAAACGCCGAAGCGGAAAGAATTTTTAACATTGTTACAGATGTGAAAACAAAAAAAAAGAAATGTATTTATTTATTTATTTACCCACTTCATCAATTAGGTTTTAAACCTCTTAAAGACTAACAGAATTATGTACACTAGTCGGCATACCATAAGTATTTTGACGAAACCTTTTTGTGACTATTGAACCTAGCTTTGCTTAGTATCGTTAAATAACGGTGCGAAAATGATGCGCAAAACAAGGAATCTATTCTTAGCTCTATGCATGCCAAATTTTATATTGTTTACCTTTTGCATTCTCTTTCTGTTGATAAGAATGCATACAGACAACGAATTTTTGCGTGGCATAAGTATTTTGACGGAATATTTGTGTAAATGTTTTTACACGTTTGAGCACGTGAAAACCAAGTAACTTTTGTATTTTACTTTAATTGATATTAAACGTTGATAAAAAAAATAAAAATTAAAAACTATGGGTAAAACGGCTGAGTTGAGTTTGGTTATCAAATCTTCAATGGTAGCAAAGTTTCACGCTGAATCGACAGTAAAACACATTGCAAATGAGTTTAATGTGTCGCGTCAAACTATGCACTATCAAATTAATAAGTTTAAGAGCCCCCGCACACTACAGACTTTCTATCGGCCGATAGTTTGGTCGCGTTGGGCCGGTTAGTGCGCACACTGGGCCGATGAAATAGTCGGGTTGGTAGTGAGTGCGCACACTAGACAAACAATCGGCCGACTGTTCTCGAATGATTTGGTTTTGCTAGTCGTTAAACACATTTTGCAGAGTCGCTTAGTGGTAGTTAGTAAAAAATGTTCCAGATCATTGCTCTACGCCCAAATATGTCCATAATTCCATATTTAAATACAACGAAAAATCCAGAACTTAAAGAAAATTAATTTAAAATTCAGAGCAAACTGAGCTATTTATAGCCTGTAGTGTGCGCACGTAGAAGAGCGCCGTACTGATTAAGTAGTCGGCCGATAGTTTGCCAAAACTTTAGTTTGAAGGCAATCGTGTAGCCTATCAAACTTATTTATCGGCCGATATCAAATCGTTGTAGTGTGCGCACTCTCATATATTTTCATACGGATTAAGAGCCCGACTAAACTGTCGGCCGACAAAAAGTCTGTAGTGTGCGGGGGCTCTAAACAGCAGAATGACATAACAAACTTAACGAGATCAGGTGCAGGTGCTACGCCCACTGAAGACCCTGTCCTTCTACGGGAATTTAAAAAAAATATTTTTATGAAGCCTCAATCTGCTGCAGATCAATGGAATTTAACGGCCAAGAATCCCATCAGTGAGCGCCATTCCGACGACGTTTAAAGGAAGGAAATTTTAAGACAATTAAAGCTAATGACGTGCATATCAAAGGCAAACAAGCTTAAAAGACTGGTCTTCGCAAAGGAACATCTGCACAAACCAGAGGAGTTCTGGAGAAGCATTCTATGGACAGATGAAACCTTTTTCATCAAAAAACTAATTTTTTTGTAAGATTGCCAAAGGTAGTAAGGCAGAAAAAACGGACCGTTTGTCAAAAAGTGAGCCATGGTGGAGGCTCTGTCATGTTCTGGAGATGTGTTGCGTATAATCGGTTGGGTGACTTAGTTCCTATCACCGGCTCGATGAACCAAGGTCAATATCTTAGTACCCTAAATGACAATGCCTTTCCTTCTGGAGATAGGCTTATTGGGGAATCATTTATCCTGCAACAGGATAATGCGCCATGCCACAAAGCCCGGATCGGATGATAACTAACTTTTTGAAGGATGTTGGTGTTACCACGTTGGACTGGCCACCTCAAAGTCCAGATTTAAAAATTATAGAAAACGTCTGGTCTCTTTTGAAACGCAAACCAACAGTTTCGTTAAATAAAACCAGAGAGGAGACAATTTCTGAGGTCAGTTTCCTTTGGAAAGAGATATCTCCAGAGATTCTTCAAAATTTATTGGATTCAGTACCGAGATGCCTTCAAAAAGTTATTGAAGCCAAAGGAGGCTATACATTTTACTAAATTCTTCTTCATTTCTTTACTTTTGTTTAGTTTAAACTTTGTTTTCTTAGTGTTACATACTTGTCAAAATACTTATGCCAACACATGAAATTACTAATTAATTCATATCTTCTTAAGTTTCTTTGAAAAAATATTTGTTTGCTTATTTTTAAGTTTGTATTAATTATATGTATATAAAAAGGGAAAACTAAACAAGAATTCTTTATAAAGCCATTTAAAAGTTAAACTCCAAAATTCACGATTTTTATTTCGTCGAAATACTTATGCCGACTAGTGTATATGAAATAAGAAAGATAACAGTTAGAAACTCGGTATGAAATAAAATATAAAAATAATATCATAATAAAAAATGATGATTCTAGAGTTGGTTTAAAAGAAAATGAAGTTTGTCTTTAAAAATTGCTCCGGGACAATCCAAAAATAAATCCATAGACCTTATCATAGAATTGACATCTCTGATGCTCATTACGAGCGTAATTAGTCCTTTTATTATTTTCACGAAACTGGAAATAACTAATTTTTCTCGGCTTTTCAACATTTATACCTAAAATCTTTGGCCCCATAAAATTAATCGGCTTCTTAGCCTTTCTTCCAATAACTCCCACAGCGTAGTAGAACAGGTAGAATCCAACCCATCATCATCCAACTCAAAGTTGATTTAGCATAACAATAGTAGATCATACAAAACATAGCTGATGGTACTGGTACAGAACCTTTGATGGGGTTTTGTTTAAAGCAGAGCTCAATCAACTTTTGAGTAAATACGTACGTTCGTACATAACTACACCTGGCAAAGGATAATGCTTAATTGACTTTTAGATTCAGTCAATATGTATCCACAAATCAAAAATTAAGATTCTCAACAGAAAATGCAGACTTTCTAATGAATTCTGGTGTGTTTCTCCATATTTTTATTATCAATTCGATTCCAAATTCACTTCACTAGCACCTGAAGGACTTAAAAATAAACGAGATCTGCACTCCTTGCCCAATTTGAAAAAAAAGAACTTCCAACGCAATTCAAACAGTCACAATAGAAATGTTCACCAGAAGCGGTCTCCTCTTAGGGTATACATTATGTTAAGTTACAATAATTAAAAGTCACCAAATATTCCTCTTCCTCCTCTTTTTAAAATACAAACACATACACACACATAATGAATGATCATTATTAAATTATTATCTTTTCACATTCTAACTTCTTTTTTATCCACAGAAACTTACTCGCTAAAAGTTCCATTTCGCGATGCGAACCGAATGAAATCACAACACCGAATGAGTGACTTGGAACCAGGTGAAAGAATTTTATAAATTGTACCTCGAAGATACAAAACCTCAAGTCCAAGTCCAAGTGGAATATTGGTAAGGCCACAAGAAACATACGAGTTTGCAGTTGTATAGGGACGGGGGTATTGTATGTCGCTCGGTATATGTTTGCAGCTAAAAGGGGTTAAAGAACTTGTTTGCAGATCACGATGCGTCGCGCCGATTGGGATTGGCTTATTGCATGAGCACAGGATTCCGGTCGAAGAATGCGGCTTAGATATGGATATAACATATGGCTGGTTAGATACGTACTTATATCATAACACAGTTAGTTTATTAAGTGCATTCGTTAGACAAATTAATAAAACGAGCAGTGGAGTAGAAATAGCGTGGAGTTTATTAAGCAAATTATTTTACACATTAATTTGTAGGAAAAAATTAATCATATAATCATAATCCTATCAATTTACATGACGATTCTTCCAATATCTGTAGAATACAAATGTACATCTCATTGTTCTCTACTCTTCGTCATTTAACACACGGAACACTTCACCAAATTCTACTAAATTATACACGTGGGGAAGCTCACGTTGCAGCTACTTCTGCAATCATTAAATCATATCATAAATTATTATATACACTCACTAACCCATATGCCTGAAGATAATACACTAAAAGGAAGGGAAGCTGGTGACCTATTGAATAAAATGCGCACATTAGAATAAGTCAATAAGATTTTACAAAATGTAGATTGTCCGATCAGCTGGAGAAAATGCGTGAAATTTTCGGAATTGTTGAAATGCGCTCTAAGAAACTTCTACCCGACGCGACGGCAGCTACACAGTTACATGAAAACGTATTTGAAAAACTATGGATACCTAACGATAATAATATTTCCGAAGTTCATCTGAGCCCAAAGGAAAAGTTTTGAATAAACGTTTTTCATGTGATAATTGATCAATTCCAAATAGAAATTGATTCCAGAGCTAAGATTTATAGGGAAATTTGTGAACGATTTGATTTCCTTTGAAAGAAGTCAACATTACAGCCTGTGTCCAGTGTTTGGTATCAAAATAACCCGAAGATCTAAATTCAGAACTTACCGATGAACTATTTTATTCCATCGCTGTATTTTGCTTATAAAAGGTAGTATAGTATGTATAGTTATACAGCTAATATCAGCTTTTCCAAATGTAGATACCTATTGTGTTTGAGATTAAAGTAATCAACATCTACACACATCATTATCGTCGTATATAACATTATCATCATTTGTATCATCATCAATTTCAAATCTAATTGTTATATTATCACTTATTGCTATTACTTCATTCTGTTGTTATAATTCTCAAAGCTTAATTCATGTTTTCTTTGCACTTAACGTAAATTCATTCTCTTAACTATTGTTATTTTCTTTTGCTCTTAACGTACATTCATTTCTGTACTATTGTCATTTTCTTTGCACGCAAGCTCGCATAGCTTTACAACAACAATTGTATTGCGTGTGCGAAGCTTGTGCGTGGGCGTGATAGTTATCATGCGTGGTCAATTTGATCTTGATTTCTCTCGGTCACTTGGATCTCGTTCGCTGAAAACACCACATCTCCCTTCTTCAGATAAGTACTCAGACTCCCTTATAGCATATTTATATTACATACTTATATTGAATTCAATCAATAAATTTCTAAAGTGATAGCAAATCGAAACCGAACTCTGTTCATTTCTGTTTAATTCATCAACATATTGCATTACATTTATTCTTAAGTTTATTGGTGATAAATTGTTATGCGGAACGATGATTTTCCAAATGAAAGCGCTTAAAATGCCCTTGTCGAACCATGATGACGCAGGAGGGGCTTAACGCATTATCTATTCTTTACATTGAAAGTAATTTGATTGGAGAAATAAATGTTGACGATACTATTAAAGATTTTGCTGCTGACAAATCTAGAAAACAATATTTCAAACAATCAAGTCTATGTGAAATGAAGAGCTTTTGAGTAGTCGTACTTTAATTTCTTGGCAATTTCATTCAGTGATTCTTAATCGAAACACCCCGTTAAAAGTGTCTCTTTATCACCCAACTACTATTTTCCGAACAAAAGTGTCCTTTTTGCACAATAATAATATATATTTTTGGTTTCTGCAGTATGTCAATTCCATTTTTGTTTTAACTTGCATTTTCACTCATGTCTCCTCCAACGAAACGTACTAGCTTAAGAGCAAATAATAAAACGGAATCACCAAGTTACCCCTCACGCTCACCGTAATAAAACAAACGACAAGTGCCTGGGAAAAGACAACAATATGTGGCAGAAAATGGATGCACACCAACTCAACTTAATATCGGCAGAAATGTCAGAAACCAAAACAAGAATCACGAAAAAACTTGAACTACAAATTGGTGAAATAAAAAATCATGCGACTGTATCCAACAGTCCCGATCTATGTGTAAACATCACGCGGATGGGGTGTGTAGCTCCACTTCATTGGAAAGAAAGTAAATTATAACAAGTCTAAGTTCGATAAAATTCAAGACCATCGCATATAAATATTATACTCATCAAATACACTCCATGGCTCCTGAGAGTTTATTTCTGCACTGATTGCAATGATTCTAACACTGATTGAAGGCTTCATCAGTATAAATAATTTTGAAAAAAGGCATATGAATGAAGTTATTATGGAAAAACATTGGCGCAAATTCATAGTCAGCCCATGAATAATGCCTATAGCCGACTATAGTTACAGCCAGCTATAAATAAAAAGCCGGCTATAACTTTTCGTTATTCATAAACACATTTTTGCCTGTGTATTAGTTAGTATCGACTTTGGTATGTTTTTGTAAAGTGATTTCAACGAACAAACCCAAACGTCAAAATATTATATGAGAAATTTATAGCCGACTCTTATTATTTTAAGTGACGTTTGGGTTATTTTAAATTTCGAGCCGGCTATAAGTTCAAAGTCGACTATAAGGTGACTATGAATAGCAAAAAGTATATTTTAGGTTATGTAGATGAATAAATTCTTTTATCGTCGGCTCTACCTGACTATGAATTTTCGCCAATTTGTTTACACTTAATCTTAATATTTATCAGGATCTCTATCACGAAAAGTAGCTCTTATTTTTTGGAACAAGGTACCACTAGGACACTAGAGGCCAGTAGGTAGCCATTTTATTCGTAAATAGGTTGTAGGTTTTCTACATGCGAGATTGTTAATAATATTTATAAAATGAAAATCCAAATCACTGCTCTAGAAAATCCTCTTTCTTTAGACACCTAATTTGTTAAGATTGGTTGAGTGTGAGAGCCGCAAATGGTGATAATGATTGCAGAACATTGAAATGCAAAGCATTTTAATCATGTTAGAGCGCGCACATATACTCACACATACACTTTTGCAATGACACCCACTGCTGCCCGACTAGTGGCAGTGGTCACCACTGAAAGAAAATTGTGGGCGATGCTTTGAATAATTGTTTTGAACATTTCTCAGCTTCAGGACAACGCAGGAGGATGTTTTATATCTAAAATGAATCAGGGACAAATTTACTAATTTCACCTATTTTTTGGTTTTTCAATCCGATAAGCCGTTATTGAGTTAGGGCTATATAACTATAATTTTCCCTCCCAATATGCAGTATTTTCACTATTTTCTGAAAACCATGCCATTTTCCGGGATAAAAAGTAGCATATAAAAGTTGCCCAGGAACATAAGCAATCACTATGTCAATATTTCATCGCGCTGCTATGAAATTTGAGTTACAAATTTCCTAACCGTTCGGAATTCCGTCCCCGAAAACGCGTAATTACTTCCCGAAACCACGGAATTACTCCACTAGAAATTTTGCAAACGCGCGCTTAGATGTTTACACATCAAAAACAGTATTGGTGTAATGAACACCGAAATAGTTTACCTCGAAACATTACTCTCAAACACGAACTCGGATATCGCTTCGTTGAAATCCGACATCAACAACATCCAAATTAAATCAAATTTTTTTTATCGATCCAACAATACCCAAATGTTTTAGAAGAATCCGTAGATCAACCTATTAATCCATCTATTTTATTTTTTTCTCCTAGCTTCCATTTTACAGCAGTAGATGGCACTGACGTACTAGAAAGCCTTTTATCTGTCTTCGCTGCTTGCTAATCTAGAAAACAATATTTCAAATAATCAAGTCTATAAGAATCTGTTAACATTTTCATATATGTACATTATGTACTTAACATACTTAGTATGTTCGTAATGTGTCATTTTTAATGAAATTTGTGCTTTTTACAAGCTTTACATTTACTTCACTTTCTGTGAGGAATCGATTTTACACCCACTTCCAGATATTCCATCAGGCTGACATTTTTCACACTTGTATAATTCCGGAGACAATACAATATGGGTTATTTGATGACGTTGTAAGTTCAATATGGCGGACGCTTTTTCAACTTCAATTTCTGTGAGGGCAAAGTCTGGGAATTGATTTTACACCCACTTCCAGATATCCGATTATGCTAAAATTTAGCATGTCCGGTGACAACTCAATATAGCATATTTCATGATCTTGTAAATCAAATATGGCGGACGCCCAAAGATGATGGATTACCGTTATCGTCCCGACCTCCTAAATATGGGTATCAAATGAAAGGATTTGAAAAGTCGAATGTGTTGAATGTGTGCTGTGCTATCACAGTATAATATGTTTAAAATACAATGTTGAGATGCCAGCTGAAATTCAAATCGATGCAGACGAGGAAACCACGTGCTATGACTTGAATCAACATGATATTTCACAAAATGTTGAATTATCAAATATTGCTAAGGCAATTAGGAACCAAATAAAAAACAATTTACAATATTTATATTTCATTTGTACTTCATTCTAAATACTTATTACGTAACAAACTAAAAAGGTAACTTCACTCTAAACGTTATATACGTATAATAAAAAAAAATATTTAAAAAAAACAACTATGAACTAAATCAATAACACATTTGAATCAAACAGTCAGTTTTTAAATCATAACAAGAGTTAATTCATTCGAATTATGAATAACAAATATATGGAAAAATAAAGGTTATAATAGTTAATCAGTCTTCATTAGTCTCAATCTCAATATATGACACAGTTCTTAAGCTACGAGCAGACGATATGCAAAAGTCGCATATATATGCGAGTCTGACGTAATTTTTGCGTCATCATATGCGATTAATGCTCGCATATCGTCTGAACACCAATTTTGGGACAGCCCGCATATGCTCGCAAAGCATATGCGGACGATATGCGACACCCATATCGCAAACCAATTTGCGACTTTTCCGCATATCGTGTGAACACTTTCGCATATCATATGCGACCGGACGAAAACCTTACATTGCATATGACCGCATATTTGCGAACAAATCCGAGATCTCAAAAGTTTGAAAATTTAGTTTGGGGTGTGTGTAGGGTAGGTACTTTTTTTTATTTTTATCTTACATTTTGCTTTGGTTGGGTTGTGTTGTGAGTTGTGACAGTTAAATTGTGAAGATAATTATTAGGTCTGTTTGGTAACACGTTACTTTTCGTAATACTTTGTAAAATTACATAGAATCACACGAATCTGTGTCTGTTAACTCGAAAAAATCACGGTACATCGCAAGCTGAGAGCGAAATGAGGGCGTAAAAAATAAAGAGCGATGAAATTGTACGCAACATCTTTTTCTTGTGATGAGCTGGACAAATCTGTCAAATCAGGCCATCTGACAGCTTATGAAATCTCATAAATCTTCATTGTTAGTGAAAAACAAAAACAAATCGAAAGGTTTGACCAAAACTGTGTTTGTTTACTTTTGTGCAAGTTTCCTGTCTTTGAGTTATGCTCGCTTGTGCACAAAAAAGATACCAAACAGACCTATTATATGTAATTGTGTAAGTAATCAATCCATAGGCTACCTAGCGGTACGTGTCGCCATGTAATTATAGTCGAAATAGTAGGTCTCTTTGTCTTTGGTAACTTTTTTTTGCACAAGGATTTGAGACCTGTCAAATAGTAACATCGTCTCAAAGATAGAAAACTTGAACAAAAGTTACCAATCGCTTTTGAAACAACACTTGGTAAAAAAAATTGGGAGCCATGAAACTGTCATGATTCTATGAAAGTTTACATAGTAGGTTCGCGTACTTTTTGCACTTAATATGGGTTTTCTGTCAAATCTCGAAGAGTAGGGTCAAAATTCTCTCAAAGACAGAAAAATCACGAAAAAAAAATCGAACGCATTAACTGGAATACGGAAATGGTATTGCAAAGACCAATCTTTGGCAAATACACGACGAATCCTTTGCACTTGCACACTCGCTTCTTCGTGGCTTCCATCATCGTCGTCATTTTCCATCATATCTATTGCCAAAGTAGCAATAGCAGCCCATTTCCTTTTTGACATTTTTGATATATTCCCACACTTTAAATTGTCACAAATCACCAACACATTACAGAAAATACAAAACGTCAAAAGATTGATAATGCTCGCAAATCTGCATATGATTGAAAATATGTGATCTGCAAATTGTGTCGCATATCGTGTGAACACCTCGCATATAGGCCACAACATTTGCGACCCCATTTGCGAACATATTATATGCGAACACCATGTTGCATAATGCATTTGCGAGTTTTGGGACAAAAGTGACGTCAGCACTCGCATATATATGCGACTTTTGCATATCGTCTGCTCGTAGCTTTAGTCTCTGTTTGAGTTTTAAAATCTCACTTGTCAATTCCAATTTTGCGATCCTATCTTTGGATTTTTGGACTTGAATTTTTCTTTGTCTAGCTTGTACTTACTGATTTTCTCTTATTTCACTGCTTCTTCTTTTGTACTTTAAAATTCCTTTTAAGTTATGGTTAATTTCACTTATCATTTCATAGGAGTTAGTCTGATAAGTTATTTGATTGTCTACTTGTTTTTCAAGCAGACATCTTTGATTTCTTGATGTTAGACGAGGTGAAGGCAGAGGCAGATTGGTTCATGAACCTGGCTCATACTTTTTTTTAATAGTTCACGCACTGTTTGTGAAAGAAGCGATAAAATAGGGTGTTCAAGAGAGTCAATTGACTCAGTGATGTTTCTATCCCCTATAAGTTTTGTCGCGCGTTTTTGTATTCTATCAATCAGGTGCACGATGTTTTTGGAGCACCCGACAAGATATGGGCATTGTACTCAAACTTGGCCGAATATATATGTACGTCTTATAAATTGTAGCTAGATCAGAAGGGGTGAAGAATTTTTTATATCGTTGTAGGAAACCTATGCATTTCGCGGCGTTTTTGGCGACTTCAAATATGTGGTCATTCCAAAGAAGGTTGGCATTAACACACATACCGAGAATGAAAAGCTTTTCGGTTTCAGCAATGCAAGAGCCATTCATGGAGAATGGCTGATGGGTAAGATTACGCTTTAACGACAGAAGACGACATTGGGCTTTTGAAGCATTTAATTCCACACCTTTTTTGGTTATGCTGTCAAAGTCGGAATTTAATGAGCTTAATATACGCGACCGTTCCAGTTCCGAAGTGCAGGGACGTTAATCTGTAAACGAATATGTAAAGCTGAGTGTGCTATCGTCATCGAAGGAATGTATTGGATTAGATGTAGCAGACAAGAGATCATTTATGAAGATAAGAAAGAGTGTCGGAGACAAAACTGAACCCTGGGGGACACCAGCATTTATAGGGTGAATTGCAGATTTGAAACCATCCAATACAAATGCACCTATTTCAGGAGATGGAGGTGTTTTCTTCTCATTGGACTCACAGTTTTCAGGTTGAAAGGATTATTCAGTGATGTTCTTTGAAGTCGATGGTTGGTTCAACCCGAAACTGAGGGTATTACTCATTCCATCAACTGCTACGGTGAGATCCAGCAAATATATTACTTTTTCCTCAAGAGAACTTAGGGTGGAGCATTTACTGGGACCACCTTCAGTTCCGGATATGCTCATTTTGTTTCTTCGCATTGTAGCCTTCGTATGAATCTTGAAATCGGCCCATACCTAAATAAAATACTTACATTTTAAAATAAATACAACTAAACACAATATTGTTTATCTCAATATCCGCAAACCAAATTACTATAGAACAAAATGATGAAAATTCGAATTACTTTGGCATTTCATTTAGCAATACAGAGTACTAGATTTGCGATAAGAAACCAGTTATTGAAGTTGGCAACGAAAGTTTGTTTTATT
The DNA here is from genome assembly GCA_949775065.1 of Brachyopa scutellaris. Lineage (NCBI taxonomy): Eukaryota > Metazoa > Arthropoda > Insecta > Diptera > Syrphidae > Brachyopa > Brachyopa scutellaris. The sequence continues at coordinate 34,006,289 of OX459113.1, read as the reverse complement.
TTCGCAAATTTTAATCTGCGATTCGAATTACAGAGTAACAATTTTGCGAATTCGAATGATTTGACTTTAGAATCGCAATACAAGGTAGGGCCCCAGGGAGGGTTGGCCGAATTAACTACACTATATTTTCTACATCATTAACTACACGTAGTAAATTGAATAAACGACACACCTAATTTACTACAATTTGTTACGTCTGCTACATTCGTAGTAAATAGAGAAAAACCATAGAATTTCAGTAAACAAGATTCATATCGGGTCCCATATCTATTTACTTATGAATTATTTGCCCTTATGGATTATACCTATAGTACCTAATAATATAAAAGTAAGAATTAAAGCATCATGCATTCAATATTCATCAGTTTTATTAGTGTAATTCATTTTCAAAGTATAAAGAATATGAACTAATTTTTTAGACTTTTCTTGTGAAAGTCTGTCTCGAGTTTTTATGTGGACAAAAGACCATTGGGAGAAAAGTCTTTCAATTGATGCTGAAGTCTGAAGACGCCGGAATACTGAGCAGACGAGTAGCATACTTCGCAGGACCTGGATGTTTTCTTCAGTAGGACTTTGGCAATAATCGACCTCCTCCTGGTTTTAGTTTATTTTTTAATTTAATTTACCAAATATCCCTTCTCCTTTTATAAAGCTATCGTAGCTATTGAGCTCGTCTGCGTTGAAAAGAATTAGGAAATGCATATCAACCTCATTTTTTGGTTCTTGAGTAAGGTCTTTCCCACGATAGATTGGATCCAAAGTGTATGCTGCAACGGAATGAATTGGCAGAGCCATTTTCTTTCGTTTTTTAAAGTGTCCACACATTTTTCTGGCACTTCCAACTGAAGCCATAAGGAAACAGCTTCTGCCATACCTATTTTCCTGAATTCCTTTTCAACAATTCTGTCTTTTCAAAACCGATGGTGTTGCTGATGCATTGTTTATTTTTTCTTGGATTAAGACTTGTACTCAGCTTTTTTTGTTGAAGTCTGCTGGAATCGGTATCGGTGGGTGAAGAAGCAAAGATGAAGTAAATAGAGGAAGTGCTGGACCTGGGACAATCTAACGAACTTACTGAGCCTGACATTGATGTAGAAATTGTTGATGTTGATGTTGATGGTGGTACTGGCACGGAAAGAGTATCTATACACATTTCGATTTCAACAAGATACTGTAAAAATTAAATTCGACTACAACATCGATAAATAAAGTGGATATTTTAGATAACTACTTACTACAACATCCTCATTCCCAACCGTGTGGGAAGGTACAGCTTGAGCTCTTCGGAAACAATTTTCTGAAAAATAAATTAAATGTAACGCGTAAGGTTATTGCAAAAAGTAATGGTATAATAATCCAATCATATAATTTTTACCTGTGTGCTTGAAGCCTTGAAACCGTTGTATTTTTAAGAACAACAGAACATACGCGCAGAGTGCACCAATCCTCTCATTGTCCATTTTCACCGGTGTATATCCACCTTCCACCCAGTAGCTATGTAATTTTCGACCAGCCATATTTAAATTCTTCACTGTTTTATTTTTTTTATTTAACGCTTTATTTGTTTACAGGAATTAAGCAAAACACCAACCGAAAAGCAAAAATCGAATTTAAAAGTGACAAGTGACAACTAACAACAGTCAACAGATCATTTGACAGTTAAAACTACGTCTGCTATAATTTGTTTCATTTACAGCATTAACTACTACGTAGCAGAAGTAACATTATGTAGTTTTTCGAAAAACTGTGTGTGTGTGTTGTATATTTACACGAATGGAATTGACCTACAGTTTTTTGCCGACTCCGAACGGCGAGTTGAGAAGCTCATGATACTCTTTGATTGCTTGTCAGACATTCGAAAGAGGTGGCACCGTGAAAAAACTTTTAGGTGTTTCCTGGGATTGAACCCGGGCAGCAGTAGCTCAACACACTTCCCACTACACCACGGTGCTCACTGTCTGTCTGTCAAATTTAATTTCAATGCAAAGGATCGTGCAGGGCAAATGTGCTGCCAATCCGCTAAGATAAATTTGAAGACTGAAATGAAAATACCTCCACACATTCTTGTCATCGATGTTTTCCGTTTTATTTTGTTCGTAAAATACAAAACGTATTTCCAGTCTTAAGAGAACTTCAATGCAAATTGTTTTACTTAGATTAGAGTCTAATTAGAAAATCTTCTTACGATTGAGTATAGTCAATATTAAAATCAACACCAATGTCTCCCGTGAATTCCGGAGCTGTAATCTTTCCAGATACAACAACGAAATCTTCTACATTGTCCAAGACAAAGTATAAGAATGGCCGATTAACTTCGATCTTTTGTTCCACAGACTCCTCTAGAATCCTTTCACCAACGCTACTACTGGAAGATAGTCCATTTTCAGAGCTTCCGCCTTCATCTACTCGAACGCTGACAAATTGATCAATTTCATCAATATGCAAATCGGTATCATCTGATAGGTGACTGAGTTCAGCTGCACCACGAGTGAAGACTCTGCGCAGGCCGAGACCTTTCAACATTAAATCGGTACGGGATGTCTCCTCGACTTGGAATTTTGGCAGTCTGATGTATATTTCTCGTTCCGTAGAAAGGCTCTTAACAGTAGTGAAAATCTCTGGATTAAATTTTTCTTATAGCTTGTGAAGCCCTTCGATATCTTTAGGCATCACGACCAATAGCGAGTAACGTTGATCCTAAGCGAAAGAGAACACAAAGTTTTGCTATGATTTGGCAAACAAATTGTAAGCACTCACCTCATAGGGAAATGACACTGCCCAGGCCTTAAGTGCTTCCAGATCGGCTATAAGGTACTTGCCGCGTGCATGCATCATTGGCGTTTGAACCGATTTACCAGCAGTCAGATGGAACATTTCATTGGGATTGGAACGCAATGCCTGGAATGGATACTGTTATGTATTAATGAAGTATATAAGAGACATATACAAGAATCATACTAACATGCGTTAGTATGAGTCATGTGTATAGCAACATAAAAGTCAGTCGATTGCCAACCACGAATGAGTTAACACTCCAATTATAATTACTCTCTCAACCCAAACTGTACATTTAAGTTACTAAGCATAATATTAATAAATGAACTATTTCCTATGAATTAAAAAGTCAAGTCTATTATTTACACACAAGTGAAGGTGCAACAAAGTGGCGACGAGGAAAAACAAAAAAAAAAAAAAAAAAAAAAAAAAGCAAGCACGTGAATGTCAAAAAATTAATAACCTCAAAATACAGTTGCACGATGTCTAATAGTCACAGCATGGGTAAATTAGAAGAGTTTGAGCCGGGTGAAGATTTTGATACGTACAGAGAACGTCTAGAAATTTATTTCAAAATAAATGGTATTGAAGATACCAAAAAAGCTCTCATTTTATTGAGTCTGATCGGCAAAAACACATTTAAAATACTCAAATCACTCGTGCAACCGAAAAGTCCATCAGAGTGCTCTTACAGTTATTTAATCGAAGCTCTTGAAAAGTATTTTGCACCGCGATTAAATATTCGGGCGGAGCGCTACAAATTCAATAAAATCGTTCAAGAAGAAGGGCAAAGTGTACAGGAGTTTATCATTCACCTTAAAGAAGTTGCGCAAACATGTGGTTTTGGAGATTTCGCAAAGGAAATTAGTCTGACTAGAACAAAGTGCTGTGAAAATATGGAAGAATTTAAACCAATACAATTAAAGTCGTTTGCGTTGGATGACGCCCTGACAGATCGATTTATAGCAGGTATAAGGAATGAAGAAATACAACGTGCCTTATTAAATGACTCTTCACTCAATTTTGAAAAATGCTGCAATGTGGCGCTCACTATGGAAATGTCCACGAAAGAATCCAAGGCGATACATCCGAGAGTCTCAAACCAATTTTCTGTCAAAACATCATCATCAAGTCCGCAGCATAAACATCATCGCGAAAGTCATCAGTCAAAGTCCAACAATAATAGTGGTAAATGGGGAAAATGTCAAAGGTGTGGTCGTCATCATGATTGCAAATCTTGTCCAGCGAAGAATTGGAAGTGCTATAATTGCAATCGAATCGGACATACATCCGTGGTCTGCACTCATCAAAAGTCTAACACAGTTAAAGTCATCAAAACAATTGCGAAAGTCGAGTCTGAATGTGTCATTCGGAACATTATTGTCGAAGGTCAACCGTTAGCAATGGAACTAGATACTGGAGCTTGTCATAGTCTAATAAGTCTTAGTGAATATAAATCGAAATTTTCGTATTTAACATTGCAACCAGAATTAAATACTTTTATTACTGTTACAGGTCAAAAACTGGATGTTCAAGGGAAAATCAGAGTCCGAGTGGAGTTTCAAGAACACACATATGATTTAGAGCTGATAGTGGTCGAAAGTCCCCAAAATTTCATACCATTAATGGGTCGAGCGTGGCTACAAATTTTAACACCGTGTTGGAAAGAAAAGTTATTTGGAGATTGTCCAGGTTCAGTACACAAAGTCGAGGTAAAATTTGTTGATTTTATTAAAACTAACTTTCCGAATGTGCTTACGTCAAAGCCAAATGAAACAATTAAGAATTTCGAAATAAGTATCGTTCTTAAGGAAAATGCTTCGCCCATTTTTCACAAAGCATATTCAGTGCCACTAAGAATTAAGGATAAGGTAGAACAAGAGTTATACCGCTTAGTTCAAAATGGTATCCTGATTCCGGTCAAGTCTAGTGTGTGGGCAAGTCCCATAGTTTGTGTCCCGAAGTCAAACGGAGACATACGAATTTGCATGGATTGCCGTGTGACAATAAATAAATTCATTGAATCATATTATCATCCATTGCCTCTAACAGAGGAAATATTCGCAAGCTTCGCGAATTGCAATGTGTTTTGTGTAATTGATATGTCAGGTGCATACAACCAGCTGCGAGTCGCTCCGGCTAGTCGACAGCTATTAACTATTAATACGCACATAGGATTATTACAATACACAGTGTTGCCGTTTGGTGTTTCAATGGCACCATCTGCGTTCCAGAGTACAATGGATGAAATTCTAAAAAATTTAAAAAATACGCGTTGCTTTGTGGATGATATTGTTGTCGGGGGTAAGGACGAAGTAGAATGCAAGCAGAATTGCATTGAGGTGTTAAAGAAATTAAATGAGTATAATGTCAAAATTAATCTAAGCAAGTGCCGATTCCTTGAGAAAAGTGTACCCTATTTGGGCCACATATTGTCAAACGGGAAAGTGTTTCCAAATCCCGAAAAAGTTCGAGCAATAGTGGATGCTCCAGCACCTACTAACTTGCAACAACTCCAATCCTATTTAGGATTATTAAACTATTATGGTAAGTTTATACCAAACCTATCTTCGCATTTAAAAGATTTTCATTTTCTTTTAAAGAAAAACACTGATTTCATATGGTCAACAGAGTGTCAAAAAGCATTTGAAACCAGCAAGCTTTTAATTACAAAGAATAATGTCTTAGAATTGTTTGATCCAAACAAACTTGTTATAGTCGCGACCGATGCGAGCCCATACGGTGTGGGTGCGGTTCTTTCACACTTGATTGATGGTGTCGAAAAACCAGTATTGTTTGCATCGAGCTCACTCTCTCCAGCTGAGAGAAATTATTCACAGCTTCACCGGGAAGCTCTAGCAATTATATTTGCCGTCCGAAAGTTTCATAAATATATTTTTGGGAAACCTTTTAAAATATACACTGACCATCAAGCGCTTAGAGAAATTTTAAGTCCACGTAAGGGAACAGCGGGTGTTGCAGCTGCACGTTTGCAAAGATGGGCTGTAATTCTGTCCATGTATGACTACAGCATTGAATATCGTAAAAGCTCACAAATGCAACATGCTGATGCTCTATCTCGCTTGCCCCTTACCGAGTCAACGAATGTGGATAGTGTATGCTTAATTAACTCAGTGAACTTAGAGTCGCCTAATGAATTAATCTTTGATACAGAACTTGTGCAGAAAGAAACTGTTCGGGATGAAGTTTTATCATTGATATATGATTGTGTCAAAAGTAACAAATGGCCAAATAAACTACCTAGCCCATTAAAAAATTATTTTAGAGTCAGAAGTAGTCTTTCTTCAGAGGAGAATAAGTTGTTTTATGGAGATAGGTTAGTCATTCCTATGAAGTTAAGGAACGAAGTCCTGAAATTACTTCACAGTATGAACCATGTAGGCATGGTTAAAATGAAGTCAATTGCAAGGTCTTACGTCTGGTGGCCTTGTATTGAAAAAGGCATTGAACAATTTATAAAAGAATGTAACATTTGCCAGTCAACAATGAACACTCCAAAGGAAAAGGTCGAGTCAAAGTGGTACGTATGTGAATATCCATTTCAACGTATCCATTTGGATTTCTTCTATTTTTCAAAATTTCAATTTTTAATAATCGTGGATGCATTTAGTAAATTTCCAGATGTGGTACCCATTCGCAGTAACACGGCGGAAAATTTGATTAAATTATTGGAAAATTTTTTTGCGACCTTTGGTCTTCCAGGGGAAATAGTCACCGACAATGGCCCACCATTTGGGTCATTTAAATTCGTCAATTTCTGTAAAAGCCTTGGCATTAAGGTTAGTAAGTCTCCTCCATATCATCCACAAAGCAATGGTTTGGCTGAGCGTAATGTACAAACGGTAAAGAAAGTTTTAAAAAAGTATTTTTTAGAAAATAAAAACATGGATATGCAGAAAATAATCTCCAAATTTCTTTTTAACCAACGTAATACTCCAATAAATAAAAATTTGCAAACACCTTCGGAACTGATTTTCGCCTTCAAACCAAAAATTTTATTAGATAACTTAAATAGTAAAAAACAAGATAGTAGTAAAAAGATTCCTAAAATTGTACAAAAAGTAGACAATAAAATGTTAATCCAACCAGAAATTGGTTTAAAAGCAATTAATTCATTTAAAAATATTAAGTTCCTGGAGGGAGAAAAGATTTTGTTTCAAAATGTTTTTAAAAACGATTACGTAAATTGGATCCCAGGCACATTTTTAAAGGAATTAAGTGCTTTAACTTGTTTGATAAAAATAGAGGGTACAGTTCGATTTGTTCATTTTAACCAAATAAAAAAATGTGTAAACAGAAAAAATAATACATATTATAGTAATCCTTATTTACAAAATGTAAATGAAAATTCTAATGTAAGTCAAGATAAACTGTCTTCTCCAAGTTTAAATATATCATCCTCATCATTAAACAATAAAGCTGAAATAAAAAGTTCAGCACGTATAAAAAAGAAATATGCTAAATTGAATAGAAATAAACACTTAGTAAATGACAAACTTAGAAGATCTGAACGGTTAAAGAAATTGGGGAAAGTTAATTATTGAAATAGTGGATGACTTATTTAAAGTGGGGAAGATTGTTATGTATTAATGAAGTATATAAGAGACATATACAAGAATCATACTAACATGCGTTAGTATGAGTCATGTGTATAGCAACATAAAAGTCAGTCGATTGCCAACCACGAATGAGTTAACACTCCAATTATAATTACTCTCTCAACCCAAACTGTACATTTAAGTTACTAAGCATAATATTAATAAATGAACTATTTCCTATGAATTAAAAAGTCAAGTCTATTATTTACACACAAGTGAAGGTGCAACAGATACGCCCATTTGCTGCGATAGTACAAACCATTGAAAAGCACCATTTTTGTACGGGCAGCCGCCTCCTTACCAGTTATTGAATTGGCACTAAACGCCGATGCTTTATTTTCCTTGCGGAAGAGGCTAGGTGCGCTACTGAGCTGGAAGTAAAGGAAAAGCATTTTTTTTTTTTTTTTTTAGGGAAATAACATTAATGAGGACCATGGGCAGCGAAACGTAAACTTCTTGATGTAAAGTGAGACTCAAGTGCTTGCATTATTTCGCTGCCCCCATCCTCGAGTTTTTGTTGTGGAATTGTTACTTTTTGCGGCTCATTGGATGCTGGTTGAACTTCACCCACTCCAATGTAGATCTTACGCATACCATCGATTTTTTCCTCATCCTGATCGGCCTCATTTTCTATAATCTCTTCTTTGCGCTTAGACGGGGACGAGCGGTTAGTTTTCGCTGATTCATCTACCTCTAGCATATTATTAATCACGTCATCCTTGTCGTCGCTGGCAGTGGTCGAGAGTTCTTCCGCTTCATCCGCCGGCTGTTGCTGTTCTTGCTGCTGCAATTTCTCCCGAGCGACTTCCTCTCTAATTAATGGTGCCTCAACGTACTGCTTATCGTCGACAAATTTATCAAACTTGAACGCCTCCTTGTCCGTTTCAATACTGGCAATGTCATCTTCCTGCTGCTTTTCCTCATCGATGTTTAATTTCTTAAATGTCTCGAATCCAATAACATCGTTGCTATTGGTCGCACTGGATGTTTCCAATGCGATATCTAACGAAGTATTCTCTTCATCCCAGTCGTCCTCGCTACTTTTGATTTCTGTTACATGGACGCAATAATAATTGGCGAGTATTTCCTTAAATTCATCACGTATTGTAAAATTGCGATAAATATAGATCCAGGTTTTAAAGGACGGGTTCTTGGGCGATTGCGTGACTGGCATTTGGAAATTGCTCAGAATACGTTTAAAGGATTGTCGAAGGTCAGCTTTTGATTTGGGATTGCCAAGGGCAGTGATGAACTCGTTGTAAGTTTCGCCATCTGAGGCTTCGGCTAAGATGGCTAGCGTTGTGGCGGCCCCAAGCGGAGAATAGGCAATATTGCCATCGATATCCTTGTTATCTCTGAGTAGATTCGTCGCAATCAGCTGCGTCAATCGACTGGCGTATTTGAGGTCAGATTTAAATCATTTTGGAGATTTAAATCAGTTGGTAGGGTATTACTGCCAGCAATTGAAAACGCCAGTAGGCACAGAACTAGAAAAGAAAGAAAAAACTTATTTGAAGTGATGCAGTGCATATCAAAATGACTAAGAATGTTCTGATTCAATGATGTAATGCAGCAGGCCTGGAAAGATAATAATATATTTCTACGAATTTACATATGCTTATAAAGCGATCAAAGACAGAGAAAGATACTGGAGCAGTGGTCTTCTCGGAGGCAATAGATATCAAGTAGTATAATTATATATTTTAAGTTGTTACCCTCCTCCAAAGCGCAAAGGGTTCCTGACACGAATTCGGTTAGAGAGAGTTGAGATATTGGGCAATAGTTGGATACTTCATTTTGATAACCAGTTCTATGGTGTAAGAGTTCTTCCTCAATTGAGGGAAAACTTTTGGTCTATGACCAGAAAGCTTGCATATTTTTGAGAACTATGGCAGGTTAGCCATCTTTCAGGTCACTAATCTTCTTAAATTAAGGCAAGGTTAATTCAATAGGGGCATCGTGGGCACCGTAGCGCAAGTGGTTTGTGCGTCGGACTATTGAGCCAGCGGTCTTGGGTTCGAATCTCGGCGCAAAGGTCTAAAAAGTTTTTCACAGTGCCCACCTCTTTCGAATGTCTGACAAGCATTCAAGAGTATCATTTGTCATGTAAAGCTTCCCAACTCGCCTTTCGGAGACGGCAGAAAACTGTAGGTCCCTTCCATTCGTGCAAAAATATAACGCGCGCACACAAATGGTTGCGGGAAGCTAGGCTTGGTTCTACCTAGGACTGCTGAAGCCACATATTATTATTATTATTTTTATTATAATTCAATAGAAACTGAGAACGTGTGGGCGCAGCTGTTTATGTAAGAGAAGAAATCGTAATTGGGTTCCAGGACGTGGTCGGTGAACGATACACATGAGCGAATAGATTCGCAACAATTCTGTGATCCATTGTACATGTTTATTTTGAGAATGGATGAGCAGCTTTCTGAATTATTTTTTAACGTATGTATATAAACTGATAAAAACGAAAGTAGATTAGTCTATCATTATCTATGTATAACTCTGCTTACGCTTCGTTGCTGCACGGTTCTGTGTCATTTAGCTTGGTACTTTTCACCTCTCCAATTCTTAATCTATCAACCTGAAGCCTGAACCTAGCAATGTATGAAAAGCTTGCTTCGAAGAACTTTGATCCCAATCCCAAGTCATAGCTGTGGATTGTAAAAAAAAACAAAGTAACCCGCCATTTTAAGACGTTCGCCAAATTGAGTTTATAATGATGGCGTGTAGCTTATCGCATTCTACTCATCAAAACCTTAAAAGCAGGTATGCACAAGGAGCTTTTCTGTGTGTGAGTGCGAAAATCGAATAATTGCACCTAAAACTATGCAAATTTTTGTCAATGTGGGGTTTATGTCGACGAATAATGGAAAAGCTTTGATAATGTTTTGAGAGTGTATAAGCAATTAAACAATTTTAAAAAGTGAGAGCTAGACTGTATTCAGCTTTGAAGTGTTTTACTTTCGGGAACTTGCGATAGAGTGCTAAGAATATATAGTGTATCGGATAGAGAAAGAACATTTGTCTGTACTACACTCCGAAACTGAAATACCATAATTTTTTTTTGATAAACTTGCAAGAAAGAGCTAGAAAATAAAAAAATAAGGTCGATGCATACTATTATATGCATCAATGCGCATTAAGATGTTTTAAAATCTTATCTGAAAAGTTAGTCTACATGCAATCTATTTGCTGGTTATTAACGTTTCTCATCGAAACGGCTTACGCAAATGACATTTATCTCGGCCGTGGAAAGCACACACATTAAATATGGCATAAACTCAACAAAATAACAGAATTGAAACATCGAACTAGGGGGTCAGGGGGAGGAACAATAGAGGCCATTACCGGATGACCTCGGAGTCATAACAGATTAATCTGTACACTTCTACACTAATGGTTCTAAAACCAATGAGGAGGTGTATTCTCAGACAGATTAAATCTCCATCTCTCCGTCCGTCTTCCTGATCAATGTAGTGTGTTTCAAGCGGAAATTATGGCGATCTCAGAACCACTGTTCTGGATCAAGAGGAATGTAATAATTTCTGCATTTTCCCGGATAGCCAGGCTGCTTTGAAATCCCTAAAATCTGTCTCATCTACTTCAAAGACCACCCCCAATAAATAAATAAATAAATAAATGAATAAATAAATAAATTAATTAATAAATAAATATAATAACTAAAAAAATACATATGTAAATAAATTCATAAATAAAAAAATATGTATAATAGATAAATAAATACATAAATAAATAAATTGAATTTCGAATGACGTCACTTATGTATGTATGAAGCGATTGTATTTGTCTTGTCATTCGATATCCATATTAAGTACAAGTCGTGAAGATAACGGTAATTCACCATCTCAGTGCGTCAGCCATAGGTATTGAATATCAAATAACGTCACTTATCTAGCTATTATATGTATTTGTCTTGTCAAACCCTTTCTTTCGATACCCATACTAAGTAGGTCGTGAAGATAACGGTAATACGCCATCTTGGTGCGTCAGCCATATTGAATTCCGAATGACGTCACTTATGTACATATGTATGTATGTAGATAATGTGTTTGCCTTGTCAACTCTTTTATTCGATACCCATATTAAGTACATAGCTCGTGAAGATAACAGTAATCCGCCATATTGGATTTTTGTAGCTATTATATTTGTCTTGTAAAAACCTTTCATTCAATACCCATATTAAGTAGTTCGTGAATATGAAAGTGATCCGCCATTTTGGTGCATCCGCCATATTGAATTAAGATTTACGTCAGTTAACTTATCGTATTCTACTTGTCAAACCCTTTCATTTAATGCCCATATTGGATGGGTCGAGAGGTTAACGGTTTATGTATGTAGATATGTATGTAGGTAATGTATGTGTGTTTGTATATATGTTTGTATGTATTTCTGTATGGATGGATGTATGTATATATATATGTGTATATGTATGTATATAATATTTACCAAGAGAAGAGGCATAGTATCTGCTCCATTACTTCGAAAAGCTAGTATTCATTCTGTCGAAGGTGTGATGTAATCATTCGTCACACTTTTTCGTTACAAAAAATGTTGACTAACGTGCGTATAAAAGTTTTACTTCAAAAAAAAAAAAACAAAAACATAGCTCGTTTCTTTCCAACAGTAAACATTTTCAAATCTAGTTTCTCTTTCCGGACTTTTTCTCAAACGGTCCTTAAATAGTAAAAATTAATAAGACTACGAACATCGATATTAATTCGCTTGGAGAAGGTTCAGAAATGGTTTACGAGAGTTGCACTTCGAAAAATATTAAATAATTCCAACATGCCATGTGAAGCTAGATGTTCTCTTATCGACTTAAAACCTTTGTAAAAAAAAAAATACCGGTTTATTATTCAATTCTTTTCGCACGTGATATCCTTACGTTATGTTAACCCACTGACATATTTTACTTATCATTCAATAATATTTAAAAAAAAACTATACAGGCCGGTAAAATGTAAAAATTGAAGAAAAAAGTAAGGATTTCAAAAATATTTATTTTAAATATGTAAAACACAAATACTATTTTATCGACGAAGCTACTCAAATCAGATACAAATATAATATGTACATAAGTATTATATATAGCATTTTCACTTTAAATTCGTATTTTTGCAAATTAAATTCGTAGTTTTGCACTTTGAATTCGTTTTTTTGCAAATTGAATTCGTTTTCTCTTCGGAACACTGAAATTTACTACCAAATCGTTTTTTTACGTCAAGTACACATACTCAGTTCCGTTATCAGAGCATAATTTGCCAAATGTAATAGAGCAGGCCTATCGCCAGATAACAAGATATGCCTGCTCTGAGTACGTGATGGCGTTAAAAATACCAGCTGCAGCAAATGAGCAGGAACTCCACTAAAGTCTGTAATGTGAGATGTTTTTCAGTGAAAAGCAAGGTGACTTAGTAAACCAGCACCCTATGAAGTTGAAATTCAAACCTGCACCTCTCCCTGGTGAACTTTGGAAACTTTAATTTTTGATAAATTTAAGGGCTAAGAACCGGCTTAATCTGAGCAAGAAGGTGAGAGTAATTTAGTTACATTTGCTTATGTGTATATAACGCATAACAACATTCTAATGTAAGTAATTTGGTATCAAATCTTTATGCTAAAATAAAATTCAATTTGCAAAAAAACGAATTCAAAGTGAAAATGCTATGTAAAATAAACATATAATGGTTAGTAGATGTTACGCTAGAAATATAGCGATGGTGTTTTGAAACATTGGTACAAAACCCTTCGTGTGGTTTTGTTTAAGCAACTAAATCAACTTGTGGATACGTACAGTCCTGTTAAATTGTTAAATTGAAACCAGTAGGATAATTGTTCACTTTTGTTCTTATTTTTTTCAGATGAAAGTTTTGTACTTTAGTTTAAAACAATCTTTAAATTAATGCAGCCGAATATATGGTAAGTCTACAATCTAATTAGTTTTTTAAGTTTGAAAAATAATTCAGAATATGTAAAAGTTGGAAGTCAATATTTTATGAGATTATCCTTCTGTGGCCTAGTTCACCAACCTTGTTGGAGAATCATATAAGGAAATCTCAAACTCACTTCACTGAAGCACTTAAAAGTAAAAATAACTTCAAACGCAATTCAAAATGTCACAATAGAAATTTTCACCAGACGCGATATCCAATTAGGTTATACATGAGTTCCAATTAAATGTCGCCAAATATTGAGGTTAAGCCTTCCTCCTTTTTTAAATACAGACACATACACACACATAATGAATGATCATTATTAAATTATTATCTTTTCACATTCTAAGTTCTTTTTTATCCACAGAGACTTACTCGCTAAAAGTTCCATTTCTCGATGCGAACAGAATGAAATCACAACACCGAATGAGTGACTTGGAACCAGGTGAAAGAATTTTATGAATCGTACCTCGAAGATACAAAACCTCAAGTCCAAGTCCAAGAAGAATATTGGTAAGGCCACAAGAGTCATACGAGTTTGCACTTGTGTAGGGGCGGGGGTATCGTGTGCTGTTCGGTATATGTAGCTAAAAGGGGTTATAGAACTTGTCTGCAGATCACGACGCGTCGCGCCTATTGGGATAGGATACTGTTATAGGCTTATTCAATGAGCACAGGATTCTGGTCGAAGAATGGGAATTAGATATGAATATAACATATGGCTGGCTAGATACATACGTACTTATATCATAACACAGTTAGTTTATTAAGTGCATTCGACAAATTAATAAAACGAGCAGTGGAGTAGAAATAGCGTGCGGTTTATTAAGCAAATGATTTAACATATTAATTTGTAGAAAAAAAATCATATCAGATAAGAATAAGTAATAATGCTGGCCACCAGACTTGGATTTAGCCTAAGGCCAACTAGGCCCAGGCCTAGGGCATCACGAATAGGGATTTCAATCCCGAAGCTAATTTTCAATCCCGGGATTCCGGGATTTGGAAAAATGACATTGGACAGAATATTTTTTTTTTTTTTTTGTAAAAAAAATCTACATACATATGTCATGTTTTAAACAAAAAAAATTAACTTCCGATAATTGCCCACAAAAATGTAGAAATTAATTATAAGTGCCTTATCTTCTTAAATAAAAAGCAGCGTAGCTAAATTATGCTCTGTATTTTTTTTACTATTAAAATGAATCAAAAGGAACAAAATTTAAAAAGTTTATATAAATTAATAAACAAACAAATATTTGCTCTGAATTAAAAATTTAAATATGACAATTTTTCATAAGGAAATAAATAAAAAATACTTCAATTCAAGGAGTTTACAAAAAAAAGGTGATTCAAAGTAAGAAAAAATAGTGAAAAAATGTAAAGGCGTATTTATTCTTGCTCTTGGTCTTCACCCGACCTTTGGAAATATAACTTTCCTTTCCTTGAATGAATTTCTTCTTTTCTAAAAATCAGGTTTTCGTGAGTCTAGGAATCGGTAATGGCGCCTTCGGAGTTCTAACATTCACTTTAAGTTTGTATGCGCAATAACTATACTGCATGCATGCGTGGTGCATGGAACCTATAAGCACTGAAGAAACCATAATACGACTACAAATAAAATAGATGAACGCATACCTTGATTTGCGCTTCAACGGCGCCAGATCTGTTAAGCGCAACCGTAATCTAACCTATTCTAAATATGTTTCTTTTCTGTAACATAATTTTTGGAAAACAACAAGGCAGGGGTTAGTTTTGATCACAAAAAGTTAATAATCTAAATTTTAAAAATCAAAAAGTTATAAGGTATTTGCTTCAGAGACAGAGAGTATCAAATAAAATTAGCTTTTAATCTCGAAAATCTCGGGATCGTTCAATCGGGAGCAAAAATCGTCCGGGATCCCGGGATTGATTTCCCTAATCACGACAGAAAATCACATTAATAAGGTTGTTGGAAAATCTTATGGCATACTTCGTGCACTTTTGGGCCACACAATTTTTCACACCATTAGATACCCGAATCTGACTTGCAAAAACATTGATTATACCAGTATTAACTTATGGTTGTGAAATCTATTCAAAATGTAGTTGTGTTAGCAAAATGAAACTAAATGTCGTTTTTAAGCACATAATTCGATATATTTTTGACTTGAAGAGATATGAAAGGGTCTCTGGTTTTTCGTCACTACTGTTTGGCATGTCCTTTGACAAATTCCTCCAATTTTGCACATTATGTCTGTTCTCCGATGTATTATTGACACATCAGCCGACCTAATTGCTCAATAATAGACACTTTTTAGTATGCTGCTAAATAGTTTCTGCGGTTCTCTGCATATAGAGATCTAGAGGCAGAAGGTTAAGAATTGCTTCCAATCCCGCTGTTATCGTTGTTCTCATCACACCGGTTGTTCCAGTGCATGCTATTCTCTGTATTTTGGTCATATTTGGAGTTGGTTGTTTTGGCGGTAGCGTGCCACCAGACTAGTCCGCCGTGTGTTAAAATGGGTATTACTATCGAACAGTACCACCATAGCGTTATTTGCGGGCTACAGCCCAAGTTTTTCCCGAAGAATCTACTACAGGTGTAGAAAGCAACGGATGCCTTTTTTACCCTTTCTTTAATATTCAGCTTCCAGTTAAGCTTTCTGTCCAGTATGAGGCCTAAATATTTCGCGCTTTCAAAAAACTTAAGGGGGGTACCCTCAATGTTTGGTAGCGAGAACGTTGGATTCACTCTTACTGCCTATGAAAACTTTTTTGATCCAACTTCCCCTCGGAGCAATGTCTTTTTTCTGGCGCACATATATTTTTTTATTGCGAAACATGTTATGTTTTTCGAGAGACATTTCCCTACGTTTGACTAATCCTGCTAATCAAGTGTCATCGTCACTGTCGAATCCATAATCGCTATCTTCTTTTCTCTCTTCTGCCAGCCCACGCAACTGGCCACCCGGCGAATCAAGGCATACTTTAGTCTCTTCCCCTCTATTTTCATCAGTGACTTGAGGGGGACATATGAATATATCGGTGGGAGCAACTCCATCATCACTCCAAACATCGATCTCACCAAAAATTTCATGCAAAATTTCATGCTTTCGTATATAATTGAAGCTAAAAAATAAATAAAAAACAAAGAAAACACCGTGTGTATGGTAGAATATTTTGCCACCGTGCTTTTAAAAGGACAGTGCACTTTTTACAATAATAAGCACATAGTGCACAATTTCAATCAAACATTTTTTTTTATTGCACATAGACAACACAACTTTTGTTTAATTTTTAACAAAACTTGTTATTTTCACAAATCAAATAAATTTTTCTTACTTTTGTTTCTCCACTCCACACAAAACAAAAAATCAAAATGTTTTCACTTAAAAATCAAGTGCGAAATCTCTGAACTGCATTTTTCTCGAATTTACTCGTAACTGTGATTTATACTATTGACAAAGACCAACAAAAAAATTAGTTTGCACCTACCCAAACATTTAATGAGCCTATATCTTTATTCCACTTCTGGTGTTCTTTTAAAAGGACGGTGGCAATATCTGGGCTAAAGGTCTTTTCTTAGAAATATGAAGTTCCGCTCCAAGATGATCCAAAATAATATAAAATTGGATGCTTTTTCACACCCGCGTAAGCTGCCCATCAAATATCGGATCTTTATGATTTTTACACTTATCGATTCGTCATAAAATAAAAAAATGTAATTTAAAAATAAAAAAAAATGGCGTAAATTTGCAGTCAACCCCACTTTTTCAGTTTAACTCCTTACTAGTTAAACCCAATTTTAAGCTTAAAAGCATACTTTAATTTTTGTTCAATAATATACACATTTTAGTATGCTGCTAAATAATTTCCAATTCGCAACGTTTTTATTCAAATTTTATTCGAACACACATAATAGTGACAATTTTGATAAGAAAAAACTTAATAGTCTAGCTCCATATTAAATATTTAATACGAGGCTCGGGTGATTTTAACTTTAATACGAGGCGCTAACGATAAAGTGGGCTTTATGACGGCTATAATTATGAAAACACTAAGTTCCGTACTAAAATAATTTTAAAGTGTACTTTAATCGACTATAAATTTGCGTCAATGAAATTATTTACAAAATGGCATTAAAAAGACACTTGTTAACATTTAACTAATTTAAAACAATTTAACAATTCTTTTTCAGATTTTGTCAACAATTGTGGTACAGAATGTCCGATATCTAAGAATTTCCCACATGTTGTTATTTTGTCTGTTAGCTTATATGTTCGTGGTACAAACTATTTCTACTTGTTAAAATTCGCCTGTTGTAAAATGCTTGTTGTTTTGTGGTACAGACCTATTGTATTGCCGATGAGCCAAATTCGTAGATTTCACGACAATTACAACCATTGCGGCTGAAAGAATTCTGCTTAAGGATAAGGGTCTACATCCTTACAAAGTCGTACTGACTCAAGAGCTGAAGCCAAATGATTACAGATTGTGTCGATTGGATCCTTGGATCCTTGAGCACCCTATGTTAAATAAACAAAATTGCCGTCATTGGTGCGAGAACAACCAACAAGTTGAAAATGTCGCATTCCGAAAACTATCTCTGTGGTGCAGTTCTGTGCGCTACCTGCCATACACCACATGCTACATTGTATTTACTGAAAAACATGTTTGGAGATTGGATCATCTCACGACAAGGAATTGTGTCTTTTCCGGCAATCCACAGACTCTGGATCATATGGAAACCAACATTCGTTAAGCAGAATTGATGTGTCAAACTGTCGTTTTATTTAAAATGACGGAATTTACGAATAACAAGCCTTAATACTAGCGTGTGCGTGTCAGTAAACGTACCCTTCTGAATGACAGCTGACAAATATAAACATGGCGAGCTGACGCGCCTGTTTGCAAAAATAAAGATTTTTATTTTTTTTTTCAATTTTATTTATCCTTCCCCAGATACTCCGAACTCCAAAAAGTTATTAACAATACGTTTATAAATTTTAAAGCGCATTAAATGATATCGGGGTGAAGCAGGGCCTGTTTCTCGCAACCATTTGTGTGTGCGTGTTATATATTTGCACGAATGGAAGGGACATACAGTTTTTTGCCGACTCTGAACGGCGAGTTGAGAAGCTCATGATACTCTTTGATTGCTTGTCAGACATTCGGAAGAGGTGGCACCGTGAAAAAACTTTTAGGTGTTTCCTGGGATTGATTGGGCAGCATTGCGTAGTAGTTCAACACACTTACCATCAAATCAAGTGCCAAGCAAATGTGTTGCCAATCCGCTAAGATAAATTTGAAGACCGAAATGAAAATACCTCCACACATTCTTATCATCGATGTTTTCTGTTTTCTTTTATTCATAAAATACAAAATGTATTTTCAGTCTTTAGAGAACTTCAATGCAAATTGTTTTACTTAGCTTAGAGTCTAATTAGAAAATCTTCTTACGATTGAGTATACTCAATATCCAAATCAACACCAAGGTCTGCCGTAAATTCTGGAGCTGTAATCTTTCCAGATACAACAACGAAATCTTCTACATTGTCCAAGACAAAGTATAAGAATGGCCGATTAACTTCAATCTTTTGTTCCACAGACTCCTCTAGAATCCTTCCACCCACACTGCTGCTGGAAGATAGTCCATTTTCAGAGCTTCCACCTTCATCTATTCGAACGCTGACAAATTGAACAATTTCATCAACATGCAAATCGGTATCATCTGAGAGCTGAGTGAGTTCAGCTGCACCACGAGTGAAGAGTCTGCGCAGGCCGAGACCTTTCAACATTGACTCGGAACGGGATGTCTCCTCGACTTGGAATTTTGGCAGGCTGATGTACATTTCTCGTTCTGTAGAGAGGCTCTTAACAGTAGCGAAAATCTCTGGATTTAGTTGATCTAGTAGCTTGTGAAGTCCTTCGATATCTTTAGGCATCACGACCAATAGCGAGTAACGTTGATTCTAAGGGAAAGAGAACACAAATTTTGGATCTGACTTGGCAAACAAATTGTTAGCACTCACCTCATAGGGAAACGACACTGCCCAGGCATTAAGTGCTTCCAGATCTGCTATAAGGTACTTGCCGCGTGCATGCATCATTGGCGTTTGAACCGATTTACCAGCAGTCAGATGGAACATTTCATTGGGACCGGAACGCAACTCCTGGAATGGATACGCCCAATTGCCGCGATAGTACAACCCATTGAAAAGCAGCATTTTTGTACGGGCAGCCACCTCCTTACCAGTTATTGAATTGGCACTAAGCGCCGATGCTATATCATCCTTGCGGAAGAGGCTACGTGCTGCACTGAGCTGGAAGTAAAGAAAAACATTTTTGTTTTTTTTTTTCTTTGTTAAGAAAATAACATTAATGGGGACCATGGGCAGCGAAACGTACCCTTCTCGATGTAAAGTGAGACTCAAGTGCTTGCATTATTTCGCTGCCCCCGTCCTCGAGTTTTTGTAGTGGAATGGTTACTTTTTGCGGTTCATTGGATTCTTCTTGCTGTGATGGCGATGCTGGTTGAACTTCCTCCACACCGGCGTAGTTCTTACGGATTACATCGATTTTTTCCTCATCCTGAACGGTCTCATTTTCCTGTACGTTAATCTCTTCGTCACGTTTAGAGGGGGATTGGCGGTTGGTTTTCGCTGATTCATCTACCTCGAGCATATCATTAATCACGTCGTCCTTGTCGTCGCTGGCAGTGGTCGAGAG
Source organism: Brachyopa scutellaris (assembly GCA_949775065.1). Taxonomy (NCBI): domain Eukaryota; kingdom Metazoa; phylum Arthropoda; class Insecta; order Diptera; family Syrphidae; genus Brachyopa; species Brachyopa scutellaris. The sequence continues at coordinate 33,986,224 of OX459113.1, read as the reverse complement.
TTCTTCCGCTTCATTCGCCGGCTGTTGCTGTGCTTGCTGCTGCAATTTCTCCCGAGCGATTTCCTCTCTAATTAATGGTGCCTCAACGTACTGCTTATCATCGACAAATTTATCAAACTTGGACGCCTCTTTGCTCGCTTCAATATTGGCAATATCATCCTCCTGCTGCTTCTCCTCATCGACGTTTAATTTCTTAAGTGTCTCGAATCCAATTACATCCTTGCTATTGGTCGCACTGGATGTTTCCAATGCGATATCTAACGAAGTATTCGGTTGATCCCAGTCGTACTCGCTACGGTTGATATCTTTTACATCGACGCAATAATTATTGGCGAGTATTTCCTTAAATTCATCACGTGCCGTATAATTGCGATAAATATAGAGCCAGGTTTTAAAGGACGGGTTCTTGGGCGATTGCGTGACTGGCGTTTGGAAATTGCTCAAAATACGTTTAAAGGATTGTCGAAGGTCAGCTTTTGATTTGGGATTGCCAAGGGCAGTGATAAACTCATTGTAAGTTTCGCCATCTGAGGCTTCGGCTAAGATGGCTAGCGTTGTGGCAACACCAAGCGGAGAATAGACGTTATTGCCATCGATTTCCATGTTATCCCTGAGTAGATTCGTCGCAATCAGCTGCGATAATCGACTGGCGTATTTGAGGTCGGATTTCAAATCATTTTGAAGATTTAAATCAGTTGGTAGGGTATTACTGCCAGCAATTGAAAATGCCAGTAGGCACAGAACTAGAAAAGAAGTAAGAAATTATTTGAAGTGATTGATTGCATGTCAAAATAACTAAGAATGTTCAGATTCAATTATTTACTGCAGCAAGCCTGGAAAGATAATATTCCTACGAATTTACATATTTTTATAGAACGATCAAAAACAGTGCTCTGGGAGGCAAAAGATATCAAGTTGTATAACTATTTATTTTCATCCCTCCTCTAAAACGCAAAGAGTTCCTGACACGAATTCAGTTTGAGAGGGTTTAGATATGGGGCGATAGTTTGATACTTCATTTTGATGACCAGTGCTATGGTATAAGAGTTCTTTCTTTTTATCATTATCTATAACTATGCTTACGCTTCATTGCTGAACGGTTCTGTGTCATTTAGCTTGGTGTTTGCCACTTCTTCAATTCTTAACCTATCAACCTGAACCTAGTAACCGCGACTTAAGGCAACGTATGTTAAGCTTGCTTGAAGAGCTTTGATCCCAAGTCACACCTGTGTATTGTAAAAAAAAAAAAGCAACCCGGCATCTTAAGGCATCCGCCAAATTGAGTTTATAATGTCAATAAGACTGTGTACCATAAAATGTTGCAATATTTTGCGATGTTGAAAGATATTGCCAAGCAAAGCTTTTAAAAATACTGAAAATAAAAGGTAACATCAATAAGTTTTTTTTTTGTCGGATGCTATTCTTCCAATCGGACAGCTAGGAGAGGAAGCCAAGAAGCCCGAAAGAAAGCCATCAAGCGTTTTTGAGAAATTTCTTCAAGAACATTTTCAAGGCAACATAATAGCTATGGAAGATAATTGCCATATTCTTTTGGTTTTTCCTGATCCATACATAAGTAGGGAAGACTTAATCCTAAAAATTGTTAGTCGTATCCTTCTGAAGTTTTGCAGTTCTTAAAAGAACCAGCAATAGAGGAAGAAGTTTTTATCAGTTTTACAATAATTTAGCGAAACGACTACAATTATGATTGATTGGCCACAACTTTATTGTTTTTTGAGTTATGATAAACATTTTTATATTTGCATTTTATTTAAACAATTTTTTGTTGTTCTGAATATGAGTCCATTTGGTCAATAAATATAGAATTTGTTAATAATTTGACCTCAGCGCCACCTTTCGAATTTGTCTTCCCGTTAGAACCTCATTCGGATTATAACGAACATTTGAAAAAAAATTAGCTAAATCGGTTTAGCCGTTCTCCAGTTATGCGGTTACCAACGATCATCATTTCATTTTTATTATATAGATTTATTTTAATTTAATATTTTAATTTATCTTTATAAAGTAAAAAAGGGATACAATTTAATTTGAATTTTCTTTTCTTATCTTATTTATTTTGGTATACAGATTCTTTATTTTTTTGTAATTTTTTCTAATACATATGTATCTATGTATAATGGAATTTTATAAAACTACATGTAAATTTACTAAAAAAATGTTTTTTCCTGTTATGACTTGGTATCTTTTTCTGATAAAATCATGCAATAATTAGCTATCAAGAACAAAAAAAATAATGTTGGCCATGTTTTTTTGGAGAATCCGAAACCAGCACTTCTACCTACAGTACCTCCTACCTACAAAAATCAACTCGTCAAATACAGCAAACGTTTTTCTTTCTTTTTCTCCTTTTCCGCTTTCAAATTCTACTTTTTACAAAAAAAATAACCTAAATATATGTACATATGTTGGCGCAGGGTCATAAGTCCACAGGTCAAAAGTCCACCTGGGTGGGGTATAAGTTCACAAACTGATTGTGAATTTATAACCCACCTCGGTGGGTCAAAAGTTCATAAAATTTCGGGTCATAATTCCACGATTTGAAAAATGAAGTGGGCTATAAGTCCACAATTATTCTTATTACTTACATATATCTTACTTTAGGTGGCGCTACAGCTCAGGGTGAAGCTGGTCCTGCTTCTCGCAACCATTTGTGTGTGCGTGTTATATTTTTGCACGAATGGAAGAGACCTGCAATATTTCGCCGACTCCGAACGCAAGTTGAGAAGCTTATTGAAAAATGAAAGCTTGTCAGACATTCAAAAGAGGTGGCACCGTGAAAAAACTTTGTGGTATTAGACTCGGACTGGTATTGAACCCGGGCAGCATTGCATAGTAGTCCAACGCACTTACCACTACACCAAGGTGCTCACGATTCGCGCGAAACCTTAGATATGTACTTTGAATTGTACAGTATTTCATTTTTGAGAAGTTTATAAAGTAATAGTGAAAAATTCACGCGAATCGTGAGCACTGTGGCCGTGGTGTAGTGGTAAACTTATAAACCAACAGTGAACAATTCATTTTAAAATTATAAATGAAAACTACTGAATTTTTGTTTTCATACGAAATTTGACAAATTTTAATAATCGTGTACTTATGACCTATCCTAGTGAGCCATAAGACCACAATCGTCGGGTCAAAAGTCCACAGAAATTTCGTGTGGACTTTTGACTCACTTGGGTGGGTTACAAGTGCACAATTGGTTTGTGGACCTATAACCCTCTAAGGTGGGTCAAAAGTCCATTGTGGACTTTTGACCTGTGGACTTATGACCCTGCGCCCCACATATGTTATGTACATTGCTCTCGGCAATTATATTTCATCGTAAAGCTGTCGAACCTAATGTCCGCGACGGGTAATCATTGCACCGTCTCAACAAAAAAAAAGGATAAAAATAATAAATAAATAAGTGAAAATATAAATCAATAAAAATTTGTTTACAAATAATACAGTAAATATAAAAATAATAAATACCTGAATTGAGAAATGAAAATATATAGAAACGAAATTCCCGCTAGGATTCGACCACTGGATTGTAACTTAATAAATGGACACAATAATTTTGGTTTAAAAGTTCGGTTACTTTCATTCTTTTCGTTTAAAAACTTTTTCGTCAACTGAACTTCTGGAACTATTTTTTGCTATTTTTATTTCTAAACTGATAAACGCACTACTGTGTTCCTGACATTTCGTAAAGAGATTAATTAAAAAATTAAGTTAACAAATAATAAAAAAAAAAATTCAATAAATTAAGTTAGTAAATAGTAAAAATTGTATTATCAACCTATATATAAGAGACCGGTTTATTATTCAATTCTTTTCGCACGTGATATCCTTACATTATGTTGACACACATAAATATGGATACATATTTTCCAATATGTACATTTATCATTCAAAAGCATTATTTAACCCTCCAGTGGGCGCGGGGTATTTTGTAATAAAAGGGGGCCCGCAGATCTCGATCGAGACCAGCTGAGCTTGAGCTCTTATAAAACAAATGTCCGCCTCCACAAACTGCAGTTTGCACACTAATCAGTTGATTTTAAGAATCTATTGAAAAGGACGGGCCAAAAAAAATTAATTATATATCTAGGTAAAGACAACATTTTAAAAACGATAGTCTACAATCGTAGACCGCGCGCCCACTGGATGGTTAATAAAACTATGCAGGCCAGTTAAATGTAAAATTGAAGAAAAAAAGTAAGGATTTCAAAAATATTTATTTTTATTTTTTTGTAAGAAACTTGGACAGTTATTGCTGAAGATATGTAAAACAGAAATACCCCTTTATCGACGAAGCTACTCAAGTCAGATACACTCATGTACATTGTACATATATATGTACATAAGTATATAAAAAAAATATGATGGTTAGTAGATGTTACGCTAAAAATATAGCGATGGTTGCATAGTGTTTTGAAAAAGGGAGTCGGACAGAATCCCGAAAACCAAAATCCCGAAAGTCCAAAATCCCGAAAATCCAAAATCCCGAAAACGAAAATAAAAATTTGTTTGTAGGAAAAAAAAATCGAAATTCGACCGAATGCGAGAGAATATTTATTATTTTACTACTTTTTGTCCTGGCTTAGGTACAACATTTTTGAAAAAAATTACTTACTGCACTGCATCGCTTCACAACCTTTCCAACAAAAAAAAATTAAGCGAATGTGTTGTGTTTAAGGCAGTTAAAAACGGGTTGAAAACATAAGTAATCCAGTAATTTTTCGTTAATATTGCAATATATTAGAAAAAAATTACTGTAATATATAAATTATTGTAATAATAGGAGGTGTTTTCTTTATGATTGGGAAGCTTTCCCACACTATGGAATCCACGGCTAAAAACCCCCCCGGTAAACGATATGCCTTGGTACCATCGTCGGGAAATAGGGTTGGAAGCAGAGGTTTTAGTTATGGTTAAAGTCCCACACACTGGCTTTCGATGCTTTCCACCTTCCTTACAAAAAAAAAGTAAAAAGTAAAAAATATATAATGATAAGGATAACAAACTTCAAATAAGTAAAACATAGCAAAACAGCTCAAGTCTTATTGACAAAGCAATATCTGATACAAGTCCATATCGAACGCAATCTCCATTAAAAACTTATTTCAAATCGCTCGTTACGTTCCGCGTAAATTTTTTTAATTTTGTTTTCCTTAACGTTTTCTTATTCTTAGGTTTTCTTTTTTCATCTAAAAGAGCGATCAGTATATACGCCAATGTGTGAAACTAAAATCTAATCTATCAGCTATCAAACCGAATGAGATCAACACAACTGAATGCACATTGGGAAATGTAAAATGTTACAATGCTAACACCAACGGGAATGGACAAACATTTGTCTACTTTCCTTTTAAAAAAAGTCCCGAAAATGAAAAATTTGCGCAAATTTTGCATTTTATATAATTTTTCGAGATTTTGGATTTTCGGGATCTTGGATTTTCGGGATTTTGGATTTTTGCGATTTTGGTTTTCGGGATTGTGACCCAAACCCTTTGAAACATTGGTACAGAACCCTTCGTGTGATTTTGTTTGAGCCAGCACTGAATCAACTTGTGGATACGTACAGTCCTGTTTAAAAAATTGAAACCAGTAGGCTAATTCTTCACTTTTGTTATTATTTTTTTCAGATGAAGGTTTTGTACTTTACTTTAAAACAGTCTTTAAATTAATGCAGCCGAATGTATGGTCAGTCTACAATCTAATTCCTTTTTTAAGTTTGAAAAATAATTCAAAATATGTAAAAGTTGAAAGTCAATATTTTATGAGATTATCCTTCTAGCTAGTTCACCAACCTAGAAATTTGTATTTACAATTGTTTTTTAACAAAATTTGTAAAATATTTGATTAATGCTGTTTCATGAAACATATGTTTCTTGCTAAACAGAACGAAAAGTACGAATTTGTAGTTTTTATTTGCAAGTACAAAATTGTGGTTGTAATTTGTAGTTGGTGAAATAGGCCACTGGTCTTAATTCATTACACAAAATTGTACATTACTACAACTGGCAAAGGATTATGCTAGATTCACAGTCAGTGTGCATTAACAAATCAAAACTTTAGATTGACAACAAAAACGCAGACTTTCTAGTGAATCCTCCCATGTTTCTTATTATTTCCCCGATCAATTTGACCAGATCCAAGAACCATATAAAGATATCTCAGATTCACTTCACTAAAGCACTTAAAAATGAAAAAGAACTTCAAACGCCATTCAAAAGATCACAATGGAAATTTTCACCAGAAGCGATCTCTAATCAGGGTATACATAAGTTCCAATTAAATGTCATCAAATATTGAGGTTAAGCCTCCTCCGTTTTCCTCCTTTTATCAAATATAAACACACACACACACATAATGACTGATCATAATTAAATTATTATCTTTTCACATTCTAAGTTCTTTTTTATCCACAGAGACTTACTCGCTAAAAGTTCCATTTCTCGATGCGAACAGAATGAAACCACAACACCGAATGAGTGACTTGGAACCAGGTGAAAGAATTTTATGAATTGTACCTCGAAGATACAAAACCTCAAGTCCAAGTCCAAGAAGAATACTGGAGAGTCTACAAGAGCGTCTTACAAACAGACATTCAAGTTTGCAGTTGTGTGGGGGCGGGGGTATTGTGTGTTGCTCAGTATATGTGGGGTTATAGAACTTGTTTGCAGATCACGACGCGCCGATTGGGATTGGATACTGTTATTGGGCTTATTGCATGAGCACAAGATGCTGATCGAAGAATGGCGCTTGGATATGCATATGGCATATGGCTAGATACGTAGTATATCACAACACAGAGAGTTTATTACGTGCATTCGCAGATCAAATTAATAGAACAAACAGTGGAGTAGAAGTAGTGTGGGGTTTATTTAGCAAATAAATTATTTCACACATTAATTTGTGGAAAAAATATTCCATATGAGGTAAGCATAATATGCGTCACTGGAAACGATTAATCATGGGCATTATTGCATCTGCCAAAGCGAATTACCGATTGCCAGGAACTGCTGAAGATATTAAGTTGAAATGAATAACAAATAGGGAGGACAACAGCCCCCACTTATATAAAAATTAAAGTTTCTAACTCAATTCGGTTGATAATATGTTGATAATATCTGAATTATTTACTTAGTACATACTTAGAAGTTACATAATTCTAATCTAATTTTTGATCATATCAATCTATTTGGTCGTGGGCGATTAAGCTTGACTTAGTGATGGGCAGATTTTTTTTACCTACCCGGTGGGTATTTATTAATGGGTAAATACCGGGTATTTACCGGTTATTTACCCAAAATCATATTTACCCACCCAAAATCGGGTATTTATTACATTAAGTAAATAATGATAATGCCAAAGAAGTAGTGTCTATCTTCAACGCCCACGGAGCTACAGGGTGTTGAAAAAAGTTCCTTCAGAGAAGAATGTACCAACAATTATTCAATTATAACTTCTGGTCTATGAAGGCCAGAGCAATCAAGGTGGGCTTGTTTGATAGACAATTGATGGATGTCTACCACAGTTTTTGACGGCTATTACCATCCGTGCTTTCATTTTCGAGCAATTGGTCTTTAAACACAATTTTTTTAATTTTTTTTGTAATCAATTTTGAGAAAATTGCATTTATCTCAGGAAAACATGTTAATACTATCTAAATTTTTTTTTATATTTTGGTGCGCCGTAATGTTACCTACAAATTCACCATACAAAGTTTTTACCTAGGGAAAACTATATGTTTTCCATGCATAGTGGTATTTCAGCACGAAGAAAAAAATGTCTATCAAATGCTATGAGTCTGACAACGTCTGGCAATGAATTTGTAGTTTTTTTTTTTTGGAAACAGTCATCTACCAACCGTGTGAACTGACAATTTTTTATCTGACAATATTGTCAGAGAAAACATTGTCAGAACATTTGCAGGCCAACCGCCTGTCAACAAATTGTCAGGAATTGAGGACCGTTTTCGCAAAACTCAACAAGCGCAAAAAATCGAAAAATGAGATATGGGTAGCGAAATTTTTGTTATCACAAGGCTCGTTTACTAAGCCAATAAAAATTTCATAAAACTCAACCAGTACAATACAAAAAAATGTTTTAATCGTTAAGGTTCGCAAAACTAATATTGAAAAAAATGTTGATTTTCAGGACAAAAAACTGTTGATTTTCAAGACTCAATATCTGGTAAGCTCGATACTTCATTGCTAATATTTTTCCGTTCTTCAGTGATAAAGTCACCATTTATGGACTTGCCATTTTTACATTTTTAGTAATCTTTTTCTTTTCTTATTAAACCACAAAAAACCTTCTAATGCAAAACTTGCAAAATGCACTGATTGAGTTTTGCGAAAACGGTCCTCAATTGGGACAAAACCTGGCAACCGTGTGAACTGGCAATTCCACATTGTGAGGTAGTTTGTCATTGTCAGCTCATTTGCAGCTAATTGTCAGCACATTTGTAGACCTGACAATATTGTCAGATCTGGCAATCGTCTTAACATAGCTTTACTACTGAACACGCGGAGAAGTTCGGAAACAGAAGTAAATGAACCAATTTGCATTTATAATGCGAATATACCCAGCACATCAAAATCTACTGAATCGGCAGAATTCATCTCTTTTGATAAGATTGTAGTTACAATACCATCTAATTCCAGCGACTCAGATTAGTAAATATTCAAAGAATCTTTTGTTTATGTTTTGCATTTTCGTTTTTAAATCGAATAATATAAAAATAAAATACCCAATGAGCATGTTTTCACAATAATTCCTCATTTGAAATAAATACCCACATAAATACCCGTTTTGGTAAATACCCGGTAAATACCCTGGGTATTTACCCTCAAATGGTATTTACCGGGTATTTTCCCATCACTAGCTTGTCTTGACTGAATTTCCTACTTTGCAGTTAGTTTTCCTAGAACTGTATGCAATTCTTGAAGTACCACGGTGCATCGGTGATCAGTGTAAGGGTTCTGGGCTGTGATCTTCGTAGAATTTTGAACTATCCGAAGCCAAATACCATACTCCGAATTAGTTTGATTAACCCATTTCAGGTCTAATAAACTAGGTCACTTCGCTGTGTGATCTGGTGGTTGTCTGTAGATAACATTATCAAAAGAGACAACTCTGTCCTCGGCTTCGTAAAACAATTGTCTAAGTAATTTTCATAACCTTATGTCTTTCCCTTTACTGTACCTAGTCACGACACCCAGTATCGAGCCTGTCCAACGAAGATTCATCCGTTTTACTTTACGCGCCCTACCTTAGCATAGCGGGTATAACTTTCCACCCTTTATGGATTATATAATTTTATAAACTTTATAAATTTAATCACTTGAAGAACTTAGAGAAACTGCTGATATCAGATTTTAGCTGGAAACATCGATTGTTTCTCAGTGCTCCAATAAATCAGCCATAATACCAATCCACGCCACCACATGTCTGTACCTCTCTTTTGTCTCATATTATGTTTGCTACATATGAATGAACTCCCTGGCACCTGTTTCTACACTTAGATGGTACAAATACTGGACCAAATTCTTATGCAGGGAGTAAGAAAACTTCTTGAAGACGCTGAAAGAAAACCTATTGTGCAGTTTGAAAAGTTAGAATGTTTTTGACATTGACATCAAAGAATTAACGTTCTACCGCGTGAATTTTTTTCAGCGATATATTATTCAATGTGCGATCAATTGAAATGCGAAGAAGAAAATCCCAAACAGTTGTTGTTTGACAAATAAGAAAATACTTTTTTACATATATGCTAAAGGATAGACCTTTAGGTATATGATTGTATGCTATCAGGTTGGATTAGAACATATAGAAAATATGTACTTTAAGAGCGATGAAAGCTATCTTGATCATAAAACATCGGCTGTCATAAATCTCCAGAAAGATGCCTCACGGTCATTAGGTGAGAAAGTTTCTAGTTCTCGATATCTTCCAGCTCATCTAAAGAAAGTAATATAATATCCAGTTATGAAGCGCAACAGTTTCCTTGCACATGGTGAAAATATGCTCGTATTACTATCAATAATTTAGATCCTCAGAAACACATTCGAGTACTTTCTGGCAAGAGAATTTTAAAGGCAATGCGAAAGAATAATTCTGATCAGCATCCTTGTGCTTTTACTATCTTGGACATAAATCTTAATGCAAAGTCATAGACTGGCAACAAGAATATCAACGGCTTCCTGTTCTTCGAGATATAATGGATGAAAACCAGCTTCCTCTAGTGGAATCAAGAGGTGATGACGAAATGCCTTTCTTAAGACTTCCATATCACACTCAGGCTGTAGAACGTTCTGTTAAAATAGTAACAGAGTATTCGATGCAGAGAAGGTCTCATCAAAGCAAAAATTAGTTCCAGAAGATTTGTGCTAAAATTTGCGAGCAAGTTAGATTTTAAAGTTCTCACCCACTAATTTTTTAATATTTTTATTGAGACTTGTGCCTTAATTTAATAAAAAAAAAAGGTTTTTGTTCATTGCTATTCTTATCTCTTGTCTTCCTCTAAAATTCAAAAAATATTTTAGAGTAAAATAAAAATGGCATTTTACGGAAAATATAGAAATTTTCAAAATCAATGCGCGGGTAGGAGGTTGGTGCATAGAACTGTTTTTTACCCTTTTTAGAATCTCTTCGGAATGAGTCAATCTTTCATCACTATTCCAATCCAAAATAATAAAAACAAATTTTTTTCATACAACAGTGGGCCACCCTAATATACATAAATCTACTTAATAAATAAATAAATAATTCCCGATTCTGTGGCACACAAACAACGATTAAGTTTGCAACATTAGTGATTCTGTGACGCCACTGGCAATCTGATTGCTCACGTTTCCACCTCTACGAGTATATCAATTTACTTAGCAAAATGGATGCGTTCTATCCAGATGTTTCGACTGGAATTGAATACGTAAGGTCTTCGAACCCCAGGTTCTGGTTGCCTTAAGTAAATTTCTTTTGGCCACAATGTCACCTTTCACAATGAACTCTTCAATCACACAATCTCTCCACTTTTCGCACGCTCTTGTACGAGTACGGGTATAGCGAGGAACGTGCGCGGAATTGAAATGAAAATGTGCATTAACCAGAATGTTGACTCCAGGTTGGTGTCACACTCCACACTGGGAGTCGCGTAATTCCAGCTTTATTGCCATCTTCCGCATTTAGCGTGCATTAACCCCTTTCGGCTGAAGATGCTTATTTAAATGTTTCGGTGGCCAGTACATCCATATTTAGCAATTAAGCCAGTTTGCTGGACTGCTAAACTGTCATATTGCCCAATGTCATTTAAGCCACCCACCCTCTGGCAGCCCTCTTCCCCTTTCACTGTCCAGGTCATGCACGTATAACTACTTTCTTTTCCAACAGACAGACGTGTGTTCTTTGTTTTGATTCTTTTCTTGGTGCGAAGTGGGTGTGAAGTGTGCGTGGGCAAGTTTTTCGGGAGTCATTTGTTGTTGGTGCTTCTTTCTTTTATTTACGGAAGAGAGCGAAGCTTTCTTTTTTACTATGTCGCTTTGTTGTACGAGTAGCATTGACAAACGAGTGATTAGCCCAGTTAGCATATAAATTATGCTGAACAATAGCGTATTCGCTTCACTCAAAGCGTGAGAAGTACATATAAATGTATGGAGCCGCGGTGGTGAAGCGATAGAACATCTCTCTTCCATATCCGATGTGCAAACAAGAAATTGAGGACACTGAACTCTGCGATGGAGATGATAGTGGTCCGGTCGTTGTTCGTCGTCGTCGTCGGTGGCGTACTTGTTGCGGTTCATTGGCTAAACTGGTTTTTCTTATGCAACTCATTCTTGTGAGTTGGTAAAAGATATGTTAGCGGTTTAATTCATTTATCCGATGGAAGTGTACCTTTGTGGAGTTTCTGAAAAATAAATAATAAGCTGAAGATATTTTCTACAAATTTGTTGCTCTTGGCCTTGTTGCTCGAACTAGGTAGCAGTGACTGCCGATACCAAGAATCTTTGGAAATGAGTATGTATCTCCGCTACTTATGAAACCTTTTGAACTTATATATGCAGCGAGATAGGCTTCTAACATCTATTTGTGTAAGATCACTAGAGTTGTTAAAGCAGTATTCACCTACATATGTAGGTGTAGTTGCCATTTACGGGATAGAGCTAGACATGTCCACTGTCCAGCAGCTTTTTTATTTCCAAACCTGTTGCTTGCCAAAAGAATCTCATCTGAATTAATCTGAATTAAATTTTGTTGAGCTGCTAAAGATGACTCGTTCTCCAGTAAAATTTCCGGTTGCCTTCAAAATAGGCCTTCGACTATTTGCTTCAATACATCTGTGCATGTGGAGGATGGAGTTCGAAAAATTGTCCGTTTTTTCATCACCACTTGGTATGCTCTTCCCCAGAGGTTTTCATCTGCTCCATTGTATAGCTCGGCGAAGCTCTGACGTTTGCTGGTATTTATTGCCGTTTTGAGCTCATTTCACGCTACTTTATACCTGGGGCCGGGGGCAGATCTGTCTGCGGGCAACGCATGTAGATCCACTTTCCCATCTAACATTGGTTCTTTAGACTTTATGCAGCTTGTGTGATAGGTTAGGTTAGGTTAGGTTGGGAGGGGTTGAGAGGCTGAGCCATTCCAAAACACTAGGCACCAGAGTAGGCCCATCGCAATCCCCTTAGAATCTATCCAAAGACGACCACAATTTCCTCAAAGCATTTTTTTACCCTGCAAAATTTTCGACTCGTTCGCTGGTTGATTCAGTCTACCTCCTGCAAGTTACTAAAGAAGTAGGAGCCTAAAATGTTCCTGCGACTACGTGGTATGCCCTGACATTCACACAGAATATGTACGATATCCTCTGCTACACTTATATTTTTACAGTACGCCTCTTGGCGTGTTTGCATAGAAAGATAATATTCCTATAGCTATTCTGTGTCTGTGCACTGCTAAGTCTAAGGATTTCACTAGTCCTTTAACGATCCAGTGCCAGCCAAAGTGCCTATGTCCTGCAAAGTTAGACCCCTTCTATGATCACCCCTTCTCGTAATCGTATCTTTTACCTTTGATTTAATGAAGTTTGAGTGATAGCTATCTAAATGTTTCTTATCCGGGATGACGGGTGCAATGAGAACCTGTCCAATTGTGTTTTTGGAGCTTACTCCATTGCACCTGGGGCCTATAACACAGAACAACAAGTCAACAAGTCAACAAGTACTTGTTTAACTATACTTGTTCAACAAGGGAACATCATTCCTGTAACACAGCAAAAATCGTAACAATTGTTGGAAATACAAATTTCCCTCGACTTGTTGAATTATTTCAACAAGTGAATCTTACGTGATGAGCTGGAGAATAAGCGAATATTCTTATCTTAAATAAGAGAAAACAAACATATTTCGTTTAATGCTTTCTGTGGTTAACAAAAAATAATCAAAGCGATAAATGGCGAGAGATATTTACATATATTAGCACAGTTTAAAAATGAAGTTTCTTAAGGAAAAGACTGGACGTACATTCGGAATGAGTTTTGGCAAAATTGTAGAAAATATGCCATAGTAAGTATTGATATTTGGAAAAATATCTACATATAGTTTTGGACATGGAAATCCGGATAGTTGGGAAAAATGCTTAAATGAGTTGTATACTTTTATTATCTTGGGAAACCGCAAGATAGTATTTAAGGACTTTTAATTAAAGGCCTTGATGACATGATTTTACTTCGCTTAGATTCTAATAATCCGAAACCTTTACGGTAAGCAAAAAGAAGCTCTCGATAGTATAAAAAGCTCATGGCACGAAAAAAAAGAACAGTACCTTACACACATAGAACAGGACTAAACCACAGCTCTAAGTTCCTGCCGCACAGCACAATTTAAGACTCTGCTGGGCTTCTGGCCACAAAATTATCATTGATTCACATTAACTATTAAGTATTAACTACTATTGTATTAGGTGTTTACTTGTTCTAAGATTTACATTCATACTTATGTCAGATTACTATACTGTGTGCAAAGCAATGATTTCTGAGATTAACGTTAACCTTTGCCAGGACCGGACTCTTCCTCTTCCACTTCGCTCGTAACGAACATAATTTCAATTGTTAATAAATTATGCATTTTCAAATATATTAGAGATAGAAAAAAGAACGCTCTTAGAAGGTAATAATAGACAGGAAAGCGTAAACTCTTGCGTTACAACAAAAAAAGCCAGGGCCATGCTAATATAAAAACAGAACTTCCGATACCCTGCTCAAGAATGCTCTTAATCAGTCTTAGTGGATATTATTACCGGGCACATACCCCAGCACTGCACCACACTCCTTCTTATATTCTGGGGAAGCATTTCCTTCAAGATTTAGAGAAAAACTGGTCGATATTCTGCCTACAATTTACAACGAAAACTGATTCATTATTTGAAGATGCATCAATGTTGGTCAAAACGACATCGATCGCCCCGCAAACTTCCGGCATTTCATCTTTATCAGAAAAGCCTTATATAGTAAGGTGTACATTTTAAGGCCAACACACTTGTTTCTGAAATTCGACTTCATTTATTGCAGACTTTTTCTGACTTTTTACTAACACCATGAACGTCATTTATAACATGGTAGTATGGTACTGAGTTCCTGACCCAAACCAATGCAAGACTATCAATATTTTCTCGCTTTGCCGTTTGCTTTGCTTTTATTAGCTGGCAGACAAGCAGGACTAAGTGCTGGACAAAAACTCAAGGTCATAGACAGGCGAAGAAACTGTTGGGTAATTACAACCTGAAGAGATTCAAAGCTTGCATCAGCATTGACAAAAACAAACTCCGCATCCTGACTGCGTTTCTAACGGGACATTGTATACTCAGGGAACATTTCAGGAAGCTAGGTCTCTCAGATGAAGATTCATGTAGATTTTTCAATGAATCCAGTGAAAGTCCAGAACACATACTGGTGGAATGTGGGGCATTAACCCAGGAATGATTCAAGTGCTTGGGTAAATACCAAATTACAGCAGAGGATCTACAACTCTTGGCACCCAATCTCCTGCTGCGATATTTTTTTTTTTGGAAATGGAATTCTCACCTGGGCTAGGTGTGAGCGAAGCTTTCTCTAACCGATTCCAATAGGAATAATGACGGGAGGGATGTTCCTTCGTCTAGGACTCATAAGGGGCACAATAGATCTTAAGGTCACGGTTCATCTCACCCTTAATAATAATAATAATAACACATCAAATTTTGTTATCTCCTCACTCATAGATCCCACAAAAACTTTAGATTCTAGCATATAATAGAATTGTGCGAACATCTTAACACACATTTTATAATTTCAGATTGTTCAATATCCTAAATTACTCGTAGTAAAGAAAAATCAATACCCAATCGATCGACGAGTAATTCAAAGGATAAAAATAAATAGAATTAAGAGCAGACGTTTTCGACCAATGCGACCGACCACAGTGCCATCTGCTCAAGGGCTTATTTAGAAAATAATTAGCTTTTGTTTTAATTTAGAAAAAGAAATAAAATTATCTCGTAATTTAAACCTAAGGCTGTACTCGTTCGTACTTTGTCGACTTTGAAATTCGATTTACACCCCTCTCAGTGTTAAATTATGAAGACAGAAATCTGTCGGCTTTTAATTTAATTTATGAAGTTTTTTAGCTTTGGTTTGATGTCGTGGAATAGAACCAGACAGATGGCCCTGGTAAGATAGAGTGCTCAGTGAGTTGGAACAAATTTGCTGGCCCCTTGCGGAGAGGGAAACTAATTTTAAAGGACCCTTTTTCGCAGGAGCGTGAGAAGGAAAATTGCATGAATAGAAGGATGAAGTTTTTTTTTTTTAAACGAAGGGATTCAGATTGTCGTCCTTCATGGATAATAAAGTTTTTGATAAGGGGAAAAAAAACATTTTATTGCTGTGTCCTTTCTTAGGGTGTGGTGGGATGCAATGTAATTTAGGAACTTTTTGATGTGATTTTGATGGAAATGGGTTACAGATTATGGGTAGACCCCGAAATTGATGGATAATTGGTTTTCTTTTTGTATATATTTTTGTTTATCAAAGAATAAAATGGGTTAAATAAGAATAAAGATTCTAATCTACTTTAAGTACAGATAGTACTTTGCGGTATATGACTTCTATATGCTGGCAAGGACTAGGCTAGGAGGGTCGTTTACATCGAATGCAATTTCACCATAGAAAAATGCAATTAACAAAACCATTTCGATCTACTAATGAATGTCTTTAGGTCTGTTAGCGGAATCTTAGCCAGGTCGTCCAGGCAATCAAAGAACCGTGCTCCCATACAAGACAGGCGCCGTTCTTGAAGAGCCGGGCAGTGGCATAGAAGGTGTGCTACAGATTCTATTTCACCATCACCCATACAACTACTACTATTATACAGTGTCCGGTTATAACACCTACGAGTATATGGATTTGGCTTCTTCTCATAGAGAGTAGGAATATTGTTCTTTTCTGATCGACTGCGGGCCACTGGTTGCGCGTTATGACACAACCGCTAGTATTGCGCCATCGGCTGAATTGATAGTGATGCGGTCTATTAGATGTTTAGCTGTGTTGAAAGCCGGTAAGACCTGTCTGTCAGCTAGTATTATGTCAATACCAGAGCCTTTCCTGGCCAGTCCAAATACTGTTTCGTTCCCCTCTATTCCCACATGTCCGGGCACCCAGCAGAGTAATTTTTAGGGAAAGCATTTAACTAACAAATGCAACTCCTAAAACAATTGTTATCAAATAACGGTAAGAAAATATTACCAAAAGTTTGGATTTTAATGCGAAATCAACAGTTCAAATACATAATAGTGCTATAGTAGTCGTTTGGTAAATTGATGCAGAATTGTAAAATTGTGTTTAAAAAGTTTAAAAACACTAAGAAAATAGCATATAAATTTGTTATTTAAAGAAATAAAATCCGTATACATAAGTAACTTTAACAATTTAGTGGTTAGACATCGATCTGTCACTGTCTGTCTCTCGTTTTCGTCCTTCATGTGCTCGCGCTGTGTGTAAACATTATAAGGGTATTCATATCCCCTTTATATTATAAAAAAAAAAAAAAAAAAAAAACACAATTGAAAAACGATGACTCATTTTAATGCTGCGGCGCGCGGCAGGGAAAACGTGTCGAATTTCAAAATATTTTTGGATGTGCCCCTACTTTGATAAATAGTGTAATAAATTTTTTTAAAGAAAAGCCGGGGTCGCGGGCGAAAACCTTACAGAATTGACTCGGCGAAAGTAATCAAAAAGGATCTAAAACTTACTGTAAGTAAACTAAATAATCGTAGGCATCTCATAGAATATCAAATACTTGTACGGACTCATTGAAAGCGCCACTTCTGACTAAAAAACACGTAAGGTCAGAAGAGAACAGTTTTGCGAAAGAAGACCTTGAATGGCATATCGACAAATGGCATAAAATATTGTGGACGGACAGAAAAAAATTATCTTTAACAATGGTATTGGCTCCGGGTGATATGCGCCGCAATCGCACAATACCAAATTCCACCCTAAATACAATATGAAGACAGTAAAACATGGTGGACCGAAAGTAATAGTACGGGATAGTTTCTCGTACTACGATGTGGGATCAATCCATATGACAAAGCAAGTCAAAGATCATCAAGTGTATGTTGATCTTTTAGGAAATGTGATGTTACATTCCGCCGAGCACGAAATGCCGTTAAAATGCGCCTACAACAGGGTAAGGACCTTAGATATGCGTTTCGAAGAGTAGAAGAGTAGTTTCCGGTAAAAGAGATTGAGGTTATGCCATGGTTATCACGGTCATCCGACCTCAATCTCATAAGAAATATGTTTGCCGACGATATAAAAGAGGTCTCAGATGCCAAACCATCCAATTATCAGGAGTATCAGGAGTAAAATTCCTCCGAAACGGTGTCATGGTCTAGTGGACTCTTTGCAACGCGCGCTGGTGCACGGCAGAGTTGGACAATAATGAAACTTCGATAAAATATTGATGTCAACTTAAGTTGCCCGTAATAGTTTCGTAATTAATTTCGGGGTTATTGACTTAGTTTTCTGTCTTTTTAACACACACTACTATTATTTTGAACAGCACATATTTGTACTAATATTATAATTCTTTTTTTTTTTCTTCTAAACTATTTTTGTAATCTTTTGTATTGACTTTGAAATGATGAATACAATATATGGGCATGGTGTTTTTACTATAAACTTTATTTAAAATCCACTTCAAACTTTGAACACAGCTGTAAATGCGGCATTACAGATGCCAACTCAAAACGATCATGGAATTCATCGTAAGTTAAAATATGAATTTAATGACCTTATATGAAATCCATTTTCCGTGTAAATAAAATGCATTTAATTCAATTTAATTCCAAAAAGTTTGATTCTTTCAATAAAGATGCTCGACTTTCGAAAGAGACATTAGTAATTTAATCAGTTTTAGGGGGAACAAAGTTCGCCTATGTTACCACCGCCCAAACAGCTGTAATAGGGATGTATTTAAGAGAATCTAGACAATGTACACCCGCTCCCAATTCTCCATTGATATGTGATCCATCTCTGTTTGATACTGTACCCCCCCATTGGGTCAGTTCAACACACATACAAAGCTACTTTTACCATATCCAGCATATTTTGTTTTTTTTCCCACTGCCAGCTTCTAAAATTAAATTCCATTCCATCCATCTTACAAAACTTTATAGATTCAAATGAAATCTTTATTGGCCCATAGTTCAACAAATCCTTCCCATTGCAATTATTGTACATTGCCAGCCGCCGCCGTTGGCATCAACGATGGCCTCTGCCCTTCTACTCATCCACTGGCCAATGCCCTGCAATAACCTATCAGCAGTCTCGAATGAAATTGAACAATTGTGCTGCCATTCGAAAGTTGTATCCTGTTTAAAAAAAAAAAAGGAGAAAAAAGTTTGCCACACAGATTGCACCTGAAGTCATATTCATAATGCCGATGCCGAATGCCATGAAAACCACTTCCAACCTTCCGCTGCACACCCACCCCTCATTTGCTTTCTCAAATGCCACAAAACTGTCTCCAGGAGTGCACAATGATGGCACACAACAACAGGAAGTGGAAACATATTACGTTAGGGCACACACACACACATACACCAATTCCAAAGTCTCTTATACAGGATCAATGTAAGGATTCTCTTTCGCCATGCCAAGTGCAGGCAAATCGTAAATCTCTAAGAATATGTGCAGCAGGTCGGAGTTATTCCCAAATGCAGAGATTCATCCTGCCATTTGCCATTCAGCAGCTGTATTATAGTGAAAGCAGCAAAAGGACTTATAATTCACAAAAGAAAGGACGAATTAAATTTTGTCTCCTTGATACCCGCATGTGTCCATAGAAAATGTACGAGTATAGCAGAGTATATGGATGTCCTGGATGTCTTCGTGTGCCTAAAACCCAAAAGGATTTTGAGGTTTTTTGTATTCCGGGAACAATTGCTTAACCACCCGTTATCCACGTTAGTCCACATTCCAGAACTTTTTAGCTTTAAATGTTTAGAATTCAGATTCTGTAAAGGAGGACCCCAGAGCTGTGCATTTTATTGTATGGGTAGATATACGAGTATAGAATATGGCAGGACGAGATGTCTGTTGCGGATTTTGGGGTTTTCCATTCAGCACCAGTGGAATGATGATGGGATTGGCTGCAATGGCTGCATTCTAAGTGTTCGTTTCGTAATTGGATTTGAAGTACGTACAAATCACAATGATTCTACATTCCAATTATTATTTATTTTATTTTAGAAGATACTTTGGCAGGAGTTCATTGTTTCAAATGGGAGTTACGTTACGTGGTCCAGCTGTGGCTTTAATGATAGCGTTTAGGGGATGGAGATGGCAGACAAATGCTGCAACATAATACCAAATACCATAACCATAGATATTATGTTGTATCATAGATTGTTGGGGGTGGTCAGAGGAGTTGAAAGCCTTTTAGGAACGGCGATTCTCATCTGATTACTCTCAAGTTAATATACATCCACGTGATAGCAACCACGTGATGCGTCCTAGAACCGCAGCCAAACTAACTAACGCGAAACAAAACCAACATGGAAGTACAACAAAATTATTTAACTACTCCACATAGAACGCATGTCAGTGAAAATTCAATCCACTCGCCTCTTCGGAAGCGGCAAGGTCATGAAGTCTGGAGAACTCAACTCCCATGGATGATCACACCGGCGCAGTACCACTAATCAGTTCAAAAACCTCGAAAAAAGAGCAAAAAACTAGAGACGGCTACAAAAGCTCCACGGAGTATCTGAAGAAAATGAAGCCTAAGGATCCGGTAACACTGCAACAGTCACAAGTAGAGGCAAAGCACTGATGAAAAAGCACGCCAAAATAATCAGACAGTTTGAAGGTTGTCAACATGAGAAAGAAGACATGTTGCCACATCCAACAGGAATAAGGAAGATGCCAAGGTGGTAACCAAGGAATGTTAGGTGGAAAGAAAGGAGGTACGGCCAAGCAACCCCATCCCCGAGAGATCCAAAGTCACCATATCTCAAAATTCTAGAGTTTCTCAGAAGCCAAGCGGATCTCCGGAAGGTGTAACTGTAAAGCAACCACCCTCGGGCTCGAAGACTACTACAAGTGAAATAGAAGAAAGAATACGCTCAGTGAAAGAGGAAACTGGTAATAAAGCAAATAAAGCCAAGACCAACTTCCACAGCAAAGACCTCACTCTGGCTATTATCGACCGCAGCAATCCGGACCGCAAGATCATAACCTAGAAATGGCTAAGTATGGAAGCCAAGATCATCTAAGCCATAATGGCGGAAGCCGACGACAAAGTTGGCAAAGACGATGCCGTTTGGTGGAAAGGCGTTAAAGTCATGGGCTGAGGAAGTAAGGGCTCATTCAACTTTCTTTCCCTTCTTCAGGTTCTGCCCGTCTTGCCCAGGAGAATCTTGTTGCACGCTCTAAGGTGTATTATAGGTGAGAGTTCCCATTTGGGGAGGTTATATTAAATTATTCCTAGATATTTGACCTCATTTGACAGGGTGATCAAAAATTGGAGCGATCGGGTGCGCCAGTGTAAACAATACCGTAGTAGACATTTGAACGAGATCTTGCTTCTTAACATAACTGGAAATAAGCAGAAACGAAATTGATATGTCAAAAAAAAATTGTACAAAACGTTTAAAATGAACTTAAAAGGCAATGATCTAAGTTTCCATTATGTATCCCACCAATAACTTTTATAACAATTACTAGCTGTCCTTAGGTTAGGTTAGGTGGCTATCCACCGCATTCGGTAGGATTCACTTAGAGTAGACAAAAGAAGGTACATTAAGTGCCACTTGAGCCGATTCTTATCGGTACTCTTGGAACCATTTTTAGAATTGGATAAATTTCCCTATTTTATTGATATCCGTTAAGGAAATACCTTGTAGGTCTATAAAGAAATATTCTCCCAGAATCTTTTTCCTTAAGGAGAAGAGTGCTGCCCAGCTGGTGAGGTGATAGGGAGACTCCTCCTTCTTCTCATCCATGCAGCTGTGACAGAAGTCATTGGCGAGGATTCCCAGTATGCTAGCGTGTCTGCCTATTGAGCAATGACCTGTTAATATGCCAATTAGGATGCCGATATGTGCTCTGCTAATTTTAAGCAGGCTGGAAGTTTTACGTCGATTTAGCTGAGGCCAAGTCTACTTGTCGTGCCTGCACGCCATATTTCATTAGCCTGGTACAGTGCTCGCGTAGAGATTTTGTTCCTTCTTGTTACTATTGGTACTTGGAAATCACTTTCTGTGGTAGAATTTCCCAGTTTTGTACCATTTCTGGCTTGTTTATCTGCTTCACAGTTGCCTGGGATGGCTCTTTGACCAGGAATCCAGCACACACGAGTGATTCAATAGCTCTTTGGCTATCGGTATAAATGAAAATGTCCCGATTGTACATTGATTTCATCGACAGCCACTCAGCGGCGAATAGCCATCACCTCCGCCTGGAAGACACTACAGTGGCCTGGAAGTCTTAAGGACAGGATTAGGCTGAGCTGGATCGAAAAGATACCCGCTCCTATACCGGGTTAGTTCCCAGGTGGCTTTTGCTGGTCCATCTTGCCTTTTGCTAGAACTGCTTCCATCAAGTCGATAATCTTTGGAAGATATCTTCCATTAATAGCGATATCAATGTCATTGGCATCAGCTATAACTTTATACCCTTGTTTTTCCAGGCTGAGCAAATTCTCGTTCCGAGTTAAGAGCGTGACAATACTCCTCGCTATGGTGTTCCACGCTTCACTGACCTTTTGGATTTATAGTTTCCCGGTTCTGAGTTGATCAACCTGCTTAACAGCATTTTTGAATCCAGAAACTTAGTCTGTTATTAATCTTCAAATTGCCAAGTATTGCTGATACAGCCCCAGAGTTCCTTCTATTTCCAGTAATGCTGTAAATTCCTTACGGGCGAGAGATTTCTCAACATAGCCGATAAGTGAATGAAGGACTGTTTTATCAGATCTCCTCCTGTGTCCCTTAGACCGATGTATTTATATTTAAATTTGGGAAATAAAAAAAAAGTTTCAGTAAGCCTGTCCCAAACTTGCTCGTTACCGTTGAGAAGACCTATTTTAAAGAGTCATATAACTTGGAAAACGTTTGAATTTGCGTTAACGTTGATACATTTCCAGAAAGAAGATGGATTTAGTAGTAAGTCACGTTAAATTTTATAAAGTGTTCTTCAAACGTTTAAGTATGGCAGGCATCCATTAAGTGAAGGTATCTTCTTGATTATATTCCCCAAAACTTCTCTATTAGTCTTTTCAAAATGTTCGTACATATGTACATATGTATCTATTTGTCGAAAGTTTAAAAAACAAACTTCAAAATTAAGTTTGCTTCCCTAGACAATTTCTTTTTTCTAAAGCTGAACTTGTGTAAACTGTACACTCGGTAGAGTCCTTCAGAAGGATTTAATTTACTTTCCCCACTCAAATGCCTCAGAATGCATAGCCGCGTCATCGAACAAATGTGAACATATCACATAACGAGAGGATGCAGGAGTATTGTCTGCTTGTCTGCACTTCCCTACAAAATGAAAAATATCTGCTATCCTATATACGAACATGTAGATACATACATACATATTACGAAAATGTTGTAATGTTTGCCGTAGGATATGGAGCAAGTATTGTTGAGAATGTTGGCCCCACGTGGCTTCATCATTTTACTGCAGATTTATGTAGTGTTGTGGATGATATATGACCTAGAGGTGAGAGGAACTGCTGCTACATGTCTGTCTATCCGTTAATCCATGGATAGGGCAAAACATAATCTGCCAACATTGCGGATTTAGGTTCATCGTATCCGTATTCCCTTGTTACTGCAGATGTGATGCTGTTTTAATTTTTTTTTGTCAATTCAATGCATGAGTTCAGATTTGTTTTGTAGAAGGTTTTCGTTTTTTTTCACTCGACATCCGGTAGACTCGTAGGAATACTCTCCTGTAAACTATAATAATGCCCATAAGCAGCATTATATTGGAAGCACCAGTACTGAGTCCCTTGAGGAGTAACTGTCATACTATATATAGCCGGTCAGTTCTCCCAGATGTATTGGCTGAGGATCTTGTCCTCTTGGGGATTGTACATTTGCATTCGAAAAGAAATTAAAGCTTTACTAAACTTCTCTTGGCTACATAACGACAGCAACAATGAAGTCGAATCCCCGAAACTACTCAGGAGTGTTTGTTTAAGCAGAACATTCCTTTTTGACCGTATTGTGAAAAAATATATTTGGAGACGAAGCTTAATGATTATATTGAATCTTGTCACCACTAAATGTTCAGCCAATAAAAGATTAAAAGCTGAGCACAATGGTATGGCTGCAGTTGAAGTATGCACCGCTGTCAAAGTTAAAATAAACGTAAACCCTATAGCTACGGTGACCATCCGTCCCGTATTCCCCGGGACAGTCCCGTATTTCAATAGCCAGTCCCGGTTTTATTTTAGTCCCGTATTTGTCCCGTGTTTTTATATTATTGTTTTTTAAATATTATTTAAGCATTTACCCATTTAGCACTTAGTAGATTTACCGAGATACATACTATATTGTATGTAGTTACGGAAACTCGTTTAGCTGCTCAGAGGTACTTATCCACAACAGACAAGTCTGCGAAAAGGCGAAAGATCGTCACAACCAACAATATAAGAGTGACAGCCAAGAGATAACGCCATATTCTTACTAGAGTTTTGGAACTCACCTATTTATATACAGGTTAAGTTTATTAGCTTTTGTTTTGATTCGATTCGAGTGTTTTATTAAAAAGGGTATTTAAAAGGGGAATATTTTCATGTAGATTATGATGAAAGAATGGGAAACAATCAGTACTTAAATAGGGAATGTGGATTAGCGAAATGTACTTAAAAATGGATTTTACCAAGAATATTACTTTATGAACTTAAAAATAAATAAATAAATATACGGCGTCAGCAGTTATATACAGAACCAAGCCTAGCTTCTCGCAACCATTTATTTTTTCCATGAAATGGAAGGGAGCTACAGTTTTTTGCCGACTCCCAACGGCGAGTTGAGAAGCTTTTCATGACAAATGACACTCTTTGACTGTTTCTCAGACATACGAAAGAGGTGGCACCGTGAAAAACTTTTAGGTGTTTTTGGTGGGATTGAACACGGGCAGCATGCGTAGTAATCCAACGCACTAACCACCACGGCCACGGCGACCTACACTTTATGAACTTAGAATTTCGGGGGGTTGTCCCAAGTTCCAAGACATTAAGAAAGTGAACCTGGTTCGACAGCAGAAAAGCGTAGTGAAAAGTCTACCACGTCCAAGCCAAAGTCAAACCGTCACACCCCAAATATCCTACGCCCAAATGGCGGCAGGAAGGGGACAGACGGTACAGCAACAACCGAAGGCTGCTTCACAGGCCCCACTGCCTAAAGCACCGGAGGCTGACTTGATGGCTATCTTGCTCTCTATTCAAGGGCAGATGGGTCAGCTACAACGTCAGGTACAAGAGCAGGCGAAGAGGGTGGACCAAATCTGCGCGCTTCTGCCGGGCCTAGCGCATTTCCAATCATAATGTGTGCGATGGCGGAGAATACCTTGAGGATCCTTGCGGTGAATGTAAATTCACTGATTAGGATCGAACGAAGAGCCGTACTATTTAAGTTGTTAGAAGATCAAAGCCCTGAAGTGCTTTTGGTTAGCGAAACTAAGCTAAACCAGAAACATAAGTTACGGCACAATAATTATAATATAATAAGAAGAGACCGACCCAACTCTATACAAGGAGGAGGTGTTGCGATCTTCATTAGTAAAAAGCTAAAATATAAGGTAGTGTACAGTGGTGAAGTGCGGAGATTCCAGGAGCTAGAAGCATGTATCGTGTGCATCCCTCTCCATAGTGGAAAGAGAATGTACATGATCTCAGCTTATGCACCTGAAGCTACGCAACCAACTTATTTTATTTCAGAGCTCGAGACACTTTTCCGATGCCTTAGGCTGGAGTCGGAGGAGAATTATTTCCTTTTGGCTGGGGATCTAAACGCTAAACACAGAGATTGGGGAAATAACATTCCTAACTCTAGAGGGAACCTCCTTTTTAATTGGTGGGGTCAGCACAGTGTCGAGTATAGACTCGATTTGAAAGCAACAGATAGTCCGTCGTTTCCCAGGGGCGGATCATATCTGGATCTCCTGCTGTTCGACGTACGGTTACAACTGACTAACACGAACGGACAAACTTTAAACTGCCTTCATACATTTGTGTATGACAGTGACCATTGCGGACTCAGTGCCGAAATTACAATTCCCAACGAGATTGCGGAACTTGAAGCGTTTGTGCATGCGCATCCCTATAATTATAGTAGGGTGCGTTGGACACGCTTCTCTAGAGTTTTGACAAGAGCACTCTCCTCAAACTCGCTCAACCCACCGTCCAATAGGAATCTGTCAAATGAGGAGATTGACGGATACCTAAAACAAATGGACGAGACAATAAAACAAACGATGGACAGGACGATACCTCGACATCAACAAACTGACAATGTAGGGATATACCGCAACGCAACAATAAACGCACTGCACCAACAAAAAAGTAGACTGCTGTCGAGATTAAAAACCTTGTACAGACGGTTTACTGACTGACAAAACTCAGAGATTAGGACACTGAAGGCGTTGATTAAAAACCTCCAACAGTTAATTAAAGAAAACTACCGATTAGCGGTAAATCTGCACTGGAACAAAAAAATTGGGGCTGTAAAAGCCAACAACCCCAGTATGTTCCCGCAAATAAATAAAATATTTCGGAGGAATAATCTCAACGACCTTCCATGTCTCAAAATTGCTCGAAATACGGACAACGAACGAATACTTGTGACAGCAGGTATAGATCCAGTAAACGCAGTCGATGACGACAATTTCTTTTTGATCGAAGATCCGCAGGAGAAGGTTGAGACTATAGGAGCGACTTTTCAGGAAGTGTATAAGGTAAATAGCAGTATTTGCCCGAACCATGACCTGGAGAATCGAGTCCTTGTGCACAACTTCTACCTTCGAAATGAACTACAGCAATGGCGATCAGAGAACATCGGTTTCACCGAGTTCAATGAAGACAATAGGGCAAATAATGCCGTTCTTATCGAAGGTAGAGCTCAAAGCGATCTTCGAATCATTGAGAAAGAAGAAGTCAGTGGGAATCGATGGAATATCTAACATTGTGCTTAGACATCTCCCTCTAGAAGCGGTAGACATTTACTGTATTTTGTTTAATAATGTGCTGAATAATGCACATTATCCAGCGCATTGGAAAACAGCAGTAGTACATCCTATCCCTAAAAGGGGCAAATCTCCGGTCAATAAGTCTCCTTCCGAACATCAGTAAGGTATTCGAAAAAGTGGTCAATAGAGCCCTGACTAAGTGGGTTGACGACAAACATATAATTCCAGATAACCAATTTGGATTTAAGGCGGGGCATGATACCATACATGCCGCGTCTAAGCTCGTATCGGATATTCAATGGAACAAAAGCAAGAAACAATGCACGGGTGCCTGCCTGGTTGACTTGGAGAAAGCCTTCGACACCGTTTGGCTAGAGGGACTTTTTTACAAGTTGAGCAGGTTGAGCATAAGTAAACCACTGCTGTACATACTTTATAATATGCTCACCAGTAGGCAGTTCGTTGTGAAAAATGGCAATGTGACCTCTGCTGGTATTTTTGAAATTAAAAATGGTCTACAACAGGGTGCGGTTAATTCACCGATCCTTTTCAATATTTACACAAGTGATCTCGTAGGGTCTCTTCACCATGCTATTGCGTACGCAGATGACCTGGTCGCGTACAGATCAGGGCCAAAGATCGAGGTCATTGCAATTCTCTTGCAGCGTTACTTCGATAAGATTCAGCGATATTGTGACGACTGGAAGTTAAAGATCAACCTCCAGAAGAAACCATCTTGTTTCGGACGCCGTTGTCTGGGGCCTCATGGGATACCAGAAAGAATTGGCGAAAGTTCGCAATCGTTGGGCGACACGGGCAGCCACTTGCATGTCGAAATGTAGTCAGATACCTCGGGCTCTGGCTAGACCAGTATCTGTATTTTAACAAACATATAGATGCTGCTCTGGCCAGAGCCAGAGGCGCTTTTGCCCTTACAAAGAGACTGTTTTATAGCAGCCAACTCGATGCGAGGGTAAAGGTTATCTGCTACACGGCCCTTATACGGCCAATGATAGCATATGGTTGTCCCGTGTGGTTCAACGTCGGACCAAGTTCGATGGAAATGATTCGGGTGTTTGAGAGGGCTTGTCTTCGGGCTTGCCTTCGTTTATACAGAACACCAGAGTCTGAGTACAAAAAATTCTATTCCAATGAGGTCCTATACAATAGGGCTTACTTAATAAGAGTGGATAATTTCCTGATCAAGATGACTCGAAGGCACATTGCAAGAGCAATGAGTTCGATGAATAGCCTGATCTTCGGGGCTTATTACCCCATTTTCACGTACCACGAAAGAGTGGGCCTTAACGGCTTCGTTCCACCAGAAACGTTCCTCTATTTTGACCAACAGGGTCTGATCCAGGATAGAACAGCGGTACCGCTAATCTTCCATGTTGCTCGCAAGACTGTGGATAGGCGGCTCAACTACGACAGAGACGTCGCACAGAGCCAAACGGAGCGCCTCCGGTTTAGTAGGTCGGTTTCGGGGCGCGATGGGCACGATGTTGAGCAGCAACATCAGAAATTCTGGTGGCTGTTAGAAAGAGATGGAATTCCCTCGTCGATTCCGTTTGATCCGGGCTAGACCCCAAGGCATAGTTGGCCGCCTTTTATGTTTATTATGTAGACATGCCGTGGCCGGCTTACATAGGTTTAGGTAGTGTAGGTATTTGTAAGTTTTATAAAAAAATAAAAAATAAAAAAAAAATATAAAAAAAATAAAAAAAAACGCACAGCACTTTGCCAACAAAAAAAAATATAAAAACAAATAAAAAACCACAAAAAAAGTATAAAATAACACAGCACAAAAAACAAAAAAAAATTACGTATTTAATTACGTAGCTAGACTTAAGATAGGTTAAGTAGTTGTAAGTTTTATTTAAGGTAGTTTTAAGAAAAAAACATGTCCTGTTGCTAAGATTTTTTTTCAAACTTTTCTTAGCTTTAAAATTGTAACTTTAATTAAAATTCTATATTATAAGTTAGGTTACGTCGAAACACATAAGTATAAGTATTAAGTTTAGCTTAGAGTGCCCGTGTGGGGGGCCAGTAAGTTAGAGTAAGGTAGTTAAGTAAGTTAAGCTAGTTTTAATCACTTTGTCTAGCATTTAAGATTTAATTGAATTGATAAATAAAAATGAATTAAAAATGAAAATGAAGGGTAGTTTTTAACCGGGTTTCACTGTATATACAATTGTACAATCACAGAAATAAAAACACCTGAAAAACGTTGAATGTCTACAGGTTTTATATGCCTTTGAAGCTCCGTGCGGAACCCTAACGAACAGACAGAGAAGACAGCAAATTAATATTAAAAAAATAAATATTTGGCTTCAGCAGTCCTAGGTAGAACCAAGCCCAGCTTCCCGCAACCATTTGTGTGTGCGCGTTATATTTTTGCACGAATGGAAGGGACCTACAGTTTTCTGCCGTCTCCGAACGGCGAGTTGGGAAGCTTTACATGACAAAGGATACTCTTGAATGCTTGTCAGGCATTCGGAAGAGGTGGGCACTGTGAAAAACATTTTAGGTGTTTGCGGCGGGATTCGAACCCGAAACCGCTGGCACAGTAGTCCGACGCACTAACCACTTGCGCTACGCTGCCCAATTAATATTGCACTGTTGTTTAAAATTTTTCTTGTTTGTGTGTTTATTTGTTTTTCTCTTTTTGTCCCGTATTTGGATCCAAAAAATATTTTATTTTTATTTATTTGTATGATTGTCAACAAAGTACAAGGACTTTCTCAGACATTTGGATTTATCTTAATAAAATACAATAATTTTTGTTTACATGAAACGTAAAAAATAAATAAAAGAAACAATAGAATAATACAAAATAAAGCAATCAACCAATTACATAAGTAAGTATAGATACAATTTTAATACAATTACAATTTCAATAATTCGTTGAGCAAACAATTATGACTGGAAATAATTTAACAATTTAGTTTTTATTAATGGTATTGACATATTGAAGTCAATTAAGGACGCACAATCATTATACAATAGCAGTAAGCCATTTATAGAGGAGGAACGGCCATAGTTAGTACGAGAACGGGAAATATAAAAGAATCTGTTATAACGTAAGTTGACAGATGGGACATTAAGATTCACAAGACTTAAGATTTCAGGACAGACAATCTCGCCAATTAGTATTCTATGGAGAAAAAGAACTCTTGACACCTTTCTCCTAATCTCAAGAGAATCGAGTCTAATTAATTGTAAACGAGATAAATATGGCGGTAATATATAAGAATGAGACCAAGGAAGTCGTCTAAGTGCAAACCTTAAAAATCTTTTTTGAATTGCTTCGATTCTCATGATGTGGGTACTGTAGTAAGGATACTAAATAACAGACGCATATTCCAACAAGGATCGAACAAACGATATATATAAAGTTTTTAGAGCAAACGGGTCAGTGAAAACTCCAGCATAACGCTTTACCATTCCGCACGCTTTGTTAGCTTTGTTAGCTGCATACTCGACATGCTGAATGGAAGATAGTTTACTATCCAGCATAATACCCAAGTCCTTAATTACAGAGACACGTTGAATAACACTATATTCAAGGGAATAAGCATGAATGCAAGACGAGATACGACGAGAAAAAGTAATGACCGAACATTTACTGACATTAAGAGACAAGTAGTTTTTAGAGCACCACAAAACAAACTTTTGAAAATGTGCATTCAAATAATGAAAACTGGTAGGTTCTTTGCACGGCGAGTACATTTTGAAATCATCGGCAAACATCAAAATATTACCATTAACAAAAAGAATAAACAAAAGAGCAGCAATGTGGCTTCCTTGTGGGACACCAGATGTTACCATGATTTTATTGGATAAATGCCTACTACTACAGCTGTAGTATGAATATACATTGGCGTTCACTTAGATGAGGCCATACATTTTGTTGGAAATTTTTTTGTACCCGGAAACTTTTACTACCAGTGAATAGCTACATATTTTCACAACAGGAATTCATAAAATTAAAGGGTAAATAAAATACGACCGTTGGAATTTCCCAAGATCAAACAATGAACTTCTTGAAAAGCGTATATAGGTACGTAAAAAGATGCGCCTCTAGGATGAAGCCATTGCGAATATTTTTATTCAAAATTTTGTTAAGAATATTTAAAAAAGCGTTAAAAATAACTGTTTTTATTCAGTTTAAAAAAAAATGGGTTACGGAAAGACTTTGACATCGACGAAAAGAGGAAAAATAGCTGTTTTTAAGGCTCAACGAGCCTAAAACCCCAATAAAGTGCGTTCTCTGGGCTTTGGGTAGTTTGAAAAGACGGTATTTCTTATGAATACCAAACTGTTGAATGGTCTAAAGATGTTTCTCTCCCGCTGGCGCTCCCTTTATAATTATATCATCGCGCTTCCAAACCCCTTTATTTTTCGGCAAAGTATTCTATTCGAAAACATTCCTCCTCTTTCTCTTCTAACAGACCATCAGCGACGGCGCTAAAAAGGATTTCAAATCTAATATAATACCCTACGAAGGGCGTCCATATCATGCACCTCCTGAATGTAACCTACATACGACTCAGATTAATTTTAACTAATCGACAAAGAAAAACCCAGCACAACTGTTGAAGAAGTCCGATCCCGATTTATCAACTTTTATACTCCTCCAACATCCACCGAACACAGCAGAGATATGCTGAACCTGGAACGTCGATTATCACCCAACATTACACGAATGCATCAGTTGTCTGAACACCTGGATATAATCACCGGTAAATATTCAAGGAACTCATAACCAATCTCATTGTGGAAGGAGGAGAAGGACTACTCCTAGACCCACACCGCCTTCCTCTGCAGGCCTACTCGCCGCAGAATCCGATAGCCGCAACTGATTTATGAATTATCATTATCTGCCATTTACCATTTCACGTTCTCATGGTGGGCAAGTGAAGGCAACAACACAGGCGGCTCTGATGGGAAACTTTTGGGAGGAAAACTTTTTCTTGGAATCACATCGAATGGGTGTTTAGAACAAGAAAAGATAATGGACCACGTTCTGCGGAGAAGTAGAAACATTCACACGACCGAAAACGCACGAATTCTGTATCCTGGTGTCAGCAACAGCAGCAGGATGGCAAGTTGGGATGGAATGGAATTTGATTTTCGTGTGGCGACGTTTTAATTACTTATTTTCCCAGGCTGTCTTCCTGTCCCGGTGGATTTCACTTGAATTAATGTTGTTATCCTGTGTTCTCAGTATTGGAATGTGTATCGTTTTCTTTGCTCGTTGGCATTCTGTGTTTTATTGGACTTAATAGAAGCAACTTCGGGTAGATGCGTGCAGGCAATTCGTGCGACTTCTAATCGATTTCAAGGAGAATTACTTAATTTCTGGAAACTGGAAGACGGTTGGCAGTAGTCTGCAGGACATTTGTATGCAAATTGAAGATGCCGCAAGGACTTTTAGATGAAATTTAAAAAAAAAGACTCTGGCGTCAAATTAAGGTACATATGTATCTAGATTTTTAATGCCCTTGAAGCACAGACAATAAATATTTGGAAGCACTTCGATTTGGCTTGGTACTTGCATTATTTACATGTAAAGTTCCTAGCAACCGACTAAACGGCGCTAGCTTCATACATCATACAGGAACTGATATAAGAATCGAGCAAATCTGGCGGGGAAGATCAATAATCCTTACAACGGTAAAATCTGCGCCTGAATATTTGGAATGATTTGAGTCAAAATCAGAATCAGATCCTAATGGAAGTGAACCTGCGTCATCGTCTATTCCCACGTCGATGAAACGGCATACATGTGTGGTTCAAATTTTGAACTACTGAGTCTGAAAGAGTTAAACGCAATTCTTTCTCTGTCGTTCCGAATTTCACTCCCTGTTCTTTTCTCCGTCACAAGCACCATTTTTACCGCTGATTTTTTGTGTTGAATGTTTATACATACATACATATGTCAATGTTGCACTCTATTGACCTATATTTCCCCCCTGTTATTGTGTAACTTGATTTAAGTGTTTCTTCCTATTTCTTTTTGACTTTTTGACAAGCTTTGTATTAACCAAAGATATTTCTTGATATACTAGTGATAAGTGGATATAATCACGTTCCAAAAAAAGAATGTTTTGGGAATTTAGCGAAGATTGGCAACATGACTTTGTAATTATAATTTGAAAAAATGTTCTCTAAATTTAGAATTCATAGCGATATTTCATAGAGAAACACAAAATATTCACCAACCGATAAAATGAAAAAAGCAAGACAAATAATGACAGAAAAACGATTACATACATTATATGTATATCTACATATGTACGAGTATATGTACGTCATATATGCGAGTATTTCTTATTCATCTTTATGTGGCGCTACAGCTTAGGTTGAACTAGGGCTTGCTTCTCGCAACCCTATGTGGTTCGTGCTACAATTTCTTACGAATAGTAGAGACCTAAAATTTGTTGCCGACTCTTAACATTGTGAAAAATGATACTCTTGAATGCTTGTCAGACATTCGAAAGTGGTGGCACTGTGAAAAATATTTAGGGGTGTTAGCTAGGATTAAACGCGGACAGCGTGCGTAGCTGTCTAATGCACAAACCATTATGCCACGGTACCACGTATTTTATTATTTGTACATTTTTCTCATACAGACAAAGAAATTGATTGAATATCTAAAACATAAGTCTTGAGCATATTGCATGATCTGCAAGCCTAGCTGCAAGTATATTATACGAAACACGCCTGTCCGATTCGGTTATAAGGCTTGGGTTGCTGCATTGAAATATGGATGCTGTCTGCAATTCCATGTACCTATATCAAGAACAAAACCAAGATCTTTCTCTGGGCTTAGGCGAGTGGGTGGTTTTTGATTTTAGCAAATAATGGCAGCAGAATTTCCTTCTTGTTAGTTAGCATTTTTTTTGACAATTTTTTCTTAAGCCCGACTTGCTTTTTAAATTGAAACAGGACTTGTGCTACTCGGTATAATCATCACAATAATTAAAAAAAAAATATATATATAAAAAAATTTTTTGATGCTGTATGCCCGTTAACACTAGAAAGACGGGCGGGGGTCATTTGACCCATTTTGAAGTTTAGCGTGCTATAATTTAAAAAGTTTTAACTTTTACATATCTTCATAAAGAATTGTATAAACATATCATGTACCTACAAAGCCGGTGCCGGTCATTTGACCCAGTGTAATTTTTCACATTTTCTTAATTTTTTGTAACTTTTTTTTTTAATTTTTAACACAACCAACAATACCGATGCAGCCTTCAGCTGCCCAGTCGCGGTTTTGCAAGGCCTTACCTCTGGAACTACTTCTAGAAGTAGTGAACATAGAACGCATGCCATCGGCGACTGGGTGGTAAAAGACGTCACTGTTATATTTCCAGCTGTAATAATAAATCTAGTTGTGTGTGCGATATTTGTCAAATTCCATTACGTGGAAAATGTAATCAGCCAAAAGCAATTATTTGTCATGATTGTAGTAAGAAATAACAAACTTCTTGTTAATAAGACACGATAATATGGTTATATTCAAGTTTGTTCACTGATTTATTAGCACTTTTAAATGATTTACTATATCAAAATCTACGTTTGTATTGTATGGGGTCAAATGACCCTTGCTGCCTTTCTTGGTAAGAAGATTTTCCCGTCTTTCTAGTGTTAACGCACCATTCTAAAGACCACGGTATCTCCATTAACACCTAAGTAAAAAAAAAAATTCTACGCAGATGTTTTAGTTTATCTGATACCAGGTGGAATCTGCAATAATTAAACACAAATCAAAAAAAAAAAATTTGGGCATAAATGGGTTAACATTGTTTTGAGGACTTTAAGCTGTTGGCCGAGCCTTAAATATGAACTGATATCAAATTCAAGGTTCTACGTTTCCTGGTTTGACCGCTAGGAGGTGTTGACTCTAAACAATAATTATATTATTGAGCCCAAACTAAAAGTTTTTTTTTTACTTTTATTCTATCATCTTATTGTCTGACATATTTTGAAAATAATATTCACTTGTTATTAAAAAAAATTTAGTTGTCGCCGTGGCTGTGCCCGTGGTGATTAGTGCATTGGACTACTACGCATGCTGCTCGGGTTCAATCCCAGGCCAGTAAACAAAAAAATTAAATATTACGGAACTTAGAAGCTAAAACTTTCAATATTAAATACCTTTTTCTGCGGTATAATTTTGCCTATTTTGGCTTTTTTCATCAACAAAATCCGAACCCTGGTAATAAGTATCCAAGTGCTCAGTAAAAGAAAGCTTTTAGAACTGTTAGTCGTTTTCATTTTAGACTCAAAGAGAGTTTGAATCATCAAAAACAGAAAAAGTTCGGAAACCAATTTCGCCTGTGACATTTTAAACATATCTCGGTCTAAATTAATCCAGTTCTATTTTCGGTTCTTTTACCCCGAGCATACATTCGTACATATACCTACATAGTACATACACACATAGATCACAAAACAATGCCAACTCTTTACAGCCCCTATTACTACCTCTATAACCTAGTGCAAAGTTATTCGAAACAAACACAACAACAACAAAAACAAAAACATGAAGCAAATGTAAAAGCAGAAATAGGAAAAGTTTTTTGCGTTGTTTTATTTGTTTTGTTTGTTTCCATTTTAGCAGGAGCCCAAACTTTCCTTTCGACCAAATCCCTCTCAAGTCTCAACACAAAGGAGGCTGCTCGCCTCCAAAGTCCAAACGTAGAGAGAGGGGGCGCGGTGAATGCATTAACAACAAAGGAAGAAATAATTCCACAACACAAGAGACGAAAGAAATAGATATGCGATGGGCGGACTAGAACGAGTGGCTCTAGAACAATACATTCACCATTCACCTAAAAAGGCAACGAAATGAAAAATCACTCTCCAAATACTCTTTTGAGAGAAGAAAAAAAGCTTATTCCATTGCAAAGCAGGATGTGGTGGGATAATTGTAAGTGCACACAGGACGAGAAACGCGAGACACATCATTATCACGCAAACGAAGAATTTTAATTATTTGTAAAAGGCTCCCTCACATTCTCAATCAGACTCAAGGCAAGAGTATGTTCTTGTCATCGGGGAACCTTTGGGTTACAGGAGCAGCAATTCGGTAAAAAAAAAGGTTTGAGTTATTTCCGTTGTCACTTAAAGGTGGGTTCTGTGCTGTGGCAGGATGTAGAATTTTTGATGTTTGTACAAAACGCGTCCTCGCACTTAACACATATACCTTTGAGGTATGCTGTACTTCGTAGTGTTTTGCTTGTGCTTTGATAAAAAGGAAATGCAACAATGAATATTGTCAAAGATATGGCAATTTCTTATGAATGGAATAGATATGTATACGGACGGTTACCACCTTGATTAAAAAGTGCTCGCAATAGCGCCAACGTTTGACGCTCTGGTTCGACCACTCTGAATTCGTTATGTTGGTACAACTGTCATTGACATTCCCACCAAATTTTAGCGTCATTCATAACATGACATTTGTGATAGGTACAACGTTGTGTTTACATTGAACAAGATGGTACCGTAAAATGCCCTAACATTGACAGGATCCCTAATATTGACCAAAAATCATAAAATCTTTTAAACTTTACTAGTGACAAACAATGGCCATACATTTAAATAATATTACAACTTATTTCATCCCTGGATATTTATAGATGACAGAAAAAAAATCTGTAGATGTACAATTGTCATAATTGAAAATAACCGCCAATAACGAGTGGCCTGTTTGAACACGTATTTTTAAGTGTCGGTAAAATCATCTCGGCACGACAAGAAAACAATATGCAATCGTGAAAAAAATTATTAGGTGCATAGTTTCATATATTATTAGTGAAATATAAAAAAAAAAAAAATGATGCGACTGTATCCAACAGTCCCGAGCT
Organism: Brachyopa scutellaris; assembly: GCA_949775065.1. Lineage (NCBI taxonomy): Eukaryota > Metazoa > Arthropoda > Insecta > Diptera > Syrphidae > Brachyopa > Brachyopa scutellaris. Next base: position 33,949,588 of record OX459113.1, on the reverse strand, counting down.
ATGTGTAAACATCACGCGGATGGGGTGTGTAGCTCCACTTCATTGGAAAGAAAGTAAATTATAACAAGTCTATGTTCGATAAAATTCAAGCCCATCGCATATATAATACTCATCGAATCCACTCCATTGCTCCTGAGAGTTTATTGCTGCACCGATTTCAATGATTCTAACACTTCATCAGTATAAATAATTTTGAAAAAAAGCATATGAATAAAGTTATTACGGAAAAATATTATTTCAACGTAACATTCACAAATGAGGTGTCTAAAGAAAATAATGTTTTGGAGCAGTGACGAAATGCACTCTGATTTTATAAATACATATAAACAATTTGTTTACACATAATATTTATCAGGATCTCTATCACGAAAAGTAGCTCTTATTTTTTTCAAACAAGATGCCACTAGGACACTAGAGGGTAGAGGCCAGTAGGTAGCCATTTTATTCGTTAATAGGTTGTAGGTTTTCTACATGCGAGATTGTTAATAATATTTATAAATTAAAAATCCAAATCACTGCTCTAGAAAATCCTCTTTCTTTTGACACCTCATTTGTTAAGATTGGTTGAGTGGGAGAGCCGCAAATGGTGATAATGATTGCAGAACATTGAAATGCAAAGCATTATGATCATTTTAGAGCGCGCACATATACTCACACACACACTATTGCAACGATACCCACTGCTGCCCGACTGCTGGCAGTGGTCACCACTGAAAGAAAATTGTGGGCGATGCTTTGAATAATTGTTTTGAACATTGCTCAGCTTCAGGACAGCGCAGGAGGATGTTTTATATCTCAAATGAATCAGGGACAAATTTACTAATTTCACCTATTTTTTGGTTTTTGAATCCGATAAGCCATTATTGAGTTAGGGCTGTATAACTATGATTGTCCCTCCCAATCTGCAGTATTTTCACTATTTTCTGAAAACCATGCCATTTTCCAGGATAAAAAGTAATACATAAAAGTTGACCAGGGACATAAGCAATCACTATGTCCATATTTCATCGCGCTGCTATGACATTTGAGTTCCAAATTTCGTAACCGTTCGGAATTCCGTCACCGAAAACACGAAACTACTCCTCGAAATCACGGAATTACTCCACTAGAAATTTTGCTAACTCGCGCTTAGATGTTTGCACATCAAAAACCGTGCCTTATTAGTTAATTGTTTTTTAAAATTAATCGGAAATAAAAAGCGTTTAATAATTTCTTAGCATTCGTCCTAACTTTGACCGTTGGGTTCCTAACTTTGACTGGCTGGTCAATGTTAGGAGCTGATATTAATACATGAATCCACAACTTTGACCGCTAAGCGTGACTTCTTATTTAGGCACCTATCTATGTTCCTATCTACTTTTCAAATAATGATAATAAGAAAATTTTGATATTAGGTATGTATATTGCTTTGTATTGCTGTTATAACTTGAAAATAACGCAAATTGTATCCGGTCAATGTTAGGGGTACAGAAGCCTAACATTGACCACTTACTTTTTTTACCATAACTTCTTATCAAAATATGATTATTTTAAAAGATGTAAATGATAAAAGAGCTAAACAGTCCCCTTTATATGCTTTTTACAGATAACGATTAGAACAAACCATTATCTTTTTATAACGTTTCAAAGCTCAAAAGTGGTCAATGTTCGGTAATTTTACGGTATTGCTGATTTTCTTATTTGACATTAGACGCATTTTTTTCAAGTGAACTGGATTGTGTCCGAATGTTATTGTTAAATCTGAATATATAAAACAGTTCACTGACTGACTAACGGACAGCGCACAGACCAAACCGCTAGACCTAAAGGGCTGAAATTTGGACAGTACATTCCTATACTGCTTAGGGAGGATTTTTTGAAATTGCATCTCTAAGTGTGTGAATTCGGAAATTAATTATTTATAAATTAAAATGTTCTGTCCTTACACAGCCTTAACTCAACAATGACTTATTGGATTTAAGACCAAAAAAAAAAAGTTTTTAGTAAATTCTTTTATGATACATTTCATCCTGGAGCTGAGCTATGCTCAAAACAATTTATGAAATCATCGCCAACAATTTTCCATCAGTGGAAGCCAAATCCAACATTCTGGAGCTGGATCGATCATGAGCAACAGTGAATCGTTCGAAGTTCACAAACCTACAGACGAAGAACGATCATTCAGTGCAAATTCGGACATTTGAACTCAGATATGTTCACGTTGTCCCATTTGGACACTTTGGAAGTTTCAACTATGTATGCCAAAAGTATGCTCACTTTGCAGTAGATTTGTTGTTGATTTTGTTTGCAATTTCATATTTTTAAAATTGCGTTGCCACAAATTCTTATTTAAATTCGTTGAATGGTTGACGTGATTTGCCCACCGAAGAAAAACAAAAAAATTACATCACATAATTTCACCGACGATGATTGACGACGAAATAGCTATCGTGCTATCGTGCTATCATGCTCGCCGAGACGATTGTACTCGACAGATTTTCTTGTTAAGTGACGTAAGCACTTAGTCGATCGGTTGATAATCGTTTGGACGAGAGAGGATTTTTTTGCCAACGTGAAGCATCGCTATCGTTAACGATGACGACTGCTTTACGTGATGAGGGCTCTGTTTCTAGTCAAGATGTAGTTTTACATAAATATGTCTTGTGGAGACGCGGTGTAAGACTTTGTGCAAGACCCATCTCACTTTCGATGTTCCATTAAATTTTTTTGCAAACGCGCGACGCTTCCGTGCTAATTGACCGCATTGGTCTTTGTCGTCACTGCTTTCTTAAAAAATAAGTGACCAATATTATATTATTCTTTTCTGCGTTCATTTTATTGTTAAAATTTTAATATTACAGTGGACTCTCCCTAAGTCGATCTCTCTCTAAGTCGAACTTCTCTCTAACTCGAATTTTTTCGCCATATTTTATCATTCCCTTCAATTTTCCATACAAAACCATTCTCTAAGTCGAAACTCTCTCTACCTCGAACACATTCTCTCGATTACTGGCCTCTTTTTTTACAACTTAATTCGAATTTTGTTTAGCACAAAACAAAATAAAAATATTTACATTACCCCTTCGGAACTCGTATTTGAGTATAAACTACCAACCATCAAGTACCTACACACTTCAATACCATAAATATGTGTAGCATCGCGTGTGCCATCATCGTCAGCTCGCCGTGCTTCTTTCTGTTCATATTCTTGATACCTCCATAAAAAGATACAGTTTTTAAAAAGTTGGAACGCAAAAACAAAAAAACATTGTTATCCTTATCTTTGTGTTGTTGGTTGTATTCAAAACAAGTTTTTGAATGGATCTATCTGCGTATGTATATAAAAAGAACTTGTTTTAGTAAGATTCCAGCTGGAATTTCAAAATCAGTTCATTCTAGGCAGTCCAACAGAGCTGATGCAATCTTTGTGCGCATGTTTGTAGCTAGATTTTTTTAACTAAGCAAGAAGCTATAATTTTTAAAATTTTTTTGTAAGTACATTAATATTTTTTTTACTAAACAAACGTTTTAAAACAAAAATAAATGTTTCTCTCTATTAGTCGAATTTTTCCAAAACTCTCTCTAACACGAACAAATCTTGGTATCCCGTGAAGATTCGACTTAGGAAGAGTCGACTGTGTTTTATATTATTATTATTTTATTTTTATTTTAATTAACAAAAAAAGGAGCACATGTGTCAACATCAGTAATGTCAACATCAGAATAAATTGTTTGTTCATATCTTCATATTCGTGCACACATCTGTCATATGAACTAAGTGATCATATCGTGTGAACACCAATCATATGCATACATTTAAGTTTACACATTCACATATTGAAGTTTACGCATTCACAAATTGATAGTATGCATTTTCATTGGTGGAAGCATAAAGAAAATGAAGAGAATCGTTGACATTTCTACGTAGATATGTGACGGATTCTATGGGACTGTTCTATCCGAAATCGAGGGATTCTATGGGTCGGAGCCTTGACACACAATATAGGTAGGTACATACATTGTTTAAATAACGAATGTGTTAAATATGTTAAATAAATAATTGAAAATAATTTATTTTTAATTATAATGAAATATAAAAGGGTGCCGTGGCCGTGGTGGTTAGTGCGTTGGACTACTACGCATGCTGCTCGGGCTCAATCCCCGCCCGGGTTCAACAGCTAAAACAGATTTTCACGGTTGCCACCTCTTTCGAATGTCTGACAAGCAATCAAAGAGTATCATTTGTCAGAAGAAGCTTCTCAACTCGCCGTTTGGAGTCGGCAAAAAACTGTAGGTCCCTTCCATTCGTGGAAAAAATAGCACGCGCACACAAATGGTTGCGAGAAGCTAGGCTTGGTTCTGTATAGGACTGCTGACGCCGTATATTTTATTTTTTATAAAAGGGCGCCAAATGCATGAATCACCCGGGCGCTTAGATGGTTAAGGCCGGCCCTGAAAGAAAAATGGGAAGATTTCCTAAAAAGCATAGGACTTGGCCTTGTAGTGAAATCTTTGCCAACCGTAGTACGTACGTAAAACGGCTGCTCCCAGTCCCACAATACTGGATTATTCTATAAAAACATTAATATGTACACATTATGGGACATAATTTACATAGACGGTCCCAAGATCGATGAAGGCACTGGATTTTCTGTAGTTTAACATATTAGCTGGAATTGAATAAATTTAAATTCCACGAACAATTCCGCCGAACAAGATTCCAAATCAGTATTTCTAAAAAAAATCAATTTGAAAAACCGGTCACAATGTCGAAATGAAATAAAGCAATAAGAAAATGAAAAAGAGCCCAAGAAAGGGTCAAAAAGTTGCGAAATCTCACTTCACAAGTCGAGAGACCCCCCACTGTTTTAACATAAACTGAAGTTAAACATAGAAAGTTGCAAAAGGAAAACCAGAACTAGAGTCATGCATTTCCACCGATAGCTTAGGTTCGAAATCTTATTCGGAATGAAATTACCAGTTTAATCTGTTATACACTTTGAGTATGCATTTATTAATATTAATCATCATAATATAATTACTTATATGTATAATAGACATTGAGATTCCTTTACCAAAATACCTAATGGAAGATTAAATTGCGCCATCTATACACTGTAAGTGATAGCTACTTTTCGAAAACACATATCTGGCAATGCTTATAAACTGTCACATGCCGCCTGCCGGCTATTATCTGACAGTTGCCTCTTTTTGACATGTTTAATTTGCGCCAACGCTTTTTGTAAACAATCATTTCGTAAATGTTTCTTAAATTTTAAATACCTATTAACAATTTAATTTATAATCTTCCCATCGAATGACAATTTATTTAACAATCCACCAGCACTTCCACAATGAGTTTTTACAATGAAAACCTCGGTGTAAGTACTCACAATATGTTCAGCTTCTGCCTAACCCATTTCATAAACACTGCATGCGTTTCCAGAACCGAATCCTCGAACTTATTAGTCAACCCGTCGTGGAACGATGTCCTGAACTTGGTCTACTATTCGATCGTTGCAGTGTTCGAGAGCTACAAGAGCTCTTTCCAACAATTGTCAACACAATTTTTGACCTAACCAACGGTGGTCTTGGCTGGGGACTTCGTGCAACTACCAAAGAAAACTCACCACAAGCCTTTGACATACTCCATGATTTCTTTATTCCACATGGTCCAATGTTCCGATTATGCTATCGACTACTGAACGATGCGGTTAAATTTGAATTTAGTGTGGAAATGTTGCCGGTAAATTGAAAAAATAAACACTGGCTATGTCGGATAGTTATCCTCTTCTCTTTTAGCACAAATTATGTGAAATGTTACAAACTGGACAGTACTCGATGTTCTATTCAGATTTGTTAAGTATCGATCCATTTCGACGAACTGTTAACGCGCTTTCTCTAAATGCATTTGACTACTTCATTCTAAACTTTGCAATTCATGGAACCTCTCCATTACACAAACGGTTTGCTGCTGCCCTGCAAGTGCACAATGAACGAATGAAAACGGTTTACTTTTACCTATCGGCACAATATCTATGTACATTTTTACCTGGAAGTCCCGATCAAGTGGTAATGCCAACAAATATATGTGCAACAGTGAAAGCCCCACAACCGATGCCAGTTCAGCCGCTCCAGCCGACGAGATCTCCAAAGTATTTAAAGATCCCCAATGTTTCTCCTTACTCGGCAGCGAATAATCAAGCTACACGAACTGCAGAATCACCGCGAACCTATGCCTGGAGAACGGAATCTGTATTACATTTATTCATCGACTCTTGGCTGCGCTACGATGTGGATGAAGCTAGGGTAGGTTTAATTATACTTTAAGGATAAATCGATTGGTTGATTCCTATTCGCTCTTTGGAAAGTTATTCAATCGGCTGCTGTTATTGCACTTGACATTGCATTGAAATTTCTTATGATTTCCTGTTAAGATAACTCATAAGCGAGTACGACGGGTGAAATTGCTTACCATTTACGATTGCTTTAAATCGCTCAGAGAATGTTTCAAATATGTAAGTAATCGAAATTTTGACTTTCTAGGATCTTCCCAGCAGTGAGTTCATTCGGGTGGTACGCATTTTGGTTAAACAAATGCATACTTTCTGTAACTGTGCATTCCTCGATACCACACCGATGGCAACGTTACGTAAAATGTCACAACCAATGATGAAAGCAAGAATATTTCCATTTCTAAAGAGTATTATCGGTCGATGGCCATTGGATAGCTCCCTATCAGTGGTACTTGAGCTATGGCTTAGCTACATACAACCATGGCGATACACCTTCGAGTGGCAAACTAATAGGTACGAGTAAATAAACTGCCACCGTTCAACACGTAGAAATATAAATGACTCCTCTCTCTAGCCAATCGAATGCGGAAATTCCCATCAGTAGTCGCTTTGATAGCTTCATTCAGGACAATCTTGCAATTTACACGCAGATATTCATTCATATTCTTCCACGATTCGAGCGTTTGGACTTCACGACGTTCAGGAATGTCATTATGTTACATCGCTTAATCAAGGTAAGATATGTTGCTTGGCATTAGAATTTATTTACGTTAACATGTTGATCTTGTAGGTTTTCAGTCAGACGTCATTGCCACAAAAACTATATAACTATGAACAAGCGCTGTGTGGAAATAATGATTTTGGAATGACTATGAACTCGTCTCAAATGAGTCGCCAGTATCGGTAAGTTTTACAAAGCTAAGTGCTTTTTCTATTTACATAATTTGCCTTTCACAGCACCTGTCTTGATAATTCAGGCGGCGAATGGGAAACGTTCTTCAACGAAGACAGCTATACTCCCATGTTTGGCACAGCGGTTCAGGCAGAGATTGAGCATTTCATTAAATCGGTATATATTGCGAAAATGTATGTGCAGCAAGATATCGAAATGATACGAAAAGATAAACTGGAAAAGCAAAGGAATATGGGTTTCTTCACGAGAATTGTAAGGAGCCTGTTTGAGGATGTGTCACCGGCAGAATTGAAATTAAAAGAGATTGTGAAAATACCTGATATCTTGGATTTGGCAATATGTTCCTTGGGGATGATGTTTGATGTAAGTACATATACAGTTTTTTTGAATGTGACTGTAATTTTTTTCGTTTCATTTAGATAAATATTCCAGAAATTTCCATGGAACAACTCGCGCCGAGAGAACAAAGCTATTCACAAGTTAATTTCTCACTCTACGACAACAGCGAATATTTGGACATTTCGAAAGTTTCTCCAATACAGGTTAGTAAGGATAAGATGACGTTGGATCGTTACTTTGTCGTAGTAGTTCAAAAGAATTAGCTTCCGGTTTTTTAGACGCTGTCCGATATAATTGTTTTGACTGGTGTCTTGCCGTAGATAGCGACGTCAAACATTTACAAATGAAGTGTTCTAAGATTTTTCTTGTTTGGCTGATTGTTTTCGGTTCAATTTGATCTCCCGTAAGTGGGAAAAGTTCGTTCGATACATAAAAACACTCGTTAGAATATTTTAGATGCGGTTGTCTATAAGTCTTGAGCTAAACTCAACTGCTGGCAAGCTTGTTTCGATACTATGCGATCAGTTTTAAGTATGTGCCGTATAGTCATCGACAACCACAAAACAGCCTTGAAAAGCGTTGGCTATTTATGACAAACTTAAGATAGGTTAGGTTAGGTAGCAGTGGCTGCCGGTAACGAGTACCAGCACGATTAGGCCTATTGAGGCCCATTATTATACCAAGGATCTTGGGGATATTTAACCCCGCTACTCATGAAAACCATTTGGAGCTGTGTATAAAGCGAAAAAGGCTTCATACGCCTTTTTGTGCTAGGTCGCTGAGATCGTCGAAGAAGTATTTTCCTAGGTGTAGTTTTCTACTACGAGAATGAGCTGGAGAGATGTGTTGGGCTCTCTTCCTCTTCTTCGTCTCTGCAACTTCTACAGAAGCCATTTGAAATGATGCCAAGCCTATTTGCTTGCCTATAAGGCAGATAGTTGTGTTTATATGTAGTCTTTATTGACAGAAGGTATTTGGAGCGATTTAGATCTAGTCTAGGCCAGATCAGTCTGGTAGCATGGCAGGTATTTCCACCTTTCCATCAAGCATAGGTTTTATTAATTACTCAGTTTGAGTGTGAGCTTGTTAGTAGCGAGGAGCATTACCTATATACTTTTCTTCGGGTAAAATAGGTATTGTATGGCATACTTCAGTCCCAGCAAAAATCTTCGAGCCGATGAAGGAGCAGAAGTTGAACAAGTTCTCATGTAGAATAAGCATGACCGATATATGTAACTACACGTATTACAACGGCAAATTCTGGGTAGGCAGGACATGAACCACGCATGGGCATGACAGATAACAGATGAACGAAAAGATTGTTAGAATGGGGGCTAAGAGAGGACTATAGAAACAGAGAAAGACCACCATCACGTTGTAGCGACGACATTAGACGAAGAGACGGAAACTGAATGCACATATACCAAAACAGAACCCAATGGAAACATTAAGAAGGGGCCTACGTTCAACTTTGTAAAGTACAGGCTACTTGATGATGCTGAGATGAGAATTGTCAATCGGGAATTATCATTCCCGATTTCTACAGCAAGACCATAGCAAATAATTCGCTATTTCGGCTAATAGCTGTAGTCTCCACAGTAATTGGCTCATGTCTTTAATTTTCTTCATACGTAGCTATTTGTCGAGGGTTGTGTTAGAAAGGGTATGCAGCGAATAATGCATCATTTCCTCTCGGAGACTGGGAGGTCCATTGTGAATCCCTTCATGGTCTAGAAATGAAGGGTCTTCTCTATTAGTTAGTAAGTATTTATGGCTAAAACACATTGCACGCTTCCAGCAGTCGGAGGAAGCCCATTTGTTTAGTGTATGTAACCTAGATCTTTTACCAAATAAATAAATAAATAAAAAAAAATACTTTACTTTACTTTAGGCGGCTCTACAGCTCGGGTGAACCTGGGCCTGTTTCTCGCAACCATTTGTGTGTGCGTGTTATATTTGTGCACTAATGGAAGGGACCTACAGTTTTTTGCCGACTCCGAACGGCGAATTGAGAAGCTCATTGACAAATGATACTCCTCGATTGGTTGTCAGACATTCGAAAGAGGTGGCAACCGTGAAAAACTTTTTTAGGTTTTGGACCCGGGCTGGGATTGAACCCGAGCAGCATGCGTAGTAGTCCAACGATAACCACACGGCCACGGCGACCAATGTTCCTTTAACATTTAGACTTTAGTCAGTCCTTTCTTCAGTCTTGCGTCTGTGTTTTATCTTCAAGACTAAAATAATTTCAATATGTTTCGCCTCTTGTTAGGGCATTATTATTATTATTATTGAAGCGTGAAATGCACCGCTACCTTAAGGTCTATTGTGCCCCCTAGAAGTCCTAGACGAAGGAACATCCCTCTCGCCATTATTCCTATCGGAATCGGTTAGAGAGAGCTTCGCTCACACCTAGCCCAGGTGAGAATTCCATAAGTCACATCCAGACCAATCTCCCTGGGAAATCGCAGTTGGAAATTGGGTGCCGAGGATCCTCTGCTGTAATTTAGTATTTACCCAAGCACTTGAATCTTGTCTGGGTTAGTGCCCCACAATCCAACAATATGTGTTTCGAATCTGCATGAGTCTTCATCTCATAGACCTAGCTTCCTGAGATGTCCCGTAAGGAACGCAGACAGTATGCGGAGTTTGTTTTTGTCACGGCTGATGCAATCTTCGAATCTCTTCAAGTTGTACCTAGCCAAAATTTCTTCGCCTGTCTTACACCCTGAGTTTTTGTCCAGGACTTTGTCCTGTTTGTCTTCTCCAGTAATCGGAGCTCCTCTCTTATGGTATATTCCCCTATGCCGCGGAAGGGTTGAGGGCTCACAAAGGGTGTAGCAGCCCCTTTCCTGGCAAGTTTGTCCGCCACTTCATTACTTTCTATCCCCAGGTGTCCTGGTACCAAGTAGATGGTGACGTTGCTTCATTCGCCCAGTCTATTTAGTTTAGCTATGTCGCGTCTGCTCAAGATTGAGTTGAGCACATCTTCCGATAGCACAGATTTCAGCTTGAAAAATGCTGGTGTAGATGCTCATGGGTTCGAATAAGTTAGTTCCGGGCCCAGACACTCTTGCTCCCGTTCCTTACTCAGTTCTTCAACCATCCGTGTACAATTTAATGGTATGAGACTATAGATTCTAGATTCGTTGCTCCAGTCCTTCTTGTTACTGAGTTTTATGTTGAAGTTCTTTGACTAGTTCAAGGGGAAGCTTATTAATCATAGGTAGGGTAAAATTGGGATCTTGTTTTTTATCGATAGGTCTTTCAACTAATAGTTGGCATAAATTTGCCTGAGATCAATCTGCTATTGAGCATTTCATCTGTTTAGTCTTTAACGAGGTTGGCTGTTTTTTCAGCCTTTCACGTTAAATATTCAAATGTAAACGTATTATAATTACATTATCATAAATTACTCTTTCTTAGATGAGAAACAACATTGCGAATATTAAAACAACAATTGATCCCGCACTACTGCCAATTCAAAGTCGAGAATGCACAATTCTTGTGCGTTTCTTACATCAGGTTTCTTGTAAACTAAACGAAATGGTAAACTTACTTCGAAGTTTAAAGTTAGATAAGATTAACAAATTATTTACTTCATAGTTCTCGGAAGATATGCAGAAACTCTGGAATCGCTCGGATATTTGGGGTAAACTCTCTCGCCAAGTTCTCAGCCCGCCAATGACAACACAATGGTTTGATAAACCAAGAGGTGAGCCATTATACAAAAACAATATTTCCTTTCTTCTTTAATTGCATTTTTCACGTCCACCCAGGTGTAAGTCAACTTCGCGAAGATCACCTTCCACCAAGAATATGCCTTCGGCCATTGGCGTCATACAAAACGCTCATCTTTATAGGCGCTTCACTTATTATTGGACAGCTGTTGTGGAGCGCACCAAGCTATGGACTTTTATCCTTAGTTATTTTGATAATTTTATATTTATTTATATTAGCGGTAATTTGATTAAGTGTTTCGATTGGCATATTCTTTTTGTGTTATTTGTAAGCGATATTATTGAGAAAAAAATAGAACGGCACACCCACAGACAAAGAACAACCCAAACATCTTTTGCTATTCTAAAAGTTTTATTCCCAATTCTAAATTATGATTTGGTACTGCAACTAGCCGAAGGACAACATCAATTGGCTTTTCGTTCAAGCATTTAATATCAAAGTTGCGGGCGATCTAATCAAAAAATAGATTTAGTTTCTTGAGAAGCAGAAACATAGATCGGATTTTACTACTCACCGTCGACACTAACGAGTACATTTGGTTTAAGGCAACTTTCCTTCCAATACAAGAGCGACTACCGATGGCAAAAGGAAGCGTACCATGTGCTTGCAAGACATCATTAAATTGTCCAGTAGAGGCATCACGAAACCATCTTTGTGGTTTGACTGTAAGTGGATCAGGGAAATGCTCTGGGTCTCGCCCGGACGTATATAGGGACAGAATAACCATAGTCTAAGACAATCAAAGCATTAAGTCGTCACATTATGTACATTAACTCAATTTCTACTCACATTTTTTTTCACCCCATAATCTCCAATAACAGCATCTGAAGCTAGGAATCTTCCAATGAACGGAGCGACTGGATATAGTCTTAAAGTTTCTCTGATCAAACCACGTACAATTTGACCATCATTTCCGTCGATTAAGTACTCTGCTCGTATCTTCTCTTGCATTTCGCTGTTCTGTGCCAGAAGATATAATGCCCATTGGCTGGAAAAGGCTGTCTATAAATTAAATGGGTTTATATGAGTTTGGGTAGAGGGTAATTTAACTATTACCGTATCACCGGCTGCTATAATAAGATCGACAAAAATACGTCTAATAACATCCATTGGCATGCCGGCCGTGCGCATTTTTGCAAGCAAACCATCGTCCTCAGTCTCACCCTCCTCTTCATTCTGTTTCATATGCATATCAATTATTTTGGTTCCCATTTGAAGAACCTCAGTAACATCCTTTTCGAAATGTGTCCATATCTTCATATGCAGAGCTCGGGCTAATTTCGGTGGGAAGTTCATCAAGTGAGCGCTGTTTTTAAAAATTTTGTGAACATTTTTGGAAAATTCATCCAAAGCTATGGATAATTTTCCAGATGAGTTATCTGCTCCGTATCCGAACATAATTGCACAAACCACTAAGAAGGAGGAAATATTTATATTACCGAAGAGGATATAGAGAGAAATCTAATATATAAAAATCTCATGTCACGGTGTTTGTAATCGAACTCCTCCAGAACGGCTCGACCGATTTTTACGAAATTTTTTGTGTATATTTGGTAGGCTTGAGAATTCTTTGTATATTTCATCTCGATAGGTGGCGCTGGAGTCAAGTCATTTGATTTATATATATATAAATGAATGCATATATGTACATATGTATGTTCGTCTTTTATATACTCAGAGACTAAAGCCAGAACTACATCGGAACAAAAGTGATAAAAAGTACAACAAACTCAAAACAATGTGTTGTACTCCTCCATCCCATGGCACATCTGTATCAATTCCTCTCAAATAAATAAAACTCACCGCGGCTAAAGCTAGAGCATACTCTAGCTTTGGCCGCGGTGATTTTGCACGAAAGCTTTCCTGTTGGTCTTCCAACCAAATACTTAAACGATCTTATATGAATTCAAGTAAATCCAATTGGATTCATATACATCTATACAACCATAGATGGCGCTTATTCACGTTTTTCTTTACCAGCTGATATCCGAAGAAATTAAAAAATGATTTTAGACGTATATTCACGAAAGCATTTACCGATATTATTATTCCCGTACATTTTTTTAGAATTTTATGTTTCAAACCAATTTTCCTTTCTGTTATTCATCCATTATAAATCCATAAATGTGCATAGTTGCGGCGAAATAAATTTGTTCAATGCCTGGAACTTTCAAATGTCAAACGGCGGCGGTAGTGGGTCAGTTGGAATTGTGTGAGCTTTCAGCGTGTGCACACTTCTACTTCTTGGCACTTTTGTTCCGATGTAGTTCTGGCTTTAAGCAACCGATTTTGGTACAATTTTCGGAGTACGTTTTTCTGTAGAATACAACATAGCATCAGTACGGCTACTCAACAACCAGTGGTTTTGGTACTTGTCATACAAAATTTCATAATTTCAGGTGAAATGTGAGTATGAAACATTTTGGTCAATTAATATAGACAGACAGCCAGACAGATAGATAGATAGATTGACAGGCAAACAGATAGACAGACAGACAGAGCGTCCGATTCTTCCAACTAAATGACAATGTTCATATGTATTGTAAGTAACACTACATTTTTTCGACTCGGGCGAAGCCGGGCGGGACAGCTAGTAAAAAATAGAAAAATCTCGTGGGGTGATGAAGATACAGATAAGTAGCTAAGTCCTGACGAGAATGAGAAGCAGAAGGGATTTAATATTCCAAATCAAAATACAAAAAATGGAGTACCCCTACCATGTATTGCGGAGCAAAAAATACCGCCTACTTCACATCATAATTGAAAGAAGGTTGGAGGGAAGAGAATCAGCAAGAGGTCAGAGATTGATTTGGTTGGAAAATCTGCGTGAATGGCTACTCAGTACCAGAAATACATAAAAGACATAAAAGATTAACGATGATCTCCAATCTCCGAAGCGGAGATGAAACTTAAAATCTAACTAAGCGAGTAAATCTCATGACTTCGAAGAGAACATATGGAATAAGACTCAAATCGTAAGGATAGATTTATCAATTTCTACACCAACTCTACTAACAAAGTTGCAATTGTAAAATTGCAAAATGCAGAAGTGCACTAAGGCTAACCAACCTAGGTCTTTTCAAGAATAGCGGTAAAGGACACTGTTCTATTTTTACAAAAATCCAAATGGATTATCCAATAAGAACGGATGATACCCCTTCCGAGTTGAATTTAACACACTGTACAGAACCCTGTACCCTGTGCGTGAAGAGTGGACAAACAACACAGTAACGCAGCACATAGACAGTACAGTCTTCACGGACGGGTCTAAAACTGCAAGCGGCACAGGGTTTGGTATCTGTTGTGTGGAACCAGATTTAAAGTTGTCCCTAAAACTCCCGGATACCTGCAGCACTTTTCAGGCAGAAGTTCTAGCCGTACTTAGAGCTGAAGAGCTTCTGAACATGAAACGAATATCCGGTAAGGATATTAATATTTACATCGATAGCCAGGCTGCGCTTAAGGTGCTAGAATCGTGCACTATTAAATCGGCACTAGTTAGGAGCTGCCGCACAATGCTCAGGGCATCATGCTCGCAGAGCCGGGTTAGACTGTTGGGTGCCTGGTCACTCCGGGATAGAAGGCAACGATTTCGCCGATAAGTTGGCAAGAAAAGAGGGGCTGCCACTACCCGAGGCGGTGGGTTACTACTTCCTTAGTAACCTGGAGGAGGTAGGCCAAATCAACCATAGACTCGTTCGAAAATTGTGCAGGGTAATAAAATGCTTTGAGGTAACTGTTTCGGTTTAGGTGCTATCCTTGGATAGATTCTAGGGGATCGTGATGGGCCCACTCTGGTGGTCCACAGATTTTTTTTAAATTCGCGCCTGTCAACCTTCAATATTGTGAGTCGAGCACCTGTCTGCACCATAATTGAGCAAATTTGAAATATAGTTGGACTAGATCTCAAAAAAAAACCTTTCCCTACATCAATGAGCTTAAGGATGGAATTTACAGTCTTCGAACTCTATAATTCCAAAAATCTGGCAAAACTTAATCAATTCCATACGAAGAAGGTTTGAAGCAGTCATCATAATCATAGGAACCACCCCTGTGATCAATTCCGATCGGATTGAAAACGAACGGAATTACAAGTGATGAATTCGAAATTAACGTATTTTTCCGAATGAAATGTCACGCTTTTACCTGTCAAAATTCAACGTTGATAAACTGCAAAACTATTAACAAAACTAAGTTAAACTTCGTGTAGGTACCTTGTTTCTAACATCTTGTGCGGAGAATCGGCCGGTTTTTAAATTTATTTATACGTAATATTATTTAAATTAATTCAAAAATAAAAACACGAGATTTCACTCATTCAAAATACAAATACAATCCACACTTATTCTTTGGAATGTCTTTGATAGTTGTTTAAAAAAAAAACAGTGTCGTTGATACGTTGATAGATGGCACTACTTAAAATGATTACGAGCTTTATACCCCTATTATGGTAAGCGAACTCTTTTGCAACTGTCATTTAATTTATTTTCTATTGTTGCAACAGGCGAATGACACATTCGCTAACCATAATACCACGATACAGGTAATTCGCAAAAGAGTTCGTTTCATATCGACCTTTAGGCAAACGTTATCAGTAGTACCACGAGGCACAAAAACTGACGAAGTAAATGCCTGTCTGAAAAAGTCAAGTCTCTGGGGTCCAATGTTACTCAAATGCACTTGGCCGTCAATATGCGGGCACGAACAGGCGGCAATCCAAGCGCACAAAATTTTTTCTTATTTGTTACTTAATATTGGTGGAGGAACGCTTCCGGAAGAGAATGGAAGAGTAAATTTATCACTTTATTTGTGCGAAAAAGTGTCTTCTACCGAAGAACTTATCTCATCCTTTAACGATTTTATATCACAACTAACAAACCGTGAGAATTTTTAGCTTTGTGAGCGAGCTATTTTGTTGCCTTGGAATGATCAAGCTGGTCCAAGTGCAGAATGTATTCCAACCGGGTTGTTGACCAAGAAGTAACAACCAGCTATCTGGGCGAATTTTTAAATTTTCTATCTGCTCCATCCAGGGCTTCCATCACATAAATTAAAACTAAAAGTGGGTGTACCTACAATTCTTCTAAGAAACTTGAGCCCGCCTAAATTATGTAACGGCACCCAACCTGGAGCTACAATTCTGCAATGACATCGGTAGAGGCGGAAGTGTTGACGGGCTACGGTGCGGTGCGGTTTTTGCACTTAGGGGCTGAAAGTTACACATTGAAACGTTTTTGATAAAACGCAGTTAATCAACAAAATTTACTAAGCACTTTTGTGGACTTAGACAAATACTTTGATGTTTCTTCGCTCCCACTGAAATTGCATATTTGTATGCATGTGAAAGCCCTTAGAATGCGAAACAAGGCGGGCACGGGTTCAACTAGTTATAAAAAAATAAATATAAATATTATAAAGTTATTTCGACAAATTATAGGGATTTTATTAGTAAGAGTTTAATACGTACATGAATGACAAAACTTAATCGAGAAAAAATATATCGTTTTGCAATGCGATTCCGTGCTATATAAGATTTACCGTAAGTGTTTGTGTTTTACTGTGGCATTTTAATTAGCACACCCAAGCATTCAAGTAAGTTTTTACTGAAAAAATTCCAATTCTGTGATCAGAACTATTTTTTTTCAAATCTCCCTTAGTTGTTCATTGTTTTTTTAAAATTTGAGAATAAATATGGGAAAAAAAGAGTTCAATGAAGGCAGAATGAAATCAGATTCCGAATTTGCACCAAAAAGAGCAGAACATATCTGAAATTGCAAGATTAATTGGCTTTTCACCAAAAAAAAGAGTACAGAATGCACTTAAGCATTACCATTAATGTGGGATTTTTCCAAATCAGAAACAATCCAGGTCAAAAAAGACCTAAAGACATGAGAATAGTCCGATAGTCAGACATACCTTTAGGCACCCCTTCGCCTCTTCAATGGAAATAAGAGCTCAAATGCACCAAAATTGCTGTTTGAATATAGCAGCTACGACTGTTAGAGCTCGGCTTTTGCAAAATAATCTTCGAGGATGCCAGAGTCTCAAAAAACCGAAGGTTTCATAGTCTAATCGAAGACAACGGCTGGATTTCGGAAAATGCCATATCTTCAATAGTCAGTTTCTCTGGAATTCTGTCATCTGGAGTGATGAAACTAAATTTAATCTGTATGGAACCGATGGCAGAACCTACGTACGACATCCTCACAACAAGGATTTGGACCCAAAGTACACTACGAAGTCGGTTAAGTATGGAGGTGGCAGCGTGATGTTATGGTACTGCTTAACCGCGAATACTATTGGGCCTATAGTCCAAGTTAAACGAAAAATGGATGGGCTGTACCAGAGCATATTGGTCAACAATTTGGTACATTTCTATGATAATTTTCCACTTGCAGCACATCGGCAAATTGTGTTTCAGCAAGACAATGCCCCATGCCATACGTCCGGCACAGTTAAGGAGTGGTTTGATGCAAACGATATTACCGTTCTGACTTGGCCCCACAAAGCCCGGATATCAATCCAATAGAAAATGTATGGGTCATCTTCAAACGACATGTAATGACATTAAAACCAACCACGGCAAACGCGTTATGAACCACTTTTCGGGAAGAATGGTACAAAATTCCTCCTGAAGTCTGTGCTGACCTAATGACGTCATTAAGCAGGAGATATGCTGCCATTATTGTTCAGAAAGGATACCGAATCAAATATTAAGTAAATCTGAATAGCCAAAATCGCATTTATAATACTTTTAAGTTGTTCTCACTATTTTTCAGACTCTCTAAGTATCATTTTAGAGAGCAGCTGCCTCACATAATAACACGTCCATAAAGCATTGATCTTGATCATTGTCTTTTTTTTTCTCGAAATTATAGTTACATTTTCTATATTTCTTTTTATTTTTCGTAAAATATAATAATGTGTTCAAATAAAATTAAATATTTGTATTTGGAATGCGTTAATGAATTTTTTTAATGCATTTTGTCGCGAGAAAGAAAAATTTCAATGGGTGTGCTAATTAGCGTGCCACCCCTGTATATCCTGTGTACTCTCACCGTGAGAAGAGAAAGAAATTATTAAGATTTCCTGTATGTAACAGAATACTGCATTGTAAACGGACACGCTCTTCACAGGTAATGATAGCTACATAAAATTAGAAAAAACTGGTTTTGAATGTGGAAGAGGTCTGGCCAGACCTAGTTATTGACAGAAGGGTTAAGCATATTGAAACATATGGAATGACAAAAAAGCGTCAACAAGCTCCCAGACTTCGGAAAACTTCTATTCTCTAATAGTTAGGTCTACAAAAGTCGCTCCATTTAAAAGTTCAAGCCAAATAAAACACGAAATGGAGCTATTGTGGGACAATATTCAGGTAGCGTGTTAGGCTATAACTACGGAACATTGCAGGCGTTAGGTGTAGAGTTTGCCAATTAGATGCTCTAAAGTCATCACAAATAAGGGTTTTCCAACGAAATATTAACAAAAGGAAAACCAAATTTTGTAAGTAAATACCGAACTGACTTTTGCACTGGTACGTAAGGAATGTGCTAATTATGTATGTGTTCAAGCTAAAAATACCCGTTTATTTTTATTTATTTTTTTTTGCAGGACAGTTGTTTTTAGTAGCTCTTCTTTTGATTTGTATATGTACCCTTAAGAGTATAAGCTGTAAAAATACGTTAATAAATTTTAATATTGATTCAACTAACCATTGTGACGCGATTTTAGTTCTAAGCAAGGAGTGTGCTAATTATGTGACCGCCACTATACATATATACATATATAGGTATGTATGTCATTATTACCCACGAATAAAAAAGATACCTATTATATTCTACTAGACTTATTTCAGAACTTAGGTATCTAGAATTTAAAAATTCATCTACCGTCTATGGACCATCGATAAAGTTGCCCCTCCAAATTGTCTATATTCAAATAACCATCCACCTTTCCTGCTTCTGTCTTCCAGTTCTCAATTAGTTTTCCTGTACAATAGTCAATATGCAGATTCATCCATTCCAAATTCCCATTTAATAAGAAGCGATTCATGATTTTTCTATTTGTGTGCCACTCAGGTCCGTCCCTAAAAAACATACAAAAAAAAAAATAACGAAAAATAAAAAAGCAAAAACTCTTTGAAATATTCAAATTAATGGTTTTTACCTATACTTACATAAAAAACAAACCGCGTTGGCAATTGTGAAGTTTATTATACAACACCCATGAGTCCGGAAGGGGGTGAGTGGGGTATTGTCCCTCGTACAAGAATACCGACCTCATTAGGTTTGCTGATGAGACAAATACTGCTTCTTGCGTTCCCAGGCGTTCGCGAAATATGTGACCAAATTGCTGATGCCGCCTGTCGATGTATTTATGCAAGCTATTGATAAAAGAAACATTTTTATTCTGTTAACCCATTCAGTCGGATAAACAAATTTTACCAATTCAATTGATTCAGAGGAATATTTAACTTGAATAAAAAAAACCCAAACCCCAATCAATTTACAGAATAATGTTAGAATAATCTACTTTTTGTTTAGAACCAAATCATCCGCGAACCGCGAGATATTCCAAATGAAAAGGGGAACTCATGAACAAAATTCGGCCAAGGCCAGATGCTTCTCGGGGAACATATTCGAACATGATTGAAACAATGCCTAAGTGTATAAAAAAAAGCCTGGCATTATAATATTTAATATAGCTCCTAACATTAGGTTATAGCAAATCATAAAAAAGTGACTGATTCTGTGATGATGACAAAAAATGTCTGAGATCTACTAGAAAACTGCGAGGTACTATGAAAAGACCCCGACCCATAGAATGCGTCGACGTCGTTGCGTTGAACGTTGACGTTAACGTTGACCTCGTCGTTTAAATGGAGAGAAGAAGATTGTTATGCTGAATTTTCTATCACTACGCTACTACGCATGTTTTTTTTTTTTTTTTTTTTTATAATCTACACACGCTAAAGGGGATATGAATACCCTTTTAATGTTTACACACAGCACGAGCATATGAAGGACGAGAACGAGAGACAGACAGATCGACATAGTGGTAGGAAACTCAGATGATAGGTTTCAATCTCAACTAACTCTATGGGTGGTGTCCAGAATAACTGGAGAGTTGTGAATTATTTTTGTACTTGCTTATGATTCACAGGAGTTTTTTCCAGATGTTTCTTATTATAGTTTGGGCGATCAATTTCTTTAGCCATATCCAACATCCTACTGCCAGTGTTATGCCTTCGCAGTAGGTTTCGATATTAACTTCTGAAACTGATAAAATTATTTTTATTTCGTGAGAAATAAATGCTTCGAAGACATCTGGATTCGGCCTTCCGCATGACAAGCGACGACGACTACCACTACGCCACGGCAGGTAGATTTGAATAAAACGGGCGGGGCACTTTTGAACACGTTCTATGGTGCATACCTTCTCATTTTAAAGTTGATCCTCTTTTTGTTTAATTCATTTCTGATGGTATAATAATGTTCAGCAACTACAAAAAAAAAGAAACTGCCGATCTTAACGCAAATAACATCAAGAGCGCCATTCTAGCGGTAACTCAACACTCCAGGAACTTCAAGATGTTTAAATTTGATTTTTTTTATAAAAAAAAATAAATTGTTTGTTTAAAATGGTTCTTATTGAAATACAAATATTTGATTCATATAAAATCAAGCGCGCAGCGTCTAATTTGCTGTCATAAACCATTAAAATAGCTACTCTTCAGAAGTGCCCCAGGCTGCCTGACTTTCGTGAAGATATATAGCTGCAGGTCTTGTGTCTTATAAGAAAATACGTTCAGTTGGCCAGCCAAGAAAAATAGCACAGCACTAGTTCTGGCATAAGCCAGAGGGCAAATCATACTGTTTCTGACATAAGATCTAACAATACTGACCACTTTTCATTATGGCTTGACAAAGATGGAGGTAAAAAAATGCAAACCTTGCAAAATATCGCAAACACATTGCATTTGCTCGAAATGCGATCTCCATTTGTGCTGTTCTTTTTGCTTAAACGCGCAAGGCTGCCTTAAGGCCGCCTTCCTATTTGGCTAAATTAATACATTTTTTTTTACTTCGTCATTAAGTTAGTCTAGTTCATTAGGGATTTTAACAGTATTCTGGAGCAGAGCTATTATCAGAAAGAAAAGGCAAGCCTCTGTCGTGTTACGCTACAGCTCGGGGCTCGGGTGAACCCGGGCCTGCTTCTCGCAACCATTTGTGTGTGCGTGTTATATTTTTGCACGAATGGAAGGGACCTACAGTTTTTTGTCGACTCCGAACGGCGAATTGAGAAGCTCACTCGTGACAAATGATACACTTTGATTGCTTGTAAGACATTCGAAAGAGATGGTACCGTGTAAAATTTTTTTCGGTGTTTGCTGGGATTGAACCCGGGCAGCATGCATAGTAGTCCAACGCACTAACCACCACGGCCACGGCCGGCGACCACATGTCATAATATTATTTGACAAAGAAATAATTACTTCGCGATTTTTTACAGAGAACACACTAATGAGTATAAGTATGACTACTATCTATGACCTTGAGCATCTACACAAAATGAGTTAATTGTTTGAAAAAAAAAATTTTTTTAACATTATTATGTCAAAAGGGATTGAACATAACCGATAGAAGATTTATTAGCATTTTTTACGTCTAGCATGCATGAAACGGTCCACTGTGCGACGTGAAGTTGTTTTGCATTTTCAGACATCGGCACTGGCGGGTGGTCGAGTATTACCTTCGCGCGCATACGGCTCGCGACAAAAATGGCGGATCGCGCCCGTAGTTTTTTAGAGATCAAATATATGTTGAATAATAGTTGGAATTGAGAGGATTTTTTTTAGCCGATTGCAAATATTTTTACCAAATTTTAGGGGAAAAAAAATAAAAAAAACGCGAAAATTGCCCCGCGCAACGCGCGAACTACCAGGTAAATGACCGTATCGCGCCAAACCAACATTTATGTGAGTTGACAAAGGACCATACTAACATATTCGCTGCGGTGACATACACTCTCCGGCTCATCTGGGCAAAATTCGAAAGTTGCTGGTCGAATACTCGACCACTAGCCCAAAATTGGTTGAAACACTGTTTGTTATGAAAAAAAATGCTGCTGATACCAAAATACGAAATTCCGTACAGGCCATATGGGCACCGAAGACGATGAACGCAGTGAGCATCCAAAAGAGGCTGTTAAGGACGAAAACATCAACCAAATCCGCAAAATCCAACAGCTGACACTATTGAAAGATATCAAAGAATGGTATTTGGGTATGCGAAAGCTCTGTGCAAAGTGGGTGCCGCGCGAGCTTACAATCGACCAAAAATAACAACGAAGAATTGATGATTCTGAGCAGTGTTTGAAGCTGTTCAATCGTAATAAACCCGAATTTTTGCGTCGATATGTGACAATGGATGAAACACGGTTCCGTCATTTCACTCCGGAATCCACTCGGCTGACTGTGCACGCGACGAACCGAAGCCAAAGCGTGGAAAGACTCAACAGTCAGCTGGCAAAGTTATGGCATCTGTATTTTGGGATGCGCGTGGAATAATTTTCATTGACTATATTGAAAAGGGGAAAACCATCAACAGCGACTATTACACAGCGTTATTGGAGCGTTTGAAGGACGAAATCGCGGAAAAACGGCCCCATTTGAAGAATAAGAAAGTGCTGTTTCATCAAGACAATGCACTATGTCACAAATTAATGAAAACGATGGCAAAATTGTATGAAATGGGCTTCGAATTGCTTTCGCATCCACCGTGCTCTCCAGATTTGGCCCCCAGCGACTTTTTCCTGTTCTCAGACCTTAAGAGAATGCTCGCTGGAAAGAAATTTAGCGCCGATGAAGAGGTAATCGACGAGACAGAGGCCTATTTTGAACCAAAAGCCAAATCGTACTACAAAAATGGTATCGAAAAGCTGAAAGATCGCTATAATCGGTGTACCGCCCTCGATGGCCACTATATTGAATAATAAAATCGAATTTTTCAAAAAATAAGTTTTTTTTCTTTGTTACGATACGAAATTTTCAGCCGAACTGTTATGTACGGACACAGAAAAAAATTCAATTTCCTGATATAAAATCATTTGTTAATATTTTCTATCGCACCTTGCGGTTTAGGCTATAATCGATTATGGACATTTACTTGCGTACATACATTGGTATGCATGTAGCTCTATAACTTCTTAATATTAAAAACAAAATAAGACTACCGGCCACGCAAGGTCATTGGACAACTTTCACTTTACCACGCATTCTCTTCGAAACGTGTTTTCAATCAGATAATCCCTTTCTTCGTTAAAATAACACATCACATATAGGGTAACGGTATGGCTGAAAAATATTACAATCAAACTTTTTTTTAATCACAAATGGAGTATACAACTAAAACTCATCGGAAACAAAAACCATTGAAAGAAAAAACAACTTAGTCGGAAACTGGGGCCGTTACCCTATGCGATGCTAATGAACTCATTTAATCAGCTGGCCAGAGAGATGAACCACAATAAATTAAAAATCACGGAATGTTATCACTTAATTCATATGCGACGACGACGCAAGTTACCGCAAAGAAAACACAATCACACACTCGACTTACTTTGGAGCAGAGCCTGCTGCGATCAGATCCAATGTTGTACCAATCAGTGGCCAACCCTTGGCCATTGGAATGTCTTCATAGCGCCGCGTCACCCTCCCAACTCCAGCAACACTCTTTTCACTTTTTAATACAGACTGCACTCTTCCCGATGCATTCCATTCGGAAATCAACGGACATCGTGACTCCTTCCGTATTCCCCCGACTAATAGACTTCGCGCCGTCCATACTGAGAACCAAATACTCCGAAGCCAGCCATATGCTAGACGGAGTAGCGCGCGTAAATAACTGAGCAGAAATCTATCACTGCCGCTCATGACTGTGCTGCGATGAGATTGTAAGAACTTCTAATGGATCCGGTGCTGGCTTGTAACGATGACAGCGTCACTGGCCCAGAATGGATCGGTCGTCGTCGTCATCATCATCGTTTTTTCTTCTTTGTCGCCTTCTTAGCGCTGTCTGCTGATGTCTGGCTTGATAGTGTTCTTATCGTCACATTTACACAATTGCCAACTCGGTATGTACGAGTATATCTCTTGGATAGAGGAGTAATTGTATCTAACACCGTGTGACTCTCGAGTCTCGACTGTCGATAAGTCACAGCGACAACGGGATAAGGAAAACAAATAATAATCATAGAGCTCCTTCGTCTGCCCTTAGTTAAAAAAAACAGTACGACTGCAATTGATGCATCGTTCGGTTCTAGATGGTCTCAGGCAGATACGCTATACCGAAAAAAATGCCATCAACATGTTAAAAGAATTATCTGTCTTACATAGGCAACAACAACAAACCATTACCTACTATAGATGCACGACACCCGCAACGATAGTGATAGATGAGAAAATAAAAGAAGGAAAATGGAAAGGTAATAATACGGAACTTTATGTGACTTATCGGGCATGGAACATGAAGGAGAAGAATCAGAAGAGAAGAAGTGATAAAACGTGTGTCGATCGGAGTTACGGAACGTAACTTGTGCGCTTCACTTTACTAAACAAAGAAAATTATGTACGAGTAAATCGACAAAGGATTTTTTGAAGTGAATACTTCTTTTGCGACGTATATGTTTTTGAAAACGTAGCGTTACGATAAATGTGTTACGATAAAGGGGAAATGATTCCATACAGGGAAATATCTATACAGAAAACATCAGCTGTCTGTCTGTGTCTGTCTGTCTGTGCCTGTCTGTCTGGCAACTTCTATATTAATTGACCAAAATGATTCATTTTCACAGTTTATGTTGGTATAGTGCCTAAAGAAAATAGTACAAAATCTGGACTTGACCGGTGGCGCTGGAGTCAAGTTATTAACAACTTCTATATTAATTGACCAAAATGAATATGAGCTGTATATTATTATTATTAGTTTGGATTGGATAAGTATTCACTTCCAACGTGAGCTTATGCGGATGAGGCTCACACATATTTTTTTAAATGCTTAGGTTAATAAATTACTACAACATTTATTCGAGCAATATTGAAGTTTGCATTTCCAAGCAAGATTTTACATTTTTATTTTGCTTATCAAAGAACCGTTGCTTTTATTTAAAAGGCACACAATTTTCGGTGGACAAAATAATAAGAGAGTAGATTTCAAAGTGTTTTTTTTTTTTTTTTTGAAATTAGGCAGTGATTCGAAATATATGTATGAGTATTTTTAGGTTAGGCAGCTAAATTATTCATATAGTTGAGCAAAACATTGTTCTGAAGAACAAAATTTTAGTTTTAGAAGCGTACGCGAACGCACCGATTACTTTTTACAAGCTTTATGTATATTAACTTTAATTTCTGTGAGGGTCAAATCTGGGAACCGGTTTTGTACACACTTCCACTTATGAGTCCGATGACAATAGAGTATTGCGTATGTGATGACGTTGTAAATCTAATATGGCGGGTGCTCTAAGATGGTAGATTACCGTTATATTCACGACCTCCTTAATATTGGTATCAAATTAAAGGGATTGACAAGCGGAATTAAATGAACTAAGTGACATCATTCTAAATTCAATATGGTGGACGCCGCAAGATGGCGTATTACCTTTTTCTTTATAACTCACATGACATGAGTATGAAATGAAACGGCGAGTAGAATCTCAAACACCCAAGCTAATACACGTATCGACGTGAATTTACAAAAAAAAAAATCAGATACTAAAAAGTAGAAAATAAATATACATATGTAAACATACATAGATAACATTTTTTTTAAAACAAGCCTTAATGAATTTAAAATTAAAAGAATAATTTTTTTCCGAGTCACCAATATGTGACTATGACAACACATGCGCACACATACGAACATACGTATGTATGCATAAATCCCATTAGTCCGCAGCTTTAATTAAAAGTCGTGACTCGGAAAAAAATTATTTTTTACTTTTAAGTTCATTTAAGCTTGTTTTTAAAAAAATTTCAGAACTACATTTAACTAACCCTTTCCCTCCCAGGTTAGCCATTTGGCTACCGCATACATTTTTCTAAATAACTATTACAAAAGAAATCAAAATTCAAGGAAATCATTTATTTTAATCTGGCAGGATCATATTCTCCTAGTTTATTGGAAATAATTTTGTATTTTTTATCTGGTAACGATTTTTTTTTGATATTTTGCTCGTGAAAGTCGACTTCTTCTGTTGTGTTGTCGAAACGTAAATTTCGGTCGCGGACTTGAACAGGTAAATATTAGTGCTGATACAAAAAACTATATTTTTCTGGAAATAATAATGTTTAAGGATGAATTTTGTAAAATATAAAACAAAATATAAAAAAAAAAAAAAAATGTGTGAGCCTCATCCGCATAAGCTCACGGGGGAAGTGAATACTTATCCAATCCAAAGCAGTTGTGTAATGTGTAATGTGTAAGAGAAGAAGAAATCTGTCTAGTACAATAGATAGATAATGTGTAATAAAATTTAGTAAATATGAATGTAAACTTGACTATATTTTTGTAATACAAATTATGAAAGGAACAGCTATTCAAACTCGACTCCAGCGCCACCCATTGGGACCAGTTGTTGTATTTTTCTCTTCTGGTACTATACCAACATAAACTGTCAATATGAATCATTTTGGTCAGTAAATAAAGAAGTTGCTAATAACTTGACTCCAACGCTACCTAGCGCGCAGTTTTTCCACCTAAGTCCTTCCTTAGGTTCTAGACTATCACTTTGCCAAATAACATTACAATTGGTTCAGCGGTTTAGGCGTGAAAAGGTTTTATTGATAAGTTGACTCCAGTTCCCCCTAGCGAGCGGTTTTCCTGCCTATGTCCTTCCCCAGGTCCCAGACTATCTCTTTCCAAAATAAGATTATAATTGGTTCAGCGGTTTAGGCGTGAAAAGGTTTTGTTAATAACTTGACTCCTGCGCCCCCTAGCGTGCGGATTTTCCACCTAAGTCCTTCTCCAGGTCCCAGACTATCTCTTTGCCAAATAACATTACAATTGGTTCAGCGGTTTAGATGTTAAAAGGTAGACAGACAGACAGACGAACGGACGGACGGACGGATGGACAGACAGACAGACAGACAGACAGGCAGACAGACAAACAGACAGGCAGACAGACAGACAGACAGATAGACGGACGGACGGACAGACAGACAGCCAGACAGACAGACGGATCCCGGTATGGAATCATATCCCCGTTATCGAAAGACATTTATCGAAATTTATCGTAACGCATTTATCTTAACTCATTTATCGTAACTCGTTTTCAAAAACAATACGTCGCTAAAGAAGTATTCACTTCAAAAAGTGTTTTGATTTAGAGTTAGCACCCCATGTAGCCATAAGGCTACCATTTAGCCACGCCCACCCAATGACTCTCACTAAAAAAAAAACTATGCGGTAATCTTTAGAATGCCCATATTATCCCTAAAAACATCAAAGTTAATTTTTTAGCCACACATTAATAATTTGGGAAGGAAAGGGTTAACTGGAAGGTTAGTTTAGACTCTGAAACCGAACAAGTTGAGTTTAAAGTTTAAACTCTCGTTCAGGTTTAGTTAAACTTCAGTTTAAACTCTCACTGTGAAACTGGGCATTCTAGTTTTAGTCGGATTAAGTTCGAACCATTTCTGCCCAAAAAAAAAAAAAATTAAAACTATTTGGATATTTTTTGTGGAATGGCTGATTATAGTGAGCACCATGGTGTAGTGGTAAGTTCGTTGGACTACTATGCAATGCTGCCCGGGTTCAATCCCAGGAAACACATAAAAGTTTTTTCACGGTTCCACCTCTTTCCAATGTCTGACAAGCAATCAAAGAGTATCATTTGTCAATGAGCTTTTCAACTCGCAGTCGGCAAAAAACTGTTGATTTGGTAATTGGCCACTGCGTTCACACAAATCAACTCCACCCATATACCGATTATACACAGATACGTCGGTTGTTTGGACACTTCACAAAGTTGAGTCGTTTATCTTTGCGGCAGAAGCGTTTCACCCGCTGTAGTGGTTCCACTGCGTATTGATTGGAGGCAAGTGTTACTACAGAGTTATCACTCCAGTGACCTTTCTTCAGCTGGGAACTCCAATCGTGGAAGAATTCGAATTTGCTACACTCATACTTCTTAAATGTCTTCTCGTTATCGGCAATTTGAATAGAAGCAATTTTGGTGGTACGGTTTGCTCGAATGGTTTGTGTTGCTTTGCTACATGACTAAGCGATGTAATAAGATTTACACCTTTCAGTAGTGACAAAACGGTGTTACCTCAGTGTTTTTGATATTAGCACCAGCATACGGGATGAATAGTTAGCCGTTTTTGGAGTAGAAACACCACAACTTGTATCCAAAACGTACAGGTTTGTTCGGAATAAACATTTCGGTATTCTATAGAATGCCGAAGCCTCTACTCCACTATTACTTGCAGATCTTCATTATTCTCCAAAGTTTCGTTTAAAGGATTTTCCTTAATTTTAAACTTAGACTAAGATTAAGGTTTCTCAGATATAGCACTGTACTCGAACTCAACCCAGCAGAAAAAGGTAATCTATTGGAATCGAACAGGGAATCAATCGCTTGTATACAATATTGATTCCAGAATGCATTATACTTAACACAGACTATGTCCTAGGAAAATAATCAATTACCTGAAAGTGTTCTAAGAATGCATTATAGAATTCATTAATTTTAATGTATTATATTATTTATGCATTTATAATTAATTATATAATGCATTCCTCCGACATAAATTAAGGAATGTATTCAGTTTTAAATGAAAAAAAACACTGTTTTGTTATAAAATATTTTATTATAAAACGCTCCAGGATAAAACTGAAAACGCATTTTTGAAACAAAAAAAAATGATTAAATAAGGAAAAAACTCAATTACAAAAATTCAAAATCAAAATTTACATAAGTCAAATTTATTTTTATTTTTAACTTTTTTCACTCCTCGCTGTCACGCGTTGCAACACAAAATGAAATTTTCATGCGTTTTTAAATAAAAATGCAAAATTTGTAGGCGACATGAAGGCGCCGACAGACATCTGTAACCGAAAAATCGTTAAATTCAAAAAAACACTATAATACATTTTCTACTGATGTGGGAATCTACGTGGTAAACAATGTGCTTTGTTATTATATGATATTACCACGTCGATTCTTTTGGAATGCATTATATTTCTCACCTTTAATAGCTAATTATGTATTCGATTCTCCAAGTAATACATTCCGTACTTTCCTGCTGGGAAGCTATGCTTTACCGTGTGGTAAACAAAATTTCAATGCATAAACAAGTTCAGCCATTAGTCGTCCTATTCAGTTTTGTTTTGATTTTTTTTTTGTTTTATATGTATATTTAGCAGAATTAAACAGAATATGCATACTCACATAAATGTACATATGTATTCATATAGACAAATACGCAAAAAAAACTAATTTTCAAACCAGATACCCACGCGATAAATTTCAGTGAGAAAGTAAAATTTAAGAACAAAATATTTTAAACGAAAATATTTATGTGTTGGTTACATTTTACATATATGGATACAATAAACAAACTCACAAAGGGAGAAAGAGATTATTAACTTCTCCAGTGGTAAACAGATTGCTATGGCGGTGGAATGAGATACACTGATGTACAAAATAATATACGCCGTAGCTTATTTTGATTATTACTTCGCAACTATTACTCATTCGAAATTTTACTAAAAGGTTTAGTGGAATATAAGATTTGTTAACTATATTTGTTTTAAAAAAAATTATAAAATTAGACATAGCTCTACAGAATTTCAAGATATTTAAGAAAAAAGGAAATTCAATGAGATTAATTATGATTTAAAGGCTTAAAGGCTTCATAATATGTGTATGTCACGCTGAAGGTACACGATTCAAAGCCAAATGTATTTTTCACGAAAAGAAACCAAAATTCATATGTGGACCGGATACTAAAAAAAATGTATCTATGTATATATACATATGTAGGTTAGGTAAATAAAAATTAGCTGTTGGTTTGATCCCCTTAAACTCAAAAACTAACCATCCAAGTTCCAACTTACAATATCAGTGCACTCTCGATTTTTGCAACCTCGATTTCTACAATCCTCGATATTTGCAACCGACATAAATGGATTTCCCTTTTTCATTCTTTGCAACAAATCCAAAAAAAAAAATCTTGATTTTCGCAACTTTTAGATTTGATTTTCGCAACATACAAAATTTTTGTGTGTAAGTTTTACTAGTTGCAGGCAAACCTCTGCCATCATAAATCTTCTTGACGCAATGTAGTAATAACAATGCGTATAGATTTTTTTTTTGTGTTACAGCAAATCTTTCATAGATTAAAGCCTACTACAAAAAAAATTTGCTGAGCCATCCTGTTTCTTCTTGCAATTATAAAGAAGCGGTGACAAACTTAAATTTAAAATGTGTCATCTTTTTCTTGGCAAGCGCTTGGAAAGAGATAAAATCGAATGCATTTGGAAAAAAAATTATAAAAACTGAACTGGGAGGAGGAAGACTGTGTTCCTTTACTTCTAATTTGGGATAAAATTTTGTCAGAAATTACATCTCTGAATGGATCTCCAAAAATCTGCAAAACGTAGAAGCCCGAGAAAAAGAAGAAGTTTCTGTTAAAAGTGCGGAAATTGATATTATTGACACACAACCCAAAGTAAAATTAGAAGATGCAGTGCAGTGGGCAGAACAAAATTACCTCAAAATTGAAGAAATGATGCAACTCCAGAAAATGTGCGATAAGCTGTTGTGAAGCGATCTTCTGAAAAACAAGTGCAAACCAAAATTCTGCTTTATTTTAAAACTTAGACTGTATATAAATACTTATTAATTTACCTGCATTAAAGTTTCGTATAAATGATTTCTTTTTATTTTGTTTTTTGAAAGTATGTTTAAATGCATAAATTTTCTTTTTAATAAAAATAAAACTTTTAAATGTTCCGGCAATTTTATTTTTATAACTCAGAGAATAGGGTGTAGGCCTTTTTAAAGTATTTTAATTTTCTGTTCGATTTGTGCAACCTTTCGATATTTGCAACAACGTCTGTTTTCATTAGTTGGGAAAATCGAGAGCACACTGTATACTTTTTATGACGTTTGAAGTGTTTACACATCAAAAATTTTCATTTTGATCCCACCAAACCAAACGCCGAGTGTTCGGCAAATTTCTCCAAACCTCCGAGGCTTCGCCATACATTTTCGAGGTTTCAAAACCTCGTTGAAATCTCTTTGAGTTCATCCGTCCGTGAAAGGTTGTCAAACCGAGCAATTCTACAGCGGGAACTTCGGCTTATTTTGGTGTTCATTTATAGATGTCCAAATATAAAATACCAAAGTTATTGCGACTAATTGACAGGGCAAAGGTAAGTTTTAAGAGAATATTTTATTCACAATAATTTGTTAATCTTTTCAGACAATGGACAACAAATAAATACAAAAAGGAAAATTATTGTGGACGCCTACGGAGGAGTAGTCAACAAACAGTTGTTTTGCCTAGCGACGGGCAATTGCGAATAGAAACAATCGAATAATTCGATTTTTAATGCGTTCAAATACATTTAGGTTGCACATCAGATTCCAAACACATCTTGAACAACATTCGCAAATACAATTCGTGCTTCCAGATGACATCGTTCGGTGCACCAAAGGTCACTCGAAAAAATTCCATGACATTATATGACTGACATAAATGTTTTCAATGGGTGTAGGGAGACACACCGGGTAACAATAACAACTACTATAGTAAAAAATAAAAAGCAGCAAACAGAAATATAATGGTTGGCCTAATTAACTGAATACGAGATACTCTAACAAATGAGATATACGTCCACATCTTGCAAACAGTCATGTATCCCTTTGCAAATGACAACACGTCGTGTAAAATTGGTGCTACGGAACTACAAAGCCGTTTAACCGAATAAGAATAACATAACAAAATATTAACAAGGATATCCCGGCCGAAGAATAACGTTAAATACCATTTAAGTTTTTCAATTGCTCTTTTTCTTCACTGGCAAAAATGTTAAATATTTAAAGTTTTTAATTATTTTTTAAGTTCCGTTATCTGAATTTCACATTAATGTTTTTATTGCAAAAAAAAAGAGTAACTTTCGTGTTTTCATTCGAAACACACATGTGCCTACTATTATGGTCAGCAGTGTATTTTCAAACATACAGATATTCGAGTAGGTACATATATATACAATGAGACATAAAGCGATAATTGAGACAACAAAATCGAAGGGGTCATTACTATGAGACGACACACGATTGTTTTTTTATTTTAATTGAAATATAAGTGAATGCTTTACAATTTTGGAGAGAAACCGTGAAATGGGACACACTCGTACTCAAACATTATTATGTATTCTTTCGTACTATTCTTTTGGAAAACCGTTGAATTGAAAATAAGAAAAAGTGAGTTTTTGTTTTTTTTTATATCATATTTTGGAATTTTCGTAACTGAAAAGAGACAAAGGAATTAAATTTGGATATGACTCAAAGAATCGATCGTACAAACAATGAGTAAGTGATATCTACATGACAAGGGAATTACAAGCAACAACAAAAGTGATCTACATATCGTTCGCAAGTATTAGAATATCGCTATGTCTAATGAATGATGGTACATATCAAACTACCGACCCATAGCCAAACTCTCTTCTATCCCCAAGCTCTTCAAAAGAATTGTCTTCGACTCACTGTATTTTCATTGCAACTGCGTCTTTTCCCCTCAATAGCACGGTTTCTTAAAGGGTAGGTCCACCACGACTAAACTAACCGAATTTTTTTCTAAATCGCAACTAGCCCTAGAGGAAGGTAAGGAAGTTGATGTCATAACTACCGACTAAAAAAAGGCGTTGGACAAAATCTGTCACCAAGCTATTTACCTTAAACTTAAAGCCCTCGGTTTTCCACCATTTTTTATTTAATGGATGAGATCGTACCTTACCGTCGTAGGAAGACCGGCTAAAACTGCTTAACTTACAAACCCTTTCAAAACGTCGCGAAGTAGCAGACATATTGAACATTAGGGTCGGTAGCTATCGAACGCTCATAAGTTAAGAGCCTCATAAATCTATTCACCAACCGCTATTAGTGCGTATTTATGAGTGCTCATAAAATTTATGAGTGGTCCCAACCACTCTTAAGATACGAGCAATAATAGGCGTGCCTTTTTTCAAAACTATATAGGCTTAGAATTTTTTTTCCATGTTAATTACACTAACAACTAAGCCTATATACCTTACGAAACCTGGATAGAAAAATGTGCTACCAAACTGTTTTTCGTCGATAGTAGAAATCTGAAGGCCGGTAGCTATCAACCGAACTCTGCTGTCATTTCAAATTTATATTATTTCTGTTCATTTTAAAATGGGTAGAAAAGAAAAAAAATACGAATTTATCCGACAAGAAAAACAAAATTATAATAAATTACATGAATATGTTCCTTGTTTTACTATTTAATTGAATTAAATTTGACGAAAATAAAATTCTATCACCAACTTATTAATGAGCGCTTGATAACTACCGGCCTTACTGTCAATGAAAACAATGCCGATGTGAAACTGGCAAACGTCAATTAGCAGAGTCCTACCAAGTCACTGTTCAGCGTTTTTTTTTTCTCATTTTCCGCTAAAGCCTAGTACGCTGCTGATGCGAAACGAAATTTTCCTGTGGTCTCCAAATCTAGGCTTAAGCCTATATAGATTTGAAAAAAAACACGCCTAATATCAGAGACAATTATTATTGTTATTTTTATTAGATAACTTCGAAATAATTCGAAATCAGCTGTCGTTTCAAATTTTAATTATATCCGTTGATTTTTAAAGTGGGTAGAAAAGAAAGAAGTCCGAATCTATCCGAAAAGGAAAAGATAATTGTAAAGAATTTAGTGAACATGTTCTTTAGTTCATTATTTAATTCCTGATAAAATTGCCAAAAAAAAATGTGTCCACCAACATAAATTTCACCATCTCTCTACAGGTGTGTTGCATCATCTCCATATTTACATTGCCAAATGCAATTTGTCACTGACATGTTCGAAAAAGAACGCCATTGACTCCGAATGTTCGAAAAAGAGCGAATTCGGAAATCCGAAAATTGAGATCTCTCAAAGTCGAAGTAGCATAAACAGGAACCTATTAGTGGTCGATGAATACCAACCAAACATTTCAATTTAAGAGCCTTTTAACTTTAAAAGCGATTTATGAACAGTCGATAGCTACCAGACTTATACCCGGTTTCACCAACATTAGCTAAAAGTGGTTTTAGCTAACAGGCCGTTAAAATATATCTACCCATTAAACTAAATTCTGTTTCACCAACCCCATTTATTGAATTTTTAACTAACAGGCTAGTGTATTTGGTAAAAAATTTGTTTCTAGTGTACTTCAAATTCTTATGGGGAAAGAGTGAAATAGAAATAATATCAACTTATAAAATAGAAAAAGTCAGCAAATTAATGAAGTACGTTTTGAAAATGCTAAGGTTTGTGTCATGGGCTAAGGGTTGTGTCTTGTGCTAAAGAAAAAATAATGAAAATAAATTACATAATAATAAAGAATATGAAATGCTTAAAAATGGATAATAAAGAGGACGAAATGCTAAAACGAAAAAAGGGTGACATTTTACTGATAGCAATTTCACTTCCTTAATGAAGAAAATGTCACAAATGTGAAAAAATTAATTTTTTTTAGGTTGAAATCACGCTTTTAAATTTTAAATGGGCGTAATCGGCCTGTTAGTTTAAATGGCTGTTTAACGCGATTTTAAAATTATGTAAAACTGGTTGGTGAAACGGAAAAATGTCATTTTAAAATTAAACAGCCTGTTAAATATTTAAAAGTGGTTGGTGAAACCGGGCATTAGACTTATTTTATTAAAAAAAATAAATAAATTACATATAAGCCTTTATTGAATTTACACAAATGTTGATTTAAATTGAAGCGTAATTTCACTTCTCAATGTGTGAGTAACTTAAAGGCCAATATGTATTTTAAATATAGCCTTCAAAGAAAAAGTGTTCAAAGGTGCGCCTCTCCCCTAATGAGTGTAGAGTAGCTGGGGTTGAGTAAACTCAAGCAACGGTTCATATCATTTGTCGTGCAATAACATTGTTAGCGAGTTTGGTGAACTACTTATTCATGCATCAATTAGCTATTGCATGCATGTAAATATTTTATTCTGTTTGCTAAATAACATTATCAACGTTTTAATCTTATGAAAACGTGTATACATGTTATCTGCGTTGTTACTACAATAATTTACCTAACATTAGGACACAGTAAATCCTAACAAGAGGCACACAGCAATAAGTAGATTGCCCGTTTTAGTTTTAGAAATATCTTGTGCGTAGCATTAAAAGAAAGTAAACAATTTTAAGTAAATCTTAAGTATGTAGCTCTGTAGCTGTTTTTAAGTAAATTCGTTGTTCTAATCTCCCAACGATGATGTGGTTTTATGTGATTCACAAGCGATTTTCTTCAGATTGTCTGCGTCATGTTGACCTGTTGCTTCAACCATCTGTCTTAGCGCCCCATTTGGATTCTTAAGTAAAATATACGGGATATCGAATTCCTTGGCAGATCCAGCATCCATAACTAGAATTCGATCTGAATCCATAACGGTATGAAGTCGATGGGCAACGGTAAGTACAGTATACTGTTTGAATTTTACACGAATTGTGCGCTGGATAAGTGCATCAGTTCTATGAAGAAGAAAACATAAAAACGGTAAAAACAATGCTGGTAATATTGCTATTTCCTATTTTAACTCACTGGGGATCAACATTGGCAGTGGCTTCATCCAACACTAAGACTTTGTTGTTGCGTAAAATTGCTCGCGCAAGACATACCAACTGCCTTTGGCCGACACTGAAATTGCTTCCAGACTCCGTGACTAAATAGTCAAGACTTGGTATTGCCTGTTTGAGCTCTACCTGTAAAAGTGATTGCAAACTGATTAGGAAAAGAGCGGCCATTTCGTATGCCAAACGAAACCTACCTCCTCCAAAGCTTGCCACAAATCAGCATCGGAGTACAGTCCGAATGGATCCAAATTATAGCGAATATTTGCTGAGAAAAGAACCGGATCCTGTGGAATGATTGATATTTTAGAGCGCAGCGATTCGAGCGAAATAGTTCCGGTCTCGATATCATCAATATAGATCCCGCCTTCAATATTAGACAGTCGGAAAAGCGCACCGATAAGGGATGATTTACCGGCCCCGGTTCGGCCAACGATACCAACTTTCCAACCCGACTTAATAGCAATGTTTAAATGCTTTAAGACAGGTGGGCTTCTGGGGTCATACCGTAGCGACATATCTTTGAATTGAAGCTGTCCTTTACTGGGCCAGTCGGTCGGTGGTTTCTTTTCGATTTGAGATTCCTGCTCAAGATCAGTATACTGAAGGACACGTTCAACACTTGTCATCTGTTGCAGGGACTCAGCAAATTGTCGGACACCGAACTGAACCATCCCAGTGAGCATCATAGCTTGTGATATGGCAAGCCCTACGTTACCACTGAACGTTTCTAAAAAAAAAATTAAAAAATCACAAAAAAAAAACACATGAATAAGAAGAATTTGATAATAATATGAAACCTACGCTTGTGTATGGTGATAAAGCTGAAAGCAACTGATGACAAAAATCCGCAACTGACACAGTCCAGCCATAGTCCAAGAGCCGTATTAGCTGACATCGTAAGCTGCCACACAGCGCTATGGACATCTTGTAGATTATCAAACTCCCGCGCGATGAGATCCTGCAAACCTCTAGCCCTAATAGTGGAGATTCCAGTAAGTGTTGCAGATAGATGAGAAAATACCGGACTACGACCTTAAGAGGAGGGCCAGTTATTCTTAAAATATAGCTTATAGATGTGATTGTACTTACAAATGCCCTCCAATCGCTTTAAATCTTGCGAAGGCCTCAGATACAGTCTTAGAACGAGAACATATATAACCCCAGCAATTGCCAATGCCACAAGAAGAATGGGATTTACAATTGTAATTAAAACAAGAATACCAACCAAAACCAAAGCGATGTGGATAAAATCGATTATAGCCCTTGGAAGGAACTCATCAATGGCGCCCATATCTTTGGAAAACCTGTTCAAAATCCTGCCTGAAGAATTCATGCGGAAGAAGCGCATAGTCGTGTGTAGAATCGAACCAAACATCCGATCATGTAATACCTTAGATGCATGCATGCATACTTTGAAGAAGAGGAAATTACGTGCTATTGTCACCTTAACGAACGCAATTAAGAATCAAGTAAGGAAACATACTATTATCTTAGACTTACCAAAACGACGCTTAGGATAAGCGATCCATAGATATAGAGACACTCATTAGTTGTCAACCATGTTGTTTCATTGTTCAATCTAAGATACTCCTGTTGGGTCCAAATATTCACAAAGTAATCCGAACCACTGCTAACGATCTGAGAGAGCAGCATAACGAACAAAAGAACACACAAGCTGGGAACACTCGCTCCGGCATGAAAATATTCCCACCAAACTCTGCCAGAAACTCCCCCTTTGGCTTGATCTTCTTCCATTTCTTGATCATCATTTAAAGCTTTGACCGAAATGGACTGAGACTAAAATTACAAAAAGCTTTCCCTCCCAAGCGCCACAATATAGCTTACCGATTTTGTAAATGAACTCACACTTGAGTCGGCACGTTGGCGAATCGCTTGATAATCTTGAACTCCATCCATATAAGGAATATCATCGTCCTCATCGATTGTCAGATCTTCAGTTAGACGATCCATATTGGACTTAGTGTCCATTTTGCTTTCAGACCGTTCTAGTAATTTGGCAAAGTCTAGATCACTGTTGGCTAGTTCACTGTAAGTACCCTGTCGTGAGATGCTGCCATCTTCAATGATTACAACCCAATCGGCTTCGGTGAGGAAGTGAACTTGGTGAGTTACTAGAATGCGGGTAGCTTTTTCATTTGCAAGCCGACTACGTGAGCCAATAACTTCGTCAAACAAATGTTTGCCTACGTGGGCATCGACAGCGCTTAGAGGATCATCGAAAAGGTAAATTGCAGCTTGCTTATATACCGCTCGTGCTAAGCTAATAATAATAAAAAATAGTTAACCGTGAGTTACATTTTGCTTTAGCTTTTATTGTTAACAAATCCACGATAATAAAGAAATCCACTCACTGGATTTCATATGCAACCAGTAAGAACGGAAAAATGGATTTAAATTGACTGCCACCACTCATTGACAGCGGCTCTCAACCTTTTCTTTAAAATTAAAATTAGAACTCGATAACCACTCTAGAGAGAGAGAGAGACCTTTGAGCTTAAGTTTGCTTAAAGTTAACTGGGTTGATACTTTTGCTCGAAGCTAGGCGTATATCATCGCTTATATCCAAGCGATCACTCTGTTTAATTGTAATTATGAGCTAAGCGGAAAACAGTTAGTTAGACAAATAGGTCATCGAAAAGATAACCAGATAACGCAATGCGACTTCACGAAGGCTGAAGTACAAAATCGCTTGTCTACAACGTAATTCTTCAAGATTGCCGCCAGATTCAAAGGAATCCTTGCAATCAATCTTCAGATATTTTTCACTTCGGGGAGTAATAGTTAAACTATCTTTTCCGCATTTGTAGTTGGCTTATAACACATTCTGTTGTACTTCTGCTTTAATGTCAACATTATTCCCGTCTTCAGCGAGTAGCGATCACTTTCAGAGTGTCAAAACCAGGACTTTATTTGATTTACATTAATTTGAAAATTGAAATGTAAACATCAACATTTCAACCATATATCATATTGTGCCACGCCCACTTTAAGGGACAGTTTTCATCCAGAACGAACAATTGTCTAAATTTTTCCAAATCTGTTTCAGTTACTATTACATCACATGAGATAAATGTGGTTCCGGATTTAGACACCTTTGAATTGATTAAAGGTGGAAGGGACTTGAAGTCAGACTTTTTAAGACCTTTCAGATCACTGCTTCGGTCGCCAAGGATCACTGGTTGGGAACCAATGCTTTCAAATCTTTGAAGTTCAAATCACGTCAAGTTTATTAAGGTTTTCGTCTGTTGGCTATCATGTTCGTACTGATTTTATTTTTTTTTAAAGGTTCTGAGTTTCTAAACTATCAGTTCCAGAGGGCACTGCACTGCGATTCAAAAGATGTTTTTTTTTTTACCGCAAAGTCAGTTTAGTGACCCAGAAGAGGTTCAATTCTTTTGATGAAATTGACGATCTCACTGGTGGAGACTTAAAGAAGTTTCCCGGGAGTTTTCATTTCTCTGTGGAAATATTACCTCTGGAGGGCACATTGTGCAATGCAGTCGCAGAGAATATGTTCCGCAGTTTCGTCGTTTACCATGTAGAGACAACATTCAGTTTCCTGAATGATACATATTTTGTTTAGATGATACCGATATGGCAATGCCATGCTAGAAATCCCACTAATCTCTTGATATCATTCCTACTGATAAGTAGGTGTTTTATGTTCGTATAGAGAAACAGCCAAAACCACTATGACGAATGACGAGTACGTCAATCGGAAAGAATTTTAATTCAATAAATGTGCAAGCAATACATGCTGCAACACAAAAGGAAAATTGACCAATAAGTAAGTTTCATCAAAATCATATCATATAGTAAATAAGGCGATAAAGGATATGGATATTGATGCTGAACATAATTTCACTGCTGGTTTAATACAAGTAGGTGTAGTTATAGCCAGATTTTTTGGACAGCAAAATTGTTCTTTTGTTTAAGTTTGTTCAGACGATATTTTTGCTGCTAAAGTCCACTCACTGCATTGCAATAACAACTAAATTAGACAGAGAGACTTACTTAAGATAACGACACTTTTTTTACATATGAAACTAAATTCGAGTTCAGTTCTGCTGAAAGGAAGTTATATAAAGTTAAAGGTCAATTTAGACAAGCAATGCAAAAGTCTCTAAGCAACGATGACACAAATTCTGTGAAACAATAAATTACCTTATGCGCGCTTTCTGACCACCCGACAATGAAGCTCCACGTTCACCCAAAATTGTTTTGTCTCCATTTGGGAGCTGCTCGAAATCGGTTGCAAGTGCACAACATTTTGTGATTTCATGGTACCGCTTCCTGTCATATTTTTCACCAAACAAAATGTTATTTCGGACAGTTCCGGTAAAAAGCCACGGCTCCTGTGATGCATAGGAAACATCACCGTATATAACCACATTGCCATCAGCGATTGGTAACTCTCCGAGCAGCAATTGTAGCAGAGAACTCTTTAAAATTATGGTTACTAGGATTAGATAGAGATAACATTTTTCAAAAAGATGCTACACTCACTTTTCCCGCTCCAACTGGCCCAATGACTGCACACAGTTGTCCTTTCTTAATATCAATGTTAATATTTTGCAACGCTTTTGTACTTTTAGTATTATCCCAGTTAGCATCAACTTCCTGAATCAAGATAGCCTGTGAGTTACTGTCAGCTGTAGAGTAATCAGTCTTTTGAATTAAACCACGAGTTTTATCGTCGTGATTCTCCATCATAAGGAAGCTTTGAATGCGTTCAATTGAAACCAGTGCTTCTGCTCCAAGGGATACTGCTAGCAGATACCAAACAGATGCAACTAGCTGAAATTTCAAGAAATCTTTGCATGAATCCTCCAAACATTTATGATCAATCAATTTACCTGAAGAATATTGTAATACTGTGTCATAGAAAATACAACATCAGCCGTTACTGACTGACCCAGAAACACAGCCACAGCAACGGTTATGAACAGTGTTGAACGCTCAGTAAACACCTTGGTGCTTATGAAAAAGCCAAGTAAGTAGAACGCGTGTCGAATCTGTTTGATTTCCCGACGTCTTGCTTCAGCTACTACAGCTTGAAAGGGTTTCTCCCAAGTGTACATTTTTATGACCTGTATTCCTTGTACTATTTCATTCATTATGCCCACACGTTTGTCGGTCCGGTGAGCGATTTTCATTCGAAGTTTTGATGAGAATTTAGTCAGAGCGGTTTGCACAGGAACTGTTTTGAGCAAAAGTCCCACAACTCCAACCAAAGCTGCGACACCAATCTTCTGCCAAATAAGATAGCAAATGAGTACGGACTGAATAGGAAGTATCCATATCCAGTGTACAAAGAAAAAACCGTAGTCGAAGCGATTAACATCATTAGAAAGTAAATTGATCAAGTATCCGGTGGATGTGGTACCTGCTGTCTTTTTCGACAATCGAAGGGTCTAGGATAATTCAAATAATTTCTATTTATTTATTTACTGTATTTATTTATTTATTTTTTTATTTTTTCGCCAACCTTTCTGCAAATCATTGAACAACAAGCGATTCTAATTCGAGCACCCAGTGATTTTTGTCTCAGATCTACATGGTGTTTTAAAAAACATGTAATAAGAGTTGCAACAATTAAAATGCACGTCAGCCAGTACATGTCATTCCAAATGTAATCGAATACCGATCCAGTGTTATTTGCAGTTCCAATAATGACTTCACGGTTGTTTTCCGTCTTTTCGTTGTCTTTTTCCATAGTATTATGTCCTAGAATAAATTTATTTTAAACATACAAGTGTAATATCGCTTCTAGACTTAAAATACCGTGTGCCTACAAATAAAAATGTTTACAATTATTAAACTGCAACCAAAAGAAATAATTGTGTGGAGGATGTTGCGGCCATCTTGTCTCGTTCTTTTATAGTGAAAACGAAATTAACCGTCTAATAGACAAAATTAAAATATTGACGGAATGTACTGCAGAATTCTTGTTTAGGTGAGATATTGATTTTAAAAGTACGAATTTATTGACAAGTTAAAAAAGAAATGTATTTAGCCACCAGATATCTTAACAAATTACAAGGCGGCCTCAGGGAAACAGGTCGAGCAAATGCAATGTGTTTGCGATGTTTTGCAAAAAGTTTGCATTTTTTTACCACCATCTTTGTCAAGCCATAATGAAAAGTTGTCTGTATTGTCATAACTTATGTCAGCAACAGGACGTTCTCGCTTATGCCAGAACTAGTGCTGGGCTATTACATTTACGTATAATTTGCGGGAAGTCAACTTCTTTTTCTTTCGATCGTAACGCGATAGGTTACATGATTCATATGGATGATTGGATGGGTGAACTCTTAAAAATTGCTCAACTCCAACCAGTGCACGACGGTGTTGCCGGTGGGAGAAGAAAAAATTCCACATCCTTAAATCCGCTAGATATTTTTATTTCAGTAACACAAAAATCCGCTAGAAATCGCTAAAATATAAAAATTGAGATTCTCGAAAAATTCAATTTTATCCTCTGGCTAATTTTTGATTAAATGGGACAGAGGGCAGAGGAAACACGAACAGTTCCTTCAAATATCAAGACAATGCTCATCACATTCTTTGATAGCAAAGGAATTATCCACAAAAAATTCGTTCCAACTGGTCAAACAGTTACTGCCGCATATTATCTAGAAGAATTTGAAACGTTTGGTGGCCAGAATCGATCGTATTCGACCCGAATATCGCGATTTAGAAAGTTGGTGTCTGTTGTACGATAATGCAATCAGTCACACAGCATACTTGGGTCGAAATCAAGTGTTAAATCATCCGCCGTATTCAGATTTGGCACAGTGCGAATTTGCCAAAATTTAAATTGAAGTTGAAAGGATGGTTTTTGACGACATTGTCGGAATGTTCAAGCAGCTTGACACGGGCACTGAAGGCAGTTCCGAAAAATGGCCCAGTGCAGGCCTTTGAATCACTATTGAATCGCTGTAACAAGTGTATTGAATCGGGAGGAATCAAAGTACAATGGGCCTAAAGGTCTACGTGCTTGTTGTCTCTATGGGATAACCCACTTCCAAATACAATCGGGAGGAGAATATATTATATTGAATAAACACAGCGAAAGATAAACAGTAATCGTGTTTTAATTACGTTTTCTAGAGCCAGTCCGGGATATTTTTTGACACACTGTGTACATACTATGTAACTAATTCTGTTAGAAGCACAATTCTTTGTTGTGTATGCCTTACTGAGGGATCCGGACTTCCAAGGGTCTCGGGCTGTCGACTGTCGTACACGGGAATTGTGTTGGAGACAATAAAGAAAATAGATATCTGCGGTTTCCTTAATGCAGCTAAAATATCTTTGTGCTAGCGTGGACAGTTTTGGAAAAGGCGAAAATCTACTGCCCCAAGCTTGAAACAAGCTGCATCAGAGAATAAACCTAAATTTAATATTATTTGTATATAGTACATATACTAGCTGATCCGCCCGGCTTTGCCCGTGTACGCAAAAAGTCACGTTACTCACATGACAGATAACTGCCAATGCCACCTGTGGAAAGTTTTTGTGACTACACCAAACTATATTATTATTTATTACATTAACATTTAATATTGTTTATATGAAAATTACATATGTATGTATATACGGGAAAAACTAAATTTTCGTAGATATCTGCACCCCAGCGCCACCTATCGGGTCGAAATTTTTCCAAAGACTTTCTCTTTATTTAAATACTAGCTGACCCCGCCTCGCTTCGCCCGCCTGCAACTTTGTACTAATTTGCAAAACTTGACTTATTTCCTCAAGAGTGTATTAAAATGATTTTTAGAAATTCCAAATGCCGAAGTTTAAGAAAACATTTTTTAACTTTCTAATATACCAGGAAATCGGAAGCTCTAATAGACTGGTACGATCACAAACTATTCTGCGGGCTTTTTCAGACAGACTTTTATAATACTTCGTCAGCTCCTATGCCTCGTGACACTACTGTTAACGTTTGGCTAAAGTCTCCGCAAAATAGCACTATAATTCCGCTCATTGGTCTATTGTTTTGGCATACATATATCCTCTAAGATTCTGTTAACCACTTCTACTACCTTAAGTTGTGCCATAGAGCATTCATCCCACACGATTACACAAAACAGTCACGGAAAACTCCAGCTTTATTACTATTACGGGGAATGTTGCAAACTGG
This sequence comes from Brachyopa scutellaris, assembly GCA_949775065.1. Classification (NCBI taxonomy): domain Eukaryota; kingdom Metazoa; phylum Arthropoda; class Insecta; order Diptera; family Syrphidae; genus Brachyopa; species Brachyopa scutellaris. The sequence goes on along the minus strand of OX459113.1, from coordinate 33,905,258 downwards.
ATTTTTGTGGTGCCTAATTGGCTATTTTAAACACTACATGAGAACTTTTACCACTGACCGGGCAATAACGTAACAACTATTGTCACTACTGACGACGCGACGCCACAACCAAGGGCTATATAACCTTGGCTTCGTACTTATGATCAACAAATGCTTCCCAGATGATTTCCATATAGCAAATATAAACAATAGGAGTTAATTTTCTTGGTATTTTTTTAAAAATTTTTAATTTTATTTATAAATTGAAAATGCAATTCACTGCTCTAGAAAATTCTCTTTCTTTTGACACCTCATTTGTTAAGATTGGTTGAGTGTGAGGGCCGCAAATGCTTATAATGATTGTAGCCCATTGAAGTGCAAAACAAATGATAACGTCAGAGCGCGCACATATACTTACACACACACACTATTGCAACGATAGCCACTGCTGCACGGCTGCTGGCAGTGGTCTCCACTCAAAGAATATTGTGGGTGTTGCTTTGAATAATTGTTTTGAACATTTCTCAGATTCAGGACAGCACAGAAGGATGTTTTATACCTCAAATTAATCAGAAGAAAATATACTAAATTCACCAATTTTTTTTTTGTTTTTCAATCCGATAAGACATTATTGAGTTAGGGCTGAATAATTATATTCACATATGCAGTTTTTTCAATATTTTCTTAAAACCATGTCATTTTCCGGGATAAAAAGTATAAATGATATGGTCCAAGAACATGAGCAATCACTATGTCAATGTTACATCAAAATCCGTCCAGTATTTCTAACGTGATGCGCGAACAAACAGATTTTAATCTTCAGTTTTATTATATGTATAGATTATATGGTGTGAATTTGAGCCAAATTCGGTCCATAAATAAGAAAAAACCATCCGGAGGACCACACGAACATATGGTGTGAATATAAGGTGGATAGCTTCAGTTGTTTAGCCATGATAGTCGGACATACATACGCACCAACGTTTTTATATATTAAGATGCTGGGTAGGGTATACAATGAATACTACCTATATTTCAGTTTTGCACGTATATTTTGGTTGCGGATAGCTTTTCTGCTGCTGATATATGTACTTTATTTATTAATGATATTGTATTCACCACAAGCAGACAAATAACTGCTTACATCATTATCTTATTCTCATGTCATCATCTTACCCGCACTTCTTATATCAGATACGTTGCGCTCTATGAGATTCCATAAAAGATGCACCCTCTTGGGTGAGTTTATCAAATGGCTCTGCCGATCAATTGATGCTACTGGTAGCTGAAACTGGGTTAATAGTTGCGCGAGAACTACTGGTATAGATGATCTAAAAATAGAATTGTTTGTATTTTATTTGAAGATGACTATGTCATACTTACTTCAAAACGATATAAGTAAAGCATATGATTCCGTCGACGACACATGAAGACCAAAATGTTCGAAGCATTGCATTACGGAGCAGCGGTATTTTTCCTTTACGATGAGCCCGTGCTATCTCTTTGAACCATTGACTGAGTAGAGCATAGTTAAATGTTAATAATACCATCGAAAATTTGGATAAGAACTTACTCTTCCAGCTTATCACCTAGCTCTTCGGAACGATCTTCTTTCAGACATTTTGTGAGATCATCTTGTCCAAGTCCCTTAAGTGTACCATTGCGCAGCATTGGTATCGACCAGAGGAAGAGTAGTTGCGACAAAATATTTGCATGCTTTCGTGGATTTGGATTAGTTGGTTTCTTATAGCTGTCCATAGTGGTTTTTCTGGTGGACTATTCTATGTTTTCTTCATCTAAAAGGTATACCATTCATTTACAAAAAAAAAGCTTTTACTTGCTTGTTTAAAACAAGATACGCAATTTTTCACAAGACCAGGACTAGCTACGTCTTTAACCCTTATGTGAGTGAAGAAAAAAAACACCTCAATCCGTGTGACAAGGTACCCGGGTACCTTCATATGAATTCAGTTCAATATTAACGATTTGTTTTATGTTTTGATGGCAATTATAGCAAAAATCATTCACCAACATAATATATTAATGTTTTTGCATCATTTGTTTTTTATTTTTTTTATTTTTTTAACGGTTAATGTGTTTTGACTTGCAGACTTTGATCTAAAAAAAAACGAAAATCATTTGAAGATTTTGAAATTAAAAATAGCATAGTATGCATTGAAAAACAAACATTTAATACATCAGTTTCTGTTGACAGTCGTTACGTGTTGTTTATTAGGAAATATTTTTCGGTCCAAACGTATTGCAATATTTTAGTAAATACGTTCCTCATATAAAAAGGTACCTAGGTACCTTGTCACACGGTTTAAGGTGTTTAAATTTTTTTGGTTCACAGTGATCCGTTCGGCTTACTTACTTCCAATTAACTAAAATATGTACCAAACATAAACTTAGGAGCTCTCATAAACTCATGTACATATAGCTAACCAATAAAGTAATGTAATTGGTGTTTGAAAATTGAAAAGGTACCCGGGTACCTCGTCACACATATAAGGGTTAAAAACTCATCATCAACACAATGTAGAACAAGGACAAGAGGATTGGCATGTACAACATACAGACAAGGCTGATGGGACTGACGGTTAGTCCACCGAGCTTGGTGAGATGAATTTATGCCAGATGAATGGAATCTCAACATCGCTTGCCAGATTCACAAGAAAGGAAAGAAAGAAATCCCCTCAACTGATCCAACTAGAGAGGCATCAGTCGCCTCAATATCGCCTGATCTTATCTTTTATATTATGTAAACTTTATCGAAAGCGTATAATGATATCCTTGGTGGTTCCGAGAGAAAAATCCTTCGTAAGATATACCATTGACGGGTTTTGGACTATACTACTATACAACGACATCGACCTAGTTAAAAAAAAAAATAACATTTGAACTAATAGGATGGTCAGGACATGTAAAGCGAATAATCGCCAACCAAGACGGTCAGCGCAGCAGAGGGCAACTCACCTAAGGTGGCACGCTCAGGTAGAAGGGAACCTCAACCAACTTGAAGTGCGCAACAAGAGGCCGTTAGTTAAGGACTGGGCTAATCGAGAAGGGTTTTTGGTTGAGGCCATGGTTCACACCGCAATGTAGCGCCACGTTATTAAGTTTTCCAATTGAATATGCGAAAATCATCCTGTATGTGTGTGTTAATAATGAGCCTTTTCCCATGTAGCTTTGATAAGTAGGTCGTCCGATGTAAGATTTGGAATATGTAAGTGTACTCACAGCCTCCAGGTTTGAGACGACAAGGAAGACCGAACCTCCGGTTTAAGGACCAAGCTACCACGGATGCCAGTGCGCTCGGTCTATACGACTAAAAGCAGCGTGCCCAGGATCGAAGAGAGTGGAAGGCTGCCGTGTCTCAGGCAGAGACTCTTCACGTGTCGGGTGCCCATTAAGTAAGTAAGTAAGTAAGTAGAAAGTGTACTCACAAATAAAATCCGGAGTGCTTACACTGCCAAAACACCACTCCAAAGTGTTTTTTGTACTCGGAGTGCACTCGAGTTTGTTGACGGAAAAACTCACTTTTGTCCGCATATTTAGAGCCCCCGTACACTACAGTCTTTCTATCGGCCGATAGTTTGGTCGGGTAGGTCTGGTTATTGCGCACACTGGGCCGATTCAATAGTCGGGTCGGGTTGGTAGTGAGTGCGCACACTAGACAACAATTAGCCGATTGTTCTCGAACGATTTGCTATTGCTGATCGTTAAACAGATTTTGAAGAGATCAGTCGCTTAATGGCAATTAATAAAAAATGTTCCAGAGATGTAATCATTGCTTTAGCCCAAAAAATGTCCATAATTCCATAGTTAAATAGGAGTTTGAAGAAATGCTAAGCTATCGAAAAAATCGGCTACTTTATAGTCGGTAGTGTGAGCACGTGTAAGAGCGCCGTACTGATTAAGTAGTCGGCCGATAGTTTGCCGATACTTTAGTTTGAAGGCAATCGTGTAGCCTATCAAACTTATTTATCGGCCGATACCGAATCTTTGTAGTGTGAGCTCTCTCATATATTTTCATACTGATTAAGAGCCCGACTAAACTATCGGCCGACAGAAAGTCTGTAGTATGCGGGGGCTCTTAAATATATTCACACACTGCTAAGAAGTCATAGTGCGATATCGTTTTTGAACAACTGTTATAATCCATGTGATGGAATGGCATTTTTTTTCAAGTGCAACTTCTTATGGTTCGTTGGGAAGTAATTTCAATCTTTTGATGTGTAAGCATTTTAGCTTTCGGTGTGGGCAAATTTCTCGCCGTCATCCGTCACGCGTAGCTCTCTGTATATGATTCTCTGTTTATCCGCCATCATACACAAACGTACATACATATGTTTACACATCAAATTCCACGAGTACCTGGTACTCACGCCTTTTTTTTAATTGTATTATTTTTGAATAGTAGATATCATATCACTTCAATTTGCATAACAAAGCCTTGAAACAGCCAGCGCAGCGTAGTAAAAGACGTCGTACATGCATATTTTACTTACTTTTTCTGGGTTATCTTATTTTCGACTTGATAATCACGGTAGATTGTAGTAAATTAAATACCTCCACATTAATTTTATATTTCTGCTTGTTGTGCATACAGTTTAAATACAGTCGAATCCCTCAGTCGAACTTATTTTAATCTCCCGTGAAAATTCGACTTAGAGGGATTTGACTGTATCTAGTGGCTGCTGTGTATAGCTCCAAATGTTCTCAAATATTGTATTCCAAGGCTATTTATGATTTCCTTGCTCGTTCTTTTATATTGATTTCCCAGTTTAGCTTTTGACTAACACGAACCCCAACTCTCTGTTAAAATTAATTAAAGATCTTCTTCATAACATACTAGCTGTCCCGCCTGGCCACGCCTGTGTCTAAGAAATATAGTGTTACCTACAATACATACATTGTCATTTAGTTCGAAGAATCAAAAACAGTGCAAACGCACCTCAAGGTTTACAATCTACTAGTGTGGATTGTAAGTATTTGTAGTTTGTATAAGTGACATTTCGCAAGAAAGTGGCATTTGTTAGAGTGTTTTTATTTTTGCATTAATTTAAATAATATTGCGAATAAATTAATTTAAAATCGGTCTATAATAGGCACAGGATGTTAGTGAACTGGAATACGAAGTCTTACTTCATTGTGTGCATTAGTTTTTGTGTTTATCGAATCGTAAGATTGACAGGTAAGAGCGTCACATTGAGTTTATATATTAGTATGGGGTATGGGGTCGCTGCATCAACAACAAGTATTTAAGCCATAGCTCGAAGCAGAAACTCTTTCGCACAACTGCAGCTTCAGTTCTTTTATATGGAGCGCCGGTGTGGGGATACTGTTCCTTTGTTGAAATAGAAAAGTTTCTTAGGTATTTCTTAAAGCGAATATTTCGTTTACCAAGTCCTACGCCTAATAATATGCTGCATCTAGAGACTGGTGCACCGCCTATGTTCTTGGAAACACTGAGACTACATTTCGACTACATAGTAAAAGTTATGGCAATGAGTAATGACAGACTGCCAAAAGTTGTACTCAAGAGTGTAATAAGAAGTAGAGCAAGCTTCATTCAAGAATGGGAACGCCTTGCATCAGATTATGGAGAAACCATAACGATAACACCCGATGAGCAAACTGAATATCTAAAAGCACAACTCAACGTCTTATTGCAAAAAGTAGGTCGAACTATGTATGATCGATTTGTAACGGAAGCACAGTCTTCCCAGTATAGGACATATTACAGCAAGTTGAAATACGATCTAGCAGAAAAAACTTACTTTTTAAACTGTAACTCAATAGAAAAGATCAGCATAATTTTTAAAATCAGAGGAGAGCTATTAAATTTGAATTTCATTCCACACCGTCCAGAGCTACCTGTCTTGTGCAATCTTTGCAATATGAAGATACGAGAGGATATATTTCACTTCCTTGCAATATGCCCAGTTTTAAAAGAAATTCGATTGAGATTCTTCGATTCGTATACCCTGGAATTAGATGAAGCAATTGAAATATTAAATGGAGTCCGAGGCTGGGATTTACTTTTCAACTACTGTGCAAATGCTCTTCGTTATAGAAAATGTATAGTTGAAGAAGATTTTTAATGTTTAATGTATATACATATTGACTTTTTCTTTGTTCTCTGTTAAAAACAAAAATAGAAATGTAACTATTGTCAATCTGGTAGACGGCCATAGGCCAAACCATAATAGACTTAGAATTATATTGAATGTTATGAATTAAAAATGAAAATAAAAGTCATATAAACTAAACTAAAAAAAAACTATTGGTATGATTAACGGCAAGTCTACAGTATTTGGTCCAGTTGCTTAGTGCATTGCAAACTTACAAATATCTGTTTGGTCTGCCAGACGATGCGGAGTCCAGAGAGATAGAGACCAACCTCTGGACAATACAAATAGCTATAGGCCAATAAGGCTGCTGAGCAGTCTCAGAAAAATATTTGAAAAGGTGTTGAAACATAAACTTCTGCAAGTAATTGATGAAAGCCCCATATATCTCACCAAGTTTTCAGAATAGTAAAACACATCAGAAATAACCGTTCTATAGCCAAATCTACTGGTCTGGTATTGTTGGATATAGAAAAGGCGTTTGACTCTGCTTGACATCTAGGACTCATTTACAAAATGAAGAGCTTTGAGTTTCCCATTTGTTTAGTAAAAATAATTCAAATTTTAGCATATAAATAACACCGTTTCTATGCAGATGTACCTCAAGGCTCCGTGCTCGGTCCCGTGCTATATAATGTATAGTATCGTAGATCTTCCACGATTAGGGTAAGGTCGGAGGATTTGACAGGCAGGAGGAATTGACATCAGCACTTTTCTGAAAAACTAAGACCTTGGCGGAACTTTGAATGATGAGAAAACTAAGTTAATAACGATTGGATTGAGTGATAAATAAACAATCACTAAGATCTATGAGATAAGCGAAGTGGACGTCTTTTTTATTTTTGTGCCCATTTCATCTAACTTTTATGGTAAGCAATCCAACTGTAATATTTTAATTATGTAGCTTTTGACATTGAAAGTGCAATGTAGTGCACCTTCATTCGTTTTAAAATTATTAGAAAGAAATAGTTTATCCTGAGCAGCATTACAAAAGTGTTTTTTTGGATTAGTCCCAAAAGTAATCAAAAAGGAGGATTTGACATTTTTACTGAAGGAGGAATTGACAAAGTGTCAAATCCTTGATTATGAGTCAAAATAAAAATTGTGTGATAAAACAACTTCTTACTTTTTTAGAATGTAAAAATGCCAAATATTTACAACAAAAAAAAAACAATCCCCACCTCCAAATCGATGAAACAAGTTTTGAATTAAGTTTTTATTAAATGTTTTTACTGTTGGTTAATTTATTTTGTTATTTAAATTCTATGTCATTAAACTTAAATAAAAGTAGACTGAACTAATAAACAAAGATTGATATGCGTTAAAAATAAAAAAATAATTTATTTTTGGAACAAGAAAGCAATATAAGTTGTTTCATTATCCCTCTGTCAAAACCTCCTTCATGGTAGAAGGAATTGACACTTTGTAAGGTTTTGGAAAAAGCCTTACAACTCTGTTAAAATTATTTATATCGATCATTAATGCTTTTATAATGCTAAAATAATATTGTAACTTATGTAAATTTTAAAAATTTGAAATAGTTTTTGTATTTTAAGATATTTCCAAATGTTCGTTAACGTGTCAAAACCTCCCGACCTTACCTTACTGCTATGTAATTTGGTATTTTATTGCGATGACATAGCTATTTTTTTATCGCATGAATTTGGTCTCAATATTCACACCAAATGCGATTGAAATATTAGTTGAATATAACAACAAGTGAAATCAATCTTTCTTACAACAAAAATAAAATGTTGTTTCCTTCTCACCGATGCGATGCAATAGGTATAAACGGTGTAAGCGTTAAGTGGAAAGAACTGTTAAATACCTAGGTATGCATTTGGCCAAAAAAGGCCAATTGTGCAATATGTCACACTAAAAAACTACAAGTATCACAAAACAAAATACTAAAAATGATGCCTAACCTACCTCTCTACTATCAAGATATACCCGTTTATTTCTACCATAGCTAAAAATAAATATCTTGAGGGAAAAACCTCGAAACGAAACTAAAATGGGATTTAAAGGGAAAGAGTAGTACCAAAGGATGCTTTGGCTAAAAATGGCTATAAAAATTTGGTGTTCTCAAAAAATTACTTCAAATATCGCCAATTTTTAGCACTTTGAGATTGGTATATCTCAAAATTCTGACCTCCTAGAGCAATTTTATTGATTTAGACTTAGATTCAGCATGTTAAACTCTTTATAGTGATCATGTTTTTATTGAAGCACACATTTCGTTGTAGACCAGTGTAATCATCTTAAAAACCAGTTTAATGTTTAAAAATGTGTCCTTATTTTACTTTTTAAATTAATAATAAAATTAATAATAATTAACGTACCTACAGTACTTCATTGAAAGTGGTTGGTATTTTAAAGTGCGTATTAAATATGGCAATTTTTTGGACTTGTTTATTAATTTATTAAATAATCTATGTACTAATATAAAAAAAAAACCTTAAAACTGGTAAAAGAACATACGTTTGTATAAAAACAAAGTTGGAAGCCTATAGCGTAGATATTTCTATATTGGGTATTTATTTTTTGTTTGGGCCCTATATACTTTTATTTGACACAGCGTGTTTTAAAAACAAGATAAACCATATTTTTAGTTGATAAAACCACTCTTAAACAATATAATATTCAAAAAACACTTGTCCCATCAATGTGTGACGTAATCATTCAAGCCTTTATCAAAATTACAAATTAGACAAAACCTGTCGCAAAATGTACCCAAATTACTCCAAATAGTTGTACAAAAAATGGAAAAATGTTAAAAGTTATAATATAACCCTGATTTATACATTTGAAACATCTTTTCAAAATCGTTGATTTTTTTCCTTGATTTGGGTCTAATAATATGGCGAAGTACTGTAAATAGCCTTCTTTTCATTTATATATGTATCTTTGTTTAATATTTCATGTATTTATTTAATTTGCTTATTATTTATTTAACAGCTTATTTGTTCATTTATTTATATTTTAATTTTTGTTTAAGTTTATTTATACATGTTTATTTATTTATTTATTTTTTCTTATTTATTATTAAATCTTTTATTTATTATTTTTTTATTTTATTATTCATTATTTATGTATATTTACATATATATCTCTTTATTTATTTAATTATTTAATCATTTATTTATTGTTTTTTTAATATTATTGATTTATTTATTTGCTATTATATTTATTTTTTGGTCTGTCTATAGTTTATTTTAATACATGCATATGCACATATGCATGTATAATTATTTAAGTGTTTACATTGTTTATTTTCTTTTTTTTGCTCTCAAACGGAAGGTTTTTTCGTAGTTTCCATCTAAAAATTCAACTATGAATAAGTCTTGTTCAATTTTTGTTTTTATTATTAGATAGAAAGATAAAGCAGTATCGAATCTCTATGTAAATTGTGCGGACAACTCCAATGTACTATATTTATTACGAAAATAAAATCTATTTATCTATCACACCTGAGCTGTCTACGATAAAAGGTATCAGAATAAATTCATACACACACAACTCTAAGGACAACTTGGCATCTCGGTTGTCTGTTGACAGGCAACTATTTCACAATACCGAATTTCGAAACCCAACTTAACCAAAGTTATCTTGCGTAATATAGTAAGAGGTTTATGTTCAACTTTTCTGTTGAACGTGTTCCAGTACTTTTTGGTATTTTTACTTCTCTCTGGCGGAATTTTACACCGACTATATTTTAACTTGGCCGTCGTGGCCGTGGCGGCTATTGCGTTGGACTACTACGCATGGTACCCGAGTTCAATCCCAGCAAAAACACCTAAAAGTTTTTTCACGGTGCCACCTCCTTCGAACGTCTGACAAGCAATTAAAGGGAATCATTTGTCATGAGAAGCTTCGCAACTCGCCGTTCGGGGTCGGCAAAAAACTGTAGGCCCCTTCCATTTTGTGGAAAAAATAACACGCACACACAAATTGTTGCGAAAAGCTAGGCTTGATTTTGTATCGGACTGCTAACGCCGTATATTTATTTATTTTTTTATGTTTTAACTTGACATTTAATATATTTTAATTCAGAAAGTATGTGGACATCTTTTGATTGTATCGAATTATTACCGTAAATTTATTGCCGCAGGTTAAGCAAAACATGCACGATAGTAACTTTCACTCACTGTTCGCATGGCATTCTAAAAATTCGCGTGCAAACAAACCTCACACAAAACCGATTATGCTAAGGAAGCTAATCTTATTTTTGATTGACACTCGATTGCTGGCAATTTTTATTTTTTTTTTACTGGCAATAAATTCAAACACTAATAACGATGACATACTTAGTATGCGGCAAATAAATATGTTCATTGTATTTATGAAACTCAATTTGGCGAAAAAAAAGACTTTGCCCGTCACTTGGTGTTGGCGGTATCTTGAAACAATTATAAATTTCTTCTTACATTTGATTATCAAGTAATGAAAGTAATGAATAAGCAAGATGAACACGACAGAAGCGCAATAATAAAAATAAATAAATTAATTGGCGAGAAAACTCCGCCAAATTTGGGAAACCACACCACGCCACGAACTGAACAATTCAAGTGCAACTGATGCCATGCCCGTACTGTTTGCCAATTGTTCTGCAACTTCCAGATTAGATAAGATTGGTTTAATGAGGTGGGACTTAGTTACCTTATCACTGTAGCCACGTTTGGGCATATTGTGATGTCTTCGACTTATTGTCCGCTCATTAAGCCGGATTTATTAATTTATTGGGCAAACTGGAATATCATCTGCTTGAATGTAAAGCTTAACTAGGTATCGTAGACTATTGCCATGACCAGACTCTACTCTACAGAACGTTAGGATGCCGATAACTGCCCTCTGGACATTGTATGAGTTGGTACAAAGTTTTTGGCCTACCGAGCTCTTAGACACAAGGTCTGGGTGGTTTGGAGTGACTTTCATCCATTAAAATGACCATGTAGGCATTTACCATTGCTTCTTTCTTTTTATGAAAATGTAGAAAATGTTGAACTTCCTCAATAGAATCACAAAGGCTGTGGTGGGTGCTGTTCTCATGGCACTCTATGTACATACACAACATGACAATAGGTACAGCAATTGCGATGCACATCCAATTTTTACCAAGAAGACCTTTGCAGGTCCATAGCGAGATCTTTGCTTTGCTCGATGATCTTTCTAATGTGAGAGATCCAAATGAGTGTTTGGTCAAGGTCACACCCAGAAATTGTATGTCACTTGAAAACTCTCTTGTTTCACCAAAGAGCGTTGGAGTTGGGCTATTAAGTTTGTCCACTTTCTTCTTTTGGTAACAGGGCCTTTCTTTGGGGTTAACATTGAGGTCAACTATTGTGCAGCAGTCAGGTACGAGGTAAAAAAAACTCTCTGTAGACGATCTGAGGCTGTTTATTCAAACTAACCTCTAATTAGGATAGCAATATCGTCAACGCATCCTTTAACATAGAAACCATCGCTGCTGGCACGACTTAAAATTGATTTACTATAACGGGCCATAATAGCCTTTCGCAGCCCCTGAATCGGTTGCTACCTTGTGAAATGAAATGCTAGCATGCATTTTCTCCAATAATTAAATTTGAGATTGTCTGCTCCTGTGTTTTGGATGCATCGAGATATTTGAACGCGATCGGTGTTATCAAAGGCACCGCAATCATTGAGCGATCTTTGATGTGCGGCTCTGAAGAGAGTGGTTGGATGTTTCTACTGGCAAGTAGGCAAACTGATGCTTACGGAGGGGATTAATGTGTTTGGACCATCTCTGATTGACTACCTAGGGCAATTTCCATTGTTTTGAAAAAGATTGACAAAAATTAAACTGAATAAGAGTTCATAGATGGAAAGTCACATTTTTTTGAAAAGTTACTTTTATCGAAGTATTGCATTTGTCAAGAGTTTCTTTTCTCGAGTGTGTACTGTATTATGTTCAACATAAATGTAGTTTCATATTAAAGTGTACTAAGAGTATGCAATGAACTTTGCTATTTATTAAATAAGTTCATTTGAAGTGATATTGCCCCTTTTTGTATGCCTTCGCTACAAATAACTCTATAATTTTTGAAGTGAAACTTCTTAGCTCACGGTGTGAACTCAAAATCGTGTAACGAAATTCCGTCACGAAAAACATTGCATCTCTTTCAGAACCCAACGTATTAGCACGCGTTAGAATAAGATAAAATTCCTACACTCTACAGAGTCTACACTCAGTCTCAGCTTTGTACACAGCCCAGCTCAGTCGGGCGGCCGCTCACCGCTCACGTAGTGTAAGTGCATGTGTGTGCTACTTGGTGGGGTTTCGGGTGGTATACAGACAGTGCTAGCGCGCTCATACATGATAGCATTGTATGTGAAATCACTCTCATCAAGCTCTTTTCGAACTGAAATATTGAGAGCGTGATGAATGAAATATGAATGAGATTGAGAACTAAAATATTGGATTTGACTTTTACTACGTACGAGGTACGAGCTGTCGAGCATACGACTTACGAGTATGACGAATTTATTTCTTTTTTCAAGAAGGTAGGAGAAATTAGAATGAAATCATATGAGTAAAACCCATTGTATGTGTGTGAGTGCGTATGTGTTCGAAAACATACAGTGAATAAGCCGAAACAAAAGTCATAACATTGCGCAGGTTATAATATGTATTTCTTTTTCTAGAGTTGGGGTAAATATGAATTTTAGGCTTTAGTTGATCTGTTCTGTGCCAAAAATGCAAAGTATGATTATTAAATAACGAGAATAACATTGATATTTAGCTGTAAGATGGTCAAAAACTATTGTTTATTTTTATTAAGCTTGGTATAATGCTAATACATAGTACATACATGCATATGTATATAGTTTTTTATTTTATGCAATTTTGTTCAAATTAAAGCCAACGAAGATATTATTTAAATTATATGGCTTACCTATGTAGTTGTGGAGCATGTAGTAACTAATCTACGTAGGTAATGCGATCGCCCACGAAAGTTAAATCTTTGAAGGGATAGTAAATCGGGGCAAAAGTATGTATGCATGTATATCATACCTGAAATCAGATGATGCATAAAATTGTTATTAACCCTTTGTCTTAAAGACGACAAGGTTTTATCATATGCAAATATGGAACGAGGTTAAAAAGGTCTTTTCATGCGAAGTCAAGAAAGCTTCACTTGGCAATTGTGATTCTTATAGTGTATAGCTTACTGCGAAACGTATTCGGAGGAGGACGGACAAGACTGTGAAAGAGTGAAAGGGTGACATTAAGACTTGTAAATTTCTTACACTACCATCACAATACCTAACATTTATTCACAGTGTGTTTTATATGCGTTGTCAAAGTCTAGGGCGAACCTAAATACGGGAACAGAAAGAATGAATTGATACGAATTACTTGAACACTCGGTATCTTTTTCCTATAATGTACTGACACTTGATTACCTGATATTGAAACTATCAATATCTGATTACAGAAGTCTATAGATATTTATGATTTAACGGTTTTACTGATCTTTATATCGTCGGCAAATGTACCTAAAGACGTATTTATGCTATGTATATAAATGAACATCTTTCAAAATCTCAAAATTGACCATGGCAATGTTGATAAAGTCAACTTGAGGAGCATTTTGAATATGAAGTTATGTACATAGTTATTCAAACTTTTAGTAATTTTGGTGATTCAAAACAACTAAGTAATTAAATTATATTTGTATGTATATTAAATTCAGTTGTCCGTGTTGAATGATGTATGTATGATATATTTTATTCTGTACGTCCTTTTCGCTCTTCGCTCTCTCGCAATCTGTATCTCTCCGTATTTACCTCATTCGTAAAATTATATGATCAATACAAATAATATATACACCTCATTTTTTTAAAAAAAGTTTCACTTCTACCGCGTGTGACTGACACACACACATTTTTTTTAATTATGTATGTACTAGCTGTCCCGCCCGGCTTCGCGGGGTACACACCGTCATACAAAAATGTCAGTTTTGAGTGATGACGCGCAAAACTAGGTGTCTTTGGTATCTTTTTTATGCACACGCAAATGAGACCCGTCAAAAAGTAAAATCCTCTCAAAGAGAGAAAACTTGCAGAAAAGTAAACAAACGCTTTTGAAACAACACTTGGTCAAACCTATCAATTTGTTTTTGTTTTCCACTAAAAATGAAGATTATGACATTTCACAAACAGTCAGATGGCTTGGTTTGTCAGAGTTGCCCAGCTCACTACAAGAAAAAGATGTTGCGTAAAATTGAATCGCTCTTTATTTTCTACGCTCTCATTTCGCTCTCTGCTTGCGATTTACTGTGATTTTTTCGATATAACAAACACAGATTCATGTGATTCTATGTAATTTACATAGTATTACGAAAAGTAGCGTGTTACCAAACAGACCTACTGATAATGGTCTGTTTGGTAACACCCTAGTTTTCGAAAGTTCTATGTAAACTACTTAGAATCATGACATTTTCATGGATTTCAAATTGTATACTCTCATTTGGCTCTCAGCTTGCGATGTATTCTCTGCACGACCTATTCCTCGGGGTGGGCCGTGCCAACTCTGTCAAACCAGCCATCTGACGGTTTGTGAAATGTCATAATCTTCATTGTTAGTGGAAAACAAAAACAAATCGATACGTTTGACCAAGTGTTGTTTCAAAAGCGTTTGTTTACTTCTGTGCAAGTTTTCTGTCTTTGAGAGGATTTCTCTCTCTTTGAGAGGATTCTACTATTTGTCAGATCACAATTCCGTGTGCCAAAAAGTATACCAAACAGACCTAATGTGTACAACACTCGAAACTCGGGGTGACGCTTAAAAATTATGCTCACGAATTTTTTTCCTACTGAGTGACACTCAGCGGCCATCTTTGTTTTTCTTCGATTGTGTATACAAATTTCGTCATCCAAAAAGCAAACACAAGTGGAGAGGGTCGAAAAAAAACAATTACAACAACAATTATTTGAGTGTCAGACAAAAAATATAGTGTGTTTCGTTTCATAATGCAAAAATGATGTCAGTTTTGAGTGACACTCTTGTATGATGGTGTGTACCCCGCTTACTTACAATACAAACATTGCCATTTAGTTTGAAGAATCGGATGCAGTATTTTTGTTTCTTTTTTCTGAAAAATGTCACTTGGTGTCGGTGCCCGATAAATGAACATTGCCAGCACTACAAAAATGTAGATTCAATGCTAGGTGCGTGGTGAAACTTTGAGGTTTCAAAGGTAGCTGGCGCTACTTAAAACATTTTTGTTTATTTTCGATTTTCGTGATTGTTTTGTTTTTAAAGCTTCTCTGCCAGTTGCGGGCGGCAGCGCGACCTAAAATATCTATTGTACCGCATCGTAATTGGTTAGACAGCTATTACGCAATAATTTTCCAATGTACAGTGTTTTGATTGTAAGGGTAAGTGGGATAAAACCTCACAATCAAGACAATGGCCGGAACAAAATGATTGTTAAATAGCCTATTTACTTTCTGGGATAAGTTCTTCTACAGACTTTTCAATGGAAACAATTCACCACTAAGTAATTAGGTTTAGTTAAAAGAAAACACCGTTTTGGTATAGCAGTCTTATTTTATGTTTATGTTGTTAGTGTGAAACATGTTCTTAGATGAGTGGATAAAAAAGAAGTGAAGTATATTATTTAGAGCATATAAAGTGTAATTACGTTTTTTTTACAAGTAAGTTTAAATGATTCACTATTCCTGCCCTTTAAAACAAAATTAAAATTTTATTCCAGATCGTAATCGATTACAATTATGGAAAGAAATCATTTTGAATAGCGCAACTAATTCTTGCGATCGCACCCTATAAAAATCCAGGTTGACCTATTGGAAAGCACAGCCCAACAATTTATAAACTGATAGAATAATAAATAGCATTTTGCATTCTATTTACATTTTAATTTCTGATCTGGCAATAACCATGTTTGTCAAATCCTTTGACAGCATGCCAACCCTCACAAAAAAAAACGAAACCTAGTGGTGAATAGTGTGAACGTAAAGAGTTCCCGATAAAAAGGAAGATCTCCTTTGTAATAACCCACAGTAACTGTCAGATGTAAACCATTCGAAACCTTAATGTAAACCATGTCTTATACCATTTACTTGAACCAGTTGGCCGCTGTCAAAAGAGACAGCTGTAGAAATTCAAAAATTGTAGAAAACTGAAAAGAATAAAGAGCATGTCTAGACAAGTTTTTCTCAGATATAAGCAAGAACCCATTTATTTGCGTTCCCGTGGATTTAATTTAAATAAATAATAAAAGTAGTAGTTTATATTATAGTAAGTTGTCTGATTTATTCTGTTTTCACCTTTTGTTTTTGTAATGCGTGTAAAACGATGATCCGGATAGGATCATAAGAATAATAAAACACGGCTGTTACTATATAAACCACAAATAATTTACCCTAACTTTAAATCTGTGTAGGTACATCTCAAACTGTTTTATGAAAGCTTTTTAGTAAAGTTGCTCTTTAAAAGCTTTTTTGACAGGGATGTAACCAGACACCACATGGCTGTTGGCTGTCAAATGTCAACAACATAACATCATTGAATGGGCGCAGTGGGCAATTAATTCAATTTTTTTGTTAGAAATTGCAGATCGAAATACGGCAGTCGACAGCGGCGCTGCATCAGTTTCACTTGAATCGTTCAGCTCGTCGCGTCGTGGTGTGGTGTTTTGTATAGCCGGCGTGTTTTTTTTCATTTCCATTCAGTTTATTTTTTTTATTTTTATTGCGTTTCTGTCGTTTCCATCATTCATTTGCGACGTTTTGTGAATTAAAATACATTATGCTGCGTATTCATTATTTTCTGTGATAAACAAGTGTAAGAAAAAATTTTCATTTGTTTCAAGAATACCGCCCAGTGGCCGGGCAATGTCTTTGATTTATTTCGTCCACCAAGTTTAGTTGCATACATATTTATTTGCTGATTGAAAAGTGTGTCATCGTAATTAGTGTTTAATTGTATTGCCTCTGTAAACAAAAAAAAAATTACCAGCAATTGAGTGTTTCTATTCTAAAATAAGATTAACTTCCTTGGGACAATTGTTGCACATGGGACGAGAAAATGTGTGAGGTTTGTTTGCAATCGAATTTGTGGACTTTCATACATACAGTGAGGTAAAGTTACTATCGTGCACGTTTTGCTGAACGTGTGACAAGAGCCCTTATTGTAATATTTTAAATCAATCAAAAAAAGTTTTTGTTTTGGGTTCTTCTTACTAAGTCTGTGAAAATACATCCTGTATCGAAATTCATAAAATGTCAAGTTACAAGCAAGGAGGGATAAAGAAGGGAAAATACCTGAAACGCGTTGAGCAGAAATGTTAAACCGAATACAGTCGAACCCGAATAATATCACATCGCTTAGAAGCACAAATCGCTTTATATCACAGAATGTTTAACCAGATGTCTTTTTAACATAATTCGTATTGGATTTAAACCTCTTTATAGCATCTCGTTTAATATCACAGCCCGCATAGAGTCATTAAAAAATGAGCCTGAGAAAATGATTTCCAACTAAATTTTTCCGCTTAATATCACACATTATTATGGAAAATACAGTTGCCACACATATTGGCTTGGAAGTACGCTAGCGTACGCTCCCAAACTACGGAAATCTACGAAAAGTTAAGAAAACCCGTTTGCTTACGAAAAAATTTCGTAGTTTTTCGTAAAAGAGTTTGCTTACGAAAAAATTTCGTAGTTTTTCGTAAAAGAGAGTTAAGCCCCATTTAGATGATCAGTTCAGTTTCAGTTTCAGTTGAGCTATCAGTTAAACTGCTGTGTAAATGCAAAAACTGAAACATTCAACTGAAACTGAAACTGAGACTGAAACTTATGAAATTGCCATCAGTTTTCAGTTCAGTTGTCAGTTAAACTGCTCAGAAGTAAAATAAAAGCTCAACTGAATACCGAACTGAAGTTTGAATGGACTACGTTTTTTAACTGAAATCTCAACTGAACTGACAACTGAAACTGAAACTGGTCATCTAAATGGAACTAAAGAAATCTCCTCAGGCTGTGAATTTCTTTTGCCAGATTACATGAAAACTGTCATATCGCATACATTTTGCATTTTTTGTTGTTCAACGCATTCGTTTAATTTTTCGTTGTAAGTGGAAGAATTCCTTGCAAATCCATATGTCCAACAAAGAAAACACAAATTATATAGAAGTTGTCATTCCATCATATTCTAATTCTAACACAATTCCGTATAAATAACCACATTAATTTTAATGGAAATTGCTGTTTTGGTTAAAAAAAATTAATAGGAAAACAAATGTTGTCTTAAAAGTAAATATTTAGATCAAACACATAATTAATTTTCCAATGAAATGGAACAATTTTTTTAAGAAAACGACACAGAGGAAGGTTTGTATTATTTCTTAGGATGGCTTCGCAATGCACAATGTCATGGAATTCTCATCCATCAATGCCTGAAATCTGAGCAATGTTATATCTTTCCACTCTGTCTTTTCTACGGCTCAAAAGTTATTGCTGGGCTTCATTATATTTAGCAAAAGGTTATGTATTGGGTTGAGGTGAGACGATTGGTTAAGACAATGGTGCAAATTCATAGTCAGCCCATGAATAGTGCCTATGGCCGACTTTAGTTACAGCCGGCACTAAATAAAAAAAGCCGGCTATAACTTTTCGTTATTCATAAACACATTTTTGCCTCTGTATAAGTTAGTATCGACTTTGGTACGTTTTTGTAAAGTGATTTGAACGAACAAGTCCAAACGTCAATATATTATATGAGAAATTTAGAGCCGACTCTAATTATTTGAAGTGACGTGTTCGGCTCATTTTAAATTTCGAGCCGGCTATAATACCCCGTCTCTATGAGACATTTTTCAAGACAATATACAAATGTCCCGTGGAGATCCCTTATTTGCAGACATAACTTAAAAAATGTCTGCGATGTTCGCATTTTAGTTTTGTCTTCTCTGCGAACTGAAAACCAGATTTTCTTTTGACATATGGCCGTTTGGCAGGTAGATTTTGCATTCGGTTGGTATTTTGGTAGAGTGGAAATACCACGCTGAGATGCTTTGGTAGGTAGATTGTCATTCTTTGGTGTTTCCATAGAGTGAACATGCTGGTTGGTTAGGTTGATTTTCATTCTATGGTATTTCCGTGAAGTATGTCACCTTTTACATAGCTCGGTCGAGTTTTCGTTATTTCTTTTGGGCTTAAAACCTACACGTGCCGATTGCTGACAGCCGATTACTTAGTCCGTTTCTCCCTTCATTTGTAATACGCTGTGCTCGAAAGTTGTACCTGTCAGAACAGGATTAAAAAAAAAGTATTGTCTTTAAATTTCCATGGAGAATATATTGAAATTTTGAATAATTTTATAGAGTATGTTCATGGTTTTATTGACGTAATGTAGCCCGACGGTAGCAATGACCAACAAATGCTTCGGGATTTACTTCAATGCTGTGGGATAACACTAGTTTTACCTAAGAAAAGGAAGAAAAATCAAATTTTATGTAATTGAATTTAATCGCTTAGCCCTATTAATATAATCTAGAAGAGCTAGATTACAAAGATTTTCATACATTTGACCACCACTTAAAATTTTCATAAAACACAGAAGACACATACTCAACAAAGTCTCTAAAATAATTCTTCCGCCGACACAAACTCAACTCTGAGAACACAAGAATAAAGCAAACGAATGCAAATATGAAACGAGATAAAAGAGAATACGCGAAAATTGTCTCGGTTGCGTTACCCAGCCGAGGGAAACTTACCCTGTCCTAAACTCAGCAGTCGCTGAATCCATTATTACCTATTGTCTGAAGGGATGCTCTTAGTAAGACCAGGAACCTTAAAATTATGAAAAATGTACAGACGATGGTTTTTAGATGGACGGACAGATATTCGTAGGTGTTTGTAGTAGGTATGATTTCCGAAACGCTCAAACAAATAACGCAACAAACGCTCAAACAATACATCGAAACCTGCTATGGTGAAAAGTTTCAGGTTCTTTGCACGAAGCAAAAAGTAAAATATTTCTGTCTGCTCTGTCTGATTGGTAACTTTGCCCGGTGGACCGCTACGAACATTTAAAGATCAACAAACCGAGCCCATATGTTTTATCATGATTAACTTTTTAAGTGTGGTATCTAAAAAAATTGGCGGAGTTCTTCAGGATCTCCACTAGCAGTGCTGCTGTACAATTCTCTGCATCAGTAGATTTATTATCCAGAGATGTTGTGGGTATTGTTTTGGATCTTCTAGCAACTCTTCTTTTAAATGGGTCGATTGAAAGCAATAAGTGGTCCTCCCCAGGATCCGTAGGACCGTAGAATATGGATTTCTATTGTTTTGTTCATTGCATGTTTTTTTCCGTTAACTTTTTGTCAAAAAATTTAAAAATCTGGACCTTAGTCACCTTTGACGACAGGCATTTCTACCTCATGTAAATTCTAACTCCCACCCCGAAGGGGCAGTTGTCTATATCGAGAGAAAAAGAAAGAAATACTTTTAACTTCATTCAACTAATGTCAAAAACCCATGTAATTGGAGGACTTTATGTTAATATTTAAGTCAAAAATTTATCACATGTAGGCACATAAAATTGATATTTAGATAGATACCACAATCTACCGGTACTATGAAGTCGAAAATAAGATAACTGTAAGATAACACCGAAGAAAGTAATGATAAACTTCTTAGTGGCTTGCTACACGAACATTTCCAGTGAGACAGGTAGATTTTATGTGAGTGAGAACAGAGAACGGTTTTTTGGTGAAATCAACCCTTCTCGTTGTAACTCACAATAAAATCTACCTGTCTCACTGGACACAACCGATATGGAAATGATCGTGTAGCCAGCTACTAATCATGCATCTTCATTAGACCTGGGGTTAAATTACCGCACTCGTGAACGAGTTACTCGTTATCGAAATATGACGATTCGACATTACCGCTCACGTTATTGAGTATCATTTTACTTATCATTTACTCGATCATTCGATAACGAGTCCTACTCTCTCACTCGTTATCGAGTGCAGTAATTCGCCCCCTGCTGTCTAGGTACAAGCATGGGGCAATGAACTCTAATTTTATCGCTTATTGTGCAAATTATCTCAAAAAGATAAGTTCATATTTAGGAAATTCGCGCGAATTTTTCACTATTAGATAAAGTATCTAATGCTCAAAACCTGAAGTTTCAATTATAGTAACCGTGATTAAATGTGGATGAGACACCAGTTCTTTGCGTTATTTGCTGCGAAAATATTCGCACCATTCTCTTGAAGCCATGTTATCACTTTGTGTTTTGTTTATAAGTTGTTTTACAAAGCTGTCGGAGAACTACAGTAAAATTCAATCATTAGCGGACATCCTGTTTTGCGGACAACTCGCATTAACGGACACCCTTTTGGGGAACCAATTTCTTTTTTCCCATACAAAATGCGTTCCGAAAAACGAAATGCTGTCATTCCGGTCCCGTGGCTGTCCACTTAAGAGAGATTTCAATGTATTATTTATAAATTTATAAACAAACATCGACGCATTTCTATTTCTTTGACAGTGAAATAAGTTGACGGATTAAATTGCGGCGATCACATGTCACGCGACAAAATTACTTGGAAGTGTTTGCATATTTAATTTTAAACATTATGTGGAACATATAGAGCTTTTTAACGCATCTATCTTCAAGTAAAAATATCTTTTTGTGTATTTCAAAGTTCACATTTTGTATTGATGACAGAAATTGTTCTCAAATTTAGTCAGAAAATAAAAATGGCATTTGCATGTTGATGGTTTTATATTTCATAAAAAGAAAAGTTTTTACATTGTGTGGGGAGCTCTGTTTAGCTCTCCTTTTTTTGATTATTTGATTCAAGCTAATTTGAGTTAAAATACCTTGTTTTTCTGTTGAAATAAAAATCTACAGCGAAAAAATTCAATCTACTGCATTTTTTAGAATTCAGAGAATCTACTACGAAAAAATAGTCCTTAAGTGGCAACGCTGCTCGTCATTGTGATGAAATCGAAACCGTTGATGTAAACAAATGAAAATAATGGATGTTTTTCGACTAGTTTTTTTTTATTTATTTCTCAGCCTGTAGGTATAATTAGGAATAGATTAAAGGCTTAATGCTTAGATTTGCGTAAATGTATCAACTTCATGCAATTTTTTTTTTATTTACAATTCGTATAAATGCTTTAATGTAAGGAGTAAATAGTTATATGGATCAACCTCAATAAAATATGTAGAAACATTTATTTTTTATGTTTCCTAAAAAAAAATAGCCTAAAGCCCTTCAGAATAGCGTAGCTTTCTATTAGTGAAAGAATTTTTGAAATCGGTGCAGTATCTCCAGAGATTACCCGTTACATACAAACTTTTCCTCCTCCATAATCCTCTTCTATACATCTATATCTATACATTAGTATAAAGCAAAGTCCCGGTCGGTGTCAGATTACGTTTGTGGTGCAAGATCTCAAAAACAACTGAACAGATTTTAATCATTCTTTTGGTATAGGATTACTAATTTCTTAGAAAAGGTTTATCCACAAGATTTGAATGAGATTAATTTTTAGTTTTAAAGTTTAAGGAACTTCAAATGAGGAAACGAAAATCAAATTTAAAATAAACGGCCATTACCTCAGGGCAGCTTCTCCCATATTATTGATATTCAGTCTCAGATAAACTACATTTAATACGCAGATTTTAAAACTAAAATCATATCTGTGCAATTAACAGTGGCTGAATAATAGTACAAAATGGATTCCAAAATCGTTTTTTTTTTTTTTAATTTGTTTGCTAAGTAGAAGCGGAATCACAGCATTCAGTGGCAATCGTGTGAGGTTGATGATGATTTGCTTTTTCAATTCTCTCATTGCACTCATTTTCGTATTTCTAGCCTGCGTAGAATAGCTCATGTATGACTATCTGTTGCCCGCCCGGCCGGCGCAGCGTTCCCCGTGCATTTTTTTAAAATCTGAATTTGTTTTAGCAATCATATTTATCGTAGTAGGCCGGGCACAAGACATCAATAAAATGCTATTTCAGTCAATGGGTAGAAATTCAAATATGATCCACTATGACGTCACCCACTGCTGAATGGCTGTTGGTCTCCACTGATGGAAGATTGTTGGCGATGATTTTATGAATTGTTTTGAGCATAGCTCAGCTCCAGGATAATGCAAAGGGATGATTTATACCTCAAATAAATCCTAAAATAATTTTCTAAAAACCATTTATTTTGATTTGAAATTCAATAAGCCATTGTTGTGTTAGGGCTGTGTAATGACAGAAAATTTGCTTTTCTGCCACTTCGATCTCGAATTCTCTGCTCCTTATAGTACATAACAGAGTATGTACCTACTCTAAATACACCTGTAATGACCGCCAGAAAATGCAGATCATAATAGTGAAAATCGCATCCAAATCCGTTTAGTGATTTTCGAGATAAGCGCACTCATACAGAAAGACACATTTTGGGGGCTTCCTTTTATACTATGTACATACACCCATATTTAATAGTATACGTATACTGTGCACATAGATAGAAGATAGAAGGGCTGCATAGTTTTTATAGTGTTTGAAGCTGGTTGAAGAAAATTTGAATTGTGCTACAATTTATTAAATTAATTAGTGTTTTGAAGAATCTGGCTTTTTCAAAGCATACTGGGTGACTTCTGATGTGTGTGGTGTGTATACATTTACATAGTATAACGTGAGTCAAGCGTATGTTTGCGTACACGGGCGAAGCCAGGCGGGTCAGCTAGTAATATAATAAAGATGAGTCACTGTGCTTCTTTATAATACAGTACGGTGAAAATTAATTGGGACAATCACTTTTTTCAAATACACTCGTAGTAGGCTGTATTTTTTATTTTCGTTTTTTTTTTTTTGTTTTTGGTTACTTTTTCAAAAGTTGGAAAAAAAAACTTGGCAAATTAATTATGGCCAATAGCCATATATCCTGTTGCCTTTTACGAAGATAGGTTGAATTTTGGATTAATTTTATAAAAGTTAGGCCTTATAGAGCTTTTATCAAATTTTTTTTATTGAGAATGGAAATCTCTACAGATAAGAGGTCTAAGATCACTGCTTTGCATGCCCAAACTGGCAAGAGCATAAGAGAGATTTCTGCAGATATCGAAGTTATAGATATCAAAATCATGCGTTACAATGATCATAGCGC
Source organism: Brachyopa scutellaris (assembly GCA_949775065.1). Lineage (NCBI taxonomy): Eukaryota > Metazoa > Arthropoda > Insecta > Diptera > Syrphidae > Brachyopa > Brachyopa scutellaris. Next base: position 33,880,960 of record OX459113.1, on the reverse strand, counting down.
TGCACAAAGCTTCAAAATCAATTGCAACGGGTCAGACAGGTCGCTGCGGACGAAAATGCAAAACCACGGATCATGATGATAAGGTTTGAATTCGAAATAGCCTAATTCATCCTTGGAATACAAGCGGTGAGCTTCAAAGCGACTTGGCATCAGCTGGTGTGGTGTTGGATTTATCTAATATTCGAAGGCGTCTTATGGTAGTGGGCCGCAAGACCTCTGAAAAAACTTCTTACCAAAACAATGATGAAGAAACGACTGCGATGTGGGAAAAAGGCAATCTTTTCAGATGAGAGCCACTTCGAAATTCAGGGATATCGGATAAGTGTTGTGAGAAGATGAGTAATGTTTTGGGGTTGTTTTTCTAAAACCTCATTTCGCGAGTTCTGAAAGCTTGAAGCCAATAGAAGGAATAATGAACAGCATCAAATATGTTGGCGTCGTGAGCCATATGCTCCTGCTCACCATGCAGACAATTCCCGACTGAAAACGCAGATTTCCAACAAAAGCTTACTCCATGCCGCATTTAGAAAAAAAATTAAACAATATTTGCAGAAAAAAATATTAAGGTGGCTGGAATGGTTGGGCAACTCCACTGACCTCAATATTAATTTTAGCTATTATTAGAGTGTGGTTTCACGAGTAAAAATCCAAAACAATAAGGGAATGCTTGATCCTTTCCTTGCCAAATAGAATAAAAGAGTTTATTAATGCAAAAGGCGGTCATATAATCACTAATGTAAGAAAAAATTATAACGGTTTGCAAATAAATCGAAATTTCATTAAAAATATGCCTGTCCCAATTAATTTGCACAGTACTGTAATTAATAGTCATGTTTCTGCAATAAAAATTAAACTGACTTTTTAATAGACAAATTCCACTAGAGTATAAAACCATTACACGTAGTTCTCCTTCCTGGTTCAGGGACTTAGTTTATGTATTATGAATGTAATATTGCGTACATCCGTTAGAAATGATAAAACGATATAAAATGGATATTGCGAGTAGAACGCAGTTGTCTTCAAAAGGACGATATAATTTAATTGAACGAAAGAATTGACGTAATATGCATATGTATATGTAAGTACACATGAAATGCAATCTAATGTGTATAATTCAACGGACGCCAATTACATCGAGAGCTCCATAGCTATTGATGCAGTATCTACCCAGCAGGAAGAGGTAATCTATTGGAATCGAACAGGGAATCGATCGCTTGTATACAATATTGATTCCCGAATGCATTATACTTAACACAGACTATGTCCTAAGAAAATAATCGATTACCTGAAAGTGTTCTAAGAATGCATTATAGAATTCATTCATTTGAATGTATTATATTATTTATGCATTTATAATTAGTTATAAATATAATGCATTCCTCCAACATAACTTAAGGGTATTCAGTTTTAAATGAAAAAACACTGTTTCGTTTTAAAATATTTTATTATAAAAGTTTTTTTTTTTGCTAGAAGTCTTCTCCAATGCCGTTTAGAATACATTTTTTTATTTTTAACTTTTTTCACTCCTCGCTGTCACGCGTTGCAACACAAAATGAGTTTTTCATGGGTTTTTGAATTAAAACGCAAAATTTGCAGGCGACATGAAGGCGCCGACAGACAACTGTGACCGAAAAATCGTTAAATTCAAAAGCACTACATTACATTTTCTGCAGATGTGGGAATCTACGTGGTAAACAATGTGCTTTGTTTTTATATGATATTACCACGTCGATTCTTTTTGCATGCATTATATTTCTCATCTATAATAATTAATTATGTATTCGATTCCCCAAGTAATACATTCCGTACGTGCCTGCTGGGTAGTAATACGTCCTCTGTTTTCATTCCACACTTTTTAAAGTTCAAAACTGAAGAAAAATTAACAATGTTTGTTTTTCTTTCTCTCATGGTAGCTGTTGTTTTTTTATATGTACAGTGGTGTGCAAAATTATAAACTGCAACGTAAGTTGCATGAGTAATAAACTTTTATGAATGGTTTTGTGACAAAATATTACCGAAAACAACTCGGGGGAGGCGGAAACCCTTTAATGGCTTAATTGCTTTTTTTTTTGCCAGGAATGGGAATTAATTTTCTGAAAAACCCAAATTTCGGTCAAGACATTTATATTTTCATTTTTTGTGTACTAATTTATTTAATAAGGAATGCTTTGTCTGTTATTTCTTATGAAAGTTAACAACATTCGTGGTACACAAGAAATAAGATTGTTTAAAGTGAAAAATTCAATGCGTGCCTCTGTTTGAGTGGAGGTTTGGATGCTGTTGCCCGTTTTCTTGAATCATAATCCAAATTCAAATCCCATTTGGGATGAAGAAGCTCCTGTTTTGGACATTTCACGTAGAACAGTTCGTTCTACCGTCGGCGAACATTTTGTTGCTCTCCCAGATCGCTTATTTGTTCCCTTATTTTAAATACCAGCTTGTAGAAAATTATTAAAATTCTTCACTACATCTTGAGTTCATTGGCAATTCGTCTTTGGATCATTCCACTATTTTGTAAATTGACTTATGTATGTATTTATTTTTCAATGTTCGTATTGTTTCCCACGTGGCATATTAAGAACTTTAAAATATTCACTGCGTAAAACAAAAATTTGTTTGCACTGTTTTTTTTTTCAGAACTGTTGTAATACCAAGCTACGCTTTCCAAGTAAAGGGTCCCACCAGGGTTACCCCTGAAAATTTCCGGAAAGGGTACAAAAAGGGGTCCCTGGCGAAAAAAAAGGGGTCCCATATAAAATTGAAGAATAAGACGGGTAGGATAAGTATTATTTTATTAATTTTTAATTGTCCAGTTGCTTAAAAATATATAATGCTTTTGCATAAAAACTCTTAAACAAAACAAAAACATCAGTTCATTTAAAAAAAAGCAATTCATTTAAAAATAAAGTAACATAAACAAAAGAAACAAGAAAAGTATTTGGACAAAAAGTTGTGATTTTGAATTTTTTTTACTTGTAATCCAGTTGCGCACGATAACAAAACAAAGAATAATACACAAAGTGATTACACACTATATAAGGATACGAAAAATTTAAATGCGATAAAGTATGACAAACGAAACGCACCAACTATTTGAATGTGTCTGTTTACATTGCAAGGAAAATTTAAAATTTGGCGTTGGCAAAAAAATTCATAGATAGAAACCCGGTTAATGCAAAAGTGTGATTGCAGTCGGTACTTTGTCTACTAAAAGAAGTGAAGGAATTTCGGTTGAATGTGTCAATTGTATTTCAATTTACAGAAAGTGTCCGAAAAGGATCCCTTTCTTTTCAAAAAGAGTCCAATTTCGATGATTTTCAAAAAGGCGGGTCCTGGGGTCCGTGCCATCAAAAAAGGGTCTTCTTGACCTCAAAGGGTCCCAAAAGTAACCCTGGGTCCGACCCATAGAATCCGTCCACTTTGTTCCGTTGTACTTTGATGTTGAAGTTGAAGTATTGGCTGATAGAGCAGTCCCATAGAATCCGTCACATATCTACGTAAAAATGTCAACGATTTTCTTCATTCTCTCTATGCTTACACCAATGGAAATGCACGACCTTAATTTGTGAATACGTGAACTTCAGTATGTGAATGTGTGATGTGTGAACTTAAATGCGTTAATGTGTGTACTGACAACGTATCGACGGATGCAAAAAGTAGAAAGTAGACCTACTTTATCCGTCGAAGTTCATGCATCCGTTGGTTATGGGCCATCTCCCATAAGAATGTGTGTATTCTATCGAGCCGTCAGTTAAAAAGAATGCAGCAATGGATCGACGGATTCTATGGGTCAGGGCCTTAAGCCTGAAATCGAACACTGAGCTTATAGTCTGAGGTTTTTCAAAAAAATAAATACCAATCTTAATAAAAAGCATTTCAGCCATTATATTGACAATATTTTGTCACAAAACTAATCAGAAAAGTATATTTATTACTCATTCCATGAAAACTGAAAATTTACCTCTAAGCCTATAATTTTTCACACCACTGTAAATATTTAAAGTTGCGCAGCGTACTGCTCGTACTCACTGTAAATTGTTTGTTACGTGAACTTCAAACACCGGGAAATGTGTATACATGCACATCGCTGATTGTGAAGTTGGCTTTTTGCTATTTTCGTGGTGAGTTTGACACAAGTCAATCGCATGGTTATTGTAGGTGGATGAACTTTAAAATGCGCTAGCTGACCGGTGACGATAGATTGGTTTTGTTTTTCCTTTCTTACGCAATATACATACAGTGTACGTACATATACGTATATGTGTATGCACATCTATACAGACATACGCTGATATTTGGTTTTGTCTCGTCAATTCGTCATCGTGACTGATAAGTAAATCATATACCAATTCTGTGATGTACGTATACATATGTATATTTTAAGCTATTAATTTTTGCCTTCCTTATCCACAAATCACCTCGCCTCTTTTGAATGTCATTTAACAATAGTTGCCATTTTGAAATAATATTTATATGTACATACATAATGTTATAATAATACGTGTAAGTACTTATGGGCGGTATTGTTAGTGAAGTTAATTGCTGTGTCTTCCCCCTCATTTGACAGTGCTTTTCTTTCCGATTGACTGCTTTCTCGTTATCATTCAGTCGTTGGCACCATCTAGCAAACAATTAATTTATCAGTTGTTATCGTCCATATAAGGGGTTTGAACAGAGTTGTCAAACGGTAGTAGAAATTGATGATCAATGTTGTCCTTCACCTGATCACCATGAGGATGTCGTTTGTTTGATATAATGCACCAGGGAATTAAATTAATTTAAACTTTATATTTATTTCACTACGATTGCTTTAAAAATAATAAAACAAAGGACACATTTTCATAACCAAACTTAGGTTTCAGATTGAATGCATCTCACCTTTCATTAGCCGGACGATCCCTTGATCGGACGCGGACAAGTATATCTGTTAGAAATTATTTAATTTAATTCCATTAGATGGACAAAACAAATTAAAATACTTTTTATTCATCAACTGATCTCCTTTAGGATTGACCTTTCGTGAGGGATCGCATTACCTGCTTAGATTAGATAGGTTAACTCTATAATAACAAAATTACAGTAAAAAATGTTACTACACTACTATCTCTTCTTCTTCTTCTTCTTCTTCTTCTTCTATATCTATCTATCTATATATGTATAAAAATCAATTGCTGTGCGTTAGTCTCGCTAAAACTCGAGAACGGCTCGACAGATTTTGAGGATTCTTTTTTTGTTTTGATTAACTTGATTCAGGGATGGTTTATGAGAAAAGAAAATTCAGAAAAAAATTTGGGTTTTGTATGGGAATTTTGTTTTTTTTTTAGTTTTTTGATGTGTATCTACGTTGAAATAAAAGTCATTTAAAACTATCACAATAATCACAATTTTGATAAGCCATTCTATTATCTGCTAACAATATCTATGTGTATGTCTGTCTATCTATCTATCGGTCTGTCTATCTGTCGGGCTGTCTATCAATCTGTCTGTCTGTCTGTCTATCCATCTCTCTGTCTATCTGTCTGTCCGTCTGTGTATCTGTCTGTCTACCTGCCTGTCTATATTAATTGACCAAAATGATTCATATTCATATTTCACCTGAAATTACGAAATATTGTATGACAGGTACTAAAAACCACCAGTTATTGAGTAATCGCACTGATTCTGTATTGTATTCTATATGTATTAAGAAAAATGTACTATGAAAATATTACCAAAATCGGTTGTGTAGTTTCCGAGGGATTAAAAGACAAACAAATAAACATACATACATACATTCATTTCTATATAATAGATTTAAAGCCATTGAATTAACGAGTTTCATTTAATAACCAATGAAACGCAAACAATACACAGTCCCAATTTTGCCGATCTCAATGAATTGGAGTTGTAGCGTTGATTGGGATTCATAATCGCATAAAAATAATTACAATTCAATTAATTTTGGGTGGTACGAAACGAATTCATCAGATCATCAATAGTTTAGTACTTAAATAAAAATATATTCTGCACAGAATTATATTGTGAAAGCGGAAGTATGTTTTTGTACATTCTCTTACTCCAGTAATTCATCAATCAAGTAAAGATTAAGTACATATTTGACTCAAACTCATCGCGTAACATACGGGAAAGGGTTAAACAAAGTCTGTGAGTTTAAATTAAAAATTAAAATGTCGGATTTGGCACGCGTATTTCTACACAAATCCACATTACAAGAGCAGCGTTTTACCTAATAAGTAACACGACTGTTTTTGTACACGGGCGAAGCCGGGCGGGACAGCTAGTAATTAATAAAATTAATAAACATAGTTTCTGGTCATCTTACATGTAAACACCAAATTTAACTCACGACCAAATAGTCCATAATCATTCATACCTACTTTGCATTTTTCGCACAGATCAACTAAAACACAAAATTCATCTTTTTGCAAAATGAGGAAAATGAGATATCACCTGCACCTGTTTGAAATATTTATATCCACTCTGTAGAGTTTATAAAGAGGATCAGTTCTCCAATCCTTTTCTCGGATATCTTTTTCAGGTCGTCAAAGAAAGGTTTGCCCAGTATGCGTTGACTGGCGCTGGCACAGACACAGCAAATGAATAACTAAGCACCTCTTTTTTTATTTTTATTACTGCAGCTTCGGCAGAAATGATTGCGAAGTATCGCTAGTTTGGCTGCATCTGCATGGTCCCGTATTGACCAGTGCCAGTGCTAACTTAGCTTCATATGGTAGGTAGGTAGGTAGAAGTGGTGGTTTCGATGGAGGGAAACCCAAATAGCGCGTGGGGCGCTATTGACCCGTTTATTTGAAAGTAGAGTTGTGATATTTATATCCATCCTGTGGAATTTAGGAAGAGGATCAGCTCTCCAATACTTTTCCCAGATATCTCTTTGAGGTCGTCGAAGAATAGCTTGCCTAGTATGCGTTGCCTGGCTCTCGCCAGAGCCGGACATTTGCACAGAAAGTGAATTAAAGATTCTTTTTCATTTTAATTTTTGCAGCTACGACAGAAACTGTTGTGAGGAATCGCTAGTTTGGCTGCATGGTCTCCTATTGGCCAGTGTCCTGTACTGACTGCCACTACTCTAGCGATGTCTACGCGTGTTCTTAGTAGCAGTTCGTTTGTTTTAGACCTGTTGTAATTTGGCCATAACTTTCTGGATATGACACAGTTTGTCAGACTGGTCCACCTGAGACCGGCTAATTTTAAGAAGTGTGAGAGTATATTGCCCTTAACCAGCACCTATAGGAACATGAACGTTTTCCGCTAGTGAGCTGTTAAGGCCTGATCCTCGCCTGGCAAGTTCGTCGGCTCTCTCGTTACCCTCAATGGCGCTATGTCCTGGAACCCAGAGAATAGTGACTCTAGCCTGGTTGCACAGGCGGCTTAGCTGTTCCTGGCAGCGATCTACTAATTTCGAAGAGGTGGTTGCCAAAATTTGGCTTTAATTGCGGCTTGGCTATCCGTAATAATAGCGATATTATGTTTGGGTGTTGGGTCATTTATTAGGTTGCGACGGGCTTCGAGGATCGCCAGTACTTCCGCTTGGAAAACGCAAGCGAAATTTGGAAGACGGTAGGACTTAGATATGCCGCGTTTTTCCGAGAAAATTCCCGCACCCACACCGCAGTCCATCTTTGACCCATCGGTGAATACCGTTGTATCAAAGCCTGTCACCACTCTCCCTCGCTTCCATTCTTCTCTACTTGTGAAGGTTGCGGCGAAGGGTTTTTTTGAAGTTAAGATTGGGGATAATATAATCTGTAGGAGACACAACCAGGCCATTTGGTAGTGTATCCAGGATTTTACTGTGACCGTACGTCTTAGCAGTCCAGCACTTGGATTCTTGTAATTAGTTGTAATTACTCAGCTGTTTCTTCGCCTGTCTTAGACCCTTAGACCTGGACCGAAGTCCAGGACTTGGTCCTGTTTGTCTTCTGCAGTGATCGGAGTTCCTCTTTTATGGTGTATGCCGCAGAATGGACCCACGAAGGGTGTAGCAGCCCCTTTTCTGGCAAGCCTTTTCGCCTCTTCATTGCCTTCCTGTTTCCTTCGTCCATTCTATTTAGTTTATCTAGGCATTCCCAGACGATTCTAGATTTGATGATCCGAGCCCCGATTGCTTTGATAGCTGTTTGGGTGTCTGACATTATTTCTATGTCGTGTCTGATGTAGCTTTTATCAAGATTGAGTTGACCACATCTGTCGATAGCACAGATTTCAGCTTGAAAAATTGTGGTATAGCTTCCCATGGGTTCGAATAGTTTGGTGCCGGGCCCAAACACCCCTGCACCCGGTCCTTCATCAGTTCTTCAACCATCTGTGTACAATTTAATTGTTTGAGGACTCAGCATATAGATTCTAGATTCGTTACTCCAGTCTTTCTTGTTGCTGAGTTTGATAGATATTGAGGTTATTCTTCCAGCTGAATTTTCTAATCCCATCGTCTCTAGGAAAGGTTAGAAGAGGAAGTTTATTGGCCACTGCATCATGCTCATAAATAATAAGCTATAAGTCATTGCTCTTATGCTGTAATTAAAGCGGTACTTAACATGTAGATAATGTTTGTAGATTGCATAGCCATCTCAGAAATCATGTGGTTTTAATAGCTGTGTTAAACACTCAAACTTGACACAGTCAATAAAACCAATGCTAGACGGGAAGGTGGAACTACCTGCCTTGCCACCAGAAAGATCTGGCCTAGACTATAAGCATTACAGGACACTGCCTTATAGGCAAGCACTCGTTACCGGACATCACTGCTACCTAACTTAACCTAACAGGACTACTTATACCTATTTCGAGTGCCATCATTTCATTTCACTAATCAATTCTATAATACTGACGAGTATGTGTATATCTGAGTAAAACAAAAAACACCCTTAAATAGATAAATTCTTAAATAAATACACTTACATCTACATATATAAATTTACTGCTAAGCAAACAAATGCACCAGACAAGGCAATAAATCCGTTTTACACAAGTACCGACCTATATGCAAACATATGTATATATAAGTAAGTTGAGTAAATATATGGATAATAATATAGCGTTAGTGAGAGTAAAATGTGTTATCATTTGTTTACCATAATACATATGATAAACAATAGCGTATAAAAATTGGAATTTAAATACTTCATTGCATTAAAATATTAAAGTATCTATACAATACTTGTATATACTACTTCATGAACAATGTAAAGACGGAAGTTTACAAAATATAAATTATACAGCTATACGACTACATTCAACCAGTAGGTACACATTTGATATCGAAGTTTATCGAAAAATAATAAAAGAAATTAGGTTGCCAATAGTGGAAAAAATTGCGAATAGTAGAAATGTTGCGGGTAGTAGAAAAAATGTGCACCGAAGTATTCCACTATTCACAAGTTTTACTGTACTATCATCTATCAATTCCTGGTTTCAATGAACTACTCACACCCCTCCTCAGCATTGACATGAGAAAAGTCCATTCAAGAAGTTTCAAAACATCTCCTCTGGGACGGCCTTTATACGTTCGCTTTGTGCGATATTTTCTGCGTGTTTATTGTCACGATTCTGGCGATGTATATACGAGTCTTCTAGGAACTCTTCTGTTTTTGATTTGGACCACACATATGACTAAATTTGTCAGCCGGGTTGATAGATTGACCTGTGAAGGAATTCAATTCCAGCTGGCAAGTTCATCAGTTCGATTATTCGTTCTATTAGGGGGGTACACACGATACGACCGATCTGACGGACCTGGTCGGATGGATGTCTGACAGACCGATGTCGTTAGCGTACACATTGTCCGACATGTTGTCCGACCTCACTTTGCAAGTGGATTTGAAAGATGTCGGACGTACTGAGAGCAGCGCTTATGATTGATAAAATTTTAAAGAAAAAGGAATCGAATTTGGGTACAGGAATGGATGAAAAGGCTAAGAAAGTTTTTTTTATATTAATTTGCTATCAGAATTTCAAGATTGAATTCTCCAGACGATTATCAGAATTTTTTATATTTCCATTTTTTTTTCTCCAAAATTCAAAATTTCCATACACAGCCATTATTAATTCTCCGCCAACAACCACACCGCTTGAAAGACATTTCAGAAATGAAAATTGCTCTAGGTCGGACGGACAAGTGTACACATTATCAGATATGTCCATCCGACCACCAAAATATCAAAATAATTTGAAAACCATCCGACATGTCCGTCCGGCGGTCGTTTCGAGCGTACACACACGTCAGACTTGGCCGGACAGACCAAGTCCGTCAGATCGGTCGTATCGTGTGTACCCCCCTATTATTATGTATCACTGTGTCATGGAACACGAATTTTTAGCAAACGGTTGGACTACATGGGAATACAAAAATATTTTGTTGAAGCTTCGGTTCCTTTAAGAGTTTTAGTTTATTTTGGATATACAGTGAAATCTCTCTTAGTAGATAGCCAGGGGACCGGAGTTTATTGACCGCTTATGAGAGCTGACCGTTTATAAGAAAGCATTTTGTATGGGAAACTAGAAATTGGTTCCCCAGAAAGGTGTCTGTTAATGCGGGTTGTCCGCTAAGGGTCTCCCCTTTCACTATACTTCTATGTCAGCAAAGACTACATTTACTAAAAGACAAGAAATTGAGACCTGAAATACATTAGCGTGAAGGCCAATCGGGCAGTTGCCGCAGTATACTCGCATGCTTCGTGAAGCTCGAGCGCGCTCCTAGATCCAATGTTAATGAATGTTGATCCAACTGGCCGAGTTGAAAGCGTTTTGAACGTCGAGCTCCACGACAGCGCAGTACTGCTTCTTGCCTCCTCTCCACTTGGTTCCAGCTATCGCCTCGATTTTCTTAAAGTCATACTGACGGTTAAAAAGACAATGTACTGGTCCAGTCTTTTGCGGGTAACCTTATCCAGCACTTTTCCTATTGTGTCATAACACAGTGACTTGTATACAACGATGATCCCTCTGGAGACTGGAGGAATGACCCTCCAGTCTGCCGTTTCCAGTGCAGTGGACATTTTTTTTCGTCGAAGCTCCTTGTATTATTCGCGGGTGTCTCTGTTCTCATCGCAATTGCTTACTTAAGCACAAGGATCAGAATTTCTCTTAGTTTTGACAGCCACCGCCGCTGCTAGAACATTCGTTGTTGTGATGGATGGTAGTGGTACCGTTTGCGTGTCTTCCATTGCTATGTTTGTGGTCGAAACGCTCTTGTTTTATTTCAAACATTTCGTTGTCATTGGGTCGATTGGAGCAAATCATCGTCGTTTTAGTGGAAATTTAAATCAGAGTACGTAGATACCGATTAAAGCAGAGATTCTTAGTACTCTAGCGTAATATGTATAGATAATTATGTACATGTATTTACTTTCGACGCCACCCAAAAACACCAGACGTGAGTAATTAACATTGCCGCTGACTTGCGTCTTCAAATACTTCAATGACAGTCATTCACAGCGATCAAAAGATAACCAAACGATTGAAATACCAACAGAATACCCAATAATTACGTACGAGTAAGTCAATCAAATATACTTTGTGGCGAAGTGATAGAAATCCTATATATGTACGTACATATGTATGTATCGATTTTACTTTATGAATAGTAGCACTGTCACGCTGGAACAACTTAAAGTCTTAGTACACCCACTCCAATTGCGGTCAGTATAATTTCTTATCAAATTCACTCGTATATGCGATATACATATATATGTTTGTGTATTTATGTCAGGGATAAGAAACGCCATCCAGCTTGTGTATGGTCTGGTTACTTATACTGGCCAAAGTCCAGACTGCAAATTTGCAAACTTAAACAACTCTGAAAGTATCCGCATACCGGGTCTACGGCATAACACAGAACAACAAGTCAACAAATTTGTTTAACTAATACTTGTTCAACAAGTGAACATCATTCCTGTAACAGCAAAAAATTGTAACAATTGTTGCAGATAAAAAATGTCATTAACATTGAATTACTTCAACAGCGAATCTTACGCGGTGAGCCGAAGAATATTTGGGAAAATATGTCTAGTTGCGGACATGAAACCAAGGACAGTTGGAAAAAATGCTTTAATGAGTTGTATTAGTTGTATTATCTTGGGAAACCGCAGATAGTCTTCAAGGATTTTGCATAAAAGGCTTTGATGACATGATTTTACGTCACCATGATTCTAGTAATCTGAGTCCTTAACGTTAAGGGAAAAAGAAGCTCTCGATAGAGCCGTGGACAAAGTAAAAAAAAGGCACATGGCTCGACAAACAAGGACAGTACTTTACCCACACAGAGCAGGCCTAACACTAAACCACAGCTCTAAGTTCCTAACACACAGCACAATATAAGACTCTGCTGGGTTTCTGGCCACAACGGTATGTCTGGTAACAAAAAGGCTGACGAACTTGCCAGAAAAGGCTCAGTGTTAGATTCATGGCAAGCTGATTGCTGATCCCACAATAAGAATCCCAATGTGCATTCTCAAATTAGAGATAGAAAACCGCTCTTAGAGTGGGGTTGCCAGAAATATTTTGAAGAAACTAGCTAACGAGCATTAAAATCCCGGACTTTCCCGGACAAAATTGGATCCAAAAACGACTACAAAACTAGGACCAAAACGCATGTAGTACTATTTGCTACAAAAAAAAAAAAAACACATTTATGTCCTTCATGTCTTAAATATTAAATAACTTATAGTTTTCACTTTATATTTGGTTCGTGGGCTTTTTGGCATAAGCCTTAGACTTCAAAAAGGCTAAAAAAAAAAAACAATTCCAACGGTGTTAAATCGCATGATTTGGGCTGCCAATTCTGATCACCAAAACGGGAAATTACACGACAAGGAAATGACTTATGCAGTAGACAACTGAATTGTTTCTCTGTTTGGCAGTATGTGGTTTTGCTGAAACCATCTTGTTTTTCTTCATGCATTTCAGGCACAAAAAAATTAATTATCGCGATTGCGAGCATCATTAACTGTTATTGCCCGACTCGCCGCATTTTCATTCCCAATAATCACCCGTGCATTTTCTGGACCCCTTTGACCATTTTGACGATTAACACAGCCATTAGAAGTAAATGAGCCTAATCGCTGAAGATGGTCTTGTTTGAAAAGTAACTGCCAAACCTTCAATATTTTTAAAATATTGCTCAACAATGAAAACGCGTTGTTTATTAATAATAATAGGTCTGTTCCCGTACTTTCTGTACCGAAATTCACAGGTTCTCAAATTTTAAGGAGCGAGGGTTAGAATCTCGTAGAGTGAGGTAAAAGTGGGCAAAAGTATAGGTACAAATTGACAGATTTGACAGTTTTCATAAAGCTGCCCTGTGCTAAAATTCGCAACATGGGGACATTTTTTACTCTCTTGTTAGCTCTCTCTTCTGTGAAAACTACGAAAAATCTTCGTACGGGAACTGGGTTTGACTGATTTTCATAGATTTGCGTAGTTTTTCGCAGTTTTGGATAGATCCGGGAACAGACGTAGTAATAACCCTGTCAGCCGTAACGCTGTCTTTTTTTTCGTTGACAACAACTTAGCGCATAAATGGTGAAAAAATCAAATCTTGCGTGAATTTTAGAACAGAAATAACGTAATAGATAGAATATTGGAATATTTAAAATAAATATTAGCCAAATATGTTAATTGATGATTAATTTCCTGTAATCGGGCTGGACTGACAAGTTTGGAACTGCTTTAAAATTTTGTTCTGAACATCGAATAGAAACCTTAACAACAACATGACCTAAAAGCTTCTTAACTATTTGCAGGAATGTACACTTAGTCCAGTTTAATATGTCATAGCTTTATTGCTACTATTAAGGTTCTTAGATTACAATAAAGCTGGAAGGCAGATTAGGATGACACAGCGATAAAATATCACTACTTTCATGAAATGAAGTCTAAAAAAAAGTATGTATGTATGTGCCGCAAAAACAAAAGAACTACTTAACGGATTTGAATGCGGTCTTTTGCAATCGATTCTGGTTGGATTAAATTTATAAAATGGATGAAAAAAAAATCAATATATTTCAATAAAAAACTTCTAAATGAGAAAAAGGAAAGTTTATATTTTATTTTTGGGCATTTATCTCGCTCTATCTTGGTTGTTAAATAACATATTAAAATAAAATTTACATATTTGTTTAGATTATTTTACATCAAAGATTTCGAAACATATATCTTCTTTGTTCATTTTCTGTGAGAAAGGTAATAACATAAAGAAATATTGTTTGAATGCTTTCGCGACAACGATCAGTGCAGACCATTGCAACCGTCAATGCACCAGCGGCAGCGGGTATACGTGTATGCAATATATGTATAAGTTTGGGATTGATTCGTGCTAACGTAACATTATGTACGTAACATATTGTAATAGATCGATCAACTCTAATCTAATAACTGGATAAATTTGGTTGCAATTTGTTTTATGATAAGAAGGTGCAGAGCTTGGAACAGATACAGATAATGTATGTATTATGTTTTGACGTTTTGGCGGTAAGAATGTAATGTTTAAAAAAGCGGATAAGTTAGATTGGAAGAAATTGCTAGCCCACCTGCGTCACTTTTTTCTAATAGTCTATCGAAAATCCTTTATCCAAGCAATTCATTCAGTCATTTGGTGCTAAGCAAATTGTGAAGAGAATATTTTTGTATGCGCAGCGAAGCGGGTACATCAGCTAGTCATTAATAGGGAGCATTGGTCCCAGACTTCACCCCTGCCGTTATTTTTATATAATAAGCTTCAAGGTTGTGAAATGATCACATTATATAATTCGTTTAAAGTTTTACGGTGCTAAACAAAAAATAAATCAACAAATTTCATGATCAACTTTTAAAATACCTTCGAATTACGAAGCGAGAAAAAAACGTATGCAACTGTTATTAAAATCGATGATGTTGACAATGGCAGTGAAACTACAGCTGTGTCTCGCTTTGAATTCCAAAGAACCGATATGAATATGGATTTGTATTTAAAGACAAGTGTTTTATTATGTGCTTTACTACATTACTGATTAATGCTTCTTATAGACTTTGACCTAACAGTTTCATGTATTATATCATTCACTGTTACAAGTTCAAAATCATTTACGAACCACGAACACATATAATTAGATTATTGCTTCACATAAAATTTGTGACAAAAAAATTGTAATTGTTTCTGTAGGAAATGACTTACATAGTTTTTGCGGAACATACTAGGTCCGTACCCAAAAACGGAACACTAATGGAATCAGTTCGGTTTCTGTCTGTCTGCCTATTTCTCGGAGACTATTTGACGTAGACTCTTGAAATTTGGAGCAGTTGTTGCAATAAGTGGCCCAAACACAGACCTGAACTTAAAAAGTTGAATTTCGGTTTAGGGGGGCTAGTTTTGGGGGGTTAAATGGGAAGTTGAAAAAAAAGTGCGTGATAATCTCGCGCGTTAGAAGTGAAACTTCTTAGGTTCTATACTCTCGTCCACAAAAGTTGCCAGTACAGCGAAGATAGGATATTTGCCTCTCAGTATTGTTACAATAGCTTGCATAGATCTGTCCCTCTTATAAACACTCACTGGATTACCGTAGTAGCATGACAAATCGCCGCAAATCAGAAAGCAATCCTCGTAGGGTTACCATCTCCTGATTTGAGAACAACACAATTCGTCGAAGGAAATAAAGATAATTATGTACAAAATGGACACCTCTTTGGGCATCGATGCATAAAGATACTCGAAAAAATACCCTCTACATCATACAAACATTTCATCAAAATCGAGGTGTTGTCCATTTTGTACACAATTACCGCAATAGATGTTTTATTGCAATGTGCATTGCACAAGAAGGAAGTCTTATCTGCCAACAAAAAACTATCGAAATATTTAAAAGGATATTGCAAGCTGAATTTAAAGGTTTGAATTAAAAACGACGTTATTTATTCTTCATATTATCTCTAGGAATAAAACCAAGGAATATACTAACCCAAGAAGTCGCGTCTCATATAAAATTTTTGTATGAAAACATTTTTACCGACAGAAGAAATTGTAAACATAAACCCCCTCTCACTGTGGTAGTATTTTTTCAGAGCTAAATATTTTGAAAGTCGTGTAGGTATGCATTAGTTTCCTACATCATTCAACTGCTCAAACTCGGTAGAAGCATTTCAGTCGTTTCTTACCGCAGACCTCAGTCCCTTCGCCAACAAAACCGATTTTCTGCCATCAAATATCATCTCGTATGCGCTGGCCCAATGTTTGCATGGTGTGGTTGAATATAAGAATTTTATTTTCTTCCCTTGTTTTGTTGTTGTTTTTACTTTTGATATTTTGTGGCTCGATATGTATGTGTATCTTTTAGAATTTATTTTACTGCCTGTTGAAGTTGGAGGAGGGGAAGCGTTTCACTTTTTCGTCTGATTCAGGCAAATTTGCCCTAGAGCGGCTTAAGAAGTTTCACTTCAAGAACTATTTTGAGGTAATCATGAGGGATGTCAAATAAAAGCTCGTTAAAGCACGAAATAAAAAATGTATGAAATATTTTTTTGTCTTACCTTCTTAACACTTTTTAAAAAAATGTTAAGAAATTGCTTTCCCTGTACCTTATCCCTAAAAATATCGCTCAGGAAAATCTGAATAAAAACGCAAATATTGAGAATGTAGTGTAGATGAAAACAAAATTATCAGGACTGTCCCAGTCTCACTTCTGACATTTTTTTTTAATTATTATTTTTTTTTTAATCTTTACATCTTACATATCACAAATGACGTAATCCTATCACAACTGCCTAAAAGCAGATATGTATAGGGAAAATTGTGTGTGCGAGGGTAAACATTGAATAATTGATCCTAGAAATATGCCCCAAAAAATTCGCTTCCACTTAAATGAGGAATATTGATGGTTTCCTTTACTAATAATATATGTGTCTCTCCTTTTACAACATTGGAAACAATTGAATTTGTGTACAGACAGAGAAAGAGAGACAACTTCCAAAATTCCACAAATAACGAGACGAAGCATAAAATCTGATCGTGATACTTTATATTTTGTGCTTTGAATGTCATTTTCAAACCTTGGCGCCTCAGAAAACGTAGAATCCCCGTTACATATGTATGTAAAAATAACTGATAGTACAGAACGACTTGCACTTGACTGGATTTTATTGACGTTCTTAATAATGTTTTTGCTTGTCTTAGACCCTGGATGCTCTTTTCCTGGCATGTTTGTCCGCTTTTTTATTGCCTTCTATCCCCAGGTGTGCGGGTACTCAGTAGATGGTGTGACATTCTTTTCTTTGCCCATTCTATTAAGTTCATCGAGTTACTCCCAGACAATTCTAGATTTGATGGTCTGAGCTCCGATTGCCCTTATAGCTGCTTGGCTACCCAATTTTATTGCATGTCGTGTCTATTACAACATTTGTCAAGACTGAGATGGACACATCTGTCAATAGCGCAGATTTCGGCTTGAGATATGCTAGCGTAGTTACCAATGCGTTCGAATAGTTTAGTTCCGGGCAAGATCTTTACGGCTAATGTACTTTCCTTTTCCTATTCTTACTTTGGCCATTCTAAGAAACATCCTATTTGCGGTTTCTTCTGCCACAAGTTGCAGTGGAGTAAATTTCAATAGCACCTCAAGTGCTGATATGCACAAAGTTCTCGCCCATAGCACTATATGCTTCTTGCAGCGATTGGTGTAGATGGCAATCTTTATTTTTAAGTGTCTGATAATCTTCCTATTCCTCTCCTCCCTGCTTGTAAAAGAGTTGGATAACGACCATGAATACTCTCTAAGTTCGATGATGTTACAAAATTACCCATGTTTTTGTGTAGAACTTGTCTTACCTACCTTCTACGCGCCCCTTTTGCTGCAGACTTCTAAACAAATATTTAGATCTTTACCATCGCCCGCCGTATATTCTTTGTACTTTTACAACTGCCGTGAATAGGTACCACTAAAGTTTTAAATGCGGTATATTTCTCTTATCACCAAACCAACCAGTTCCGTTTTCAATGTTAAGTGCCTTTAAAGCTCGCTCTACTTTTTTCACAAATAGTTCGGTATTTGCACATTACGTCATTTTCGAATGCTATAACTAACCCCGCTTCATTTGAAGGGAGAATCTCGATACATATATGTTTGTATGCAAGTAGATATTTTAACCATGCCAACAACGCTGTGAACCGCGGTTTCAACACTCTTGCCTTTCGTATGCATAGTATGTGCAGATCGCCGTGGCCGTGGTGGTTAGTGGGTTGGACTACTACGCATGCTGCCCGGGTTCAATCGCAGCAAAAACACCTAAAAGTTTTTTCACAGTGCCACCTCTTTCGAATGTCTGACAAGCAATCAAAGAGTATCATTTGTCATGAAAAGCTTCTCAACTCGCCGTTCATCGAAATTTTCGACGAAAATGTCGACAATTTTTGTCGTTAAATCTTATTTAATTATTTAAACAGGTAAAAACTTTTGATTCAAGTATGACTATCGCCGCTGACGCCACGCCGCCACTTTTCCATGCAATCTTCCTTCTACTTTAGTTTGAGAAAGAAGTTAAAATGATTACATTAAGAATATTTGTATTTATGTAAGTATTATTTAGTATGCAGTCATATACATACGAGCATATTTTCAATTACAAATTGCGAATATTATCGGAGAACAGAACATCATCAAGGTTATCAAAGCTTTGAACTTGAATAATCTTTAGGTACAGAATAATGAAAACAATTTATTTTAAAAATGTACATACACTCGTACGTACATACCTTATCGCTGAGTCATCGTCATGTGAATAAGTTACAATAATTGATTTGATATCTGCGAAGTAAACACAAACTTTTCAGCAATTTGGGAAAAATTAAAAAATGTATTGCAACGCTCTTTGGCAAACGACATTCTTGTTTTTTGTTTATTATCGCTCCGTGTAAACAAATAGTGCAGATGGTCTTCCAATTCGCGAGTATGCAACGTAGTGGCCATGCGAGAAAACTGGATTTTCCAAATTTTGACCGCACATTTCTTAAAATTGTCCTTGCGACTTATTGATGGTAACGGCGAATGCAAGGCGAACAGGGAATTGAAGACACTTAAACTCAAATGGCATATCAGATGGAATCATTAGGTTTGTCTGATGTCCGTCCTAGGGCGCCCTAGGGCTTACTGGAAACGCACTGATGCGTTCGGTTGTTCCCCTTAGGAACTGTGCTAAGAAAGCAAGGGTTGGGGTCTTGTAGATCTAAGCGAGGTTAGCCCAGGTAGGATATATTTTCCCAGGTGTTTTTGCTTTACTGAGCAATAAAACAGGACAATCGCAAAGGAAGTGTTTGATACTTTCGTCCTCTTCTTCGCAACCCGTTTAAATATTATGTTGCACTTGTCCCAGTCTGTTTACATGTCTACTCAAGTTTATGTGTCCCATATCGTACATCAGTTTTATTTCTGCTCTACCCATAGTTATTACTTTCCTTGCTTACAGGTTTGGATAAAGACAGGCTGTAAGCGGTTTTCACTGCTTGTATCGCCGTGCCTACCATGAAGTTTTTCAGGTCTTTCGCCCCAGCTCTTGCCAGTTCATCTGCTCTCTAATTGTCCGGTATGTCGTTGTGGCCAGGTATCCAAAGTAGGCTCAGCGTGCAGGATCTCGCAATGGTAAGGTATTTTCCTTTATATTCCCTCACTAGCTTAAAGTTAGTTTTGGGGTTTCCAAGTGCTTTAAACGTGGCTTGACTATCCGAGCAAATATGTTCGCAACTGTCTCTGGTGTTGGCGTTTACGAGTTGTTGGCGTTTACGAGTTGTTGGCGTTTCCGCTTGGAAAACAGTCACTGAGGGTTCTAAATGAATGGATAGATTTATCGGATGATCTATACAGTGTACACCAACTCCCGATTCTCCGCTAATATGTGACCCGTCCGTGTAAATTACAATGCCCCCTACTTTTGCAATCGCTGTGCCTTGTTGCCAGTTCAGACGGCTGGGCAATTTGACGGTATAGTCGGTCGTGAATAAGTATTCTTTTTCTATGAGATCACTTGGGTTGCTGACAAGGCAAGAGAAATCTGAAACTTCTTTCCAGATGGCTCTGTGTTCCATCAGCAGTTCGTCTTTGACCCAGTGCTCTCAATCTGATTGCAGAAAACCCCCTTTATCTTTTGACCAAAAGTTTCGTAGGTAGAATATTGAGGATAGTATCTATGGCTGCCGTAGGTGTGCTGGATTGGGCTCCAGTAATCCCTAGACAGACCATTCGTTGGGGAATCGTAAGTAGTGTTTTAGCATAGCTGTTGGTCACAACTGACCACCATACTAACATTCCGTACAGTAGGATGGGTTTGACCACATACGAGTAGATCCATTGAAGTAGTTTTAGTTTCAAACCCCCCATAAAAACAGTGCTCCAGCGAAATAGCCAGTTGCATTCCTTCCCTTCAATCGGATCAGTTCAGTTTGCCTTTAAGCCAATATTAGGACGTACAGTGAAATATAGAGATTATTTTTTTGACCGCTCAACACGAATGCACAATGCTGTACCAAACACGATTATTTTCCTCCCTTCTTCTTAATTTTCCTAAGTGCTGTTCTTGTTCATCGTCTAATCTTAGATTAAGCCGTACATGACAGTTCTCTATTCCTCTATATCCCTGTGTTTTCATAAAATAAACGACGTAGTTCTTGTTTTGTAAAAAAAAATAACTTTGCTTTGAACGAGCAAGTAATATTCTACACCTCCCACATTTTTATATAAATTTTAACAAACAATTTTTATACCCGTTTAGATGAAACAAACATACAATTAAGAAAAAAAAGCACAAGAGAAACCATAACTGCCATTTACAACGATGGACAGCGCTAAAAAGCCAGCCAATCAGAATCCCCGCAAGCATGCAAATATTTTCTCGCAACTGCTCTTCATCTGGTCGATACCACTGTTGTACAAAGGTACACAAAAGGGACTTGGACAAGATGATCTCACAAAATGTCTCAAAAACGATCGTTCCGAAGAGCTTGGTGATAGGCTAGAAGAGTAAGTTTGTATCCAAATGTTCGATGAGTATAAACTAATGTCGTCTATTCAGTGAATGGTTCAAAGAGATAAATCGTGCCGATCGTAAAGGAAAAATGCCGCTGCTCCGCAATGCCATGCTCCGAACTTTTTGGTCTTCATGTGTCGTCGATGGAATCATATGCTTGATCTATATCATTTTGAAGTAAGTATGACACAGTTGCCTTCAAATAAAATACAAACAATTCTATTTTTAGATCAACTATACCAGCAGTTCTGGCGCAACTTTTACTCCAATTTCAGCGGCCAATTGCTTCAATTGATCAGCAGGGCGATTTGATTAATTCACCCAAGAGTGTCAATCTTTTATTGAATCGCACAGAGCGCAGCATATCCGATATTAGCAGTTCGGGTAAGATGATTACATAAAAAAAAGATAATACATTTTAACTGGTTATTGACGTCTAATAAAATTCCTTCAAAACAAAATTAAACTTACTACAAAAATGTACAAAAAGAAAATATATTAAGCGCACCGCGCATCTATCATATTAATATAAAAATCTCAATATCACGCTTTTACCTGTCGAACTTCGTCCAGGATAAACACAAAAACTAATGCACACAACGAAGTAAAACTTCGAACACCTGTTACTTAACATTCTGTATTAAGTATAGACCACTTTTTAATATAATTTAAACATATTGGCGCAAATTTATAGTCATTTACAGTACAGTTTAAAATTATTTTAGTACGGAACTAAGTGTTTTCATAATTATAGTCGTCATAAAGCCCACTTTATCGTTAGCGAACGTTTCGAAGTAGAAATTATTTAGCAGCATACTAAAAAGTGTCTATTATGTAACAAAAATTAAAGTATGCTTTATGTTTAAAGTTGCGTATAACTAGTACGGAGTTAAACCGATAAAGCGGGGTTGACTATAAATTTGCGCCAATATATTTCTTAAGTTAATTCAAAATTACTATACACTTACAAATGTCTCTTTCTGAGAAATGTCACTTATTCAAAATACAAATATATACAATCCACATACACAATCCACACTTATTTGTGGATTGTATTTATTGGTAGATTGCAAACCTTTGATTCTTCGAACTAAATAACAATACAGTCGACTCTCGATAAATAAAACTCTTGATGACATGAATCTCTCGTTAAATTGAAGTTTTTCTTCGGTCCCTTGAAAATCTCTCAGTAAATTGAAAAAATCCTATGTATTTATCTACACTCGTTAATTTCAAGCGATTGTGCTGGCTGTTTCCCACACAACACGCTATACATTGAAGTAGACAAGGTGACTTTTCGATAATTTGAACTAACTTATATACGTAAGCAAATAATCAGAGGAATAAGTTGCTTGTCTTAGCCTGTATACCTTTGTTGACAAATGATACATTTTTTTCTCTACGTAATTCAGTTTGCATTTGACCGTGATCTATGACGTATGTAGCTGGACTTTACGCTGCATTGGTTAAAAGTTGTGAAATAGAATTAAACGACATTATAAATATGCATTGAATTTTTAAAAAATGTGCATGCTCTCGATAATTTGAAATGTTTCTTATTTTCTCTCGATAGTTACAACTTTCGTTAAATGAAACTCTCAATAATTTGAACTTTTTGCCAGGTCCACACAGATTCAATTTATCGAGAGTCGACTGTATATGTATTGTAAGAAACACTATATTTTTTAGACACGGGCGAAGAACAGCAAGTAGGTACATATGTATGTATATACATATATACATATTTTTAATATAAGTTTTGTTAACTGATGCAATTTCGTTGTGTGGATAGTTGTTTTCTCCAAAACCCCTTAAAATGTAAGACCTTTGCTAATTTCCAACATTTTGCATATTTTGCAAATACAGTCAACCCTCGTATAACGCGGTAGTTAGGTTCTCAAGAAACAGCGCGTTATATAACATCGCGTAATATACTTCAATGTGTTAAAATGGCATTCCCGGAAACAGAGAAATGCGATAGCGAAACCGCGTTGTTGAAGTACCGCGCTAAATGAGGGCCGCAATTTTTAAATCGCGTTATGAAACTATCTCATTATACGATGGTTGACTGTATAATATTTAAATTTAAGAGGAATATCATATATATTAGCCGTGTTTTATTATCACTTATGATCTATATGGATAACGCAATGAAAATAAAACAGTCCAGATCAACGAAAAGGTTAAGTTCTGTGTTGTGGTACAAGCTAAGTTAGTTTTATTTTTTATGGAGGATAATGTTACTTTTGACTAACAGATACCAAATGAGAATAATATTTTGTAGCTATAGTTTTACTATTACATTGCTAACATATCATTATGAGCAGAATATTAATTTATTCGAACATAATAATATTTGGATTGTCAATAATTATTTCCTTTTCTAGTCTGGCAACATGTGCCCTTAACAATTATCGATAATTATAGCAACATTTACGAACGAAAGATGCACTTCTAACACAGGATTCACTCCTAGTGAAAAATAGCCGAACTAATTTTTAGATCACAAAAATTGATCTTGATAAATAGTAAGATCAATACGAGATTGTTGTTGTAACGAATACAAACCAATGATATACTATATGGATCATCCTCGATAATAAATGAGGTGTCAAAAGAAAGAGGATTTCCTGGAGCACTGACGAATTGCACTTTCAGTTCATAAATCTAAACAAATCAAAACACAGATCAAAACAAATATTCTACCCAAAATGAACTCCTAAAAAAATAAACACTTCCCGTGTGATCCACGAAATTTCCATCAGTTGACAGATGGAAATCATATGGGAAGTTTGGATGTTGATGTTGGATGGGAAGTTTGGATTCTGGGATTGGATTTTCTCTTGCGAGATTTCTCGAACGGGCACACTAGTTACTTATATTTTCGTTCGAAATACCTTTATCTTACAATCACAATTGAAGATATAAAGTAAATATAAATCCGTCTTTCTCCAGCGATATTTTGAAACGGCGGCTATTTAGACCAAACCTCATCTTTCGCATCATCACTGAGTGAAGTGTTACTTGCTTAACGGGCTTTTTGTTTTCATCTAAATAGAAAAACTTTTATTTATGTATATCTTAATGTGAATACACCGTGTCGCAAATTACCAACATACATGTATACATATGTTTATGTTTGTTTATACAATATTTTATTGTTAAAGTTAAATATGCGAACGTGATTTTTAATAATCAAGAAAAAAGTTTATTTATGATATTGTATATTTGTATGTGCTCGTATTATCAGGAGTTGTCGCACGTACATACATAATTATGTATGTGTGTATAATGTATACCAACAATATATCTATTTTGTTTTTATTTGTTGCACGTTCATTGTAAATTAAAACTCTTAATAATTGTAGAAACCTTATTAATGCATCTAGTAAACAGCTGTATTATATGAAATTAGAAAGATTTGGATCAGGAAGTTTTGTGTATTAAATATTGTGTATATAATCATTACTCTAAAAAAGTGTGTGAAGTGTCAAGTAGAAAGAACGTGTTCAAAAGCGATGGTGAAGATTAGTCCAAAAAAGTGATGAAAAGGGAAAATTTCTAATATAATAGTGTAAACATAATAGCAGAAGTGCAGTGGATCAAAAAGAAATGAAAATATTAACGAAGTTACTGTAAGTTATTTGTGAAATCTTATTAGAAAGTTGGTGATTTTTAGCGGGAAAAAAGTAGCCTCAAAGAAAAATAAACCCATTTCAAAGAACACCATAGTATACAGGGCTCCATCTAGTGAGGAGTAGAAGTATTGAAGTTAAAAACAGGGTGCCTAAATTAATTATTTTAATTTCTATTTACAAATAAAATTTAAGTAAGCAAATATTAAATAAACTGAATAGTCAAGAAAAGATTTAAATTCTACCATAACAATGCCAGAAACTCAACGGGCGGTATCGGTTTCCTCATCCACAAGAAATACAACAAAAGCATTGAAAACATAAAAACCATATCAAGCCGAGTAACATACCCAATTATCACTCTAAACTCTAGATATAAATTAAAGATAATACAAGTATACGCAACAACTAAGGACAACGAGGACGAAGAGGTAGAAAGATATTACGAGGACATCGAATGTGCCAAAAATGAAAATGTGCACTATTTCACAATAATCACAGGTAGGCAAACCATAAGATGAGGCAGAGATGGAGCTTTGAGTAAGAAGGCAGAAACCAAAGAGGACAAATGCTGATCGACTTCCTATACCACAACAACCTATGCCAGATGAACAGCTTCTTTAAGAAAAAACAACTTAGAAGATGAACTTGGTTACACCCCAATGGATACATAAAAAATGAGATCAGTGTTACATATCGAAAACATATAATAGCAGATGTGACAGTACTGAATAGATTCGATCACCGGGCGGTTAGCCACAGTGAAATTAAATTTAAAAAACGAATGGTGTGCAAGAAAAAGCTTAAGAAGTGGAGTAGCCCAGATGACCTTCCTAAGCTCAGAGAGCTTATAAACTCTAAACTGAACTACCAACAGAGAATACATAAATGAGACAATCACAAAAGCAATTACCCTAGCGCAAGAAAAGCACTTCAAAAATACTAACAATGCGAATCGCAAAGAGAAATTAATTGCTAGAATAAAACAATACATAAACCAAAGAAAGGAAACTAGACAGAAACACGATTTTACCGAGGTGAGCAGAAGATAATAGCAAAGGAAATAAGAAAATACAAATACAACAAACTTTGTACAAAAACAAAAACATGAAAATTCTAAGAAAAACCCTAGCAGAAGGAGGAAACGAGATAATAAAGCTTAGAAATGAAAATAGAGAGGTGACAACAAATAAAAACGAGATATTGTCGATAACCGAAATTTTTTACAAAAACTTATATGCAACACTAGCATCAGGAAATACAGAAAGAAGAAGACATAATCTTGTAAATGTCGGCTCAGAGGAAATACGTGAAATTATTCCTGAAGAAGTTCGGATGTCGCTAAAAGAGAAGAAAAACAACAAAGCCCCGGGAGAACATCAAGTGGTGGTATATGCCATTTCGCTCTTAAAATCACTGGAACAGATAAGAATTCTGTTTTCTTTATTTTAAAGGGCGTCTTCGGGTGAATGTTTAAAATGTCAGCTCTTGGAAAAAAGCCATTTGTTCATTCTTATTGCACTGAATTTTAGAAATATTATATTTAGAAATAGTAACAATAATATTTACAGAGCAATCTTGTGCAAAAATGTACATATCATGCATATAACTAGCAACTATTTGGACAAATATGGCATTGTTTTGGTAACTGCGCAATCTGATATAGAATAAAACAAACGAACTATTCAAAGGTTCATAAGATTATTTCATCTCAATCCGCATCTTGGACGCAAAAAACCAGAAACAAAACAAAATTGTGGAACTTAGTAATTTCAACAAATTGCGGCACTTGATATAAGCTCAATGTTAAGAGAAATTATTTGTTTGTTTTCAACTATGGTGTCGGATGATAGGGTATACAATCGTACCTATTGTACGTTATGAAATTTAAATTGTGTTGAAGATTTCAATCAGATTTGTGTACAGAAATTCACCATAAATGGAACAAAAAAAAAACTGCTGATAAAGTTCATCTTCATACGAGTACTTATGTACTTTGAATCGTTAAAAATTATTTTATAAAAATTCATGTTTCAATTTCCAAAGACATTCAGATATTATGTATACAATTGTACATAATATGGTATGTAAGTATATGAGTTCATATACAATTCGTATAATCAGCATATTTGTTTCCCACGACATGCTTTCCCTGCGATACCAGATGGGAGACTTGACGCATCAATGCATTAAAAGATGAATTCATTATTATTTTTTATTGTCTGCGTTTATATTTTGTACATAATCTGTGTCTCTTTGAAGAAACAACTAAGATTACGAAGGCTAATTGCCCGTGAACTAGTAACCTAATTAAACGGCATCGCTGTATCTGCTATTATCTGTTAGCGCCCTTAATGTATTTAGTACTATAAAGGCATTGAAAGAGACTATCTATAACACTTTTCAACGTTTAAAAGAATGCTTTCACTTGTGTTTAAAATGAATTTATTTTAGGAAATAATGCCTTAGAAAATAACAACAGAAAAACCGAAAACATGGGTGAACTCATCACTGCAACTGCAAGTGACATTGAATCAGTATTCGATTACATTTGGAATGACTTGTACTGGCTGGCGTTCATTTTAATTTTTGCAACTCTAATTGGATGTTTTTTAAATCACCATGTAGATCTGAGACAAAGATTGCTGGGTGCTCGAATGAGAATTGCTTGTTGTTCATTGATTTACAGAAAGGTGAGTAGAAAAATTAAGAAGAAAAATTTAGAAGATTGTTAATGTATAATTATTTTTAACCTAGACCCTACGTCTGTCGAAGAAGACAGCAGGAACCACACCCGCCGGTTACCTGATCAATTTACTATCTAACGATGTTAATCGCTTGGACTACGGATTTATCTTTGTACACTGGATATGGATTCTTCCGTTTCAGTCCGTACTTATTTGCTATTTGATTTGGCAGAAAATTGGTATTGCTGCTTTGGTTGGAGTTGTGGGACTTTTACTCAAAACAGTCCCTGTGCAAACGGGCCTGAGTAAATTGTCCTCCAAACTTCGAATGAAAATCGCCCACCGGACCGACAATCGTGTGGGCATAATGAATGAAATAGTACAAGGAATACAGGTCATAAAAATGTACGCTTGGGAGAAACCCTTTCAAGCTGTTGTAGCTGAGGCAAGACGTCGCGAAATAAAGCAGATTCGATACGCATCGTATTTACGTGGCTTTTACCTAAGCACTATGGTGTTTACTGAACGCTCAAC
The DNA here is from genome assembly GCA_949775065.1 of Brachyopa scutellaris. Classification (NCBI taxonomy): domain Eukaryota; kingdom Metazoa; phylum Arthropoda; class Insecta; order Diptera; family Syrphidae; genus Brachyopa; species Brachyopa scutellaris. Next base: position 33,853,104 of record OX459113.1, on the reverse strand, counting down.
ACTGTACATAACCATTGCAGCGGCTGTCCTACTAGGCCAGTCAGTAACCGCTGACGTTGTATTTTCTATGGCACAATATTACAACATTCTTCAGGTAAATTGATTGATAATAAATGTTTAAAGAATTCATGTGAAGATTTCTTGAAATGTCAGCTTGTTGCAGCTATTTGGTATCCGCTAGCAGTATCCTTTGGAGCAGAAGCCCTAGTTTCAATTGAACGCATTCAAGGCTTCCTTATGATGGAGAATCACGACGAAAAAACTCGTGGCTTAACTCAAAAGACTGATTACTCTACAGTGGACAGTAACTCACAGGCAATCTTGATTAAGGAAGTTGATGCTAAATGGGATAACACCAAAAGTGCATCTACGTTGCAAAATATTAACATTGATATTAAGAAAGGACAACTGTGTGCAGTCATTGGGCCAGTTGGAGCGGGAAAAGTGAGTGTAGCATCGTTTTAAAAATGTTGGCTCTATATAATCCTAATAACCATAATTTTAAAGAGTTCTCTGCTACAATTGCTGCTCGGAGAGTTACCAATCGCTGATGGCAATGTGGTTATATATGGTGATGTTTCCTATGCATCCCAGGAGCCGTGGCTTTTTACCGGAACTGTCCGAAATAACATTTTGTTTGGCGAAAAATATGACAGAAAGCGATACCATGAAATCACAAAATGTTGTGCACTGGCAACAGATTTTGAGCAGCTCCCAAATGGAGACAAAACAATTGTGGGTGAACGTGGAGCATCATTATCGGGTGGTCAGAAAGCGCGCATAAGGTAATTTATTGATTCACAGCTTTTGTATCATAGGATCAGCTGCTTATACCAAAATTGTTGAGGCTTACCCATTACTTGTCTTAATTGACCCTCAACTTTTGTGTGCTAATTAATTTTCATATTTCACAAAGTTTGCTTGCATCAATTGTAGGAACCTTCCTTATACCTACACAATTTTGCAAAAGAAAAAAAAGTGCGTGAGACTCTCGCGCGTTAGAAGTGAAACTTGTTTAAGATCCAATAGGCCATTTTTGCGTAAGGGCTGTGTAATGGCAGAAAATTTGCTTTTCTGCCACTTCGTTCTCAAATTCTCAGCTCCTATAAGTAATGGAGTAATCTAGGTATACCCGTAACTTCCAGCGGGAAATGCAGATCATCCCAGCAGGAAAAGGTAATCTATTGGAATCGAAAGGGGAATCAATCGCTAGTATAGAATATTGATTCCAGAATGCATTATTCTTAACACAGACTATGTCCTAGGAAAAGAATCGATTACCTGAAAGTGTTCTAAGAATGCATTATATAATTCATTCTTTGTAATGTATTATATAATAAATGCATTAATAATTAGTTATATAATTCATTTCTCCGACATAAATTATAGAATTTATCCAGCTTTAAATGAAAAATAGACAGTTTATTTTAAATATTTTATTATCAAACAACAAAAAAACAAGAATAAAAGTAAATAGGATTTAAAACACAAAAACATATTATTAATCAAAATCAAACTCAACGTAACTAATTCAAAATCAAAACTAAAAAAAAAACAGCTCAACTCATTTTGCTTTTTTCTTATCAAAGTGGATTTTTTTTAACTGCCGTACTTTTATAAGGTGAAATGCCTTTTTAATCTCGGTGGCATATTCTTTCTGGGTGAATCCTTCACGTTTTAGGACCTCTGCAATTGAAAATAGACATATGTTAATATAATGGAGAAATAAAATATGTGAACAATTAAAAGGTGTACGTACCATACATTGCCTGGTTTAAGTTTTCGAAAGCTTTAAATGATGATTTTCCTTTTATCCCCTCAAAATTGTAATTCATTATTAGTTCTTCCACGACAATTTTCCCAAAACTTTCTTCAGTTTCAGCACTTTCTACACAACTTACTTTTTGGGAAATAGAACTTTCTTCTGCACAATTACTATTAATACATATATTTTCTTTTAACAGTTCACTTGCACAAAGTCTTTTTTTGGCTAATAGTCTTCGCCAATGCCGTTTAGAATACATTTTCCTTATTTTATACTACACTCTTTACTGTCTCGCGTTGCAACACACAATGAGTTATTCATGCGTTTTTAAATAAAAACGCAAAATTTGAGGCGACATGAAGGCGCCGACAGACAACTGTAACCAAAAAATCGTTAAATTCAAAAAACACTACATTACATTTTCTGCAGATATGGGAATCTAGGTGGTAAACAATGTGCTTTATTATTATATGGTATTACCACGTCGATTCTTTTGGAATGCATTATATTTCTCACCTTTAATAACTAATTATGTATTCGATTCTCCAAGTAATACATTCCGTATTTTCCTGCTGGGATAATAGAGAAACCCGCATCTAAATCCGTTTAGTGGTTCTCGAGATTAGACACATTTTTGGGACTTCCTTTTATACTATGTATAGATTTTACTGCCCGTTGAAAATGGAGAAGGGGAAGCGTTTCACTTTTCGTCTGATTCAGGCAAATTTACCCTCCCGCGGCTAAAGAAGTTTCACTTCGAAAACAAATTCGCTTAGCAAGTATGATAAGTCGCCTATATTTCTACGATAGCTTTGGAATCGGGTCATCTGGAAATGTTTCTATTTGCTTCCTTCATATACTTTAAACTTTAAAGCCTGGTCACTTCTGATCGACTCCTCACTCACGTACGTTCAAAATTTAACAAAAGCACGTCTATTGGAATTGTCTTTATCGAAACTGGCCCATCATTTGCCGTGATAAACAACGAAGGCCAAATTACAGTGAAACCTGTCTGGTAACCACCCTTGTTAATTTGGTCACCTGACCTGGCTAATATTTTATTGCATCAAGAAAATTCCATAAATTTGTTCCTCGAACTTGGCCACACATTTTCATACTTTTTCTCATCTCTCATATTAAATTACCTGCGAAAGTTCGCCAACGGTAGATGGATGGATTTCGTTCCATATTTTCAGTTAACCACCGAATGAAACGTCTAGACACAGCGGAAAATGTTCGTTCTTGTTTCATCGTGTGTATAGATCTTTTATTTTTATTTGTTAAAAAAATACACACCCTTATAAGTTGGCCACTTACTTGCACCGTAGGTGGTCAACTTGACAAGGTTGCGCTGTAGAAGCAAAGGATTTCGCTTGGAATGTTCTTCAATATTTCGGCAGAGTCCCTAGAAATTTAAAGAGCTGCTGAAATGACGGTTAAAAAAACTTTGGTTTACATGCTATTTAAGAGATTGCTTATAGACCAAGAGCCCGCTAAAACCAATAGATTTGCACATGAATATATGGCTTGGAAGTGTGTGAACTCAAATATGACAGTCTGGCAGCATTTTGTTGGTGCCTTTGTTAGTAATGTTATGGTAAAAATGTGGTTTTGTCCAAAATCTGAGTCGTTGATATAACCACTTGAAATTAGTATCACACCAAAGAACAGAACAGAATTTCGGCATTTATTAAAGTAGATGTACCTACAAACAAACTTTATCAAAAATTCAAAAATAATCTCTTTTTTTTATTATTAGCTTAGCACGAGCGGTATATAGGCAGGCTGCCATTTACCTTTTCGATGATCCTCTAAGTGCTGTCGATGCACACGTTGGCAAACATTTGTTTGACGAAGTTATTGGCCCACGTAGTCGGCTAGCAAATGAAAAAGCTACCCGCATTCTAGTAACTCACCAAGTTCACTTCCTCACCGAAGCCGATTGGGTTGTGATCATTGAAGATGGCCGCATCTCACGACAGGGAACTTATAATGAACTAGCCAACAGTGATCTAGACTTTGCCAAATTATTAGAGCGTTGTGAGACTGAAAACGATACTGATTCCAACATGGATCGTGTAAGTGAAGATCTGACAATCTATGAGGACGATGATATTCCCTATATGGATGGAGTTCGAGGATTTCAAGCGATTCGCCAACGTGCCGGCTCAAGTACAAGTTCTTTTAGAAAATCGGTAAGTTATTATGGTGCTTGGAGGGGTACACGTTTTGTAATTGCCGTTTTAGACTAGTTCCGATAATGATTTCAATGATGATCAAGAAATGGCTGAAGATCAAGCAGAAGGTGGAGTTTCTGGTAGAGTTTGGTGGGAATATTTTCATGCTGGAGCGAGTGTTCCCGCCTTATGTGTTCTTCTCTTTGTTTTGCTACTGTCTCAGATCGTTTGCAGTGGTTCGGATTACTTTGTGAACATTTGGACCCAGCAGGAATATCTTAGATTGAACAATGAAACAACATGGTTGACAACTAATGAGTGTCTCATTATATATGGATCGCTTATCATAGGTGTCGTTCTGGTATGTTTAAGATAATAATCGTTGTCTAAATTGATTCTTAATTGCATTCGTTAAGATGACAATAGTGCGTGGCTTCCTGTTCTTCAAAGTATGCATGCATGCATCTAAGGTATTACATGATCGAATGTTTGGTTCGATTCTACACACGACCATGCGCTTCTTTGACACAAATCCTTCAGGCAGAATATTGAATAGGTTTTCAAAAGATATGGGCGCCATTGATGAGTTCCTTCCAAAGGCTATGATGGATTTTATCCAAATCGCTTTGGTTATGGTGGGCATTCTTATTTTAATTTCAATTGTGAATCCCATTCTTCTTGTGGCATTGGCAATTGCTGTGGTTGTATATCTTCTCGTTCTGAAACTGTATCTGAGACCTTCGCAAGATTTAAAGCGATTGGAGGGCATTTGTAAGTATCAATCACACCTATAAGCTATTCTTGGAATTTTAATAATAGTAGGCCTTCTCTTAAGGTCGTAGTCCGGTATTTTCTCATCTATCTGCAACACTTACTGGAATCTCCACTATAAGGGCCAGAGGTTTGCAGGATCTCGTTGCCAGAGAGTTTGACAATCTACAAGATGTCCATAGTGCTGTGTGGCAGCTTACGATGTCAGCTAATACAGCTCTTGGGCTGTGGTTAGACTGTGTAAGTTGCGGATTTCTCTCAGCAGTTTCTTTCAGCTTTATCATCATTAATCAGCGTAAGTTTCCTATTCTTATCGAAGGCATTCTATTTTTGATTTTTTTTACTTCTTTTAGAAACGTTTAGTGGTAACGTAGGTCTAGCTATATCACAAGCTATGATTCTCACCGGAATGGTTCAATACGGGGTTCGACAAGTTGCTGAATCTCTCCAGCAGATGACAAGTGTTGAACGTGTCCTTCAGTATACTGATCTTGAACAGGAATCTGAAATTGAAAAGAAACCACCAACTGACTGGCCTCATAAAGGAGAACTCCAATTCAAAGATATGTCGCTACGGTATGATCCCAGAAGCCCACCTGTCTTAAAGCATTTAAACATTGCTATTAAGCCGGGTTGGAAAGTTGGTATCGTTGGCCGAACCGGGGCTGGTAAATCATCTCTTATCGGTGCGCTTTTCCGACTGTCTAATATTGAAGGCGGGATCTATATTGATGATATCGAGACCGGAACTATTTCGCTGGAATCGCTGCGCTCTAAAATATCAATCATACCTCAGGATCCGGTTCTTTTCTCAGCAACTATTCGCTATAATTTGGATCCATTCGGACTGTACTCCGATGCTGATTTGTGGCAAGCTTTGGAGGAGGTAGGTTTCGTTTGGCATACGAAATGGCCGCTCTTTTCCTAATCAGTTTGCAATCACTTTTACAGGTAGAGCTCAAACAGGCAATACCAAGTCTTGACTATTTAGTCACGGAGTCTGGAAGCAATTTCAGTGTCGGCCAAAGGCAGTTGGTATGTCTTGCGCGAGCAATTTTACGCAACAACAAAGTCTTAGTGTTGGATGAAGCCACTGCCAATGTTGATCCCCAGTGAGTTAAAATAAGAAATAGCAATATTACCAGCATTGTTTTTACCGTTTTTATGTTTTCTTCTTCATAGAACTGATGCACTTATCCAGCGCACAATTCGTGTAAAATTCAAACAGTATACTGTACTTACCGTTGCCCATCGACTTCATACCGTTATGGATTCAGATCGAATTCTAGTTATGGATGCTGGATCTGCCAAGGAATTCGATATCCCGTATATTTTACTAAAGAATCCAAATGGGGCGTTAAGGCAGATGGTTGAAGCAACTGGTCCACATGATGCGGAAAATCTGAAGAAAATCGCTCGTGGATCACATAAAACGACATCATCGTTGGAAGATTAGAACAACGAATTTACTTAAAAACAGCTACAGAGCTACATACTTAAGATTTACTTAAAATTGTCTACTTTCTTTTAATGCTAAGCACAAGATATTTCTAAAACTAAAACGGGCGATTTACTTGTTGCTGTGTGCCTTTTGTAAGGATTTACTGTGTCCTAATGTTAAGTAAATTGTATTAAGTACATTTATATATGTATACATGCTTGCATAAGATCAAAACGTTTATAATGTTATTAAACAAATAGAGTAAAATATTTACATTCTTTTATAAATTATATTTTAAGGAATAATAAAAATATTATATATGTACAAACTAAAATATCTTGGGTGGATTCTAAATCTATTGGCATGTCAAGGTTTGGTGTATGTGCATAAGTATGTACATATATGTTAGCTTAGACCTTTCTAGCTGAAAATGTAAGATTTCCCTGAGCATTGTGCGGCAGCTGCTAACTAGTGCCGATTTAATAGTGCACGATTCTAGCGCCTTAAGCGCAGCCTGACTGTCGATGTGAATATCAATATCCTAAGCAGATATTCGTTTCATGTTCAAAAGCTCTGCAGCTCTAAGTATGGCTAGAACTTTTTCCTGTGGTGACAGCACGTAACTTAATACAATCGAGTTCAATCGATACAGTCGAGCATTGGCAGCACCTAATTTGGTTCAATCGTTTACCCTCGATTGTATCGTCATAGTTGGCAGCACACAAATTTAAAAATGACGTTTGAAACGAAACTTCACACTCAATGGAAAATAGTTACCGGAGAAGGTTAATTTTTAGAAGAAATATTTATTGGAGCCAAAACAAAATATGAGTATAAACAAAAAACAAACAGAAATTCTTATAAATTTTATGGCTGAGAATCCAGATCCAGAAACAACAGTTTGCTCTGGGGAGAACTTAGTGGTCCCTAAACACTGATGGACCTCCACAAAAAGATTTTAAGGATTGGAAAAAGGTATTAATTGTAAATATGGAAGTATATTTTTCAAACTATTTTTGTGTTTTTAGACTTGGAGTGATCTTAAATACAAAGATAAAAATAAAATAAGAAGCAATAAACAACATTGAAAGGGCACGGGCGGAGGCCCATATATGCAAAAAAAAATTGATGAGTGGGAGGAGAAAATCATCGAATGCGCCGGTTTGGAAGCAGCCGTTGAAGGAATCCCTCGAGCAAAATCTTTTGGTGACCCACACAATTATGCTGAAAACAGCATAGATCGAAATCAAAACCCACAACACCCAACGGACACAATAGCTTAGGAAGATGTAGTTGTTGACTTCCAAAATGAGATGGAAGACGAAGAGAATTTTTTTCAAAAAGAATCAGTTGAATGTGAAGGAGGTTTGTACGTAAGGGTTCATATTAGTGTTTAAAATAAGTAAATTATTTAAGGTAACTCAAGTCATGTTCGCCATAACAAAAAAGAAAACAAAGAAAAACTAAACAGAAGAAGTGATTTTAAGGAAAACTTAATGACAGAGTACGTTAAAGCCGCAGAAACTATGAACATAAAATTAGATGCAATTCATGAAGTGATTTGTTGCAGTCAAAAAGGTACAAACACGAAGACTTGAGGTTGAAGAAAAGCAATACAGACTTCAAAAAAAAAATTCAAATGTATGAAAAGAACGAATTAGAACGTTTGCGTCTACCAGAAACAATGCTAAGCACTAAAATAGAAGAAAATCAAATACGACTTCGTGAGCTAGAAAACCAAAACTTCTAAGTTAAGTTTCTCTTTAAGGCAAGGATTACACTTATAAGGCCGGCATTCACCAACAGCTCATAAGTTAAGAGCCTCATAAACCTATTCACCAACCGCTATTAGTGCGTATTTATGAGCGCTCATAAGACTTATGAGTGGTCCCAACCACTCTTAAGTTACGAGCGATAATATCAGAGACAATTATCATTGTCTCTGCTAATGTCTTAGAAAACTTCGAAATAATTCGAAATCAGCTGCCATTTCAACTTTAAATTATTTCTGTTGATTTTTAAAATGGATAGAAAAGAAAGAAATGTGTCTTCATCCGGCGAGGTAAATAACATTATAATGAATTTGGTGAACATGTTCCTTATTCCACTATATAATTCCTAATAAATTTGCAAAAAAAAAATTAATCCACCAACATCAATTTCACCATCTACAGCTGTGTTGCATCATCCCCATATTTACACTGCCAAATGTCACTGACATGTTCGAAAAAGAGCGCCATTGACTCCGAATGTTCGAAAGAGAACGCATTCGGAAATCCGAAAATTGAGATCTCTCAAAGTCGAAGTAGCATAGACAAAAACCTATTAGTGGTCGGTGAATACCAACTTAACTTATGAGCCACTTAACTTTAAGAGCGATTTATGAGCGGTCGGTAATTACCGGCCTTAGTTTTACTTACGAATTACGTAAGTAACTTGCAGGAACGTTTACACTATAGATGAACTTATGGCAAAAAACACTTACGTAAGTTAAAAGTAAATAAAACTTATGTAAGCACTTACAAAACCATTTACACTATCTTACGGGTAAGATTAATTAAAAAATACAACATTTCTGTGGCAACAAGGAAAAACAGCATAAGTCGTTTTTCACATTTTTTTTAGGAGACTAAAAAGCGAAAGATTCCTTTGTTGGAGCATAAGAGCATTATGTCAAAAGATTTATGGGGAATTTTTACTTGTGCTGTTTTTCCATATGCATATTCTCGGGAAAATAAGAATGTTGTTTTTTTCTGGTCCATAATTCAGCAACCGTTAGAGATAATGAAATTAAAAAAAATATGACAACAGAATCATGTATAGCGCATCCGATGGTATCGATTACTCAATTTGGCATAAGTCGTCTTGTGCTGTTTTCCCTTGTAGCCACAGATTTATCAGTCAATTTATTGTGGTAAAGGTTTTGCGCCGGCAACAAGTCGCTGCTGCAAGCAAGTTACGTCTGCCTAGCGCAACCGAATGTGGAATCTGTTTAAAGGAGGTCGAGACGGCCGAACACATCCTTTGTGAATGCCCAAGGCGCGCGGCGTTCGGCTTACCCTCAAAGAAGTTCTCAGGCCTTACGATTTAAAAAATGCGTCAACCAAGGTCAACTAGCCCTTATCAGAAAGCGTCTTGGACTAATTAGAGTTCCTACGATACAATAGATCACTTAGGTCGCAGTATCAGCCTTCATTGGAGCAGGGTCATTCTTTTAAAAAAAAAAATTAAATTCTGTATTTATACGATATATTTAGTCCCACAAAACATTATTTCTTTCAAAGTTCAAAATGTTCAATACAATTGTCTCTGATTTCAACCAAACACTAGGAGCGAGGGCGCGCGAAAAAAAATCACAAATCTGACAACCGAAAATAAATTCACAACGCAAATACGCTCAAATTCTATTTCTCGTAAGCAGAAAACTTACAGGTGCTGTCTGCATAAGCTGTGAGAACTCCGTAAGTGATTGTGAACGCGTTTATACCGTTTAAATTTTCTCTCAACTTACAGCTTACGTAAGTTGGTAAAATTTACTGTAAGTTACTTACAGAGCCGTTTACACTGGTAATTTTTTCAGAAGTTACTTACGTAAGTAAAACTTACAAGTGTAATCCTGGCCTAAAATAACCTTTCCGTTGCTCAAAACCAGATATTTGTTTATGTTTATTTATGAATTCCTTTTTTGTTTAAGTTATTATTGTTTTTATTACGAATGAATTGCTTCTTCTAAGTTCCTTATTATTTATTTCTTAAAGAGCTGAAAATAAATTGACTAAGAAAACAAACTTTTTCCTAAAGCATTTTTAATATTGTTTCTTATTTTTTGGGCAATTCTTGATAAATTGTCTTTTATGTTTAGATTTGGAAGTACTTCAGATTGTATACTGTATGCATTCGTACTTATACAGGGTTTTTCAATAAGAGCGCTACAAAGGTTTTTTTAAATAAAACAACAACGGTTTTGGATATCAATGAATTTCTTTATTCCTGTGAAAGTACGTTCGATGCCATTATGTACGGAACTCGACTTCTTTTGCAGGGCCACCACGGGCACGCTTGCACAAGTCCAGACGCTGAACCCAATTTTCGACGGTTTTCAAGCATAAATCGGCCGATACTGCTGCAATTTCACGTTCGATATTCGTACAAAGTTCATCAATCGGCGCTGGCTTGTTGACATAGACCATAGACTTGACGTAGCCCCACAGGAAATAGTCTAACGGCGTCAAATCGCACGACCGAGGCGGCCAAGCGACTGGACCATTTCGTGAGATAACACGTTCTCCAAACTTGGTTTCCAATAAATTGATTGTGATATTCGCTGTGTGGCTTGTGGCGCCGTCCTGTTGGAACCACATGTCCTCCAAGTCCATATCATCCAATTGGGGCCAAAAATATTCGGTTATCATTGAACGGTAGCGATTCCCATTCACAGTAACGTGCCGGTCTTGATCATCACGGAAGAAGTACGGCCCAATGACGCCGTCGGCCCATAAACCACACCAAACCGTAATTTTTTCGGGATGCAATGATGACTCATGGAGTACGTATGGATTGCTGCATGACCAATACCGCATATTTTGTTTATTGACGAAACCATTCAGCCAGAAATGAGCCTCATCGCTGAAGATGATTTTTCGATGAAAATCCGAATCATTTTCAAGTTGTTGCTCAGCCCAATTCACGAACATACGACGCTTTTGGTGGTCAAGCGGCTTCAGTTCTTGCGTCAATTTAATCTTGTAAGGATGTAGGCCAAGATCTTTTCGCAAAATTCGCCACAACGACGTCACAGAGATGCCCAACGCTTGAGAACGACGTGTGAGAGACACATTTGGGCTTTCTTCAACTGAAGCCTCAGCGGGAGCAATATTCTCGACACTACGGGCACTTCTTTGTCTCACTGGCACGGGAACATTTTGTACTGTGCCTGTGGATTCAAATTTTTCCACTAGACGCTCAATTGTTGATCTGCTAGGACGATTATGACGACTATAATTGGACATAGCGCTCTTAACGTTGAGGCCACTGACTCCGAATTTCGGTAGTAAATTTTAATAATTTCGACTCGTTGTTGGCTCGCATATCTTTCCATCATGAAATGGCAAACCTTACTGAAGAGAAATGTCAAAAGAGCGACAAGAAATATGGCGTCGTTTGCTGTCCCTGTCGCTCTACTTTTGTAGCGTCCCTGTTGAAAAACCCTGTACAACCCTGTTCGAATGGTAGCCTAAAATGAGTACAGACATTATCCCCCCTGTTCTGCATTCCACTTTTAGTGAATTGAGTGTTCTGCAATCCGAACGAAACTATGAATTGTGGATTGTATGTTCGAAAGTGAATATTTTGGTGTTCTGCATTCCACTCAAGATGACAGTTGTAATTTCGTGTTCTGCACTCCGAAAATCCTGTGATCTAAATGAATTGAATTCACTTGAGATTCTTGACGGGAATTGAATTCACATGCCGTTGTAAAGTGAATTAATTAATTAATTTGTCGATCAGAATCATTTTGAAAAATATGAGAAGAATAATAAGACTTTCGATTAGTGTATTAAAATAATTCCTGTGTTTAATATAATACCTACAGCACAAAAATTAGAGGCAAGAGAGTATTCTCAAAAACAAAAACCAAGAACTGAAAATCTCCAATGATTTTGAAATGATTTGACAGCTGTGTTTGATATTTCAAACAAATGAATTCGAAGTGGATTCCAAAATTCGAAATCACTCGGAATGCAGAAAACTGAATTCCATTCCGAGTGAATTTCAATTTCGGTTTCAATCCACTTTCACTCGAAATGCAGAACAGGGGGGTATGCAATGCACAGCACACATTTATGATTTTGCTGACAGTCTCCGGGTTAAATCTTAGTTTTCGTACAATTGAAAGGCAACTCCAGCGTCATTTTAAAATCCCTATAGTTCTTTCAACTTGTCTTCTAGCTACGGCGTGGATATTGTTGAAATGTAGTTCTACACTGCCTTCCACAGCATTTCGGTAAGGTGATAAAAGCCATGGCTGTAAAGGATATCCGCTGTCACCTTGAATTTAAAAATAAGTTTAATTCACACGATATACATACATTTGTACAGAGTAATGAAAACAAAATAACAAACCTAGAATTCGAGTGCTAGTTTCACCTGCATAGAACATTTGCTTGAAAAACTCAAATTCATTACTACTATTCCAAACAGCCGAGTCATGTGCAGCACCACCATGTGGGCTGTTGACGGCTATTATCTCGCTTAAGTGATTGCAAATCTACATATTAATTTATAAATGTAAGTATTAACTAAAAGAATTCATGATAAATATCGTTGTATCATACAAGAGAAACATTGCATAGTGGCATAAATGAGGCCTAAAAGACATTGAAAGACAAAATCTTTTACCCTAAATTGCAAGAGCATATACAACTGATTATAAATAATTGTAACAGATGCAAAGAAATAAAATATGATGATAAAGTAGCATTAGTAGAAAAGATCAGAATGAACAAAATTAAGAATACACAAAGACTCAATAGGGTTAGAGACGATTATTCTGAGCACAGAAATAAAGGATACATTAGAAATTATAGGAGAGTTTGACACAAGAATGAGCCATATTTCAGAAAATATGCATTAACAAATGTACATCTTTCTAATACTAAACGAGCTAATAAATTTAATTAATATAAAAAATGAAACTCTTTGGCAAAATTGTAACAACCGAATTATAAATGTAACGGGAAACTATTTAATCAATTTTAATAATTGTACTTTAAAAAGAAAGCAAAATAAGTTTTATAATAGGAAAGTTACTGTAACTGATAAGTACTATTATCCAACAAATAATGTTAAAGAATTTTTTTTTTTTTTATAATACACTATCAGATCTGTGTCGTGATTTGCCGGGGCAAAGTATGCATCAACAGGTTCATCATTTAGTGCTGGTGTTAGTGGTTAGGCTACGCTACTTGACAACACTACCACAAGCAATAAATAAACACAAAATAAGAAAAATACATATACATTATTAGTATTTATGTGCGAGGAACTACATTACGCAATACATTTTTTAGTGTAATCTTGTTAAGATTAAAGTCAAGAAAGTTTACATTTAAGTTATAGAGTTTACTCATGCGGTTAATAGGCTCATGCATCCCGTCATTTGTTCTATGATGAGGAATATGCAGTAACTCTATACTACGCAGGTAATACGGTACTCTACGATAGTTTAATCCTAGACAGGATAATAAGTCAGGTGCATCAATCAGACCTGAGATCAGCTGATGCATAAAAATGATATCATTATTGACCCTTCTTTGAGCCAAAGGTTGCCTTTGCAACAGTTTTATACCATGCAAATACGGAGGGAGGCTAAAAGGATCGTCCCAAGGAAAACCTTTCAAAGCGAATCGAATGAATCGACGCTGAACGGCTTCAATACGAGTATTGAGATTTTTCTGGTGAGGTGTCCATACTTGCGAAGCATATTCGAGGTGGGGACGGACAAGACTGTTAAATAGTGAGAGAGTGACATAAGGATTTTTAAATTCTTTACACCATCTTTTAACGAAACCTAACATTGAGTTTGATTTATTCACAATGTGGTTTATATGTTCTTTAAAATCAAGTTCAGGGCTAAAATATACACCAAGGTACTTAAAACTATAAACCCGACAGAGATGGTAATAAGATATCGAGTAGTTAAATATAGTCGGTACCCGTTTCCTAAAAAATGTCATGGACTGACACTTGAGTGGGTTAAGGACTAAACCACCAAATGCCTACCAAATCAAACCAAAAGCAAAACCGCTTGCTTGGTGATTTCTACGCCATAATCGGCGGTCATTCACATTTCCGTTCAATGCTGAACATAATATTGTTGACTCCACATAATGGAAGTGGGTCAACGTAATGTTAAAAGAGGTCATAACTCATAAGTTAGAAGTAAGTAGATATTAAAAGAGAGTCTTGGTCCGATGTTGTTGTTTATTGAAATTATTATCGAAAAATATAATTCATGTGCCCGAAGCTGTAATCGGATTGAGACAGGCCCTATCGGGCTATGAACTAACTTACTGATATAAACTCGCGAGGCTGAAACCTAGAATTGTTCACGTTGACCGATTAGCTATTCACCGAGGAACAAATCTCAATGACTGAAATAAAAATACATCCATCATCGATGTTTCTTGTTTTCTTTTATTCATAATTAAGAAATGTATTTCCAGTCTTAAGGGTAATTGTCTTTCTTAGAATAAAGTCTAAATGAAGGATCTTTTCACGAATCAGTATATTTATACTCAGTATACAAGTCAACATCAAAGTCTTCATCGAATTCCGGAGCTGTAATCTTTCCCGACACAACAACGAAATCTTCTATATTGTCCAAGACAAAGTATAAGAATGGCCGATTAACTTCAATCTTTTGTTTCACAGACTCCTCTAGAATCCTTCCACCAACACTGCTTCTGGCAGATAGTCCACGTTCAGTGCTTCCACCTTCATCTACACTAATGCTGATAAATTGAGTAATTTCATCAATATGCAAATCGGTATCATCCGAGAGCTGGCTCAGTTCAGCTGCACCAAGTGTGAAGAGTCTGCGCAGGCCGAGACCTTTCAACATTGACTCGGAACGGGACAACTCCCCGACTTGGAATTTCGGGAGACTGATGTATATTTTTCGTTCAGTAGACAGGCTCTTAACAGTCGCGAATATCCCTGGAGTGAGTTGGTCAAGTAACTTGTTAAGTCCTTCGATATCCTTAGGCATCACGACCAACAGCGAGAAACGTTGATTCTAAGGGAAAGATAACAATAATTTCTGATATGATCTGGCAAACGGGAACGGCACAAAATCCCGACTCTCAAAATCCCGACTATACAAAATCCCGACAAATAAAAAAATCGCATTTCTAAAAATCCCGACAAATGAACTTATGTGAATTTTTATTTTTTTTTTTTTGCTGAAAAAAAATTTAACCTTTAAATCCCTTATCATTTTTTTTTCCACACTCTTAAAAGAATGTGTTCGCCCACTACCCCACCATGTCACTAAGAAAAAAAAACCAAGAAACTTACCAAAACACACTATGAATTTGTTAGCAAAATCGTTTGGTTAAGTGCATTTGATGAGAATCGAAAAGCGCTGTTCTTTGTGCTTCTCATTCGGTGCAGTTAACCAAACGATTTTTGTATCTTGTTCATAGTGCGTGGTTTGGTAAGTTCTCCGTTTTTTTTGTTTTTTTTTTAGTGAAGTGTTGACGGTGAGTGACATCGCGAGGAGGTTGTTAGTGTCGAAACAACTTTCTTTCAAAATAATTATAATTCTTTAAGTATTTTGTGGTGAATATCATTTTATGAGAATCAAAAAGAACAGCGCTTTTTGATTCCCATCATGTCTAGTTAACCAAACGTACTGAGCCGTGTGATAAATCGTTCTTATAAGAATGAGAAAATAGTTCCGCGAAGGGATATAAAGATTTTCATACAAACCAAAAAAAATAAAAAAGCCGCAAGTTCATGACTTGCCACAGTCGGGATTTTGTCAGTCGGGATTTTGTGAGGCGGGATTTCATGCCCAACCCCTGGCAAACAAATTGTTAAAACTCACCTCATAGGGAAGTGATACTGCCCAGGAATTTAGTGCTTTCAGATCGGCTATAAGATACTTGCCACGTGCTTGCATCATTGGCGTTTGAACCGATTTATTAGCAGTCAGATGGAATATATCATTGTGACCAGAACGCAACACCTGGAATGGATACGTCCAATTGCCGTGATAGTACAATCTACTGGAAAGCAACATTTTTATTCGGTAAGGCATCCCATTACCAGTTATTGAATTGGCACTACGCGCCGATGCTATAAGGTTCTTGCAGAAGAGGCTACTATCTCCACTGATCTGGTTGGTTTTCGCTGATTCATCTACCTCGAGCATATCATTAATCATGTCGACCTTGTCGTCGCTGGCAGTGGTCGAGAGTTCTTCCGCTTCATTCGCCGACTGTTGCTGCAATTTCTCCTGGGCAATTTCTTCTCTAATAAGTGGTGCCACACCCACAAATTTATCAAACTTGGACGCTTTTTTTCTTGCTTCAATACTTGCAATGTCATCCCCCTGCTGCTGGTCCTCGTCGATGTTTGATTTCTTTAGTGTCTCGAATCCAATTAAATCCTTGTTACTGGTCGTACTGGATGTTTCTGGCGAAGAGTTCGGGTAATCCGAGTAGTAGTCGGCGCCACGACGATGGTTGTAATCTCTTATCTTGACAAAATAATTATTGGCAAGGATTTGCTTGAATTCATCATGTACCGTACTATTGCGAAAGATATTGAGACCGATTAAAAAGAATGGGCTTTTGGGTGATTTGGTTTGGAAAGTGCTCAGAATACGTTTAAACGATTGTCGAAGGTCCGTTTTTGATTTGGGATTGCCAAGGGCAGTGACGAACTCGTTGTAAGTTTCGCCAACTAATGCGTCGGCTAAGATGGCTAGCGTTGTGGCGATACCAAGCGGAGAATCGATGGTATTGCAATCGACTTTCATATTATATCTGAGTAAATTCGTCGCAATCAGCTGCGACACTCGACTGGCATATTTGAGGTCGGATTTCAAATCATTTTGAACATCTAAACTACTAGTTGGTAGGGTAGTTCTGCCAGCAATTGAGAACGCCATTAGGCACAGAACTAAAAGAAGTAAAAAAAAAAACCATTTGAAGTCAAAAGGGGTTAAATGTCCTGATTCAGTGATGCAATACAACAGGCATGAAAAGATAATTTTTCTACGAACTTACATGTTTTAGAGAAATTTGATCCAGGGATCAAGATACTGTAGCAATGGTCTTCTCAGATGAACTATCTATAGTTTTATAGTCTTACTTACTGATTGGACTTACAACAAGCAGATACCTTAATCTTAAACAGATACTAAACTTAACGATAGGTTGGGAATAGAGGTCTCGTAAATATTTCGTGCTTTTCAGTTAGTTTTCCCCGTAGTCGGGTTTTATTTATTCAACTTAATTTTTTTATTTACAAATTTCTAGTTTCAGAAACTATATAGAGTGAGTTAGTGTTTAGTGATCAATGTCATGACTTGATTTAAAGAGGTAGTTCATAGGTAGTAATTTCGCAATATATTTAACTTACATGAATTATAATATGAAATTAAATTAAAATTAATTTTTGTTATTACACTCTATATTCACTTTACAAACTTATAATCAGTAATATTATTCACTACTAGCTCATGTACCCGCTTCGCTGCGCATACAAAAATATTCTCTTTGTATGTAGATATTTGTATTTGTAATAAATTGTCTACTGGAAGGAGACTTCCAGCTAAGTGCTACACTCTTCCTTGCACCTTAAAGTTGGCATAAATACTTGCTTCACAATTTGCTTAGCACCAGATGATTGAATGAATTGCTTGGATTAATGATTTTCCATAGACTATTAAAGTGACGCAGGTGGGTTAGTAATTTCTTCCAATCTAACTTTTCCGTTTTCTTAAATAATACAGCACGTTTTTACCGCCAAAACGGGAACGGATTTTGTTGACTTTGACTTTTTTTTGCCGTTTTGTACTCATATTGCGTTTTTTTTTGCCTTTTTTGCGTTTTGTATGTACTACACATTGCCATTTTTGCCTTTTTCGTGTTATTTGTCAAAGTAGATGTGCACTTTCTTCTTAACTATACGATTTATCCTTGCTCACACGAACGAAATTTCAGTGTCCACACGTATGAGTGCAGGTTTTCCTCTCGTATGAAGTTGCACATAACATTTATTTATTTATTTATTTATTTATTCGTCATTTAGAGTTACAGGCTCCATTAGACAACTTAAAACTATAGATGTACAAAAATATCTTAGTTGTTAATTATTACAAAAGAGCATTAACATTAATTTTCTTTTAAAAGAGTTTCTCGATCAATGTTCAAATATGTCTAATTTATCAATAACTAAGTTTAGTTCCCTAATGCAACGCTCAATAGGTTCATTTCTGCCGTAATTTGGCCTGTGGAAATGTCCACGAAGATGAAACCCCATGCGCAGATTCCTTTCTGGAAAATAAAAGTTTATTCGCTCTAATAGGTGTGGGCAATTTACATGATAATTGACTATATCCCTTATCAGCATAACACAGAAATACCTGCGTCTGTCTTCGAGAGTTTGCAAATTAAACAGAAGGCATCGGGTTAAATAGGGAGGTGTACCGATGTTCCACCTTAGCTTTTTGAAAGCAAATCTTGTGAAAGATTTTTGGACCCGCGAGTGATTTGCGTTGTAGGGATTCCAGATTTGGCTGCAATAGTATAATTTGATCTAACTAATGCGAAATAAGGAGCCTTAAGTGCATACGAATCAGAGAATTATTTTGTGTTTCTTCTAATAAAGCCAAGCATTCTAAAGGCCTTACTCACAATGTAGTCTACGTGCAATTTAAAATTGAGTTGTGTATCCAATATAACGCCTAGATCTTTTTTCGAGTTTACCTTTTCTAGTTTGGTATAGTCCATTTGATACTCGAATGATATTGGATTATTGTGCCTATAACAGGACAGGCTTTGATATTTAGATATGTTTAGGTCCAAGAGGTTGTGTTGGCACCATCTAGGCAGATTGTTAAGGTCTTGTTGAAGGAGCATACAATCATCCTCTGTTTTAATGGACCGAAAAAGTTTCAAGTCGTTGGCGAATAATAAACACGAGGAATTTTTAAAGTACGACGGAATGTCATTGACGAATAGCAAAAAGAGAAGAGGTCCAATATGGCTTCCTTGTGGGACACCAGACGTCACTGTGATGCGTTCTGACAGAAAAACTCCAATGTTGACAAATTGGATACGACCGTCAAGGTAAGGTAATCCAGAAAACTGGAATGGAATCCAATCTGACCGAGCTTGTGAATCAAATGCTCATGATTCACTCTGTCAAAGGCTTTAACAAAATCTGTGAAAATAATGTCGGTCTGATAACCAATTTCCAGGTTGTTGATAATCCTCTCACATAAAATTGCTAAATTTGTCGCAGTTGATGTGCCTTGGACAAATCCATGCTGAGAAACGGATATGATTTCTTTGACGAAAAAGTTGAGTTTACCGCACACAATCTTCTCAAAGACTTTAGGGATGACAGACAGCTTACATATAGGCCTATAGTTAGAAACTTTTTGTTTTGCCCCGGCTTCAAAAAAAATGTGAAATATAAGATGCTTTCCACTCGTTAAGGAATTTACCTTTTCTAAGGGATAAGTTAAAGATCGTGCACAAAGGCAGTGCGAGAGATGATGCACATTGTTGTAAAACAACGGGAGAAATCCCATCTTGGCCTATACCCTTGTTAACTTATTAAGGCATCGAAAACATCTGAATTATTCAACTGCAGACTGCCCATATTAATTCTATTCCCAGTGGGATTATCTTGGAGAACAACGGGGGATGATGGACAATAGACAGACTTAAAATAATCAGCAAAAAAGTTGCAAATGGTGCCAACGTCGCTTGATGTTTTATCAAGATATTGCATGCTTTTTGGGAGACCAACTGATTTCCTCTTGTTATATACAAAAGTTCAAAAATATTTGCTATCGTTTTTGATTTTTAATTCAGCTGACAAGATGTAACTGTTATAAAAAAATAAATAATATCTTCGTTGGTTTAATTTGAACAAAATTACAATAAGAAACTAAATATGTATGTATGTACTATATATTAGTATTATACCAAGCTTAATAAAAACAAACAATAGTTTTTAACCATCTTACAGCTAAATATCAATGTTATTCTCGTTCAAATAGTCAATAATCATACTTTGCATTTTTGGCACAGAAAAGATCAGCTTAAACCTACAATTCATATTTACTCCAACTCTAGAAAAAGAAATACATATCTATTATAACTTGCGCAATGTTATGACTTTTGTTTCGGTTTATTCACTGTATGTTTTCGAGCACATACGCACTCACACACATACAATGGGTTTTACTCATATGATTTCATTCTAATTTATTTTAATTTATTTATTTATTTATTTATTTATTTGTATGATTGTCAACAAAGTACAAGGGCTTTCTCAGACATTTGGATTCATCTTAATAAAATACAATAATTTTTGTTTACATGAAACGTAAAAAATAAATAAAAGAAACAATAGAATAATACAAAATAAAACAATCAACCAATAACATAAGTAAGTATAGATACAATTTTTATATGTACAATTACAATTTCAATCATACGTTGAGCAAACAATTATGACTGGAAATAATTTAACAATTTAGTTTTTATTAATGGTATTGACATATTGAAGTCAATTAAGGACGCACAATCATTATACAATAGCAGTAAGCCATTTATAGAGGAGGAACGGCCATAGTTAGTACGAGAACGGGAAATATAAGAGAATCTGTTATAACATAAGTTGACAGATGGGACATTAAGATTCACAAGACTTAAGATTTTAGGACAGTCAATCTCGCCAATTAGTATTCTATGGAGAAAAACAACTCTTGACACCTTTCTCCTAATCTCAAGACAATCGAGTCTAATTAATTGTAAACGAGATAAGTATGGCGGTAATATATAAGAATGAGACCAAGGAAGTCGTCTTAGTGCAAACCTTAAAAATCTTTTTTGAATTGCTGAATTGATTGAACAGACGCATATTCCAACAAGGATCGAACAAACGATATTAAAGTTTTTAAAACAAACGGGTCAGGGAAAACTCCAGCATAACGCTTTACCATTCCGCACGCTCTGTTGGCTTTGTTAGCTGCATAGCTGCATTTCTCCTACTTTCTTGAAAAAAGAAATAAATCCGTCATACTCGTAAGTCATAAGCTCGACAGCTCGTACGTCAAAGTCAAATCCAATATTTTAGTTCTCAATCTCATTCATATTTCATTCATCACGCTCTCAATATTTCAGTTCGAAAAGAGCTTTATAAGAGTGATTTCACATACAATGCTATCATGTATGAGCGCGAATAATATATATATATATAACCACACTCTTGAGAGGTAGCCAAAAAAAACACACGAGATCAATTTTTAACACTTCTTTATTGATTGCTGTCTAAACTAAGAGTGAGTGATTAGATGAGCGTTGTCTAATTTTACATGTTAACTTACATACTAGAGAGAGACATAACGTATTTTGATGTTGTTTTGAATGTTGTTGAGTTTGAGTTGGAGTTTGAACATTTACTTGTAAGCTTTACATAACTCGCGCTAGCACTGTCTGTATACCACCCGAAACCCCACCAAGTAGCACACACATGCACTTACACTACGTGAGCAGTGAGCGGCCGTCCGATTGAGCTGGGCTGTGTACAAAGCTGAGACTGAGTGTAGACCGTAGACTCTGTAGAGTGTAGGAATTTTATCTCATTCTAACGCGTGCTAATACGTTGGGTTCTGAAAGAGATGCAATGTTTTTCGTGACGGAATTTCGTTACACGATTTTGAGTTCACACCGCGAGCTAAGAACTTTCACTTCAAAAACAAAAAAAAAAAATAAGTGAGATAAAAACACAGGTATTATTATGCACTAACCTTTTATGAATAACTCGCATTATTTGCAAAAAAACAAAAAATAGAATGTAATATCAAATATGCATGACAATTCAACGAATGTGCAAATAAATTAATAATATTCATTGAAATACTCAAAAAATAAATGAAATAAAACTCAGAAGTTGTATATTAAATATGTACCTACATACATATTTAATGATATTAGTGGAACAACCAAATTTATTTTATGTAATTAGTTCAATTGAATTTTGTGAGCGGTACGACGCATAAAACTAGATTTGGACATATTTTTAATAACTTTCCGTTTAGGAACTTTTCTTATTTCTTTCATAGAAAATGGAGCAAGCAATAGGTTTGTATGATGTCAGCCCCAGGGCGCACTGGGGCACACTGAAAACGCACTGATGTGTTCGATGTCAATCAGTGCTACACTGAAAACGCATTGAAAATGTTGCCCTGTGTTTTATGTCGACACTGGTTCTGCCCTGTATTCGCCCTGGGTATTTCTTCAGTGCAAAAAAAAGGGCTGTCAAAAATTCTTTTCGTTTATTTTTTTCGTATCGCAAATTTGTTTTTGTGGTTGTTTCTTTTGAATTGAAGAAAATAAATTATTTCTATAAAGTATGTACTTATAAAATTAATTAAAGTCTAAATAGAAACCTGATTTAATTTTAATTTGGAAAATATTGAAATGACAGTGGTCAGGGCAAGCTATTTGCGTTCGATGAAATGGGGGTTGCACTGGGTTTTTTGGCAACCATGAAAATACACTGACAGTAGTCAGTGCGCCCTGGAGCTGGCGACATCATACAAACCTAATATTAAATTTTGAACGATGAATTTGCTGAAATACAGAAGTGGGATTCTGGGCAATTGGCAAAGCGGGATTAAACGGGATTTTAAGACGCGGTATTTAAAAAAAAAACAGGATTCTAGAAGACGGTGTTTTAAAATTTTGTTGGCGGGATTCTTTAAAAACGGGATTGTAAAAAGCGGGATTCCGATACGCTCCCGATACAAACATAAACATTTCGTTAACATATTTCGCCCTTCATACGGATACGCGGTGGGGGTGGATTTCCTCTTGCCAGCGTTCTCGCAGGCAAAGTATTTTTTAATAAAGAAGGAATTCTGTTCACAAGTCAATAACAGCTTGAACTAATTTTTCTCGGCTTCTTAATATTTATACCTTTAATCTTGGCCCAATTAAATTAATCGGATTCTTAGCCTTCCTTCCAATAACTCCCACAGCGTAGTAGAACAGGTAGAATCCAACCCATCATCATCCAACTCAAAGTTGATATAACATTACAATAGTAGATCGTACAAAAAATAGATGATGGTACAGAACCTTTGATGGGGTTTTGTTTAAAGCAGAGCTCAATCAACTTTAGAGAAAATACATATGTTTGTACATAACTACAACTGGCAAAGGACAATGCTAAATTGACTTTTAGATTCACAGTCAATCATCCCAATTCCCAATGTCGTACTTCGACCCGTATTCATAGTCGTATTGAGAGTCGTATCGCATCCAAATTGCTATTCCCAAAGTCGAATGCGATGTACACGAGAACCCATCGCGTGGAATGCATTTCAACGCACATTTTAAATGTCAAATACCAAGTGTCAAATACGAAATATCAATAAAGAACATTTTGTGAAGTGTTTGGTTTTTGTTTTATATTTTAAACAATTAAAAAATGGATTCGGTGGATCTTTTTTTCTGACGACGACGAAGAGGACACTGGAAAATTATAATTTTGCTGGCGGAACAATTCGTGATAGTTCCAATCCATTAGAACTACCGAATTCCTGGTGCATATGTTTTACCATTTAAAAACTAAAGTGCAAGTGTTGTGGCAACTTTTTTTTTAATATTAAAGCTTTAAAAAATAATGTCGGGCTCCCAAAGAAGCATTTAAATTCCTTGTGGATGCATTAAGTTCAAGATACGGAAACGTATTTTTGCAAGACATCATGGATCTTGTCATGATTCGTTCATATGGACGAATTGTGACAAAGCCGACCCCTGAACAACGATTTGTGGAAGGAGAAACAAATACTAGGTAAAACTCATGTCAAAGCAAAAAAATTATTTAATAATTCAATGTGAACATTTCAGGCGATTCAAGATGCTCCATTTGGCTACGATTCGTTACTTTCCTGCAAAATACATATGTACATATACATATGGAATAGTCAAATAATTTAAATAAATGTTTAATAATTCGAAATAAAATTGAAAGACACATTTTCAAGTGTAAAACTATTAATTTGTCTATGTCTACAAATCAAAAATTTAGATTCTCAACAGAAAATGCTACCCTTTCTATTAAATCCTCGTATGTTTCTTCTTATTTTTTCATCAATTGGATTCCAAATTTACTTCACTAGCGAGATAAACGAGATCTGCACTCCTTGCACAATTTGAAAAAAAAAAATAACTTCAAATGCAATTCAAACAGTTACAATAAAAATGTTCACCAGCAGCGGTCTCCTCTTAAGGTATACTTTATGTTAAGTTACAATAATTAAAATTCACCAAATATTGAAGTTAAGCCTCATTCCTCTTCCTCCTTTGTTCAAATACAAATACATACACACATAAAATGATTGATCATTTCATTACTAAATTATTATTTTTTCACATTCTACGTTCTTTTTTATCCACAAAAACTTACTCGCTAAAAGTTCCATTTCTCGATGCGAACAGAATGAAACCACAACACCGAATGAATGACTCGGAAGCAGGTGAAAGAATTTTATGAATCGTATCTCGAAGATACGAAACCTCAAGTCCAAGTCCAAGTGGAATATTGGTAAGGCCACAAGAGACATACGAGTTTGCAGTTGTATAGGAACGCGGACGGGGGTATTGTGTGTCGCTCGGTATATGTAGCTAAAAGGGGTTATAGAACTTGTTTGCAGATCACGTCACGGTGCGTCGCGCCGATTGGGATTGGCTTATTGCATGAGCACAGGATTCTGGTCGAAGAATATCATAACACAGTTAGTTTATTAAGTGCATTCGCTAGACAAATTAATAAAACGAGCAATGGAGTAGAAATAGCGTGGGGGTGGGGTTTATTAACCCTAGAAGCATAATCTACGTCAATTTGACGTGTGCTTTCGGAATTATTAGTTGTCTCGCTTTAGCCGATGCGTAGATCGGGATGTACCTTTAAGAATTCTCATTTGTCGCTCAGAACTTGCATGGGGTGGTCGTTTCATTGAGGTAAGTCACGTTAAAATTAAGATATATGGAGCTATGGTCTACGTCGCGAAGACGTTTGTTCCAACTGCATATAATTTTAATTTATTTATTTATTTTTTTGTTATTTTATTAAAAATATGTTTATACATACATAGACATGTGTATACCTTAAACCTAAATTTAAAGTAAAAAATGTGTTAAAGTACAAACTTATTATTTTTTGAAGTCCGAAGAAAATACTTTGTTTTTTTGGTGATCTTGAATGATCTTTTAGTTTGCTTTGTTATATAAAAAATAAATAAAAGTTCAATAAAAATTAAATATGTTTCATTTATAAATATATAAATAATTTATCTTACAGTTATTTTAGACATTCATATTTATAAATAAAATAGTTAATATAGCCGATTTTAAAGTAGGCGTAAATGGCGTATGATTGTGCTTAACGTACATAAAACTATGATTATGTTTCTAGGGTTAAGCAAATGATTTTACACATTAATTTGTAGGAAAAAATAATCATATAATCATATAACATATCAATTTACATGACGATTCTTCCAATATCTGTAGAATACAAATGTACATCTCATTCTTCTCTACTCTTCGTCATTTAACACACGGAACACTTCACCAAATTTACTAAATGATACACGTTGGGAAGCCCATGCGGCAGCTACTTCTGCAATCATTAAATCCTATGATAAATTATTATATACACCCACTAAGCAACCTGACTGAAGCCAATACACTAAAAGGAGACGCACGAAGGGAAGCTGGTGACCTATTGAATAAAATGCGCACATTAGCATAAGTCAATAAAATTTAACTAAATGTAGATTGTCCGATCAGCTGGAGAACATGCGTGAAATTTTCGAAATTGTTGAAATGCGCTCTAAGAAACTTCTACCCGATGATGGCAGCTACACAGTTACAGGAAAACGTATTTGAAAAAATATGGATATTTAACGATAATAATACTCCCGAAGTTCATCTGAGCCCAAGGGAAAAGTTTTGAATAAACGTTTTTTATGTGATAATAATTGATTTGATTTTTGAATTGCAAATAAAAATGGATTCCAGAGCTAAGATTTATAGGGAAATTTGTGAACGATTTGATTTCCTTTGTAAGAAGTTAACATTATAGCCTGTGTCCAGTGTTTGGTATCAAAATATCCCGAAGATCTAGATTCAGAACTTACCGACGAACTATTTTATTCCATCGTTGTATTTTGCATAAAAATGGTAGTAGTATATTTATACAGCTAACATCATTTTTTCCAAACGTAGATAACTACTCCATTATATTTATTCTTAAGTTTAATATTGACAAATTGCTCTGCGGAAAGACCACTCTCCAAATGAAAGCGCTTAAATTGCCCTTGTCGAACCACGATGACGCAGGAGGGGCTTAACGCATTATCTATTCTTTGCATTGAAAATGATTTGATTGGAGAAATAAATGTTGACGATACTATTAAAGATTTTGCTGCTGACAAATCTAGAAAA
The DNA here is from genome assembly GCA_949775065.1 of Brachyopa scutellaris. Lineage (NCBI taxonomy): Eukaryota > Metazoa > Arthropoda > Insecta > Diptera > Syrphidae > Brachyopa > Brachyopa scutellaris. The sequence continues at coordinate 33,826,683 of OX459113.1, read as the reverse complement.
CAATATTTCAAACAATCAAGTCTATATGAATCTGTTAACATTTTCATACACATACATATGTATGTACATAACATAAGTATGTTCGTAATGTTTCATTTTGAATGAAATTTGTGCTTTTTACAAGCTTTATATTAACTTCACTTTCTGTGAAAAATCTATTTTACTTCCAGATATCCGATTATGCTGAAATTTAGCATGTCCGGTGACAACTCAATATAGTATATTTGATGATCTTGTAAATCTAATATGGCCGACGCCCCAAAATGGTGGATTACCGTTATCTTCCCGACCTCCTAAATATGGGTATCAAATGAAAGGATTTGGCAAGTCGAATACGATTAGCTAAGTGACGTGATTCTAAATTCTAAATAAGATGGGGGATTACCTATTTCTTCACAACCCGCATGACATGGATATCAAATAGAAGGGTTTGACGAATAGAATCTCAAACAATATAGTATATTTTATGACGTTGTAAATCTAATATAGCGGACGACATAAGATGGAGGATTACCGTTATCTTCACGACCTCCTTAATACGGGCATCAACTTAAAGGGATTGACAAGCAGAAATAGACTAGCCAAGTGACGTCATTCTAAATTCAATATGATGGGTGCCCCAAGATGGCGAATTACCTTTTTCTTCACAGCCACCATGGCATGGGTATCTATTTATTTATTTATTTATTTATTCATTCATTCATCTATCGAGTTTCCTCTTACAGATTGCTTAAAACTAATATAACTTAAATTTAATTTATATTCATTATTTCATTTAATTGTAATTTAAATACATTTCTTGTAAGACTTAAGTCTAATTTAACATTAAGTTCATTAAATAATTTCATACATCTTGTGAATGGTTCATTAGAACCGTAGTTATATCTATGAAGAGGAATATAAAACAAATTTCTGGGTCGAATATTTCTTCCTGGAATATATATATTCAAACGATTTAATAAAACGGGGCATTTTATGTGGTAAGACAATATATCATAAACAAACATAATACAATTCACCAGGCGACGTTTTTCCAGTGTAACCAGACCAATCAAGGCACATCTGGTGAAGTAACTTGGCAATTCTGGCAAATTCCATTTTAGCTGTCGAACCAAAAATCTCGTAAACGATTTTTGAACTTTTTCAATTCGATTTTTTGAAACCGTGTAAAGTGGATCCCATACAACTGAGGCGTATTCTAATTGAGGACGGACAAGTGAAGTATAAATTGCTTTAATTGCATAAGGACTTGAAAATTCTGAACAATTTCTTTTAAGGAACCCTAACATTGAGTTTGCCTTTGCTACAATAAAATCAATATGTAACGAAAAATCTAACTTTTTATCAAATATTACCCCAAGATCTTTCACTTCCAATAGTCTATCCAAAGTGGTGTTTGAGATACAATATTCAAATAAGGTAGCAGTTTGCGATCTATAAAATGAAAAGATATTACATTTCTTAATATTAAGAAAGAGAAAATTATTTTTACACCAATCTACTATTTTATTAAGATCACTTTGTATTTTAAGACAATCATTCACGCTTTTTACTGTAGAAAACAGTTTAAAATCGTCGGCAAATAACAAACCAGTTGTGTATTGCAACAATAACGGCAATTCGTTTACATAAATTAAAAATAACAAAGGTCCAAGATGGCTTCCTTGAGGAACACCAGATGAAACAAATATTACTTTCGACATGCAGTTTGAAATTTTAACTATTTGTCTTCTGTTTACTAAATAGCTGGAAATCCACTTTAGAAGAGTCGAATGAAATCCAAATTTTTTTAGTTTATGTACAAGCAGTGGTATACAAAGACTATCAAAAGCTTTTTGAAAGTCTGTAAAAATAACATCCACTTGAAAACCAGATTCTAGAGCATCGGACACATATTTGGTGAACAAAGATAAATTAGTGGTGGTTGACCTACCACTTACAAAACCATGTTGCCATGGAGATATATATTCTTTAATGTGAAAATATACTTTCTGTTTAACCAAAAGCTCAAGGAGTTTTGGTATTGCAGAAAGTTTAGAGATTGGACGATAATTTTCTATTTTATGCTTCTGTCCTGCTTTAAAAATAGGAGTTACATAAGAAAACTTCCAATCTTCCAGAAAAATACCAGTTGAAAGAGACATATTGAAAATTTTCTGTAGTGGCTCAGCTAACGATATGTTACATTGCTTTATTAAAAAAGAGGGAATCCCATCTGGGCCAGCGATCAAACTTGGTTTGAGTGTTGAGATTCCTTCCATTATATCTACAATAGATAATGATAGGTGTCCTAAATTCGTATTAGATACTGAAATTAGTTCATCATCACTGTCAGGAATCACTACATTAGAATAATCCCTGTACACAGCCTCAAAAAACGATGCAAATAAATCGCAAGTAGTATCTAAATTCAAGGATGTTTGATTATTAAATTCCATATTATTAAATACTCCGGAATTTTGTCTTTTAGAATTTACAAAAGCCCAAAAGGTCTTCGGATTACTGGTAATTTGTGCTTGAATATTTATAATATATTGTTTATGTAAAAATCGATTAAGAAAATCATATTCACGGCGTAGTTGACAGTAACGATTTCTATCTAAATCTGATTTGGTTTTTTTAAATTTTTTGAAAGCTTTAGTTTTCACATTTTTAAGATTTGTGAGTCTATGGTTATCCCAAGGTAACTTAAAGTTACGTTTTTTACGAATTTTTGGAATATATTTTGAAAAACCATCAAACAGGTACTTTAAAAATTTGTTATAAATAAGTTCAAAATCTGTTCCAGAAAGAATTAATGACCAGTCTAAGGAAAGAAAATAATCATTTAATTCTACATATTTTCCTTTTGCAAAATTGAATTCATTTATAAATTGAGTAAGATTTGTATTACATATAGGAACAGTATTGTAAACTCGTAATATAATATAAACTGCTTTGTGAAAAGCAGTATTTCTTACTAACGGAAAAATTGTCTCACTTACTTCATAAGCAAAGCTATTATACGTAAAAACTAAATCAAGAAATCTTTGCATAGAATTACATACATTGTTTATCTGAATTAGATTTTCTGATAGCAAGGAATCTAAAAATAGTATTTCATGTTCTTTTTTCACATTATACGGAGTCATGCATTTGTCATCTTCTGAGTAACTCCAATGAACATCACATAAATTGTAATCACCCAGAATAAATGGCAGCTGATAATCCAAAAGATTTTCGATTAAATATTCAATATTATGAGCATGCATTTCATAAATTATTGTAGGACTCTTAGGTGGTATATAGCTAACAACAAAAACAAATTCTTTATGCAAGGCTAAGTCATTACATAAACTTACAATAACGCACAGCTGTTCAACTTTGTCGTCTTTAATAAGAAGTTCAACCAAACGACTTGCAAATTTTGAATGGACAGCAATAAGCACTCCTCCTCCGCGTTGAGTTGAATTTTGATATCGATCAGAACGGAAAACAGTGTAAGAGTCATCAAAAAGTTCAGCTGACTGTATGTGACAATGAAGCCATGTTTCCGTGAGAACAATGACGTCATATTCATGCAATGATGCAGCGAGAAATACTTCTTTTGTTTTCGTTCTAATTCCACCAACATTTTGGTAATAAACAGAGAGCGATGTTGGAGAACGTTTTAATGATGAAAAAGACGAAGAAATTGAAGACGATGAAGAAGAGAGAGATGGAAGATTAAGATGTTGATGTTGACGGTGAGAGATGTCTTGAACACATTGAATATTTGCATTTACTTGTTCGGTTCCGTTATCACTGCGTTCTCCTTTTTTGGGAAAAAACGAAACATTTTTACATGCACATTCTGCGGCCAGTTTTCTCCTTTTAACGCATCATCAAATGCATCCGATGGTATACCAAGACGAAAATTAATATGATTTAATGTTGACATATCAGAATTTCGTTTACACAGCGGGAAACAAGAAAATTTATTCTGAGGAATTCTCAATTTATTTGATGCGTATGAAATTATAGCATCCGTAGTTGTTGTTGGTGAGAAACGTGCTACATGTATCCATTTAAGAGAAGGCACCACCTCTAAAGTTGTTGAAGAGGCATCACTGCCAACTATATACCGATCATTTCTGTTTTTTGGTCTCCCATTGGTGGGGGGCGGGAGAATTTTATTATTTTGCAGAGATGAAACAATATTTTGACTAGAACCCGGGTCAATAACCTCGAAAAACTCAGCATTCCGATGAGCGGTTAAATCAGTGGAACTTTTTGCGGCATCACTCAACTCATCTTTACTTTTGTTTTTTTTATGTTTTTTAACAGGTTCACTTTTTGCATTGTTTGTTGTATTGTTTTGCATTTGATCAATATCGCTTGCTAATTTCAAAACTATTTTATTTAAGTCATTTATCTTTGACACTAGGGCAAGAGCAGAATTACTGGAACATGCATTGCACTTCCACGAAAGATTAATGTTCGACTTCACAATTTTAAGTGTATTTTCTGGCACAGAAGTACAAATGTCGTGAAATTTTTGTGAACATATTCCACCACAAATGACGAAGTTTTTAGTGACGATTTCGTCGCACTTTGCACACTTTTCCGTCATTATAACTTAAGGGAAAATATGAACTTTTAAGAGAGAAAAAAAAACACGTCTGTCTTACACGAACGATGTTTTATCCAAAAATGAAAGGACGAGTAGAATCTCAAACATATTGAGTAAACTTCCTCATATCCAACCCACCCAAGCTTATATACGTATAGACGTACATTTGTAAAAAAAAATTCAGAAACTTAAAAGTAGAAAATAAATATAAAGATAAACAAATATTTTTTTAAAAACAAGTTTTAGGGCCGATTTTTCAACAGTCAGATAAACATCAGTTAAACTTCAGATAGGACTTATCAGTCAGATGACAAAAAATTCGATTTTTCAATTAGTTAGTTATTCTAGGAATATAATAGATATCTGTCGAATAAAGTTATCTGTCCGATTGTGAGCTAGATAAACTTTAACTGGCTGTTTATGAACTGTAAAAATTGAGTTTTAAGTGACAAAAAATGGATATCTTTCGATATTTACGATGATTTTGTTATTGAAGAGGAGAATAAGATTTTCTAGAATATCTAGAATTGGAGGATGTCGATTTCGAAAGAAGCATGATAGTCTTATATTTTCAAACTCTGCTCTTAAATACCATTCCGATAATAGTTATAGTGAATATTTCCTAAACAATTATCTTCTTACTTCGTATAATTATCCAAAAGCAGCAGCTCAACGTTTGTAAAATGAATCTCAGATAAAATCGAGATATGCAATTGAGATATGCTTTGGTTGAAACATCGATTGCCTGTTTTGAGTATTGGAATGCGATGCAAACTAACTCTTGTGCAAGACGTTATTACATATTGAGTCTGATGGAATATTTGAACAGATAGAAACAGATATAAATAAATAAATAAATAAATAACGAAAAAAAAAGTTTGTTACCAACTAATGTTACATAAAGAAACAAAATACATGTAATAATACTGTAGGAAATAATAACACTGCAATTTTATTTAAGTTGTTTTTATTTAAAAGAAGAATATGAAAAGTTATAAAATACATATTATTAAAGACAAACAGGAAACGCTTGCAAACGTTACGAAAAGCTATCACCGACTGGCTGTCGGGTTTTTTCCAATAATAGGAATAGAGAAAGAGAGAGAGAGAGTACCGTGGTGACTTTTAGCTTCGGTCCTACAATACTTTAATTTTTGCATTTTAAAGTTGCGTTCCTCTTGCCTTCAGATGAAGAGTTACAATTTTATATTCCTCTATTTATTTTCATGTTAAATTTTTGTATATTCAAGTTCAGCTTCTGCAATTTTTTTTTTTGCAACTGCACTACTTCACCCAACTCATCAAACTTCCTCCTTTTCAAGCCACATAACATTTCATCTGTTTTTTTATTTTCTATTGTTTCTTTTAACTCTACATTATATGTCTATATCCATCAATACACGAACTTCCGATGATTTAAACTTTACCGCCCTTTTCTCTTTATGATATTAAAGATAACTCTAAGACATTCTGGACGTATATCAACACCAAACGTAAGTCAGTTGGAATTCCATCAAATATGTTTTATAATAATGTTTCTAGTGATGACCATAAGCAAATATGCGATATGTTTGCATTGTATTTTCAATCTAACTTCATCAATGATGGAGTCATCTACAATTCCGGAGAGCATACAAATAGAATTACAGATTTAGGACTGTTGCATGTGACTGAGGATGATATTCTTTCGGAGTTGTCTTCATTGGATTTTAGTAAGCCTTGCTCCTGACAATCTACCGCCTCTTTTTCTCAAAATGTGTAAGCTTAGCCTAATCAAGCATTTGACCATCATATTTAATATATCATTGGCCCAAGGTGAGTTTTTAGATTGTTAGAAGCATTCTTTCATCACTCTAATCCATAAATCTGGATCCCGGCGATCTATTGCTAACTATAGACCGATAGCTAAACTCCAACTAATACCAAACGTATTTGAGGCTATTATAAAGAAAAAAATGTACGCCGAAGTTCACAACCATGTATCCGAGTGTCAACATGGATTTGTGAGTGGTAGGTGAACTTCCACTAACTTGGTTATTTTCACTAATTATTGTCTAAAGTCCATGGAAAGTCGTCTTCAAGTTGATTTGATTTACACCGACTTCTCTAAAGCATTTGACCGTGTTCAACACAATGTTCTTATAAAAAAGTTGGAGATTCTCGGCTTTCACTCGAAACTGTTGAAATGGCTTAGCAGTTATCTAATCAATTGGAAACAATTTGTCAAAATTGGTGCTGTTCTGTCGAAAGAAATTATTAACTTATCTGGTGTGCCCCAAGGCAGTCACCTTGGTCCTCTTCTCTTCCTCCTGTTCATCAATGACTTACCTTCTTATGTTTCTCACTCTAACTGTCTTTTGTATGCTGACGACTTGAATTTTGAAAACAGTGCAATCTGTCGGGGATGCTATTAAGCTACAAAGCGATATTACAAGTGTTCATAATTGGTGTGAAATGAATGGTTTACATTTCAATATTAGTAAATGTTCCATTATGTCTTTCGCAAGAATTGTGTCTCCGGTATGTTATGATTATATGATAAGTAACCATAATCTAAGAAGTGTTACTTCACAAAAAGATTTAGCGGTTATATTCGATGTCCAACTGACTTTTTCGATGCACATCGATTACATCGTTTTAAAGGCCAACTCTATGTTGGGATTTATGTTTAGGAATTCTAAGGAGTTTCAGGATCCTTACACCCTAAAGTCCTTGTATATTTCATTAATCCGTTCAATACTGGAATACTGTTGCATAGTCTGGAGTCCTTTCTACAAAAATAGCGCTGCTCGCATTAAAATAATTCAAAAGAGATTCACAAAGTTCACTCTTCGTATGATGTCATGGAATTCAAGTATTCCAACCTATAATGCTAGATGCCAGCTTATTGATCTTAAACAATTGCACATAAGAAGAACTTATTATTTCGCTCTTTTTGCTCATGATATCATAACTGCTCGCATTGATTGTCCGGTTTTACCTTCTATGTTTAGTGTATATACCCCTTCTCGTTGTTTGCGACCTAGGGATTTGGAAAATGATCCTGTAACTAATGCTTGTAAAAATTATAATTTAGCCGCTAATGTCATTGATTTTAACATCAGTAGAGAGATTTGTAAAAAAAAACACTTCTTAATTATTTTTAATGTACTTTAATTTATTTTTTATTAATCTATTCATATATTATTATTTTTTGTTGTTATTAGTATTGTTATAATCGGTAGTCTTAAAAGCATATACATGGTACTTGAAAGACGAAATAAATAAATAAATATTTTCTCAAACAAAACATCTTAGCTCTCGGTATGGGTTAATTTTTCGCCGTCGCACAGTGTGGTATTGAGCATTATAAGCATTAGAAGTCAAATAAAACTCGGTTTTTTAGCTGTTACAAATATAAAATATTTTTGGCCAGGTTTTGGGGCTCAACCACACTGTGCGTCGTCCGTCACATAGTATTAGTGCGTTTTCTGTATATGATTCTCTTGGTATTAGTGCATTCTCTGTTTATCCGCCATCATACAAATTTTGCATTGAAACTATGGCCATTTCAGACATTTTACGAAAGAGACCACTAGCAGTCCATGTATGTACGTATAATATGTAATCAAAAAAATTGAAAAATAAATTTACCTACATATTTTGTAAGCGCTCGGACACTGCACACATACACAAAAAACGTATGTTTACACATTAAATATTGGTCAATATTTTCCATTTTAATTTTTTTTTTTTCTTCTTAAAATGTGCTAAAAAATAATTGAGTTCGACTGATATAAAGAAAATCATTGAATAACAAACTGGCAGTTATTCGACGATTGAAAAATAGCAAGTACTTATCTAGCAGATAAACAATCGAATATATTTATTCGTTAGATAGCAAACTGACTGTTTATCTGACTATTGAAAAATCGGCCCTTAATGAACTAAGAAGTAAAAAAATAATTTTTTTCCGGGTCACCAATGTGTGACTATAAATTAAAGATTGGGGCACTCAGGCTCGAGGTAAAATTTGGCTAAATGACGATGACGAGGTCTTACTAAACAGTAACAGTTACACAAAATGTGTTCTGCTAATTCTTCTTCCGTCCTCGTTGCACATCGTGTATGTGTTGTCTTTCCCTGAGTGCCCCAAGCTTTAATTTATAGTCACACATTGGTGACCCGGAAAAAAATTATTTTTGTACTTTTTAGTTCATTAAAGCTTGTTTTTAAAAAAAATATTTTTTTATCTTTATATTTTTTTTCATTAGGTTTCGAAGCTATGGGCATTTGTCCTTTGAACAGAAATCTTGTTTAAGACGCTGTCCAACAATTCGAATCAGCTGTGACCTCGGAGTCCGAGAGCCTTAATATTCAGAAAAATTCAGTTTGGCAAATTTCACCCCCTCCTAAAATAAAATGAGCTAAATCAAAGTGGGTCACCGTGGCCGTGGTGGTAAGTGCGTTGGACTACCACGCAATGCTGCGGGGGTTCAACTTCTGGCCGGGTCTTACACCTAAAAAGAGTTTTTTCACGGTGCCACCTCTTTCGAATGTCTGACAAGCATCAAAGAGTATCATTTGTCATGATTGAGCTTCTCAACTCGCCGTTCGGAGTCGGCAAAAAACTGTAGGTCCCTTCCATTCGTGCAAAAATATAACACGCATACACAGATGGTTGCGAGAAGCAGGCCCCGGTTCACCTCGAGCTGTAGCGCCAACTAAAAGCACCTTTTTTTGATCTGGATCAATTTTCGTGAATCTCGGATTCAACTCGAGATTTACACCTACTTGCCCTAACACCAAAACATTCGCGTCACTCACATGACAGATAATTGCCAACTTGTGACTACGCTAAACTATATTGTTACATTTAAATTGAATATTGTTTATATGAAAATTATATACGGGGAAAACTACATTTTTGTAAATATCTGCACCCCAGCGCCACCTATCGGGTCTTAATTTTGCCAAAGGCTTTCTTTTTATTTCAGTATTATATGGTGTGAATTTGAGCCAATTCGTTCCATAAATAAGAATTTTGAAAAAGCGACCCCCGCGCCACCTAAGGGGTTCTAACATAAACAAAAACAATTAACGAATAATCCATCCCCCCTCCCCCTCCCAGTTTTGAAGAGGTCAGCTCAGCTATCAAAAAGCTGAAGAGCAAAAATACTGCCTGCTCTGATGGTCTACCAGCAGAGCTTTTCAAACATGGTGGTGATACTTTGGTAGGGTGCATGCACCAAGTCATCAACCAAGTATGGGTGGATGAAGCCGTGACTGAAGAAAGGCGATCCTATGTCTTGTAAGAACTACCGAGGCATATCCCTGCTTAACGTCGCATATAAGATCCTATCCAACGTACTGTGTGAACGTCTGAAACCTTTCTGCAGCACACTAATCGGCACGTACCAGTGTGGCTTCCTTGCCGCCAGATCGACGATCGACTAAATTTTCACACTAAGGCAAATTCGGGAAAACCCCAACGAATTTCAAGTCGAGACTCACCATCTCTTCATCGACTTCAAAGCCGCATATGATAGCATTCATCGTCTTGAGCTCTACAAGGCGATGGCCGAATTCGGGATCCCGGCTAAACTGATCCAGCTATGCCGCTTGACGCTGGAAAATACACGGTGCAACGTGCAATTCGGAAACAGTTCCTCCGAACTATTCCAAACATGCACTGGATCTCGGCAACGAGATTCGCTATGGTGTGATTTCGTCAATCTTGTGCTGGAACAGATAGTGTGCAGGGCAGGTGTGAACACGGAAGGCACTATCTTTCACAAATCTGTCAAGCTACTGGGATACGCGGACGACATCGACATTATCGGTCGCTCCCAGCGCGCCGTCTTAGAGGCTTTTACGGCAATTGAAGAGCAGGCGAAACGAATTGGCCTTGAAGTGAATGAGGACAAAACCAAGTACATGTTGTCAACAAACAAAGAAACATCTTTCCATCTGTCTGTAACTTCGAAGTGGTTAAGGAGTTAACCTACCTCGGAGTAAATATCAACTCCACGAATGACACCTTAGTGGAGATTCGACGAAGACTTACCCTAGGAAACCGCTGCTACTTCGGTTTGGCAAAACAAATGGGTTCAAAACTCCTTACTCGGAAGACGAAATGCACGCTCTACAAAACATTGATCCTGCCAATCGTGCTGTATGAAGCCGAGTGTTGGACGATAAGCAGGAAAGCAGAGCAGATTTTGAATACTTTCAAGAGAAAAATTCATCGTCGGATATTCGGTCCGGTATGCGAGGAAGGTGAATGGAGAAGAAGATACAACCGCGAACTCTATGAGCTGTACCAAGATGTGGATTTAGTCCGAAAAGCCAAAACACGTCGACTACACTAACTCGGCCACATCGAGCGGATGGACAGCAATGCTCCAGCAAAGAGGATCTTCGAATCACAGCCCCCAGGTTCGAGACGACAAGGAAGACCGAACCTCCATTTTAAGGACCAAGCTACCGCCGATGCCAGTGCGCTTGGTCTAAACAACTGGACGCAGTGTGCCCGGGATCGAAGAGAGTGGAAGGCTGCCGTGTCTCAGGCAGATACTCTTCACGGGTCGAAAGCACGTTAAGAAGAAGAAGAAGAGACATATTAATTATAATATTAATATTCATTTAAGTACAGTGGTGGCACTCTAATTAGCACACATCTCTGTATGAGAGATATGATAAGATAAAACTAATGTAAAAGTTAAAAAATTTAATCAGGAAACTCATTGTTCACTTTTATTAATATAACTAGTTGAACCCATGATCGCCTTGCTTCGTATTCTAAGGACTTTCTTATGCCTACAAATATGCAATTTCAGTGGGAGCGTAGAAACATCAAAGTATTTGTCTAAGTCCACAAAAGTGTTTAGTAAATTTTGTTGATTAACTGCGTTTTATCAAAAACGTTTCAATGTGTAACTTTCAGCCCCTAACTGCAGATTTCATAGTTCTCAAAAACTTCACCGCACCGTAGCCCGTCAACACTTCCGCCTCTACCAGATGTCATTGCAAAATTGTAACTCTAGGTCGGGTGCCATTACATTACTTAGGCGGGCTCAAGTTTCTTAGAAGAATAGTAGGTACACCCACTTTTAGTTTTAATTTATGTGATGGCAGCAAAAGCGAGAGTTTAAAAATTCGACCAGATATCTGGTTGTTACTTCTTGGTCCACAACCCGGGTGATTGAAATTCTTCCGGAAGCGTTCCTCCACCAATTTTAAATAACAAATCAGAGAAATGTTGTGCGTTCGGATGTGCCTCGTGGCACTACTGATAAGGTTTGCCTAAAGTCTCGGCAAAATAGCACTGTAAACCAAACATCCCAGATGACTTCCACATAGCAAATACATACATACAAATATATATATGAACCAAAATTAACTCTTTACCCATTAGTGCATATGGTCCGTTTAAACGGACGTCATCTAAATGTAAACTTGCAATGTTTTCTCTGCATAGAGTCCGTTTAAACGGACACACTCTATCTACTCATTTGTTAAGATTGGTTGAGTGTGAGAGCCGCAAATTGTGATAATGATTGTAGCACATTGAAGTACAAAGCATATGATCAGGTCTGTTTGGTAACATGCTAGTTTTGGAAAGTTCTACGTAAACTACATAGAATCTGACAGTTTCATGGCTCTCAATTTTTTTTACTCTCATTTGGCTCTCTCTTTGCGATGAATTATCTGCAAGACCAATTCCTCGGGGTGGCCCGAGCCAACTCTGTCAAACCAGCCATCTGACAGTTTGCGAAATGTCATTATCTTCATTGTTAGTGGAAAACAAAAACAATTTGATAGGTTTGACCAAGTGTTGTTTGAAAAGCGTTTGTTTACTTTTGTGCAAGTTTTCTGTCTTTGAGAGGAGTTCTCTCTCTTTGAGAGGATTCTACTATTTGACAGATCTCAATTCCGTGTGCCAAAAAAGATACCAAACACACCTATCATGTTAGAGCGCGCAAATATACTCACACACACACTATTGCAACGATACCCACTGCTGCACGAGACTGCTGGCGGTGGTCTCCGCTGAAGGAAAATTGTGGGCGATGTTTTGAATAATTGTTTTGACAATTGCTCAGCTTCAGGATAACGCAGGAGGATGTTTTATATCTCAAATGAATCAGCGACAGATTTACTAATTTCACCTATTTTTTTGATTTTCAATCCGATAAGCCATTATTGAGTTAGGGCTGTATAATGATAATATTCCCCTCCTATATACAGTTATTTTGACTATTATGTAGGAACCAGTAGGCTGAGCGAAAAATTACATAGCTTGTGATCATCCCGGGTACTTAAGAAGCATTTCAAAAAAAGTTTCATCGAAATCTGTTCAGCGGTTTAAGCGCCATTAGGTAACCAACAAAAAAACCTCTACAGTTTTATAATATTTATAGATAGATAGGTTATTAATTTATTCAATTATTTCAGAAAACAACGATAATAATAATTTAAAAATAGATGTTTCCGAAGCACGCTAAGGTCTTACTAAAAAAATCTTGAAATATGAATAATTAAATAACTTTTAATTATAATTAAAAGTTAATTATACAAATTTACTTACTACTTACTACCCTAAAAAAAGAATGGAATGCCATAAATAGTATAATCAATAACAATGCCTCCAACATTCCTATCGTGATTGTACTCGATAGTGATGGTGCTGTAACAGATGACCCTACAGCGATTGGCAACAAATTTAATGGTTTCTTTGTTTCTGTTGGTCAAATATCAGTCACAAACGATTTCTGTAATCGTAGCCCTGAGGGCAGAAAAGTGGGACACAGTTCCTGTGGTGATAGTTTTTTTTTTTTTTAATCCTATTACTGGATCTGAGATCTTTGGATTAATTAACTCCCTCAATAACTCTTACGCTTGTGGTGACGATGGTATCTCAAACCTTATTTTAAAGAATATCGCTCTCTAAATATAACTGATATCCTAGCTCATCCTTTTAATCTAAGCATTTCATTTCTAAGCATGTGTTAATGTGATACCGATGTAGGCCAATTTTCTTGTTATCTTCTATTTCAATTTTTTTACAAGCTTTATATTAACTTCACTTTATGTGAGGGCGGAATCTGGGAATCGATTTTACACCCACTTCCGGATATCCGATCATCCTAAAATTTTGCGCACATAGTTTCGGAGACAATACAATATGTGCTATTTGATGACTTTGTAAATCCAATATGGCGGACGCTTTTTTAACTTTTCAATTTCTGTGAGGGCGGAATCTGGGATTCGATTTTACACCCACTTACAGATATCCGATTATGCTGAAATTTTGCGTATCCAGTGACAACTCAATATAGTATATTTCATGATCTTGTAAATCTAATATGGCGGACGCCCCAAGATGGCGGATTACCGTTATCTTCCCGACCTCCTAAATATGGGTATCAAATAAAAGGGCTTGGCAAGTAGAATACAATACACTATAACGTCATTATGTGGCGGACGCCCACAAGATGGCGGATAACCGTTATTTTTACTACCATCTTAACCTTCACATTGTCGCCAATAAAAAACTCCTAATCTTGACAGCAAACACCCGGGTGTAGAAATATAACTCTCATATGTTTTGTATGGAATTTTTATTTTTCTTCAGTTAAATGTTTGTTATTTGTGATTTGTGCTTTGTCGCGCTTTATTTGTTTCACAATTCAATACAGTTGCGTTAAGGGACATTGCGTCCTACACGTAAGCTAATATTTAAAAGAAATCGTAAGTAGCTAGGTTATTTTATGGAGTGAAATTTGTGTTCATTCAGATTATAAAGTTTTCTTATCTATTTAGTTCACTAACAACTTCAACGTTAGTCTAAGGAAGTATTCGGGTTAGTATATCTACCTAATTGGTTTTGGGGTTCCGTACCCATATCATATTACGGAACCATTATTAGTAATTATATCTAAAATATCTATATATTCTTGGCACACTTATACATTACGGTGTCCACATATCTGTTCCAAAAAAAGTGTAATGCGTGTATGTATACATATGCACTTGCACATACATATGTATGTATGTTTTTAGAAACATCCTCACAAAATATGCTGTAGTTCGCATCATTTTTAGCTATCAAAAGCAAAGACGTTTTATAATTCGTCATAATTTGTTGCATTTGCCAGGAGCAAAACAACAATATTATTTGTCTTTTCGGTAATATGTATTATAAAAAGGAAAAATACGGAACTCTTTGAACGCGAGTCTGACTCGCGGTTGGCCGGTTTTTTTTCTGCTAATACTTGCATTCCATTGAGCAATAAAAGAGCTCAGATTCCAAGAGCTATGAGCTGCACTCGATCAAAAAGTGCTGTAGAATGCATACTAGGCAGTCTAGGAGCTACGAGGACCGCGTAATGTTCCTTGCAATCTGAATGGTTTGACGGTCGATATGTACCTGGCCGTCGCGTCGCATTCCCAATGATTTATGTGCTATACGGACTCAAGAAAAGTCTGCGTCCAGTGCAAAAGAAAAGTTTGCCAAGTGCACATCCTTACAAAAGCAAAACATAAAGAATGCCTCAATGTGCTTTTTAAATTGTTATTATTTCTAAATGAAATTTCAAATTTTTATGATATCGTTATTCGTTCGTACATAATGTTTGAATAGTGTTTTAATACTAATGGATGGAACAGGAGGCGTTTAGCTATAGGTATACATATATGATAACTAATATATCAAATGAAGATATCGGCATTCTCATATAATTACAGAATTTGGGCTCAAATTCACTTAATTTGGGATATAATGTTACAAATAGCCCATGTGACAAACCATCACGTAGTATTGGGTGTACCCAATACTGTCTTTTTCTTTTCTTCACACACATATTGCTTCTTCGATTTCCATATTTGAAGTGAAGTGAACGTTTCGTACACAACCCCACACAAACCGCTCGTAAACCGCCCGCAAACCGCAGCTGTCTGAACACATTATTATATTCAGCGGTTCAAACCGCGCGGTTGCAACCGCACGTTTTCGGTCGTGTCTGAACGGGGCCTTAGTCACTGAGCAGAAGCGGTTTTAGATTCAGTGAAAAAACCTCGGATTTATTCGAAATTGAAAATCGGGATCTATACCCAGGTGTATAACAACAATGCGAAGGTTAATATGAGTATCAAATGAAAGGGTTTGACAAGTAGAATACGATTAGTTAAGTGATGTGATTCTAAATTCAATATGGTGGATGCCATAAGATGGCGGATTACCTTTTTCTTCACAACCCACATGACATGGATATCAAATAGAAGGGTTTGACGAATAGAATTTCAAACAATATAGTATATTCTATGACGTTGTAAATCTAATATGGAGAACGCCATAAGATGAAGGATTGCCGTTATCTTCACGACCTCCTTAATATGTGTATCAACTTAAAGGGATTGACAAGCAGAATTAGACTAGCCAGGTGACATCATTCTAAATTCAATATGGTTTGTGCCCCAAGATGGCGTGGCATGGGTATCAAATGAAAGGGAGAGTAAAATCTCAAACATACTGAGTAAATTTTCTCATATCCAACCCACCCAAGCTATATACGTATAGAAGTAAATTTGTAGAAAAAAACTCTTTGATTGCTTGTCAGACATTCGAAAGAGGTGGCAAGCGTGAACATTTTTTTTTAGGTGTTGGACCCGGGCTGGGATTGATCCCGAGCAGCATGCGTAGTAGTCCAACGCACTAACCACCCCGGCCACGGCCAATGAGATGAAAAGAAAAGCTGTATTGGGCTCTTTGTGAACATTACCAAGGCATTTGATATGGGTAATTATAGCATTCTCCTTAGCAAGCTACATATATTCTGTTGGGTTTCGTGATCCTGTTTTCAGTTGGTTTGTGTCTTACTTAAAAGACAGAACACAAAGGGTAACGGTTGGGGACTTCCTTAGTCATGCTAGGGTGTTAAATGTAGGCGTACCTCAGGGATCTGTCTTGGGGCCAATGTTGTCCTTGTTTATATAAACTCTGTGTTCAACCTACCACTAGCTGGTAAAGTTACAACTTCTGCAGATGATCTCGATATCGCGTATGACTCAACTAGCCCTCTAAGTCTAGTGGCTGAGATAAATGTTGATGTCCACTTACTTAGAATCTGGTTTCTTAAGCTCAAACTTAATGCTAGTAACAAAACCTAATTGATGACGATTCTCTCGCGGTATTCAATGAGGGTGAAAATTGTAAGACGAATTGCTTCAATGTCGAAACAGTAAAAGATTTTAAATACTTTGGTGTTTTAACAGAACTTTAAGAACAGCCTATTTCGGCATATTCCATTCAAAACTCTATGGAGCTCTTTAAAACATTAAAAATTCTACCGGTTAGACATCTGTATTATTTTAAAGTCTTCTTTATGAGAGGTGGCTATAAGCAGAGTCCGATCTCGGACGTCCGTACGCTGCGAAGCAATCTTGACAATTATGTTATAGTTCCCAATTTCCGTACCACCCGCTATAGAAACTTCTACTCCGTTGTGTCTTGCAATTCGATCACAGTCAAATTAAAGTCTTGCTGCCTTATATTGATTAATTATATAATGTAAGTATGTTTGTACTCTAAGAGATAAATTGCTCACTGCTTGTTTTTCTTGCTTACTTTGTAACTTAGATATGTTTTTACTATGTAACTAGCTGTTGCCTGCCCGTGCACTAAAACAATCGCGGAACTTTGAGCTAAAATCCAGATCTTCCCGGATTTCCAATTTTTCTGGCAATTTTCCGGGATTTTCCTACATAGTGTCCTTCCTTGGGCCAATAAGAATCCATCAAGCCAAAGTCTTGAAAATCAAACAATCCTTTCTCGAGCTATAAGTGCACACCCGCACGTCAGTCTCTTTTCTATACAGTCGACTCTCCCTTAGCCAAATTTTCACGGGATACTAAGATTTGTTCGAGTTAGAGAGTTTTAGAAAAATTCTAGTAATAAATAGAAAGAAACATTTATTTTTGTTTTAAAACGTTTGTTTAATAAAAAAAAAGGTCAATGTATTTAATTAAAAAAATCTAGCTCCAAACATGCACATATGGACTGCATTAGCTCTGTTGAACTGCCTACCTAGAATCAACTGATTTTGAAATTCCAGCTGGAATCTTACTAAAACAAGTTCTTTTTATATATGTACATACGCAGATAGATCCATTGACAGACCTGTTTTGAATGCAACCAACTTTATCTTTTTTATGTAGGTACACCAGGAATATGAATAGGAAGAAACACGACGAGATGATGATGATGGCACATGCGATGCTTCACGTACTGAAGTGTGTAGGTACTACATACTTGATGGTCAGTAGTTATTTGTATACTCAAATACGAATTCCGAAGGGGTGATGTATGTATGTAAATTCGACTTAAGGGGTGAAAAAAGATGCCAATCACAGAGAGAATGTGTTCGAGTTAGAGAGAGTTTCGACTTAGAGGGAATTCGATTTAAAAAATGGTTTTTGTATGGAAAATTGAAGGGAATGCTAAAATATGGCGAAAAAATTCGAGTTAGAAAGAAATTCGACTAAGAGAGAGTTCAACTTAGGGAGAGTCCACTGTGTGTAGATAAAAAAATTGAATTGAATGAAATGAAATTGAATTGATTAACTACATTATGTCCACCCCACATAAATCCTGAATTGTAATTTATAAAGTGACATCTATCACTATTTTATTTGCTAAATAAAACTGTCACTAACTATTCTTATTATATTATGAATTTGTTAAGTTAGCCTTAGTATATTATAGTTTGTATGATAGAAATAATAATTTAATAAAAAAAAAGTTGGGTCCCTTTTTGGGTGATTACGGTCGTACATCTCTCACGGCCCCAACCCCAACCAATAGAATCCGTTGGCCTTAATTCATCGACACCGACATTGTATCATTCTTGGTGGATAGTCCATAGCACCTTCACATTCCTTACTTTTAAGACCATGACACGTCTCTTAATAATTGCCCATACATTTTCAATTGGGCTCAGATCTGGACTCTGAGAGGGTCAATCCATTACCGATATTTCATGTTCTCTCAAACCACTCCTTCACAGAGCTAGCCTTATGGCAAGATGCATTGTCCTGCTGGAAAACAGCTTGCCAGTGCAACGATAACGGTAAGTCGTTCAGGTATGTTATGAGGTGCTTTAACAACAGGGATTTGCACGCTAGCGCATCTTATATGCCATTTATGTGTGTCTGTGTGTCTGTAAAATGGAACTGATAAGAAACACGCGGAGAGTGTCCCTACTCATTATTAGATCTACTCTGGTAGTAAATTATACATTTTTGCTGGAAATTGCAGAACAAAAGACGGCAATCGGCTCGGCACGGTAGCAGCACTGCATCAGTTTCACTTGAATCGTTCAGCTCGTGGTGTGGTGTTTTATACAGCCGGCGTAAATTAAAATTCAGTTTTTTTTTTTTTTTTTAATATTCTATTGCGTTTCCATCATTAAGTTGCGACGTTTTGTTGAGTAAAATACATTTTTTGCGTATTCATTATTTTCTGTGATAATCAAACGTAAGAAGAAATTTTTATTTGTTTCAAGAATTCCGCCCAGTGGCCGGGCAATGTCTTTGATTTATTTGTCCCACTAAGTTGCATATACATATTTATTTGCTGATTGTACAGTGTGTCATCGTAATTAGTGTTCAATTATTTTGCCTCTGGAAAAAAAATTTAACAGCAATCGAGTGTTTCTATCTAAAATCAGATTAACTTCTTTGGGACATGCACATGCGACGAGAGAATGTTTTCATTAGGTTTTTTTTACACGCGATTTTTTGGACTTTCATACGTACAGTGAGGTGGGTTAGGTTCGGCTGAGAGGGGTTGAGAGGCTGAGCCATCTCAAAACACCAGGCACCAGAGTGGGCCCATCGCGATCCCTTAAGAAACCACCCAAGGATGGCGCCTAAGCCGCCACAATTTCCTCAAAGCATTTTATTACCCTGCAAAATTTTAAAACGAATCTGTGGTTGATTCGGCCTACCTCCTCCAGGTTACTAAAGAAGTAGAAGCCTCAAATATTCCTGCGGCTATGTGCTATGCCCTGACATTCACCCACACACAATATGTACAATATCCTCTGCTAGACCTAGATCATTACAGTATCTGCAACTATCCGTGTCTGTGCGTCCGAGCCTCTTGGCGCGTTTGCCCAGAAGGCAATACCCGGATAATTTTACTATAACTATAGTCATATGTGCCCTGCGAAGTTTAAGGATTTCGCTGGTCCGTTTACGGTTCAGAGCTGCCCGAAGTGCACTGTGTCCTACAATATTAGACCATCTATGGTCGGCCCTTGTAATAATATGCTTAACTTTTTATTTAATGCGGCAAAGTGGTGGAGCTACACCCACCGTCTCGGGTAGTAGCAGTTTCCCCCCTTTCCTTGCCAATTCATCTACAAACTCGTTGCCTTCTATCCCGGAGTGACCAGGCACCTAACATAGTCTTACCCGGTTTTGCGTGCATAATGCCCTGGGCATTGTGCGGCAGCTCCTGTCTATCTCAATTTCGTCTAAAGTCGACTTTAGCTACTACGAGTAGCTACTTTAAATATTTTGTAGGTTTACGGGCTTGCGTCTTTTTAGTCATCTTCTTGAATTCAGTTCCTGCTCAGGTAAACTTCGTATTTAATAGTTGGTGTGGTCACAAAGTGATATTTGATGTCGTCTGCTGATTATTTTTATTTCTTCTTTTACGGTGAGGATGTTGAGGTCACGGTGTAAGTCTGCATTAGTTATGTATCATGGTGTATTTACTATTGTCCGAAGAAATTTTGTTTGTAGTCGTTGAATGGTAGAAAGGTAGTTCCCCAGATTTGAATCCCGTACGTCTATATTGGTTTTATTATTGACTTGTAGATTATAAGTTTGTTTTCTGTTGATAACCTTGAGTTCTTCCCTAGAAGCCAGTTGAGTTGTCTGAATTTGTTTTTTATTTCGTTCTGTTTATATAATATGTGTGATTTCCAATTCAATTTTTTACTTATTAGCATACCCTGGTTCTTCGCTTCATTGCCAATAGTAACTTGTTTGTTGTTTAGGATGATGTTTTCAGCGATTTATTTCTAGTGTTTACAACTTGTACTGATTTTTCCTCGTTTATCTTGATTCCCCATTTATGGAACCAATCTGTCCTGTCAAGTGCTATTCTGGCTTGTTGCGTGGCTTGGTCTAAGCGTTTGTTTGAATATAGGATTGCCCTGTCTACTACCTACTTTGTGTGAGACGTAGATAGCTTTTAACTAGCGCAAAGAAGTCCGACAGCATGTTTTTTAGTTTATGTAAAAATTCTCCATGTCAAACACCATCAAAAGCCTTTGCTACGTCTAAATATACTGGGCACCGTAGCGCAAGTGGTTAGTGCGTCGGACTACTGAGCCAGCGGTCTTGGGTTCGAATCCCGCCGCAAACACCTAAAAAGTTTTTCACAGTGCCCACCTCTTCCGAATGCCTGACAAGCATTCAAGAGTATCATTTGTCATGTAAAGCTTCCCAACTCGCCGTTCGGAGACGGCAGAAAACTGTAGGTCCCTTCCATTCGTGCAAAAATATAACGCGCACACACAAATGGTTGCGGGAAGCTAGGCTTGGTTCTACCTAGGACTGCTGAAGCCAAATATTTATTTATTTTATTTTAGATATACTGACACGTAGTGTTTTTTTTTTTTTCATCTAAGTCGTTTAAAATTTTATTAGTAACTCGATGGTCTTGTTGTATAGTCGAGTGTTTTTGTCGAAAACCAAATTGGTGGTCCGGTATGAGTTTTTGTTGTAGTACTGCTTTGTCAATACGGTTAAGTAGCAGCTTTTCGAATATTTTGGATACTATTGGTAGTAAGCTTATCAGTCTATATGAGGTAGTATTTGTAGGATTCTTGCCATGTTTAGGAATTGCGATTACTTTTGAAACGTTCCAGAATTTAGGGTAAATTACAAAGGTGTAAGTATCCTTCTTAATTTTTTCATATGACCCTATATCTAGGGGAATTATAAAAAAACGCCTAACGTCAAAATAACGTCACAGACAACAATTGTTCATTTTTTATACATCGCATCATCTGATCCCAGCTTAAATCGTACGCAACAAATCTCTATTCCTTGCTCTATATCCTTGTGGTTGGATAAACTAAACGAAGTAGTTCTTGTTTTATAAAAAAAAAATTCCTTCCTTTAAGCAAGTCATATTCTACACCTCTCACATTTTTATATAAAACAAACATAGAATTAAGAAAAAAATCACAAGAGAAACCATAACTGCCATTTAAATCGATGGACAGCTCTAAAAAGCCAGCCAATCAAAATCCCCGCCAACATGCAAATATTTTCTCGCAACTACTCTTCACCTGGTCGATACCAATGTTGTACAAAGGTTCACAAAAGGGACTTGGACAAGATGATCTCACAAAATGTCTCAAAAACGATCGTTCCGAAGAGCTTGGCGATAGGCTGGAAGAGTAAGTTTCTATCCAAATTTTCGATCAGTATAAACTAATATCCTCTACTCAGTGAATGGTTCAAAGAGATAAATCGTGCCAATCGTAAGGGAAAAATGCCGCTGCTTCGCAATGCCATGCTTCGAACATTTTGGTCTTCATGTGTCGTTGATGGAATCATATGCTTGATCTATATCATTTTAAAGTAAGTATGACATACTTAGTAGACATAGATAAAATACAAATAATTCTATTTTTAGATCAACTATTCCAGCAGTTCTGGCGCAACTTTTACTCCAATTTCAGCGGCCAATAGCTTCAATTGATCAGCAGGGCGATTTGATTAATTCACCCAACAGTGTGCATCTTTTATTGAATCGCACAGACCGCAGTTCAGGTAAGATGATTACACAAAAATGAGATAATAAAGTTTTACTGGTCATTGGCGCCTAATAAAATCTTCTTTTGACTAAAAAAGCCTTATACCTACCTGCAAAACTGTAAGCCCCAGGCAAAAGTTTTGTTAGGTAAATTTGTAGGTGACGTTATGGTGCATCAAAATAATAATGGTAAAAAGAGAATTGTAAGCACACTTTCCCGAAATAAATGCGTTTTCACGAAAATTTGTTAAAAAAAAAATAAAAAAAAATTTGTGTTTGAAGACAAATATCTCGAAAACAAAAGTACAGATGGTAATAGTTTTTAACTGTTATAAACACTAATCAATTGCCTATGAAACAAGCACACTTTGGTTACTCTTAGTTTAATACTCTAGAAATTATAATAATATAACACACGATGATGATGATGATGATGATGATGATGATGATGATGATGATGATGATGATGATGATGATGATGATGATGATGATGATGATGATGATGATGATGATGATGATGATGATGATGATGATGATGATGATGATGATGATGATGATGATGATGATGATGATGATGATGATGATGATGATGATGATGATGATGATGATGATGATGATGATGATGATGATGATGATGATGATGATGATGATGATGATGATGATGATGATGATGATGATGATGATGATGATGATGATGATGATGATGATGATGATGATGATGATGATGATGATGATGATGATGATGATGATGATGATGATGATGATGATGATGATGATGATGATGATGATGATGATGATGATGATGATGATGATGATGATGATGATGATGATGATGATGATGATGATGATGATGATGATGATGATGATGATGATGATGATGATGATGATGATGATGATGATGATGATGATGATGATGATGATGATGATGATGATGATGATGATGATGATGATGATGATGATGATGATGATGATGATGATGATGATGATGATGATGATGATGATGATGATGATGATGCTAGCTTGTAGGTAGCGAGGGGCATGCCTATATTCTTTTTATCGGGTAAAATAGGTATTGATGTCTTGCCTGTTATATCACCTAAGTCATCCCAGAAGGACCTATAGGGAATAGCAACTGTCAAATTTTTATTAAAATTGGGCTTCGGCACAGTATAGTCTATGCTTTCGGGGAGAGTTAAAATATCTTCTATTGTGACCAGTGTAGTTACTTGACCACTGTTAGATGGTTTTGTGTCTAATGGCAGCATATGTAATCTTTGTACTTTTCCACGGGCTGTCGCGATGTATAGCTTTGTTCAGTGCACTCCACCAGACAACAGCTCTATACATCAGAATCGGTCTGCTTACAGACACATGGAGCCAATGTTTTGTACGGGGTTTAAGTCCGCATTTGTTACCAATGGCTTCCTTATAGTGGGCTATAATAGCTTTCTTTACTCGTTCCTGGATATTAAGTTTCCAGCTGAGTTTTTTATCTAGGATGACCCTCGGGTACTTTGCTTTGTCGGCGAAGACTAGTCTGGTACCGTTTAGAGAAGGAGGGTAAATTGAAGGAATTTTGTATTTCCTAGTGAAAAGAACCAGTCCACATATTGCATGAGCCCATTAACTGTGTGAAGATACTTGCCGAAGATATCTATAGTGACGTCATCAGCATATGACTCTCACGTAACATTCGAGAACTATATGTGGCGCACGACTATTTAGGAGCGAACTTCGACATTTCTTTAAAAATAACAGCAACTAACTTTAACTTCTCCTAGCCTAAAATAAAATACAAATTGATGAAGTTGTATTAATACTAAAATTTAAATTAAAATAACATACTTTGATTTAAAATATATTAATTTCTTTATAGTTAAAATTTATTGTAAACTAGTGGACCCGGCGAACTTCGTCTCAGATATCACAGATAGTTCAAATTTCAATGTGATTTATTTGAATAGAATCGAAATCAGTAGAGAGCGGTATGATTAACAATGTTTTTCGATTTGTTTTCCGGCGCAAAAACAAACAACGAAGACGGTTTGCCAACACGCGAACAGGCAACGTACAGCTGACCGTGCGAAAAGCAGGGAAATTTGAGATTAATCCCACAGACTTCCAACGATTGGCCTTGCGATTTATTGATTGTCATTCCAAAAGCCAATCGAAAGGGGAACTGAATCGGCTGGAATTGGAATGGAAGATCAGTTGGAATACTCGGAATTCGTGGGATAAGGACATCCTCTCCTTTGAATTTTCCCTGAATGACATTATTCATCAGTTTCTTGACAGACAACTGCGTACCGTTGCACAATTTCGGATGATTCAGATTCTGCGACATGGTTATGATCGATTCCACCTTCAGCTGTAAATTATGCGGCGGAGTTCCTGGCGCATCAAGCGAGTTAAAAAATTCCGTCGGATAGTTGGTTCCTCGTCGGTCACGCTGTCAACGGATTTGTACAAATGCAATTCTCCAGCGATTTGACTTTGAATAATGAAATTCAAGATATCGACGTCCTTATTCTTCGCTGCTAGTATCGCCCGTTCACTAATCCAATTGAGATATTTATAATTTTGTGCAATGCCGGGGAACACTTTGGTGATGAGTTCCTCCTTCGACGATGTGAACTGGCAAACATTTCCCGGAAACGATATCATTCCAGTCGAAACATCAACAGAAATTTAGCCATTGCCAAGCGCCAGCAGTTGTCTCGAGTATTCAGCAGCCAATGTGTTGTTCTGCAATGCAACTCTCATGTTCGTGGTCAATTTCAACTTCTCGAAATGCCGCCACAAAGACGACGATTTCAAAAAACTCCTAAGTATTAGGTTTATTTTCATCAAAGTTAGGACTTATTGCATGTTAAAGTTTTAGCATAATTTCACCATGAAATAAATCCTAAAGTCATGTGAATGAACTAAGTCCTAATTAGGATCTATTACACTCAATGTTGTTAGGAGTTATTTCAGTTTCCTTAAAATTACATTAATCGTAAGTTGTTTTGTTTTTAATCTAAAATGTATATAAAAATCTCATGTCACACTGTTTGTGGTCAAACTCCTCCGAAACGGCTGGTCCGATTTTTACGAAATTTTTTGTGTGTATTTGGTAGGTATGAGAAATCGTTTTAAAGTATATAACATCCCGCTAGGTGGCGCTAAAGTCAAGTTATTTACAACTTCTATATTTACGGACTAAAAAGGCTCATATTCACAATATATGTTGGTTCAGTCCCAAAAGAGAAAACTATAAAATCTGGACCCAATAGGTGGCGCTGGAGTCAAGTTATTAGATCTATATATATATGTATATATATGTATGTATGTATGTATGTTTGTCTTTTATAGACTCGAAAACTACCCAACCGATTTTGGTAACATTTTCAGAGTACGTTTTTCTTAATATAGAAAGAAACATAGCATCAGTGCGGTAGCTCAACAACCGGTGGTTTTAGTAACTTTCATATAAAATTTCGTAATATCAGGTGAAATGTGAATGTGAATCATTTTGGTCAATTAATATAGACAGACAGACAGACAGATAAGACAAGTAGACAGACAACTAGATAGTCAGACAGACTGACAGAAAAACAGCAGACATATAGGTAGATAGACAGACAGACAGACAGACAGACAGACAGACAGACAGACAGACAGACAGACAGACAGACGGACAAACAGTGAGACAGATAGACAGATACATAAATAGATAGACGGATAGACAGACAGACAGACAGAAAAACAGACAGACATATAGATAGATAGACAGATAGACAGATGGACGGACAGACAGACAGATGGACAGACACATAGATAGATAGACAGACAGACAGACAAACAGATAGACAGACAGATAGACAGACAGACAGACTAACGGACAGACATATAGATAGATAGACAGACAGACTAACAGAAAAACAGAAAGACATATAGATAGATGGACAGACAGGCAGACAAAAAGACAGACAGATAGATCGACAGATAGTTAGATAGACAGACAGGCAGACAGACAGACAGATAGTTAGATAGACAGACAGGCAGACAGGCTGATAGACAGACGGACTAACAGACAGACGGGCAGACATATAGATAGATAGACAGACAGACTGACAGAAAAACAGCAGACATATAGGTAGACAGACAGACAGACGGACAAACAGTGAGACAGATAGACAGATACATAAATAGATAGACGGATAGACAGACAGACAGACAGAAAAACAGACAGACATATAGATAGATAGACAGATAGACAGATGGACGGACAGACAGACAGATGGACAGACACATAGATAGATAGACAGACAGATAGACAAACAGATAGACAGACAGATAGACAGACAGACAGACTAACGGACAGACATATAGATAGATAGACAGACAGACTAACAGAAAAACAGACAGACATATAGATAGATGGACAGACAGGCAGACAAAAAGACAGACAGATAGATAGACAGATAGTTAGATAGACAGACAGGCAGACAGACAGACAGATAGCTAGATAGACAGACAGGCAGACAGGCTGATAGACAGACGGACTACCAGACAGACGGACAGACATATAGATAGATAGACAGACAGACTAACAGAAAAACAGACAGACATATAGATAGATGGTGGTCACCGTGGCCGTGGTGGTTAATGCATTGGACTACTACGCAATGCTGCCCGTGTTCAACTCCTGGCCGGGTCTAACACCTAAAAAATACTTTTTCACGGTGCCACCTTTTTCGAATGAATGACAAGCATAAAAGAGTATGATTTGTCACGATTGAGCTTCTCAACTCGCCGTTCGGATTCGGCAAAAAAACTGTAGGTCCCTTCCATTCGTGCAAAAATATAACGCGCTCACACAAATGGTTGCGAGGAGCAGGCCCAGGTTCACCTCGAGCTGTAGTGCCAACTAAGTATATAGATTGATGGACAGACAGACGGACAAAAAAACAGACAGATAGACAGACAGATAGTTGAAAAAAATCGAACATGTTCGAAAGTGGATAGTCGCATTTTTTGTATCTCTGCCGGCAAAACCATTTAAACTCGTGTGTTTATTATTCTATCCAAAATAAATTGTGCGGGAACGAACGCTACGCTTTGAATCCTTGTTTTAAGTTGAAAACTTTACCTCTCTACTCTAATATAAAAGAAAAATCTAGATTCTTAGTTTGCACTGTGTTTCCCGTATTAATAGTAACATACTTACATACATATATTGAATCATACACCACACGATGTCGTCTTCAGCCAATACCAGGGCAAACCTAGCTCGAACGCAACAGCAACATTCAACCTCGAATTCACCACACACCTACAAACCCATCGATGGTAAATCAGGAGCTTCCGAAAAGAAGCACTCTAAACCACTCACAAAAAAACAGGTAACCTCGAGCGAAACCAACTGAGTGCAAATATCAACAACATCAACTCAGCCATCTCCAAGCTGTCTCAACGGGTCGATCAACTGGAAACCAATGTCAACAACGTTCCAAGCGACGAGGTTTCCGAACTACAAAAGCGCTGTGATATGCTGGAAAGAAAAGAATTTTTGACCGATGCTGTCGTTTTTGGCATCCCACAACTCGCTGATGAAAACTTACCTAATCTCTTCGGAAAACTTTGCGATACCATCGGCGTAACACCACTAGCGCTAAAGAATGTCTTTCGCACCAAGCATCGAAACAGCAAAGACGAGCCACCTGTCACTCTCCAGTTTAACAGAGTAGGAGAGAGAAACTCCTTGCTGAAAGCCCTCGCTATCTACCGCAAAAAATCAAAACGCCCGATTTTGTTGAGTGACTTTGGGTTTGACGCAAACAGCAATGTGTTCGTGAATGAGAGTTTGACCACACGTGATCGAACTATTCTTCAACATGCAGTACGTATGAAAAAAAACGGGCAGTTATCTTCTGTACACACACATCTTGGGTCAGTGTTAGTCAAATTCAACAAAGACGGGGAAACTGTAGCCGTTGAAGACCTTGACAGTTTAAATGCCGCAGCCGAGAGATTTCAGCTGAGAGAACAAGTAAACACCACTTAATAAACGTAATCGATATGCATATATTTTACAATAATTACTGTAACCTCTCTTTTGCTTATTATTTTAAATTTTCTCTTTTGTATTTATCGATGGCCAAAGTTTTGTTTGTTTTTGTTTGGGTTTTTGTTTGTGCTTTTGTCTCTCTACAATCTCCTTTTTTTCAAATTTTCATCAGTGGATTCAGGTGTTTATCGTAGTGGGTTCGGTTCTAGCGAGAGTGATATGGATGGAAATGTATATCGGATGATTCGGATTTTGCATTCACAAAAAAGAGGCCTACATGTTTGCCACATAAATGCACAAAGTTTGATGCCAAAGCTGGATGAATTTCGTCTGTTGTTCGTTGACTCTGGGGTTGACGTCATTTGTATATCCGAGACGTTGTTCAATTCTGATATCAGTGATAGCGCTTACAATGTTGATGGCTATAAGCTTTTTCGTGGTGATCGGATTGGTCGGGTGGGTGGGGGAGTGGCTGCTTATGTCCGCGACGGACTAGTGTGTACAATTGCTTGCAAGTCAAACTACAGTAGTACTTCCGAATATCTATTCCTTAATATTAAATGTGGTATTGAGCATTTGTTACTTGGAGTAGTCTACAGGCCAAATAAGAACATAGATATGAGTCCAATTATTAGAACCCTAGAAGGAATATCATGTTCGACGCCTAATATTATTGCTTGCGGTGATCTAAACTGCAATCTACTTAATGTACGTTCCTCTGCCCAACTGGTTGAAAGTCTCAAGAGTATTGACCTTACGCCTGTTAATGTATCAACAGCAACTCACTTCTTAAGTGATTCTGCCACTCTCCTTGATGTGTTCTCTGTAGATGATTTTGATAAACCTCTGTTGTACAGCCAACTTACAGCGGCTGGCTTCTCGAAGCATGATTTGATCTACCTGACCTATGATATGCAGATAGTTACAACCGAAACCGTATTTTCTTACCGAGACTTTAAAAATATTAATTACCAAAATCTGCGATCTGACGTTGTTCAGATACAATGGGAAGACATTTACCTTATGCCATCGGTTAATCAGCAGGTATCATTTCTAGGTGCTAGTTTGAAAACACTTTTCGATCAACACGTTCCGCTACGACCTAGGACAATTAAAAGTAACTCTCCTCCTTGGTTTAATAGAAGTATTTCAGAATTAATCCATAGACGTAACCTTGCATATATTCGCTGGAAACGTTATAAGCTTCACGTGCTATACGATATTTATCGTTCCACTCGTAAATTGGTTGTACTACGCATCCAAACTGCGAAGCGAGAATTCTATGAAAATTATTTGAATCCTAATATTCAACCTGGAAAAGATCTCTGGCAAAAGTTGCGTAAGCTAGGTAACAGTAAGCAAAAATTATCTGCACCGACAGACGTAGATTGCAATGTCCTCAACTCGCAGTTTGTATCAGTCGCCACCCCACTATTCCAAAATCATGACTGTCCTGGGTTTATGGCTCATTCAAGTATTGTGAATAGCACTGAAGGAAATTTCAACTTCGCACGTTTTACAGATGAAGACGTCGTTGCAGCTCTGTCATCTATCAAATCAAATGCAACGGGCTTAGACGAAATAAATCCTAAATTTCTGAAACTTCTTCTGCCCTTTATCCTAAAATATATAACGCACATTTTTAATTCCATTCTAACCACCTGTGAATATCCTCTCTTATGGAAAAAGGCAAAAATACTTCGAAGGTTTTTGAGAAGACTATTCTAAAACAGATGCAAGCACACTTAACCAGCAAGAACTTCTTAAGTCTCGCCCAGTCGGGCTTTCGTGCGAAACGGAGTTGTAAAACCGCTCTATTACTGGTTGTGGACGATATTCGTAAAGCTATGGACGTAAACTGTCATACATTTTTAACATTATTGGACTTCTCAAAAGCTTTCGACACGGTGGATCACACTATTCATTGCAATAAGCTGCTGTACAATTTCGATTTCTCCCCTCTGGCAGTCAAACTCATGCACTCCTACCTTACAAACAGGGAACAATGTGTGGCAGTAGAAAATAAAACGTCTTCCTTTCTTGGATTAGCTGCAGGGGTACCACAGGGTTCCATCCTTGGGCCGTTATTGTTCTCGCTTTATGTAAATGAACTCCCTCAACTAGTAAAACATTGCAGTGCCCACATGTTTGCAGACAACGTCCAACTCTATCTTTCCTGTCCGTTAGATAGTACTAGTAATGCTATAGATAACATTAACGAAGACTTGGAAATTATTCAGCGGTGGGCACTAAAGCACAATTTGTCCCTTAATCCAGCGAAGTCAAAAGTTTTATGTATTTATAAACAGGAATCGGATACATCCAGCTTCCCGCCCATAAAATTGGGACAATCTTGTATAGAATATGTTCACACGGCAAGAAATTTGGGAATAATATTCAATGACACCCTATCTTGGGCCGATCATGCAACTGCCACAATCGGAAAGGTTTATAATGGACTCCGTCTGTTATGGCTCACTCAAAGATATGTGCCCATTAAAACCAAGATGCTACTTATCAAAACGCTACTCTTGCCTATATTGCTATACGGATGTGAAGTCTTTTGTAATGTTGACTACAATACTCGACGGAAACTAAATGTTATTTACAACAACCTGGCAAGGTACGTCTTCAACAAAGGATATTATGACCATATATCTAGCTACTCTATTCAGATAATGAAACTCAGTTTTGATAACCTCATTAAGTTCAGGTCACTAATCCTACTGCATGGAATTATGCAGACTCGACAGCCCAAAGAACAGCTATACTGATTCAACCCAGATTTAATTGTTTACAATCTGAACGCACATTTTTCGTCCACGCCACTCGCCTATGGAACTCATTACCCACGACACTTAGGAGAGTCACAAGCGCAAACAATTCCAAAACCAATCTTTTTAAACACTTGGCCAGTGATACACAATAAACTTAATATTAAATTAACATTATGAGAATTAAGGTAATTTGTAAAATTTTCTTTATCAATTTTAAAAATAATTGTATATACACTTCTAAGCTCTTAATTTTGTAAAGTTCTTGTTACCACTTAAATTTTTTAACCACTTAAATTCTTTTTTTCTTAAGCCTTTCACTTATTATGAGATATTGTAATCTTACCGTGAAAATATTTTAAATAAAATAAATGAATAAAATGAATAGTTAGATAGACAGACAGATAGTTAGATAGACAGACAGGCAGACCAGACAGATAGACAGACAGGCAGACAGACAAACAGACAGACATATAGATAGATAGATAGACAGCCAGATGGACAGACAGACATATAGACAGATATATAGATAGATAGACAGACAGACAGACTGATAGACAGGCAGACAGACAAATAGATAGACAGACAGACAGATAAAAAGACCAGTCAGATAGACAGATAGATAGAAAAAAAAGGAAATTGAAGTTGAAAAATAGAACAGCAGTGATTGCTCCCTACTATGTACTTCCTTTCTAAATAGGTGGACGAATCGCACCGGGTTCAGTTGGTTATACATAAAAAAAAAAAAAAAAAAAAAACTCAATAAACAATATTACGTATGCTTTAACCAAAATTGCAAGGCCAAAGTCAAAGTTTTAAATAGTGTATGGTATGTTCAAAACCCGTGAAGTTTCTGGACCATAACCATTCTGATGTCTACACAAATATGAACAATACAACTTCTTTAAAGCCAATCCAATTGTTTCTTGTGATTAAGGATAGGTACTTATGGCTAGGCAATTAAAAATAAAACAAAGAAGTTAGAAATAAAAACAAGAATTGTTGATAAAATAAAATTTAATACGAAAAAGCTAGGGTAAATTCGTAGACGTCAAACGACGATCACGTCATAGTTCCGATGGTCATTTGCAGTGCTGTGACGTAAGTGCATTGAAACGAAATCGAATCGTTGCACGATGTTTTGCCATCAGCTGCAGTGGCAATATGTTTTCGAATTGTTGACGAACGTATCAAAACGTTTTCTAATTCTTAATCGTGATCATCGTCATGCAGTTGAAGTTTACGAATTCACCCCTAATTTTAACATAAGTCATTAAAAAAAAAATACAAATAATAATCAATCTCAACTTGCACACTCAACTTCCTTTGGCGCCTGCACTATTATGAAATAACTCCTATTAGGAATTTCATTTTTGAGTTAGAAGATATTTCATCCTGAGTTAGGAATCCTTAGGATTTATTTAATTTCAAAAATTTGAAATTATTGCATTTTTTGTTAGGAATTTCTTCATTAGGAACTATTTCATTAGGAGTTAATACGTTAGGAGCAATTGCATAGAGCCGTATTTAAGCCATTATACATCATACATTATAACACTTTCTAATGCACAAAGAACTTGTGTTCAAATTAAATTTATTCAAGGAAGTAAAGCCCTAGAAAAAGACAACAGACAGACGGAAAACATTGGTGTACTCATCACTGCAACTGCAAATGCCATTGGATCACTATTCGATTACATTTGGAATGACTCGTACTGGCTGGCGAGCATTTTAATTTCTGCAACTCTAATTGGATGTTTGTTAAATCACCATGTAGATCTGAGACAAAAATTGTTGGGTGCTCGAATGAGAATTGCTTGTTGTTCATTGATTTACAGAAAGGTAAGTAGTAGATTACACTGTGTAACAAAATTTCAAAATTTTTGCTTGGTATATGTCAGCTCATTTTAAAAATGCCAAAAGTTCTTCTTCAGTGTTAGCTATTGCTTCAGAAAAGTTGGCATTTTTGAGCATTTATAGGCCGTTTTAGAAAACGTTATTTGATCGTCAATTTGATCGTCAAATGACGATCAGCATTTGCAGCACTAAGGGCTACGTTATTGGCAGCGTGCGTTTAAGAACATTTTGAGCAAATCAATTTGATGCAGATGACGTTTTCGAAAACGGCCATACACTTTTCTAAATAAAAAAAAATATATATAAAAGAAAACTTAATTCAAAATGTTACTTTAAATTTAAATAACCCATCATATATCCGAGCAAAAAAAATATTGGCACTACCATAGGCATTTAGAAATGCGGAGCTTTTCTTGTTTACCTACTGTGAACTTTGGAATTGCCCCTTTTAAGGTAGTCGCCCATCATATTGGCATCCAATTTGCCCTGGTCCCGACCCTCCATTGAAGAGATGTCTTAGGCAAACGTCTCAGCATGTTCTTCACTAATGCTCCCCGCGTTTTCACTAAAAAAAATTTAAATGAGAGTGAGTGTAGTTTAAGCGAGATCCTGCATCCTAATATATTAAACCTATCCACTAAGTTTTCTACTGGTTCTACATAATTTTCTATCTTAATATATTCTCCTTTTATTTCCTTGAATGCTGTCCAATCATTACGTTCCTTTGATTTGAAGCGGGGCCATTAGTACTTTTCCTAAATCTACCAGAAGGTGGAACTTCACTTTTTTTGCATTAGGTATAGTATAATGGCTTCTCTTAGCGGCCATCTTTTCGTACGATAGTTTTCAGTGTCAGCACGACTGTTCCACAATTAAATGAAACATTTTTTTTTATTTTCGAGGTTCGAATGATAGGCTTGCTCTGCTTGCATCTCCGCTAATACATTTCGCGATGCCGTTACCGTAACAGTTAGAACGAATGAATACTCAAAATTTGCTTGGCATATCATAAGGAAGCAGAAATTAAGAAAAAAATAACATAAACAAATTTTTGTGTCACTGTGTTATTAATGTATAATTATTTTTAATCTAGACCCTACGTCTGTCGAAGAAGACAGCAGGAACCACACCCGTCGGATACCTGATCAATTTACTTTCAAACGATGTTAATCGCTTGGACTGTGGGTTTATCTGTGTGCACTGGATATGGATACTTCCGTTTCAGTCCGTACTTATTTGCTATCTAATTTGGCAGAAAATTGGTATTGCGGCTTTGGTTGGAGTTGTGGGACTTTTACTCAAAACAGTACCTGTGCAAACGGGCCTGGGTAAATTGTCATCTAAACTTCGAATGAAAATCGCCCACCGGACCGACAATCGTGTGGGCATAATGAATGAAATAGTACAAGGAATACAGGTTATTAAAATGTATGCTTGGGAGAAACCCTTTCAAGCTGTTGTAGCTGAGGCAAGACGTCGCGAAATCAAACAGATCCGACACGCATGCTACTTACTTGGCTTTTTTATAAGCACCAAGATGTTTACTGAGCGTTCAACACTGTTCATAACCATTGCAGCGGCTGTCCTACTGGGCCAGTCAGTAACCGCTGACGTTGTATTTTCTATGGCACAATATTACAACATTCTTCAGGTAAATTAATTGATAATAAATTTTTAAAGGATTCATGTGAAGATTTCTTGAAATGTCAGCTTGTTGCAGCTGTTTGGTATCCGCTAGCAGTATCGTATGGAGCAGAAGCCCTAGTTTCAATTGAACGCATTCAGGGCTTCCTTATGATGGAGAATCATGACGAAAAAAGTCGTGGTTTAACTCAAAAGACTGATTACTCTACAGTTGACAGTAACTCACAGGCAATCTTGATTAAGGAAGTTGATGCTAAATGGGATAACACCAAAAGTACATCTACGTTGCAAAATATTGACATTGATATTAAGAAAGGACAACTGTGTGCAGTCATTGGGTCAGTTGGAGCGGGAAAAGTGAGTGTAGCATCGTTTTGAAAATTGTCCTATTAACCATTATTTTTAAGAGTTCTCTGCTACAATTGCTGCTTGGAGAGTTACCAATCTCTGATGGCAATGTTGTTATATACGGTGATGTTTCCTATGCATCACAGGAGCCATGGCTTTTTACCGGAACTGTCCGAAATAACATTTTGTTTGGCCAGAAATATGACAGAAAGCGATACCATGAAATCACAAAATGTTGTGCACTGGCAACAGATTTTGAGCAGCTCCCAAATGGAGATAAAGCAATTGTGGGTGATCGTGGAGCTTCATTGTCCGGTGGTCAGAAAGCGCGCATAAGGTAATTTATTGTTTTACAGATTTTGTATCATAGGATCAACGTTGCTTATACCAAAATTGTTTAGACTTGCCCATTACTTGTCTAAATTGACCTTCAACTTTGTGTTAGTTAATTTTCATATTGCACAAAGTTTGCTAACATCAATTGTAGGAACCTACCTACACAATTCTGCAAAATGAAAAGAAATCTGCTAATCAAGTATGATAACCAGTGCAGCCACTTCTACTTCAATCGAAGTGATTTTACTTCCCTTTTTTTGATCTACTACCTCACTTTGGAAAAAGGTAAAATACTTCACTTTATTAAAACCGAAGCGTTAAGTATCATGTTTGGTGTAGAAATAAAGCTGCTAACAAAACAAAAAAATGTTCAATTTTAAACTTCTCACAATGGTAAAGTGAAGCGTTATGCTTATCAGGTAACCACAATTGTATTTGGAATGCAAAGTGACATATAGGCTTAGGCTGAAAATACACCGGAACAGTAAAAATGATTTTAATTTATAAGGTGAGAAAACGTTTTTATTTCAACATACACCAACCGAAACACAAAACAAATCATTTTACTTTTATTTTCTTTTCTGAGAATTATCTTGTTTCTGAAACACAAATCGACTTGTTTTTTTGTTTCATCGTATGCGGTGTGTGTTGCGCCAAAAGCAAGTGTGCAACAATAACAACCGACAAAGATGCTGGTTTGAAACATTTTTGTTTCATTCGGTGTGTGTTGGCTGTACCTATGAAAGTCATGTATTTTTGACAATCGGTCATGAAGCGCATCGAAACAATATCACGTGTTTTGTTTTGCCTGCTTTGGTGTGTTTTGTCTCATAAAAATCAATGCACCAACTGATGTTTCACTAGGCACAAGAACACGTTTTGACTGCTCCGGTGTGTTTTCAGTCTAATTGGCCTAGTGTCGCTATGTTGAAGTGTTATAATGGCAAATGCTAGAATTTGTCTTTATATCACGCAACCTTTTGTATCACTTCACTTTTTCGGAGCTTACTTCCTTTTTTACTTCACTTTTTGAAAGTTAAGTGGCTGCACTGATGATAATTAAGTCGCTTATATTTCTGCGATAGCTTAGTGGTCGCCGTGGCCGTGGTGGTTAGTGCGTTGGACTACCACGCAATGCTGCCCGGGTTCAACTCCTGGCCGGGTCTAACACCTAAAAGAGCTTTTTCACGGTGCCACCTCTTTCGAATGTCTGGCAAGCATCAAAGAGTATCATTTGTCACGATTGAGCTTCTCAACTCGCCGTTCGGAGTCGGCAAGAAACTGTAGGTCCCTTCTATTCGTGCAAAAATATAACACGCACACACAAATGGTTGCTTGTAGTAGGCCAAGGTTCACCTCGAGCTGTAGCGCCAACTAAGTAATTTTTTTTTTTTATACATACATAATATATAATACTTTAAAGTTTAAAGCCTGGTCACTACAGATCGACTCCTTACTCACGTCCGTTCAAAAATTGAACAAAAATACGCCTATTGGAATTTTGTCTTTATCCAAACTGGCTCATCATTTGCCGTGGCAAACAACGAAGGCCAAATTATAAGCAAAGGATTTCGCTTGGAATTTTCTTCAATATTTCGGCAGAATCCCTAGAAATTTTAAGAGCTTGCTATTTAAGAGATTGCTTACACTATTCGTAAAAGTGTGTTGAAATAGCTGTCCCACTTGCTGGGCTTTGATTGATTGATTGGACTTTGTTGTTTTAGTACCTCTTACGCTGAATAATAAATATAATCGCTGTAAGGCAAAAAAAAAAATGAATAGCTTAAGCCAATTAAAGTAAAACGAGTTCATTATTATATTATGTATTATGATTAAATGAACAAAAATTAATTGAATGAAAACACGACTTTAATATAATTTTAAAATGGCAAAGTGAAGCTTGCTTCGCAATTGTATTTTGTTGTGTTCTCTGTGGCTCTCGTTTCGTGATTGTGACTGAAGTTGGTTTGTATTTCTTTTGACAGTTGAGTGATGTGGCGATTTTACAGGGTGTCCTAGCATTCGCCTAATTCAACGATAGTTAGCTTGGGCGGACTTTGCGTGATTCGAACTCCATTTTGGCATTTATTATAGAAGACTAGCTGATCCGCTCGTGCACGCAAACCGTCTCACATGGCAGATAACCAATGCTACCTGTGGGAAGTTTTTATGACTATACCAAACTATATTATTATACTAGCCCCCCGCTTCCATTTCTATACTCGCGAACGCACCGGTGACAGCTCGCTGTGTTCTACCAATGATGTCAATATCGTCGGCGTATGCAAGTAGTTGAACGGACTTTTGGAAGATCGTTCCTTGTGTGTTAGCTAGTGAGTTTCGAACAATCAAGTATGATGTAGAAGAAGTCGCATGACAGCGCGTCAGCTTGTCTGAATCCTTTCTTGACATCGAAGGTCTCGGTGAGATCATTACCGACCTTGATGGAGCAGCGAGCTTTCTCCATCGTCATTCTGCACAGACGGATGAGTTTAGCAGGGATGTCAAAACTGGACATGGCTCTATACAGTTCATCCCTCCATATGCTGTCATAGGCGGCCTTGAAATTGATGAACAGGTGGTGGGTATCGACTTGGACTTCTTGGATTTTTTCCAGGATCTGCCTAAGTGTGAAAATTTGGTCTATGGTGGACTTTCCTGGCCTGAAACCGTACTGATAGGGGCCAATCAGGTTGTTGACGAAAGGCTTCAGGCGTTCACACAGTATGGCAGAAAGGATCTCGTAGGCGATGTTGAGGAGACTGATGCCTCTGTAATTGGAGCAGTTGTCTCCTTTCTTGTGGACCGGGCAGATGATGCTGAGATTGCATTCATCTGGCATACTTTCATCTGACCAAACCCTGGAGATGAGTTGGTGTATGCTCACTAACAAGTCAACTCCAGCTGTTTTAAATAAATCTGCGGGTAGACCTTCAGGTCCAGCAGCCTTGTTGGACATTAGCTTGGATATTGCTATCCGCACTTCGTTTTGATCAGGTGGGTGGGGGTTTTGGCTATCATCATCTAAATTGAACGGTTCATTCTGCCTAACAGCGGAGTATTGGTCTTCATCGCCATTATACAGTCTACAGGTTTCTGTACGGGATTTGTTTTGCTGGCACATTCTATTTACCCTCTGGTAAAACTTCCGTACATTGTTCCTCTCCTCCTCTCCTCTCAACGCACGCTTCTCGTGCTCTTTCCTTTTCCTTCTTAGAAGCCGATGTTCTTTCCGTCTCTTCTGCTCGTAGAGCATGCGAGCAGATCTAGTCCTTCTTTGCAGCGCTGCTTTATACGCTTGTTGTTTTTTTGCGTTAGCTAGTCTGCACTTTTCCTCAAACCAGGGGTTCGTGGTGGTAGTCGTGTGAAACCCAGCACATCATTGGCGGCACTTATGATGGCTTGCTGGCAGTATTGCCACTTGTCTTCTCTACTAGCTGTTGCTGCGGCAGAACTCGTAGCGAGAAATCGGGATACACGTTCTCTGTTGGCTCTGGCGGTGTCTTGCGATTGTAGCTTTTCGACATTATACTTTCTCACAGTATTTCGTTGATGTGGCGTTGTAAATATCCGCATTCGCACATTGGCTACAACAAGGTAGTGGTCCGAGCCAACATTGTTAACATTGGGAGCATTTGTTGAGTCAGGAATGAGAACCGAGCCTATTTCAGTCGGACTGCAATTACATATTGGACGTTCACTATCAACCACACCTAAATTTTTCAAGTTTTTCCACAGGATCCTAGAGCCTAACTTGGGGTCAAGTCGCTGTAAAAAATACGCACACTTGGTAGAGCGTATTGAGGCAGTGACTCTATTTCGTGAAAAAATATATTGACGCCTATTGTAATCAGAAGGTGTTCGCTTGAGCCTCCTGAAAAAACGTTCTCTTTCCTGAACCAAGAATTTAAGCTGGTTAGTAAACCATGGACAACTCTGCGGCTTAATAACTCTTGTTACTGTCGGAACATAGCATTCGTAAAGTTCGGTTACTAACGTAGTAAGTAGGGATACTTTCGAGTCAATATTTTCTGCATTGTAAATACTGTTTAATCCAAAGTACCCAATATTTTGTTGAAGATGTGAAAAGTCCATATTACGAAAAGATTTGAAAGAAACAGTTTTAACATTATGGGTACCACTCATATTAAACTTTAACGAGCAAAAAATGAGATCATGAATAAAATCAGATATT
Source organism: Brachyopa scutellaris (assembly GCA_949775065.1). NCBI lineage: Eukaryota > Metazoa > Arthropoda > Insecta > Diptera > Syrphidae > Brachyopa > Brachyopa scutellaris. The sequence continues at coordinate 33,787,068 of OX459113.1, read as the reverse complement.
AGCCATACTTGATCGTTTCCAATTATTCGATGCTTTGCACTTGTCAGAAACATGTCAATTAGCGACGGGTTTCAAATTGACTGAAAGCAAGTTGGCCACCGTGTATTGATAAAACTCAATCCAACTTTATCACAAAAGTAGTGTAACAGTTGAGTAGTACCATTCATTTCTAAAAAGTTCACATTGAAGTCACCACCAATCATAATGTTGTTGTAATTTGAGCCAAGCCTAATTAAGGTATCTTCAAGCTCCTTTATATAGTCCTCCTTAAAATTGCAGGGTGGGCAATAAACTGCCACAAGTAAACATTTATCATATTCACTCTTGACCTCAACACAAAGAAACTCAACATCTGACAAAGTGGAAGAATATACAATTTTTGTTGACAAACAATCCTTTACGTACATACAAATAAAAATGTAAAATTCGAAGCTCTTATTATTACTCGTAATTCTTTAATTATTGAGGCACCACGAAAAATTAAAAAAAAATAATAATAAAAAATTACAAACACATTAGTACTGTGAAAGAAAAGTTCTAAAACGTACATATGTACTTGATAAAATACAAAATTGGCAACACTGACCATTAATAGCAGCAGAAAAATAAAAGAAATATTCTTTATGCATTTAAAGTTGACAGTTAGTTAGAATGTAAACATTACATCTACATACCTACAATTAACAACAACATTCATCAAAGCAAAACATAACAGAATGATAGAGACGGAATACTTAAATCAGCTGGAACAGAAGTGGCATCATCAGCGGAGACGTCGACATTCGATGAAGTGGGTGTGCTTGGTCTTGCCATCTCTTTCGTGCAGATGGAGTCCAGGTAGAGTGAGTTGTTGATGCAGAGCAGCTTGCTTGTTGGTGTTTCTCTTACAAAAACTCTGCCGTTTCTTCTAATAACAGAGTGCAGGCATTTGCTTTGCCTAAGTTCATTGGCCTTTTTGAACAGAGAGTGAATATGTTTTGTCAAACTCTCATACACTCGCACAAATTTGTTGCTGTTGAAGCCAAGATCAACAAGAGTCACAGATTTACCATTAGTCTTAAAGAAGTTGGCAGCAGCAATCAATAATTGCTTCTTAATGCGCGCGTGTGGCAACTTTACTATTATTGGACTGCTCGATGACTTATTCACTGGTGCTGTCCGGAAAATGTAGGAAGGCTTGATTGTTGTCAGCCTTAGCGTTGTGCACAGCTTCAAAAAGATATCCGTAAGATCTTCGTTGTTCGTGTACGGAATGCCATGTAAAACCAAGTCACTAGCAATGTTTTGCCGTGCAAGAGCATCAACTTGAAGTTTTAATAGAGTGTTGTCATTTTCGTAACCTTGTGCTCGTATCACAGACAGCTGCTCTTGGAGAGCATCGATGTTATTGTACTGTTTTTCCATATCCGAGATTCTTCTGTTACATGCAAGCAGAGAGTTATTGATTGAGCTATAGCGGTCATTGAATTTTTGCTCTACCGCCTTAATTTTGGTGTTAAACTCATTTTCAATGGCCATGATGCGCGCTCAGACAGACTCTTGTGAACCGTGTCTATTTCAGCTTTTAGTTGGGACACAATGGGATTACTAATGGTGTTTGTCAAGGCCTCCAGCCGTTTTTCTATTCTGTCCCATAGCTTCGCGGGTGTTGTTAATAAGGTCGCAGGAGAGCCGGAGAGAGCAGCGGCAGATCTCAGCTTTCTCTGTTGGTCGTTAGCGCTTCCACTAGACATTTCTCACAAAAAGGTTTCACAGAAGAAATTAAATTACAATTTAATAGAGTTTAGCGTAATTGAATGCACTCAACAGAATGTTTTATGATTTGTGTACGATTTATTTCTTTTATTTACTGAATTTAATTTTATTACGTCAAATATTAACTTATTACACTTTTAATTTCGTGGAGCTCAAAAATAACGCGTCTATTTCCTTTCGGTCATTCTTCCATCCAGGATACTGGAGGCGTGTCTGGTGTCGATCGCAATGTGGTCGTTTTGGTTGACGGTTACTCGATCGAGCTTTGCCCCGCAGCAAAGTCAATCAGCCTTAGTCCATTTTCGGACGTGGTGTCGTGTAGGCTGTGCCTTCCAACCGTCCTACCAAAGATGTCCTCTCTTCCTATCCGCTCGTAGGTTTTGTCGACGAGCTCGTAGAAACTATCTTTGGTAGCGTCGTCTTTTTCTTCTGTGGGGCGTGAGCGCATATTAGGCTAATGTTGGCGAATTTTGACTTGACATAATACGCTCGCTCACGTGCCGTAAGCTCAAGACTTCTTGCCTTAGTCTGCCGCGTATGACAAATCCGCATCCGAATAAGCGCTGTTTATTTACTGTATAGCAATAACCGTAGTTTTTCATCATTTTTCTGTCTGGCCCATCCCATCGCACTTCTTAGATTGCGGTTATATCTGCTTTATAGCAGTCTAGAACCTCTGCCAGTTTTTCGGATGCACCGTCACCGTTCAGTGAACGAACATTCCAGGTGCAGATCCGAACGTCATTGTCCTTTTTTCATTTAGCGTGGTTGTCAACAGTAGATCCATCCTTTTCCGAGGCTATTGATTGTTTCGGAACTATATTTTTTTACGTGGTAGGTTAGTTAACCTCACGCACAACCCCGAACCTGGAGGGCCAGATCCTTGTATACCCCTAGGTCAAGGGGCCGGGTGCACCGGTGTCAGTAACCCGCTACGGGGGTGTGAGCGTCACCATTGGCCCAATAGGGGCTCATCCACCAGCAACTCTTTTCCACGACCCGGACTGGTACGTGGAGATCCTTATCGACCTGAGCTCCAAATGTGTCGAAGTAGCTCAGATAAGGTTTTGTTTCCGTTCTGGAAATTTAACGCCACTGTTGCGTTGGTTCCATCCATTGAATTCGTCCGCTGACGAGTATTATAGTGCTGCTATTTTCGCTTGCTCAGCACACGCGCTTATAAGTTTAGCAAGTCGTGCCCGGGTGGGCAGCGACCAGTACCCGCTGGCTACCAATTGATGTGTAGTACTACACAATTGATGTGTAGTAACAGTTACAACACTGGGCTTTGCCAAGTTAAAGCCAGTCATTGCCTATGCCTACCCTATTGCTACAACATCCATTCATCACCATTTATAGGAATGGATTGTCCAAATTTCAGCCTTTAAGGTCAGCGGTCTGTGCGTTGTCCGTTAGTCACACATGTTTATATGTAAGGATATAACGATTAAGGATTTAGGACCTTTTAAAGATGGAATTTAAAAAAATCTTCCAGTAGCGGACATCTCTGATATTATTGGAATGTACTGCCGAAATGTCAGCCCTTAAGGTCCAGCGGTTTGGTCTGTGCGCTGTCCTTTTCGTCAAACTGTTTTGTATGTAAGGATTAAGGAATTTTCCGAATTCACCCACTTAGAGATGGGATTTCAAAACATCCTCTCTTAGCGGATGTCTGTGACACTATTGGAATGTTACATTTAGGACCTTTTAAAGATGGAATTTAAAAAAATCCTCCAGTAGCGGATATCTCTGTCATTATTGGAATGTACTGACGAAATTTCAGCCCGTTATGTCCAGCGGTTTGGTCTGTGCGTTGTCTGTCAGTCAGTCAGTGAACTGTTTTATATATAGAGATTTAAATTTAATATTGTTGATATGATAATTATATACATGGATAACTACATTTTCGTTAATATCTGCACCCCAGCGCCACCTATCGGGTCCAAATTTTGCCAAAGATTTTATTGAATATCATATGGTATGAATTTTAGCCAAATAGGTCTATAAATAAGAATTTTCGAAAAAAAAAGCACCTCCAGCTCCACCTAGTGGGGTTTTTCACAAAGAAAAACAATTCGGAGCACCACACGAATATATGGTGTGAATATAAGGTGGACAGCTTCAGTGGTTCAGCCGTGATGGTCAGACATATGTGCGTACGGACCAACGTTTCTATGTATGTATTAAGATTTTTAAACAACAAATTTATAAAAATTAGTTTCGTTTTTTTTCCTTTATTTATTTACATATGTCCATATTGCACACCAAGTAATTATTGTTACAGAACAGGATATGACCTGCTCTCATACGTGTGGGCACTGAAATTTCTTTTGTGTGAGCAAGGATAAATCGTATAGTTAAGAAGAAAGTGCACAGCTACGTTGACAAATAGCACCAAAAAGGCAGTATGGATAAAAAAGGCAAAAAAGGGTAATATGCGTAAAAAAAGGCAAAAAAAGGCAAAATCAACAAATAAAGTTCCCTCAGTTGAGATTGAATGTGTTTCAGTCATATTATTCCAACAAAGGTTATGGGCCCAGTCCCGCGTAAAGTACATAGTAACATATTTTTTTTAATTGGTAATTTTTCGGTATTAGAATAATGAGTTCACTATATCAAATCGACAAATTAAATGAAGATAACTACGATGGTGCAGATGAAAGCTGTTTTAGTTCACAGTGATCTGTGGTCTTATGTCTCAGGAGCGATCTTGAAACCCATGCCAACTGATACCAACAGATCAGATGTGGCAGCATGGACAAGCAAGGATGAGAAGGCACTCTCGACAATTTTACTCAGTGTAAAATCTTCGCAACTTATTCACATTAAGAAGTGTGCATCATCAAAAGACGCATGGACAAAGTTAGAAGAGATTCACCAACCGAGTGGCCCTGCCAGGAAGGTAACTCTATTTAAGAAACTTTTATCTTTGAAAATGGCGGAAAGTGAGTCTATGTGTAGTCATTTAAATAAATTTTTTGATACATCCGAAAAATTGATGGAAATTAATATTAAAATGCAGGATGAATTGCTAGTAATTATTCTCTTGTCTAGTTTGCCTAGAGAGTATGAAAATTTCGTGGTAGCTATCGAGTCAAGGGATTCGCTTCCAACAATAAGTGCCATAAAGACGAAGCTTTTAGAAGAGGGGAAACGGAGAGAAGAAAAAGATGTGCAAGCCGGTGAATCTGCATTTATCAGTCGTCATCAAAATAAAGCTTCACTTTCAAAAAATAAACCGCGCACAAAGGGGAAGTGTTATAACTGTCAGAAGAAAGGCCACTTTGCCTCTGAATGTCGATCTCCAAAAAGCTCATTGACAAGAAATAATATGACGTCATCATTTCCCGAATCATCATTTGCCATGTTAAATGCCAACGCCACATTAATATAAAAAGCATGAATCAGTTGTTTAGTGAACAGATGGTAAAAGGAGTCATGCTTAAGAAACTTCCAAAAGAGTTGAAGTGTGTGATTTGCTTCAAAGGAAAAATCTGTAGTTCCTCATTTCCAACAAATAAAGCAATCATGTCAAATGGAATACTAGAGGTCATTCATTCGGATGTATGCGGGCCTATGAAAACTAGGTCATTGGGAGGTGCAAAGTATTTCGTACTATTTATAGATGACTTCAGTCGCAGAATATTTGTTTATTTTTTGAAAGCTAATAACGAAGTATTTAGTGCTTTTAAGGAATTTAAGGCGGAAGTAGAACGAGAAACGGCATGTAAGATAAAGGTTTTGAGAAGTGACAACGGTGGAGAATACTTGAATACAGATTTTTCTAAGTTTCTTTCTGAGCAAGGAATAAAGCGACAGCTGACTGTTGAGTATACACCTCAGCAAAATGGAGTTTCGGAACGAGCAAATAGGACTTTGGTCGAGATGGCGAGATGCTTACTACTGAGTTCAAATCTGCCAGAATCATTATGGGCTGAGGCATTAAATACGGCGGTGTATATTCGAAACCGATCACCTACTAGGCTACTAAAAAATAAAACACCTTACGAAATTTGGTGTGGACGAAAGCCGTTCATAGGTCATTTAAAAATATTTGGGTCAAATGCTATAATGCTTGACAAACGCCCAAAAAGATCTAAATTTGATCCACGGGGGCTAGAGTGTATTATGGTTGGTTATTCCAAGGAATCCAAGGCATATAGACTATATGATCCTGTCGGGAGAAAGGTCGTGAAAAGTCGTGAAAAGTCGTGATGTAAAATTCAGAGAAGATTCATGTAACGGTGGTGGTTCTTATGCTCTGATGGACTCAGAGTTGGATGAAATTCCCTGTATAAAATTTGAAAAAGATTCTCCCAAAAAGGAAAGCGACGATAATTTGAAAACGTTTGTTGAATGTGAGGAGACGGAGACAGATATTAGTATTGGGGAGATGGCATGCAAAAGAGATGGTGATGATGGGACCGCTGATGTTCTTATTGAAGAAAGTGCACCAAGGAGTGATGAGGATGTCAAAATCGATAACTGCGATCAAAAAAATTGAGAAACTCGGTTTAATATGCAGTTAAGACCGAGAATTCGAAAAGTTACTTATTTTATGGAAACAAACACGGAGTTATTAAAAAGTAACCCGCTTTCGGTAAGCGAAGCTTTAAACCGACCTGATGCCAATTTGTGGCTAGAATCCATGCAAGTTGAGTACGAGTCTTTAAAATCAAATGGAACTTGGGTATTAGTTGACCTTCCTCCTAATCGGCATGCAATAAAGTCAAAATGGGTTTTTAACATAAAGCATGACAAACATGGGAATCCGATTCGATATAAGTCAAGACATGTTGCAAAGGGTTGTAGTCAGAAGCTTGGAGTGGATTATTATGAGACTTTTTCGCCGGTGGTAAGACACTAAACTATAAGATTGATTTTAGCGTTGGCAGTAGAGTTTGATCTTCAAGTTCACCAAGTAGATGTCTCATGCGCCTATCTAAACGGTGACATAAAGGAAGAAATTTATATGCACCAACCGGAGCATTTCGTGGAACCAAGAAACAGAGGAATGGTAAAACTATGAATAAAATTGAATTCAAACAATTTTAACATTAACTTATTTTGCAATTTTTTAGACCCACCCCTTTCGTGTAGTAATTTAAATATTCGTGAAAAAACGTGTTTATTTACATTGTTACATTGTTACATTGTCATGAACATGAGTTGATACCCTTCAGCATTTAATAAAGCAGTTACGTTCTAACTCTCTAGCGGTGCGTTTCATTTGGTCTGGAATGTTCGTATATAACAAAGTAGCTTTGTGACACTTCAAATATATGCATATGTATGTTTGTACATAAGTTAAGAATGTCCCTTTTATAAAAACAATGATATTATAATTTAATTACATCTTGAATTATATGAAGTAATTGTAATTGAATTACTAATTATATGTAATTGTAATTAGATTTTTTAATTACAATTACTCGATAATTGAATGTAATTAAATTACATTCAATTAATGGCCAATGTAATTAACCAGTAATTAATTAATAATTAAATTACAATTGTAATTAGCACTACCCATCACTGATTGAGAGGTAGTTTTGAAGTTAATTACAGTAAAACCTGTGAATAGTGGAATGCTTCGCTGCACATTTTTTTTCTACTATTCGCAACATTTCTACTATTCGCAAGATTTTCCACTATCGGCAACCTAATTTCTTTTACTATTTTTCGATAAATTTTTATATCGGAGTTCAGAATGTGTACTTGCTGAATGAAGCCGCTAGTAGAATGAGACACACACGAAAAGAAACAGTTGAAATGTCAAAATTCTCGGAAAAAGAAACGAAGCGGACAAAATTTGAATGAATTTTGACGCATTCATATCTTGATTCTGCTATTGAAGAGTGAATTTGTATGGGACAGAAACAAAATTCATTGAAAAATTTTTCAATATTCAGATTTCGCAGGTTTCCACTATATAAGAGTAAGTTTGTATGAAGAAAATCAAAAAAGTCCACTATCCAGGTTTCGCAAGATTCTTTTATTCGCAGATTCCACTATTCGCAAGTTTTACAGTAATTTGAATTTGTACACTACTGGCAATTCGCAGCATACTACTCTAAAAACATTTATACTCTTATACTCTTATATCTATGTTATGTGCATTATATACATGAATTGAAAACTGTACAACGTTAATGCTTTTTTCTTACTGAATAATAAAACAGTTGCTTGTTAAACTCAGTTGAGATTGAATGTGTTTCAATCATATTATTCCAACAGTTATAAGCCACCTACAAATGCGGAAAAGATAGTTTAAATGTTACTCCCGGAGGGGAAAAATATCTGGAGATTGATTGCAAAGATTTCTTTGAATCTGGCGGCAACCTTGAAGAATTCCAGTGTTGAAAAGCGATTTTGTACTTCAGCCTTCGGGAAGTCGCATTACGATATCTGGTTATCTTTTCGATTACCTATTTGTCTAACTAACTGTTTTCCGCTTTGCTCATAGTTAAAAATAAACAGAGTGATCGCTTGTATATAAGCGATGATATATGCGTAGCTTTGAGCAAAAGTATGAACCCAGTTAGTTTTAAGCAAACTCAAGCTCAAAAGTCTCATTAGATTTCTAGAGTGGTTATCGGGTTCTAATTTTAATTTTAAAGAAAAAGTTAAAAGCCGCTGTCAATGAGTGGTGGCAGTCAATTTAAATCCATTTTGCCGTTCTAACTGGTTGCATATGAAATCCAGTGAGTGGATTTCTTTATTATCGTAGATTTGTAAACAATAAAAGCTAAAGCAAAATGTAGCTCACGGTTAACTATTTTTTTATTATTATTAGCTTAGCACGAGCGGTATATAAGCAAGCTGCAATTTACCTTTTCGATGATCCTCTAAGCGCTGTCGATGCACACGTAGGCAAACATTTGTTTGACGAAGTTATTGGCCCACGTAGTCGGCTAGCAAATGAGAACGTTACCCGCATTCTAGTAACTCACCAAGTTCACTTCCTTACCGAAGCCGATTGGGTTGTGATCATTGAAAATGGCAGCATCTCACGACAAGGAACTTACAGTGAACTAGCCAACAGTGATCTAGACTTTGCCAAATTACTAGAACGGTCTGAGAGTAAAATGGATACTGAGTCCAATATGGATCGTCTAACTGAAGATCTGACAATCGATGAGGACGATGATATTCCTTATATGGATGGAGTTCAAGATTATCAAGCGATTCGCCAACGTGCCGACTCAAGTGTGAGTTCATTTACAAAATCGGTAAGTTATATTGTGGCGCTTGGGAGGGAAAGCTTTTTGTAATTTTAGTCTTAGTCCATTTCGGTCAAAGCTTTAAATGATGATCAAGAAATGGAAGAAGATCAAGCCAAAGGGGGAGTTTCTGGCAGAGTTTGGTGGGAATATTTTCATGCTGGAGCGAGTGTTACCGGCTTGTGTGTTCTTTTGTTCGTTTTGCTGCTGTCTCAGATCGTTTGCAGTGGTTCGGATTACTTTGTGAATATTTGGACCCAACAGGAATATCTTAGATTGAACAATGAAACAACTTGGTTGACAACTAATGAGTGTCTCTATATCTATGGATCGCTTATCCTAGGCAATGTTTTGGTAAGTCTAAGATAATAGTATGTTTCCTAACTTGATTCTTAATTGCGTTCGTTAAGTTGACAATAGTGCGTAATTTCCTCTTCTTCAAAGTATGCATGCATGCATCTAAGGTATTACATGATCGGATGTTTGGTTCGATTCTACACGCGACTATGCGCTTCTTTCACATGAATCCGTCAGGGAGGATTTTGAATAGGTTTTCCAAAGATATGGGTGCCATTGACGAATTCCTTCCAAGGGCTATGATTGATTTTATCCATATCGCATGGGTTACGGTTGGTATTCTTGTTTTAATTTCAATTGTAAATCCCATTCTTCTTGTGGCATTGGCAATTGCTGTGTTTGCATGTGTTCTCGTTCTAAGACTGTATCTGAGGTCTTCACAAGATTTAAAGCGATTGGAGGGTATTTGTAAGTACAATCACATATATAAGGTATATATTTTAATAATAACTGGCCCTCCTCTTAAGGTCGTAGTCCTGTATTTTCCCATATATCTGCAACACTTACTGGAATCTCCACCATTAGGACCAGAGGTTTGCAGGATCTCGTTGCCAGAGAGTTTGACAATCTTCAAGATGTCCATAGCGCTGTGTGGCAGCTTACGATGTCAGCTAATACAGCCCTTGGACTGTGGTTAGACTGCGTAAGTTGCGGATTTATCTCAGCAGTTTCTTTCAGCTTTATCATCATTAATCAGCGTAGGCTGTCTATTGTTTTTGAAGGCATTCTTTTTTTGATTTTTTTATCTTTTTTTTAGAAACGTTCAGTGGTAACGTAGGGCTTGCCATATCACAAGCTATGATTCTTACCGGAATGGTTCAACACGGAGTTCGACAAGCTGCTGAATCTATTCAGCAGATGACAAGTGTTGAACGTGTCCTTCAGTATACTGATCTTGAACAGGAATCTGAAATCAAAAAGAAACCACCAACTGGCTGGCCTAATAAAGGAGAGCTTCAATTCAAAGATATGTCGCTACGGTATGATCCCAAAAGCCCACCTGTCTTAAAGCATTTAAACATAGTTATTAAGCCGGGTTGGAAAATTGGTATCGTTGGCCGAACCGGAGCTGGTAAATCATCTCTCATCGGTGCGCTTTTCCGACTGTCTTATATTGAAGGCGGGATCTATATTGATGATATCGAGACCGGAACTATTTCGCTGGAATCGCTGCGCTCTAAAATATCAATCATACCGCAGGATCCGGTTCTTTTCTCAGCAACTATTCGCTATAATTTGGATCCATTCGGACTGTACTCCGATGCTGATTTGTGGCAAGCTTTGGAGGAGGTAGGTGTCGTTTGACGTAGGAAATGGCCGCTCTTTTCCTAATCAGTTTACAATCACTTTTACAGGTAGAGTTAAAACAGGCAATACCAAGCCTTGACTATTTAGTCACGGAGTGTGGAAGCAATTTCAGTGTCGGCCAAAGGCAGTTGGTATGTCTTGCGCGAGCAATTTTACGCGACAATAAAGTCTTAGTGTTGGACGAAGCCACTGCCAATGTTGATCCCCAGTGAGTTAAAATAGGAAGTACCAATATTACCAGCATTACTTTTACGTTTTTTATGTTTTTTTCTTCATAGAACTGATGCACTTATCCAGCGCACAATTCGTGTGAAATTCAAACAATATACTGTACTTACCGTTGCCCATCGACTTCATACCGTTATGGATTCAGATCGAATTCTAGTTATGGATGCTGGATCTGCCAAGGAATTCGACATTCCGTATATTTTACTAATGAATCCAATTGGAGCGCTAAGACAGATGGTTGAAGCAACTGGTCCACATGATGCAGAAAATCTGAAGAAAATTGCTCGTGGATCACATAAAACGACATCATCGTTGGAAGATTAGTACAACGAATTTACTTTAAAAGAGCTACAGAGCTACATACTTAAGATTTACTTAAAATTGTTTACTTTCTTTTAATGTTAAGCACAAGATATTTCTAAAACTAAAACAGGCGATTTACTTGTTGCTGTGTGCCTTTTGTAAGGATTTACTGTGTCCTAATGTTAAGTAAATTGTATTAAGAACACAGTTAAAATTGTTAACATTTATATTTGTACACACGCTTGCATAAGATGAAAATATTTTGGAGTCCATGTTAAATCTATTGGCATGTCAAGGTTTGGTGTATGTACATAATGCATTATGTTAGCTCAGACGTTTGTGTAGCTCAGACGTTTGTGCCTGAAAACGTGCGGCTTGTTGCATCAGATTTATTAGACGATGTGAAACAGTCTGCACCTAGAATTGGCTGCGTTCTGTAAAGCATAATTCAACCACAAGTTTAATATAAGGTCTGTTTGGTAATTTTGTTATTCGTACGAATTCTGGCAAACTCCTGTTTGGTAACCCAAAGTTTCTTAAAATTGAGAGCCAAATACTTGCGCAGTACGTGAAAAACTGCAAAATTTTTGGAGTTTTTTCAGTTTTTGCAGTTTAATTTAACCATCTCAAAATAATGGTGGCAACTGATGTCAGAAAAAACCCGTAGTTTTTGAATTAATCTGCAAAAACCGAAAAAAGTCCAAAAATTTTGCAGTTTTTCACGTATTGCGCAGTTAGCACAACTTTTTTTTGCTTGCAAAACGTGGTTTCACACTCCCCTAAGGGGTCCAAATAACATACCAAGTTATTGCACAAATTACCTTTTTGCTTGTAATTTGTGCAATGACATATTTGAATAAAAAATCAGCATAAAACTTTACGAAGTTCAAAGATGTTTTTTTTTTTAAATAACAAAAAAATGGTTCAGTCGGAAAATGTGAAAACCCACGTTACCGTAAAACTGCCTAACTTTGACCAGGGATGATTACTTTGACCAAAATCAGAAAATTTTTATTTTTAATACAGAGTCAACTATATTCGAGCAATTTCAACATACACAGAGACCAAAAAGTCTCCGTACAGGTATCACTTCTTACTTCTCAACTCATAAAAACATCAAAGCACAGTGATTTAAGATAAAAGTTTCACCCTAATTTGAAGAAATACATCTGACGAAATACTCGTAGTTAGTTAAGAAAGAAACAACATTTTAATAAAAAAAACATACAAAAAAAACAATTAATTAAATTCAGTGCTTGAATAAAGCCAAAAAAGTCTCCGTACAGTGGTTAATTTTCTTAAAAATATAAATGAATATGAAAAAAAATAACAAATTAATACGTAGTTGGTCGGCTTCTGGTTTCACATGGAATTAACCAATTTGGATGTGATGTCTTAGCCATTTTTTTGTCCATTCATACATTAAAATTGTTTTGGCTAATTTTTATTGCTTATAAAGGGTGATTTTTTAAGAGGTTGAGAACTTTTTTTAAAAAAAAAACACAAAAAATTCGAAAAAATGAATGAAATATTTATTTGAATCGATAGTTTGAACCTTGCAATTTAATGTTTAAAGATAATTTCATGCAAATGTTGACCGCGGCTGCGTCTCAGGTAGCCCATCCGCTGAGTCCAATTTTGACATACTCTTTCACACATATCGGCCGGTATCTCACGAATGAATGCATGGATGTTGGCTTCCAGTGCGTCAATCGAAGCGGGCTTGTCCCTATAGACATTAGCCTTGACATACCCCCACAAAAAATAATCTAATGGTGTCAAATCGCACGATCTAGGCGGCCAATTGACCGGCCCGAAACGTGAAATTAACTGTTCACCAAACTCGCCTCGCAATTGCGCCATTGTTTCGCGTGCTGTGTGGCATGTGGCACCGTCTTGTTGAAACCACATATCATGCAAGTCGAGAACTTCCATTTCGGGCAAAAAAAAGTGCTGTAACAAATGCCTAACTGCTGGGAACGGCGCCGAATCGACATTTCGCGGTCTTCTGTCACACTAGCTGATACGGCCGCAATATTTTCTTCACTACGCACAGTACGTAAACGTGTTGGTGGTTTAATGTCCAACAAAGTAAATTTGGTGCGAAATTTGGTCACAATCTTCCGAATAGACTGCTCAGAAGGTCGAGAAAGCCGATCATAAAATGGAAGCAGCGCGCGATGAACATTTCGAACCGAGCACGAATTTTGATAGTAAAATTCAATAATTTGCAAGCGTTGTTCATTTGTAAGACGATCCATGGTTAAATTGCAAACCAAACTGAAGCTGTTTGACAGTGACACAAGGTACTAAACACACGTCAGCTGTCAAAACCAGTGTTGCCAAAACCAAACCAGCTAAAAAATCACCCTTTAGAATGCTGGCAACTTTTATTTTAAGTAATTCCACAAGTGCTCGATGGGGTTCAAATCAGATGACTGCGCTGGGTGCTTCAGCTTCCTTTGAACATTGTCAAATAACCAATCTCTTACCAAAACTGAGGTGTGTTTGGGGCCATTGTCTGGTTGGAAACAGAAAATTGTTGCCAGACCTTGATTAAGCTGTGCTTAAATGTAGATTTTCTCTTTGCACATTTATCCACTCAGCAATCGACGAAAACGAGATTTCCCACGCCGGAGGAGGCCATGCAACCCCAGACCATATCGTATCCACATCCGTAATTTACTGTGGGCGCTAAATGCTTGATATCCATTTCAGTGTTGGGCTTTTTCCACACCATACGATGACCATCCGATCCAAAAATGTTAAATTAACTGTCATAGCTGTATATAACCGTGTCTCAAAATGAATTATCCCTGTTAATAGTCTTAACCCGAATCCTCCTGGCGTTGCCATATGGCAACCAAAAACATTCATGCCTTTTCACACCTCTCTAACGGTAACCAATATACACATGTGTACATATTCGCAATTTTTCACATCTTAGGGCATCTGCGTTGCATATTGGGAGGTCAGTTTTAATAGTATGCTTAGATTTTCATATTGAGAGCGTCTCAAATTCGATCGTAAATAACAAAGTTAAAAAAATCGTGTTATGGAGCACAACAAAAAAGTATTTACTTACTTACTTACTTAGGTGGCGCTACAGTCCGGGGTGGACCAAGGCCTCAACCAACAACCTCTTCCAGTTAGCCCGGTCCTTAGCTAACCGCTTCTAGTTGCGCACTCCAAGTTGGTTGAGGTCTTGTTCTACTTGGTCGCGCCACCTTAGGCGAGGTCGTCCTCTGCTGCGCTGACCCTCCGGGTTAGAGTTGAATATTCTCCGAGCCGGAGCGCTGATGTCCATGCGCTCCACATGTCCTAGCCATCTTAAACGCCCAATGTGCAGTTTTTTGACCAGGCTGATGTCGCTGTATAGCTCGTACAGTTCGTCGTTGAATCTTCTCCTCCAGAACCCGTCAACGCAAACGGGACCGAATATCCTACGAAGGATTTTTCTCTCAAAGCGACCAAGGAGATCTTCATCCGCTTTCGATAAAGTCCATGCTTCAGCTCCATATAGCAAGACTGGGATGATAAGGGTCTTATATAGAGTCTCCTTAGTCGATCGGGAAAGGACTTTACTGCTCAATTGCCTTCTTAGCCCAAAGAAACAGCGGTTGGCAAGAGTAATCCTTCGTTTGATTTCCGACGAGATGTCATTTTTTGATGTTATGGCAGAGCCGAGGTAGACAAAGTCCTTTACTACCTCAAAGTTGTAGCTGTCTATTGTGACGTTCTGTCCAATTCGTCGATGTTGGTTGTCCCTTTTTGTTGACAGCATATACTTAGTTTTGCCCTCGTTTACCGCTAAACCCATTTTGGCCGCTTCCATTTCTATACTCGCGAACGCGCCGGTGACAGCTCGCTGTGTTCTACCAATGATGTCAATATCGTCGGCGTATGCAAGTAGTTGAACGGACTTTTGAAAGATCGTTCCTTGTGTGTTGGCTTGTGAGTTTCGAACAATTCTTTCAAGTATGATATTGAAGAAGTCGCATGACAGCGCATCACCTTGTCTGAATCCTTTTTTGACATCGAATGTCTCGGTGAGGTCATTACCGACCTTGATGGAGCAGCGAGCTTTCTCCACCGTCATCCTGCACAGACGGATGAGTTTGGCAGGGATGTCAAAACTAGACATGGCTCTATACAGTTCATCCCTCCAGATGCTGTCATAGGCGGCCTTGAAATCGATGAACAGGTGGTGGGTATCGATTTGGACTTCTTGGGTTTTTTCCAGGATCTGCCTGAGTGTGAAAATTTGGTCTATGGTGGACTTTCCTGGCCTGAAACCGCACTGATAGGGCCCAATCAGGTTGTTGACGAAAGGCTTCAAGCGTGCACACAATATGGCAGATAGGATCTTGTAGGCGATGTTCAGGAGACTGATGCCTCTGTAATTGGAGCAGTTGAGAGGGTCTCCTTTCTTATGAACCGGGCAAACGATGCTGAGATTCATCTGACCAAATCTTAGAGATGAGTTGGTGTATGCTCACTACCAAGTCATCTCCAGCTGCTTTAAATAGCTCTGCGGGTAAACCGTCAGGTCCAGCAGCCTTGTTGGACTTAAGTTTGGATATTACTATCCGCACTTCGTTTTGATCAGGTGGATGGGAGTTTTGGCTATCATCATCTTAGTTGAATGGTTCACTCTGCCTGACAGCGGAATTTTGGTCGTCATCGCCATTGTACAGTCTGCAGAAGTAGTCTTTCCAAATTCTCAGCACCGACTGTGTTTCTACTACGATGTTTCCATCCGCGTCTCTACAGGTTTCTGTACGGGATTTGTTTTGCTGGCACATTCTTTTTACCCTCTGGTAAAACTTCCGTACATTGTTCCTGGAGTAGCATCTCTCAATATCCTCGAATGCACGCTTCTCGTGCTCTTTCTTTTTCCTTCTAAGAAGCCGATGTTCTTCCCGTCTCTTTTGCTCGTAGAGCATGCGAGCAGATCTAGTCCTTCTTTGCAGCGCCGCTTTATACGCTTGTTGTTTTTCCGCGTTAGCTAGTCTGCACTCTTCATCAAACCAGGGGTTTCGTGGTGGTGGTCGTGTGAAACCCAGCACATCATTCGCGGCACTTATGATGGCTTGCTGGCACTGTTGCCACTGGTCTTCTGTACTAGCTGTTGCTGCGGTAGGACTCGTAGCAAGAGATCGGGATATGCGTTCTCTGTAGGCTCTGGCGGTGTCTTGCGATTGTAGCTTTTCGACATTGTACTTTCTCACAGTATTTCGTTGTTGTGGCGCTGTGGATATCCGCATTCGTACCTTGGCTACAACAAGGTAGTGGTCCGAGCCAATGTTGGCCGCCCGGAAGGTTCGGACATCCATAATACTGGAGGCATGTCTGGTGTCGATCGCAATGTGGTCGATTTGGTTGACGGTTATTCGATCCGGAGACCGCCATGTCCCCTTATGGATATTGAGATGTGGAAACTGTGTGCTTGCTATACTGACACTTCGCCCCGCAGCAAAGTCAATCAGCCTTAGTCCGTTTTCGGACCACGCGAGCAACTCGAAACAATTATAGATGGTAGCTAGCTTCAGCGCGATGACCTTGTTCACTACCCTCATAGTTCTCTTTTAAAGCGATGGTAATCGTCCACGATCTTGGTTTATTTTAGTGACGTTTACTCTAAGGTGCGCAGGTGTTCTCCGCACACCCCAACGAAATCCATCTTTATAAAAAATTGATTTGTTTATATACATGCGCTAACAATATCTGATTGAGTTACAATTCAAAAATACTTAATTAAAAATAATGCTTAAACATCCACTTTTGTTCACTCTGTTATGCCGCACCGTCCATAGCCAAATCAACCAAACTAAACACCGCAGTCAAAATCGCAATACCAAAATGTATATAAACCATTCAACACAAATTGACGTTGAACAAAATGTTCTCCTCTTTTCGTAAGTAAATTGAACGGTGCGCGCCGTCATACATAGACATACATACTTTCAAACCTCTATCCAGCAACCTATCCAAACCAACTTTTTATTAAATTCAGTTCGACGTCGACTCGCCCGGTTGTTCTCCACTTACTAGCGCACCAACCCAAAGGAAATATCCATATAAAAAAAACGTTCTACCACATTCAAAGTCCCAACAATCGTCTGTACAATAACATGAATTTGGGTTCTCCAGCAAACTGCGCACCCGGGCTCGATACAACACATTTTCTTTAGCGATGAAGATGTTAGTTGTGGGTATTATGTTGCTTCTCATATTCTGTTTTGTTTCGCATCAATTTGAGTTCCCCAGCAAACTGCGCACGCAGGCAGGCTCGATACAATACATTTTCTACCCTTTTCTTTAGCGAGGAAGATGTTAGCTGTGGCCTGTGGGTATTTTGTTGGTTTTCATATTTTGTTTTATTTCGCATGTTAACGTTTGTTTGGTTGAATTTTGTTCGATTCTCTTCTCCTGATATTAGTTATTTGTTCGATTTCGATGTGCTCTATATTTGTAGAACATAATCGACTGAAGCGAAAGCAAAAAGCAACACAACAATAGGCGTGTTTTTTTCAAATATTTGCATTGAAAACATGTTGCGGAAACATGTTTATTCTTACATCATCATTGATCATTCGCATTTTGGCAATAGTTAGATATGCATATCGTTCATTTAAGCCAAATCGTATAAGAGAAAAATGACCTGTCGATGCGCTATTGAAAATTTATTGAAGAAACCATTTTCTCAATTAAATTCGGAAGAAAGACTGGAAATAATTAGTTTTGGAAGGCCAACACCGTCTCTTCCGGATTTGATTTGTAAGGTTTACCTAGTAAAGCTTTTACTAGACATTTTTAGATTCCTAACTATGAAAGAAAATTTTGGTTGTGTGGTTGCCCCGTTCTTAATATATTATTTTGTTGGCCTTGTTTACTTAACATCCTCGTCGTGGTCCTGGGGAAAACTGAGTATATAAAGGGTGATTTTTTAGCTGGTTTGGTTTTGGCAACACTGGTTTTGACAGCTGACGTGTGTTTAGTACCTTGTGTCACTGTCAAACAGCTTCAGTTTGGTTTGCAATTTAACCATGGATCGTCTTACAAATGAACAACGCTTGCAAATTATTGAATTTTACTATCAAAATTCGTGCTCGGTTCGAAATGTTCATCGCGCGCTGCTTCCATTTTATGATCGGCATTCTCGACCTTCTGAGCAGTCTATTCGGAAGATTGTGACCAAATTTCGCACCAAATTTACTTTGTTGGACATTAAACCACCAACACGTTTACGTACTGTGCGTAGTGAAGAAAATATTGCGGCCGTATCAGCTAGTGTGACAGAAGACCGCGAAATGTCGATTCGGCGCCGTTCCCAGCAGTTAGGCCTTTGTTACAGCGATGATAACAAACTTTTTTTTGCCCGAAATGGAAGTTCTTGACTTGCATGATATGTGGTTTCAACAAGACGGTGCCACATGCCACACAGCACGCGAAACAATGGCGCAATTGCGAGGCGAGTTTGGTGAACAGTTAATTTCACGTTTCGGGCCGGTCAATTGGCCGCCTAGATCGTGCGATTTGACACCATTAGATTATTTTTTGTGGGGGTATGTCAAGGCTAATGTCTATAGGGACAAGCCCGCTTCGATTGACGCACTGGAAGCCAACATCCATGCATTCATTCGTGAGATACCGGCCGATATGTGTGAAAGAGTATGCCAAAATTGGACTCAGCGGATGGGCTACCTGAGACGCAGCCGCGGTCAACATTTGCATGAAATTATCTTTAAACATTAAATTGCAAGGTTCAAACTATCGATTCAAATAAATATTTCATTCATTTTTTCGATTTTTTTGTGTTTTTTTTTTAAAAAAAGTTCTCAACCTCTTAAAAAATCACCCTTTACATATGTACGTTATTATTCAACAAAAAAAAAGTAGAACACCCTGCTTAGAACATCACGCCACGTCCCTGGTTTATTTGTTATAGTTTTGTTTTTTTTGTAATAAATGGATGACATATTGCACCGAAGAATCCATTTTGTTAACAATATTTGAAATTTTAGCTAGAGATTTACCTTTTTTCTTTGGATAAACCATATTTTTTAGTGGCGATAGAAATTTGGTTATTTTTTTCCTCCATATTAAAAAAAACTCACTTTTTTAACCTAAAATAGGAGAAACACAATCGATCATTTCTGAAAAGCAACTTTCAGCATGACTTATAATACAGAAAACACCGTAAGATCCTTGGAACGGTAGCTGTACGGAGACTTTTTTGTTCTTCAGAAACGGCCGTACCAGGACGTTTGCGTTCATAAACTTCAAGTTATAATGTGAAAGTGAATAAAATTTGGTAGAAATAAAGAAGAAAAGATTCTCATTCATAGAAATGTTTCCTTTTTTATTTAATCATTGTATTTGGATCTCATTAAAGCATTTATTTCGGGCATGTGCCGCTGTACGGAGACTTTTTGGGCTCTGTGTACATATTTGGTATGAGTTGAAAGGTTGATTTTTCCAGGATAAACAGAATACAGTAGACGTTCGATATAGTGAACTAATGAAAACCAGGTCTGCTCACTGGAGCGAGACTGTTCATTGTAACGAGCGTGGACTCCTTGAAGCAAATTTCATCAAAATGTGTAAGTCAATATTTATAAGAAAGAATATTTTATTTTTAACAAAAACAACTCATCCGTAAAAAATTGTAAAACGCAACAAAAATATTACATTCCATGTACATAAAAACTTAAAAAAGGTGTCGCTCAGTTTTGCAGTAATTGCCTCTCTTTGTTTGTTAATACTACGGATAGTAGATTCAGCTAATACATATTTTTTGGCCCCAAAAATGTAACCGCAACACCTTAAATTTTGTTTTAATTACAGTATTATGGTATTATATTACTTACCATCCGATGATTGCTTTAAACATTTTTTTCTGTAAGAGTCAAATGCTTACAAGACATGGTCACAAAGAAGATCGTTTACAAAATAACAAAATAAGCAACACGCACTTTGTATTTGCACTACAAACAACAACAACCATATAGTACATACATAATCATTAAAGATTCTCGCACAACACGAGTAGAACCAATGGTAAATTTGGACGATTGTATGGATACTGCCGACTGCATAGCACTATTGAGTTTTAGACGTGTTTTTGCGGGGCACCTTTGACTTTACAAGAGGAACATTTGTCAAATGCAGTTTTAACTCATAATCGTATTCATAAAAAGTATCAGCGGGTCTATTCTGCCTGTTGTTTGAATGGAAAGAAAAGTCAAACATGTTTTTAACGATTTATTTTAACAATATAAAGGAAACATAAATCAATAAATCCATTTTCTTAAAAAAAAATAAACCATAAATATTACTTCATTTAAAAAACTATCAGTCCATAAAGTCTTTAAGAATAATACATAGGAACATTTTTAAATTATTTAATATAGAGTTTGCCGAAGTCAAGGTCAAATAAATATTTTTCACGACAGCGAGAAGTTGAGGCTGGATTCGTGGGTTGTGGCAGTTTGAGTTTGATTTCACTCCTTAACGTTTATCGCGGCGTATATTATATATATATATTATTTCGATTGAAAAGTGAAACCTTCGTAAAAGCTACTTCTATTACCCGAATCTGACGGACAAATATTAGCATAACAGATCAATGTGCGGCATATTTAACAAATGTCAAATGTACCCCCTTTGCAAAAGTCAAAGGTGCCCCACAGATTCTTTATAACTTTTATAATTTTTTTTTTTATATTAATGTTTTACTTTCACAAAACTGGCTTTAAAATATTAACATTTTAAAAACAGTGCTATCATAATATTATTTCACAGTAAAAAAAACTCTTACTCTTAAATCACAAAAACACGTGTTACTCGAAGAAGAGTTGAAACAAAACTACCAAAGTTCATAACGTTTCTTTATATTAATTGAGGCTTCGTTCGCTATCCCAACTTTTCTTTTTAAAGGCTGCGCTCATACCGAAAATCGCAAAGTCAAATGTGCCCAGCTTACCCCACCGAGCATCTGACAAGCAGTTGTATTTTTGTATAGATTCAGCTTTGAAAATGATTTGCTGTGGGATGTAAGAATGGCCCCTACAAAAAAAAATATGTGAGAAAAAACTAAGATTTCACTCTTTTCCAAAAGATCAGAAAATTGTATCAGCAAATGCCTTGGAATGTTCTGATTTTTTAAAAGTCGTTAATGATTGGTTCGATGTACTTAATTCAAAATGTCAGTCCAGCGACTCAAGAGCAAGGTGTTCGGGTTGGCTACAGAAGTTCAACGTAACAAGTCAATTTACTGAGTGAACTAAATCAGAATTTGCGATCTCCTGCTCGACGTTCACTATTTCCTTTTCAAAACGGAATTCTTTTGAACAACGAATCGCTGTCTCAATTGTTAGAATATGTTAGATTTAAGTATAGTATAACGTATATTAAAACAAAAAGACTTAATTAAGACGACTTGAACGTTTCTTCAGTGTAATTAGGTCCAAAATATATCCCACAGCAAGTAACTCATTCGAAACTCCACCAGAGGAAGGACAAGATGAAGATATATCATTGTTGGAGTTTGACGAGTTCAAGGAAGATTCTCTTCAAATCCTTGCCGGATATATTTTAAAAAAAGCGCAAATATAATAATTACATCGACTTCTCTTCCAGCAGCTACACTTGGGTTGATGAGCTATCCGAAGGCGGGCTTAAGAAACCAAACCAACAGTTTCTGGAAGAGATAAGAGCACTTGAAATTATTTTTATATTTCTCAAAAAGGAACATTTGTCCACAACAAATAACTTTATAGAAACGCACTTTAAATAAAGCAGAATTAGTACATCCTATCCTATCCTATCCTATCCTATCCTATCCTATCCTATCCTATCCTATCCTATCCTATCCTATCCTACTCCTACTAATATATAAATGTGAAAGTTTGGATGTTTGGATGTTTGGATGTTTGGATGTTTGGATGTTTGGATGTTTGGATGTTTGGATGTTTGTTGCTCTATAACATCTTAACGGTTTAACAGACTTGAATGAAACTTTCGTGAATTGATAGTCTACTTCCTGGATTAGAGATTAGGCTACTTTTTAAACAAAACATACATTTCCTTGATTCCATAATTCGAGTTATTCCAATTTCCGCTTTTATTATTTGGTCATTATTTTTGGGTACACCATTGTCATTGATCGTCACTCTGTTGGGAGAGGGTTGTTTTTGTAGATGTTATGCTCTTCTCTTCGCCACAAATCCATCGCTATCGCTTATTTTTTATTTTCTTTCTACCCATACGCGCATTGAATGATGGGTAAACCATTGCCACTGATCGTCATTCTGTTGGGAGAGGGTTGTTTTTGTAGATGTTATGCTCTTCTCTTCGCCACAAATCCATCGCTATCGCTTATTTTTTATTTTCATTCTACCCATACGCGCATTGAATGATGGGTAAACCATTGCCATTGATCGTCATTCTGTTGGGAGAGGGTTGTTTCTGTAGATGTTATGCTCTTCTCTTCGCCACTAATCCATCGCTATCGCTTATTTTTTATTTTCTTTCTACCCATACGCGCATTGAATGAGGGGTAAACCATTGCCATTGATCGTCATTCTGTTGAGAGAGGGTTGTTCGTGTTAATAATTAATGCTCCTTTTTGGGATTGTGACTCAAAGTAGAGGAGGGATGATTTTGCTGATATTTGCTACCGACTTTAGTTAGTTGTGTTTCTGCTTCAACAGCGTGCGGATCTAGATCTACAGAAAGGGGGAAATGCACGATTTTTTTTACTTTTTTTTTTGTCACTTGACAGCGGTATTTGGTTACCTTAATTCAATTCACAAATACATATATTGTAGTAGGGGTAGGCAGGCGATGTTGAGTCTTAAAATTAGTAAATATGTAAATAGTTGGTGATTTCAGACAAACCTCACCAGTTACTCCACGATCAATGCTTACAACAAAGCCTAATATTTTTGGCGTTTACATAATGCTATTGTACTTTAAATATGAACATTAAGTACAACTATTAGAGACAAGAAACCAGAAACTACCATTATTTGATGCTCATAAAATACATATTATGTACATATGCGTGTAGACGTGTTTGTACACAGGTATATTACATTTCCATCAATTTTTTATGCAATCGTTTCATCTATAGGGAACAACCACTTAGTTCAGATAATAATGTATTGGCTTCAGAATTCTTTAGAATCTTTATTTAAATAATATCGCTTCCTACTACTTCCTTTCTATCATACTACAATCAAATGACGCGACTGGTTTTTAGCACGGGCAACGCCGGGCAGGCAACAGCTAGTCTAGAAATAAAAGCAAAATAGTTATTTTTCAAATGTAGGATGTACTCATATTTTAGAACTAAGCATTTAAATAATTCCTGTTCCATACAAATGTAAAAAAAAACAGAAAGTTAATTAAAACCATTGTATGAAATTGAAAAAAAGACTTTTTCTTCTACTCACCCCCTATCATTAAATCCGCCGGCGGGAATGATTCACGAAAATTCGAATTTCCGCATCATTGAATCCGTTCGAAGGGAATCATCCGCTTGCCGGTAATGTGAATGTCTTTTCGCTCGATCGTTAAAAACGATCGGATCGAATCTCTACATACAAAGTTTGAGGTTTCAGATCCGCGAGAAAACCGTTGCGCATCTGGTGCTTTTGCTGTGGGGTTGGCTGGCATTTTTTGTTACTGCCAAAAACTTTGAACGTTTAAAGTGCAGAAGCAAACAAATGATGAACAAACTTCAGGCATACACACGCATACACAGAATATACAAAACAAGGA
Source organism: Brachyopa scutellaris (assembly GCA_949775065.1). Lineage (NCBI taxonomy): Eukaryota > Metazoa > Arthropoda > Insecta > Diptera > Syrphidae > Brachyopa > Brachyopa scutellaris. The sequence goes on along the minus strand of OX459113.1, from coordinate 33,763,105 downwards.
AATTGTAATGGAAATAAATGTAAACACAAGAAACGTTGAACTTTATAAATAAAATAAATGAAACATGACATTGGAATGCAAAATATTGCAAAACAAAAGCTTGAAGTAAAACCAAAGAAGTATTTTTTTATTACTATACTCTGTTCCACCCAAATTTTTTAGTACAGGCCTTATGGGGGAGCTTTTTTTCAAACACTGGTGCCTGTACATGTCTTCACGGCACTCAATTAGAGAAATCGTAACTGAAAAAAAAACCAAAGCACTGACTTACACAGGTTTTGTTTTTGTAATTTACCACAAAATCGCATACATCCCACTATATCATGACCAGCCAACTCCACAATCGGTGGCCGAATAATTATATGTGGCTGCGAATCGCTGTGTATATAGAAAATATCAACATCAAACAGTGTTACCATTATTAAGTTAATGCTAATCGTTAATGCTTTTTCTGTGGTTTTTGTCAAAGAGCTTTGCGATTTTGTGCTTTGAGAACCAATAAAATTAATTTGAGTATGGGAGTGTATTGTCACATGGCTTTTGTTTTTTCAACTTTCTTGTTTTTCTGGTGAAACCGTTAAAATGAATTTGAACGCTTTTTCGATTTTTGTGATTTATAATAAATGTTATTTGGGCGAGATGAGTTTTGGGTGTGGATACGAATAGTGTCTTTTTGTTTGTTTTTAACCTAGCTGTATCTTGTAAGCTAATCGTTTCCGATATATAACATTGATAGACCAAAATACTTACATACATTACGACATACCAAAATTTCATCAAAATCGAGGTGGGGTCCACTTTGTACACAATTATCTTTTTTTCGTTCAACAAATTGTGTTGTTTTCAAATCAGCAGATGGCAGCCCTATGGGTATCGTTCTACGATTTGCGGTGATTTTTCATGCATACTATGATAGCCCAGTGAGGGCTTAAAAGAGGGACAGATTTATGAAAGCTATTGCAACCAGAAAAAAAATGACATCTCGTCGGAAATCAAACGGAGGATTACTCTCGCCAACCGTTGTTTCTTTGGGCTAAGAAGGCAATTGAGTAGTAAAGTCCTTTCTCGATCGACTAAGTAGACCCTTATCATCCCAGTCCTGCTATATGGAGCTGAAGCATGGACTTTATCGAAAGCGGATGAAGATATCCTTGGTCGCTTCGAGAGAAAAATCCTTCGTAAGATATTCGGTCCCGTTTGCGTTGACGGGTTCTGGAAGAGAAGATTCAACCACGAACTGTACGAGCTGTACAGCGACATCAACCAGGTCAAAAAACTGCACATTGGGCGTTTAAGATGGCTAGGACATGTAGAGCGTATGGAATCAACGCTCCGGCTCTGAGAATATTCGACTCTTACCCGGAGGTTTAGAGCAGTAGAGGACGACCTCGCCTAAGGTGGCGCGCACAAGTAGAACAAGACCTCAGCCAACTTGACGTGCGCAACTGGAGGCAGCTAGCTAAGGACCGGGCTAGCTGGAAGAGGTTGTTGGTTGAGGCCTTGGTTCACCCCGGACTGTAGCGCCACCTAAGTAAGTGAGTATTGCAACTAGAATGAGAGGCAAACGTCCTATCCTCCCTGTACTGAACATTTTTGTGGAACAGAGTTTAGCTGTCCCGCCCGGCTTCGCCCGTGTCTAAAAAATATAGTGTTACTTACAATACATTCATTGTGATTTTGTTCGAAGAATCAAAGACAGTGCGAACGCACCCCAAGGTTTGCAATCTACCATATATAAAATCCACAAAAGTGTGGATTCTAAGTATTTGTAGTTTGAATATGTGACATTTCGCAAGAAAGTGGCATTTGTTAGAGTGCTTTTATTTTTGCATTAATTTAAATAATCACCCGTATTATTAAATCCGGCAGTGGAAAGGCTTCACCAAAATTCGGAAATTCATATCATTTAATTCGTTCGAATCATTTAATCGTCCACTTGTCGGTAATTTGAGTGAGATTATCACTTGATTATTAAAAACGAGTGGATCGAATCTCCTCATACATTTGATATCCGCAACTATTTTAGTGCGGATTTGGTTGTTGTGTACATAAATGATTGTTTAATGTATAATTATTATATATTTAATTATATTGTATAATTATTCTTTATTTCCGGAATTATTTTTCAATAATAATCGGCCTTTCAAATGTCAAATCAAAAAACAATTGATTTCGAAACATAAAAAACGATGTAGATAAAGTAGTGTATCCGACGGATTTAATAATTACAATCGTAAGTGAATGTGAACCGAATGAGTGAAGGGAATCTCAGATCCGCCGGATTTAATGATAGGGGTGTCTACCTCTGAAATCGGTATATCGTGTCGTCACATAGCAAACGTCAAAAGTGAGTTGACATACCTTATAACCAGGGTTCGGATTTTATTGACCAAAAAAAAGCCAAAACAGGCAAAATAATACCGCAGAAAAAGGCAAAAAAGGCATTTAATAACATAGGTTTTTATGCATTATTATAAACATTTTGAAGTTCTCTGGAAACGAGCCTGCGATTATCTCTCAGGAAAGCCTAGCTTCCCGCAACCATTTGTGTGTGCGGGTTATATTTTTGCACGAATGGAATGGGCCTACAGTTTTTTGCCGTCTCCGAATGGCGAGTTGGAAAGCTTTACATGACAAATGGTAAACAAATTTTTATGTGTTTGCGGCGGGATTCGAACCCAAGACCGCTGGCTCAGTAGTCCGACGCACTAACCACTTGCGCTACGGTGCCCACTACCCTTTAGCTTGTTGTAATTTCTCCTCGAGTCCGTTCAAAGTCTTTAACACCTCTTCTTCTAAATACTACGCATTGCACTAAGATCAAGTGCTCAAATTAGAATACATACAAGATCAGAGTCACCTTTAATGTAAACTCTTAAATATGTGGTCTTTCGGTTCGAATAAAAATCTTTTTCCAATTTTACCTTGATTTAAGTGATCTCCGAGCGGTGGAGCCAAAAAAAAACTTTATTAAAATCAAAACGGTTCTAAACTACTACACGGTTGAAACAAGAATGAATTAATTGAATTTTTCTGCAGGTATCTTTTAAGAATTAAGAATTATGTTTTTGATGACAGTGCATCAGGTCACTGTGGGAATGGAATGCAGGTGTCGGATGTAATTATGTTTGCGCGTGTAGCACAAAAATGCTGAGTGTGCGAAAAAATGGCCGCGCGTGTTTGCAACGGGCATAACGGGACATGTGGGCTGCGCGTGTTACTTATTATGATGGGAGGAAAGGGAAAGATGGCAGTTTCCGTTAGTAATTGCTGTTATCAGCGAAAAACGGTAAATGGTAAAGTGTGTGGAGGGAAGTGGGCGTGTGGAAAGGAAGTGGATTCTCTGATGTAACTCTTGTAGCATTTTCACTTTCAATGACAAGCAACAAAATATTTTGGGAACAGCACACATTTAAGCACACATAATATTCAACACACTAGCACTAAGTATGACCAGTGGCCTGTACCACAAAACAACAAGCATTGTTAAAAGGCGAATTTTAACAAGTAACACGAGTTTCTGTACGACGAACAGCTTGCTACTTGTTAAAATTCGCCTTTTTAACAATTCTTGTTGTTTTATGGTGCAGGCCCCAGTATACTGAACCAAAAAGGTACATGATATAAATGAAAAATTTCATATTCTAAATGAAAAAGTTCATTAAAATTGAGCTAAACATCAAATTCTTACAGAACATGTATCCCCGTTCATACGTTTATGAATATATTCATACAACTATGAATCGTTCATAAAAAGTAAGAATCTATGCATAAAATTAATGAATGACATTCATAAATTAGCACGAGCACATGAAGGAGAAGAGAGACAGACAGATGAAAAAAAGCAGATCGGCGTAGTGGTAGGAAACTCATTTGTAAGGTTTCAACTAACTCTATGGGTTGGTGTCCAGGATAACTGGAGAGTTTTTTTTTTTTTTTGTGATGATGTTTCTTCTTATTATAGTTTTTGTGTGGTGAATTCTTTCAGCCATGTCATACTTATCCTTACTGCCAGTGTCATGGCTTCTCGTAGTAGTAGGTTTTGTTATTAACTTCTGAAACTGTTCAACTTATTTTAATTTATTTTTGATAGAAATAAATACTTACATAAATCTGGAATTGAACCGCGGACCTTCTGCGTGACAAGCGACGACGCTACCACTACGCCAAAGCCATAAAGTAAATACGAATGCATTGTGTGTATAACTATTTACACATTCGAAACCTTTGAGTATGTATCTATACTTACCGTTTATGAACAAAATACATACCCCTTATGAATCGGTATACTGCTTATGACTTGACACATACTTTTTGAGAATAGATACATAATGCGTATGAATCTATACATTCATTTTCTTTTTTTCTTTAATTCAAAGATTATTTTCATTAATTCAATGTATTTTTTCTTAAAACTCGTGATGGACAGTTGTATGAATAGTTCATACGCTTATGAAAAAATTCATTAAAAATAAGAATCAGAGCTCATACCCGAAATTTCTCATACAAATATTTTTATGAACGCGATTTCGTACAAACAATGAATCGTTCATAAGAACATTTTATTTTTTTATGATTTTATACATAAGATCAATGAATTTTTCTTAAAAATGAATGAATTTTGCTGTATGAATGCCGTTCATTGATATTATGTACGATAATTTTTTCAGTGTATGTCACAGCATATGAATCTAGATGAAAAGGCGCACAGTTCCGAAAAAAAACTTCCCAGATGTCTATCCGCTTTTGTCAGATAAAAAGATGGTAAATAAAACTGCGGCGAATGCCTGAGATTGCACGTACGGCACAAGAAAAAGCGCATGTATGATGAGTTAATACAAATGTATTTATGGTTGTATTAGTGTGTAGTGGTTTTTTTTTATGCGCGCTAGTGTAAACAACGCGTGCAGTTATGTGCTTGTTCATGCGAGAAAAAAACCTGCTCTCATACGTGTGGACACTGAAATTTCTTTCGTGTGAGCAAGGATAAATCGTAGGTATAGTTAAGAAGAAAGTGCACAACTACTTTGACAAATAGTACCAAAAAGTCAAAAAAAGGCAATATGAGTAAAAATGGCAAAAAAAAAGGCAATATGAGTGAAAAAATGCAAAAAAAGGCAAAGCCAACACAAACCGTTCCTTGCTTATAACATATACATATCTGTTTATCCTGGATTTTTCAACTTAATTGCGGTATCCAGTTCATAAGGTGAAAATATTTAAACAAAAGTGCGTGAGACTCTCACGCGTTAGAAGTGAAACTTATTTCACAAAAAAATTCAAAGCTGTATTGTACTTGCATTGCAATGTGTATTGCACAAGAAAGAAGTCTTATCTGTCACCAAAAAAAAGGTGCGTGAAACTCTCGCGCGTTAGAAGTGAAACTTCTTAGGTTCTATACTCTGGTCCACAATAGTTGTCAGTGCAGTGAAGATATGACATTTGCCTCTCAGTCTTGTTACAACAGATTGCATAAATCTGTCCTCTTTTAAACTCTTTATGGGTTACCGTAGTATGCAATGCAAATCGCCGCAAATCAGAGAGCAATACCCGTAGGGTTACTTTATATGGAGGAAGCTATCACTCTTACTGTACTTGTCTTTTTATTAATTTCACTTGTCACATAATGGAAATCGTTAACTTATATTTATATATGTAATATGTACATATTAAAATATTATCAGACAATGCACAAATATAATACAAAAGAACATACAAACCCAAGAAGTCTAATCTGCCACCAAAAAACTATCGAAATATTCAAAAGTATATTGCAAGCTGAATTAAAAACGACGTTATTTAGTATGTTATTCTTCATATCTTTAGGAATAAAACCAAAGAATATACAAAGACAAACCCAAGAAGTCGCACCTCATATAAAATTTATGTATGAAAACATTTTTGCCGCCAGAAGAAATTGTTTACATAAACCCCTTTTCACTGTGGTAGTATTTTTTGGAGCAAAATATTTTGAAAGTTGTGTAGGTATGCATTAGTTTCCTATGACATTCAACCGCTCAAACTCGGAAGAAGATTTTCAGTCGTTTCTTAACGCAGACCTCAGTCCCTTCGCTAACAAAACCGATTTTCTGGCGGCAAAAATCATCTTGTGTGCGGTGCTCAATGTTGGCATGGTGGGGTTGAAAATAATTTTCTTGGCTTGTTTTGTTGTTTTCTTCGCTTGCTTGTACTTTTGATATTTTGTGGCTCGATATGTATAGCTATGTGTATTTTTTTTAGAATTTATTTTACTGCCTGTTGAAGTTGGAGAAGGGGAAGGGTTTCACTTTTTCGTCTGATTCAGGCAAATTTGCCCTACCGCGGCTAAAGAAGTTTCACTTCAAAAAGTTATAGTCAAAAAATTTTAAACACCTCTCCTGAAAAATAACATAAATGCACTTAGTATCTTTTTGCATCGATATGTAGTTTAAAAATTAGCTTTCATATGGATTATTATCTATCCTATTTTTTCTTTTTTATCACACTAATAACACTAATATTATAAATGCGAAAGTAACTCTGTCTGTCTGTCAGTTACCTTTACACGCCTAAACCGCTGAACCAATCATAATGAAATTTGGTACAGAGATAGTCTGGGACCTGGGAAAGGACAAAGGCGGAAATACCGCTCGCTAATGGGCGCTGGAGTCGAGTTATTAACAAAACCTATTCACGCCCAAACCGCTGAACCAATCATAATGAAATTTGGTACAGAGATAGTCTGTCTGGTACATCCAAAAAAGTAGTAGAAAAATGATGCTGCTGCTTATTCACACTTTGAATATTGTTTTTGAGGCGCGTGCGAAGCCGGAGGGATAGCTAGTTATTCTATATGTTTACGAAAGAAATGTGTTGTTTACTGGTAACTAAATAAGTATACTAAGATCCTTTTTATAAATATATAATATCTGTAACTTTTTGCTATTCATTATTGCTAATAATATGCGCTAAGCATTCCTTGAAAGAAACGTTTTTCAACCTACTGTATATTGCACTGGTCAAAGCTAAAAATGCACTGGTCAAAGTTTAAAATTTCAAGTTACAACTTTGACCAGTATGTTTTTTAACAATTAAATCTCCCCCAGTAGTACAAAGAGTTAATTAAAGCTTTAGTTATGTTCACAATGCAGTGCCCGACACTATAAGACTAAAATCGAAGACACCTTGAAACACACAAAAGCACAGTAAATGTTTTTCGTAACTATGGCTATTTACGGTACCCGCCAATGGTCTAAACTTTCGAAGGTAAGGGTTTTTGACTTTTTGTACATTTTATCATTTACAAGGAGACAAAGCCGCATGATCAGTTTATGTCGATTTCGATTGGGCAAAAAAATCAATTTTCATTTTCCAACGACCAAAAAAGCACATTTTTTGCTCTAGATCAATTTTCGTGAATCTCGGATTCAACTCCAGATTTACACCTACGTATACTTGACCTAACACTTTATACAAAATGTCAACGCAGGGCATCAAAATATTTTCAATCAACAAACATATTTATCAGAAACTCAGTACAAAATTAGAAAATACCGCCGGGAAAATAAGCCGGGCGGGCTTCGCCTGTCTACGCAAACAGTCTCGTCACTCACATGACATATAATTGCCAACGCCACCTGTGGGAAGTTTTTGTGACTACACCAAACTATATTATTACATTTAAATTTAATATTGTTCATATGAAAATTATATACGGGGAAAGATACATTTTCGTAAATATCTGCATTACCTATCGGGTCTTAATTTTGACAAAGGCTTTCTTTTTATTTAAATATTATATGGTGTGAATTTGAGCCAATTCGGTCCATAAATAAGATCCTTAAAAAAGCGACCCCAACGCCCCTAGGTGGCTAACACAAATAAAAACCATCCGGAGCACCACGCGAATATGGTGTGTGTATATAAAATTGTATTTATTATTTTTCTTTTCTTTTATTTATTTCCTTTAACAAACAAGATTTCAAATGGCACACTACAACTATTGCAGGAAAACCGATCAATCTTGTTTGTTTTCCATTCAGGCACGGAAAATCTGAAATCTGAGAACAAAATCTGAAAAGCCCAATCGAAAATGGCATACGAGAGAAGAGAGCAGAAATAGGTTTCTCTATAGCTTTAAAGGGGTGGAAAGAATCAATGACACATTTATGTAATTGTTCCCTTATGAGATAATTCCTGCGTCCAATCATCCAATCCTCTCTGGAGGACACACACACACTTTTTACTGTGTACAATGTACATATTAATTATAATATTAATATTAATTTAAGTACAGTGGTGACACGCTAATTAGCACACATCTCTGTATGAGAGAAATTATAAGATAAAACTAATGTTAAAGTTAAAAAATTTAAACAGGAAATTCATTGTTTACTTTCATTAATGCATATAATAGTTCATTAATTTATTCAATTATTTCAGAAAATAATGACAATAATAATTAAAAAAAATATTGAAAATAGATGTTTTCAAAGCACGCTAAGGTCTTACTTAAATCTTGAAATATGAATAATTAAATAACTTTTAATTATAATTAAAAGTTAATTATACAAATTTACCTACTACTTACTACCCTAAAAAAATGGAAAGCCATAAATAGTGTAATCGATAACAATGCCACCAATATTCCTGTCGCGATTGTACTCGATAGTGATGGTGTGCTGTAACAGATGACCCTACAGCGATTGGCAACAAATTTAATGATTTCTTTGCTTCAGTTGGTCAAATGTCAGTCCCAAACGATTTCTGTAATCGTAGCCCTGAGGGCAGAATATTGTGACACACTTTCTGTGGTGATAGCTTTTTTTCAATCCTATATTACTGGATCTGAGATCTTTAGATTAATTAATTCCCTCAATAACTCTTACGCTCTTTTAAAGAATATCGCTCTAAATAAATATAACTGATATCCTAGCTCATATTTTTAATCTAGTGGTTTAACTTAAGCCACCGAAGGATGATTCTGCTGATATTCTGTGGCGACTTCAGCTGTGTATCTGTTTCATCAGGATGCAGATAGAGGAAAGGAAGCGCATTTTTTTCGTTTTCCCCAGCATACTTCGGCTTCGTCGTCCGTCCATGCAGCGGCTTATTCGTCTTCTTTTTACCTGATTTTCATTGTTTTTTTAAAGCACTTGACATGGAAACGAAAATCAAATTTCGTGACATTTCGTGTGACATTTCGTGTTTATTCACAGCGACTTTTTTCTTTAAATGGTTTACAATGACACTCAATCCATGACCTAATTAAACCACCGACTGTGAAAACGAAAACTTCTTAAACGAGGTTTATGTTCAATCCTATACTAAACTAATCCAACACTAAAGCAAGCACTGTGAAATCGGGCATAAGAGATTTTAAATACTTAGGTATTTTAATTGATCAAAATATGAGTTGGTCAAATCATATTTTGACTCTGAAGCAATATTTGCGTTCTTCAATCCGTAGCTTCTATCATCTTCCAAAATGTTTTGATAACAGAACTTTAAGAACAGCTTATTTTGGCATATTCCATTCAAAACTTCAATATGGTATAAGCTGCTGGAGAGGGGCCTCCCAATAAAAAATTAACCATCTGATCGTTTTACAAAAGTGTGTTGTTAGAAAGATCTGCGGTAGAAACCGATTAACTCACTCTAAAAATTCTGCCGGTTAGACATCTGTACTATTTGAAAGTCTCCAAAATATTCTTTATGAGAGCTGGCTAAACATATATAGAGCCCAATCTCTGACGTCCGTACGAAGCAATCTTGACAATTATGAATTATGTCCCACCTTCCGTACCACCCACTATAGAAACTTGTCTTGCAAGTTATTTAATAATTTTCCTATAGCTATTGTTGTATCAGGTCCTTATATATTTACTAGCTGGCCCGAGCTCGCTTTGCTTCGCCTGCGGCCTGCCTACCGCATTAATGGGATGTAGCTAATGGAATTTTGATCTACTTTGTTGTTCTTATAGAAAGACCAAGGGGCCGCAGTAATTTTTGGTTGTGAAAGGTAACCAAAATACATACATATTAATATGCAGCCTCGATGGTAGAGATCTCAAATCTTACCGTCTGACAGCACAATATGGTGGCAGCTAAAGAGAGTAATAATACATCAACTCTTATCTCGATTCCTCCGATGAATCTAAAGATGAAGAGGAATATAGGGTGTCCCAGCGTAGAGGTAGATCTAATCCATTAACTGTAGATTCCTGAAGTTCTAGCGAACAAAAAATCGTATGACAGGAAGGTCTTTTTACACCCCTCTAAGTTATAGCCCGTCGAAGTAACGGATCTCCGATTTGGTGGAAAGACCACTTTAAATGATAATTACTTCTGAACTACTACAGATACAAAAGCAGTTTTGTACATAAGACGCGTTTTTTTTCAAATCTATATAGATTTCGAAAAAGCTCTCCATACAAAAATAAGACTGGATAATTATCCAGGCTAAGGTTTTGTTGTATTTTACATTGAAAACATGTTGCAGAAACATGTTCAGCCTATATAGGTTTGAAAAAAAACACGCCTATTATGGAGAGGCGATCAGAAGCGCATAATGTTGAAGACTTAATGTATGTATACATACATCTATGCAATGCAGCCACAAAAAAGTTATGGCTCCTTAAACTGAAAATTATGAAAATTTGTTGTTCTAATTTTTTACTTTAAATGTATTTTTCTCAAAAGTTTTACTTGAGGAAAAGCTTTTTTTACTAAACGTTTATCTTTGGCGAATTCTCTTAAAATTATGTTAAACAACTTTTTCACGTACGGCTAACAAAAGTGATAGTAAAAGGCATTTTAGCATGTCGACCAACCAATTCGCTCAATTTGATTTTTGATCGCTCACTCATGTTCGCTAAAAAACTGACTATATCTCACTTTGAAATACAATTGCCACCAACTAAATGATAAAAGATAAAACAGAACAGATAAAGAACGCTGCAAAAAAAAAATGAGAACTCAATTCCAATCCAACTCAAAACATTAAAATTGTACTGATTACTGAACTAACTTTTGCAGTAGCCGTACTGGCGAAATGGCGCTTGGATCGCATTGAGTTTTTTTTCCCGCCATTATGGGAAATCCCATCCCCTCGCATGGGATGGTAAAAAAGTGGTTCAGTGAATTTCGTACGAGCTTAAAAGACATTGAGCACCCAGGTGACGTCCAAGTGACGTCACAATGGAAGAACCGGTCAAAAAATCCACGATATTGTGTTGGACGATCGGAAGTCAAGGTTCGTGAGATATGTAGCTGAGACAGTAGCCATTTCAAATAATAGCGTCATTTGAATCCTGCATGATCATTTGGGCATGAAAAATTATCAGCAAGATGATTGCCGCGTTTGCTGACGAATTGTCAAAAACGGGTTCGGGTCCAGTTTTCAAAGCAGAATTTGGGACTCTTCAAGTGTAATTCAAGTGATTTTTTTACGGCGGTTCGTAACAGTTAATGAATTCTGGATACACCACTACACACCATGAATGAAAGAATGTGCACCAAAAAGGTAGAAACGGGTTCCTCGGCCGGAAAAGTCAGGGCAACGGTGTGATTGCCATTGAGAACAGCACACAAACTCACTGTTGCAATCATTTGAGATATAATATTACGATGAAAATAAAAAAAAAAATTCCCCGTACAAAATGGATGGAAAATCGATTTTTCTTAATCTTTCAATTTCCCTGAAAATTTTCCTCCATAGTGTCCTTCCTTGGGCCAATACGAATCCATCAAGCCCAAAATCGTGAAAATCAAACAATCCGTTCTCGAGCTATGAGTGCACACACGGACGTCAGTCTCTTATATAGGTATGAACATACAATATACGTGGGTGGTCCGATAAGTACTTAGCCTCACAGCCCGATGGTGCCAGTATCGCAAGAGAGATTTTCTAGTACATTCTCTTAGACGGCTACTGCTAATTTCAGCCGAATCGGACTCGTAGTTTTGTTTTGATCACGTGTCACATGACAGCTTGTCTGCGCGAGTTTTAGTATGAGGAGGTCATTTTAGTATGAATAGGTACTTTGCAGACCTAGAGAAAACCTATTTTTTGGATGGGTTAAAGAAGTTGGAGCATCGCTGGATCAAGTGTATCGAGCTTAAAGGAGACTATGTTGAGAAATAAATTGCCACTTTTCCAAAATGTTTGTTTTTCTTTTGTAGGCTAAGTACTTATCGGACCGCCCTCGTATATATGTACATATGTAGATAGATAATAAAATTGAATTGAATGAAACGAAATGAATGAAATTGAATTGATTAACAACATTATGTCCACCCCAAATAAATCCTGAATTGTAATTTATGAGGTGACATCTTGTTTTTATTGCTAAATAAAAGTGTAACTAAATATTCTTATGATATTATGAACTTGTTGTTGGGTCCCTTTTTGAGTAATTACGGCAGCACATCTCTAACGGCCCCAACCCATAGAATCCGTTGGCATCGTTGCGTTGAACGTTGACTTGTGTGTTCCACAGAATCCGTTGCATTTTGCATATCTGCATTAAGAGACGACATCTGATGATATTTTGCCATTGCTGAAATTGTTTCTCATGCTTCCACCAATGAAAGTGCTTACTCTCAATTTGTGAATGCATGAACTTCAATGCGTGATTGTATGAACAGCCAACGCACCAACGCACTAAAAAGTAGAAAGTAAGCCTACTCTCTGCATTGAAGCTCATAATATGCGTTGGATATGGGCGCATATTCCATAAGAATGCGTGTATTTTATCGAGCTGTCCGTTAAAAATGACGCCGCAACACACCAACGGATTCTATGGGTCGGGGCCTTAATTCATTGACACCGATAAATCTATACCACTCTTGGTGGATAGTGTCCCATAACTCCTTCACATTCCTTGCTTTTAAAACGTCACGACACGTCTCTTAATAATTGCCCACACATTTTCAATTGAACTCAAATCTGGGCTCTGATAGGGTCAATCCACTATCGAGATTTCATGTTCCTCAAACCACTCCTTCACAGAGCTAGCCTTATTGCAAGGTGCATTGTCCTGCTGGAAAACAGCTTGCCAGTGCAACAATAACGGTAAGTCGTTCAGGTATTTATATTATGAGCTGCTTTAACAACATAAATTTGCATGCTAGCGCATCTAATTTGCCATTTATAAGTGCAAGAAGTCCAACGCCATGAGCGCTAGGTTAGGTTAGGTGAGTGGGTTGATGAAAGCAATTACATCCTCATCACACCTAGGTCCATGTGGACCATTGTGATAAGGATACCCATAGTGTGTTAAGTGGGAGACAGACTGCTGGCTGTCACTACAATATCACTTTTAAAGCTAGTATACCATGTGGTATTGAAATTCGAAATTTTTTGGTGGTATACCACCTTCTTATTGACTGCAACGCCGCGTTCTCTCTGTTGGCGATTCTTGGTAGTTTCTTTTACAATTCAAGAAAAAAGAATTTGCATAGAAATTTGTAGCATTCAATTCTCAGATACATACAATGGATTCAAAAATAATTATTTTATCTGATAACGATACTTGCACCGATATTTTTTATTTTGTTCTGATTATTGTCATGAAAACGCAAACGTCAAATTATACTACCTAATGCGAAATGCAGTCTGTCAGGGGTTGTGGTATTCACTATACCATGGTATTCATACTATGATATCAATACCAGCAGTCTGTCTCCCACTTTACTGATCTTTGTACAATATTGGCCCTAAGGTTACAGATTGGAGGTTTAACCATCACATCTACTTGTTCTCTATCTAGGGCTGATGACTTTCTGGCTAATTAATCTGCTGCTTCTCTCTTTCACGACAACACTTCTTATTACCGTCTATTTCTCGTGTCTGTGTAACTGAAAAATGGAACTGATAAGAAACACGCGGAGAGTGTCCCTACTCATTATTAGATCTACTCTGGTAGTAAATTACATATTTTTGCTGGAAATTGCAGAAAAAAACACGGCAATCGTCTCGGCACGGGAACAGCACTGCATCAGTTTCATTTCAATCGTTCAGCTCGTGATGTGGAGTTTTATATAACCGGCGTAGTTCAGTCGCGTACTTTTTTTTCTTATGAATTAAAATTCAGTTTATTTTTTTTTTTTACTATTCTATTGCGTTTCCATCAATAATCGACGTTTTGTTGAGTAAAATACATTTTGTGCATATTCATTATTTACTGTGATAATCAAATGTAAGAAGAAATTTTTATTTGTTTCAAGAATACCGCCCAGTGGCCGGGCAATGTCTTTGATTTATTTGTTCCACTAAGTTGCATATACATATTTATTTGCTGATTGTTCAGTGTGTCATCGTAATTAGTGTTCAATTATATTGCCTCTGGAAAAAAGTTGACCAGCAATCGACTGTTTCTATCTAAAATCAGATTAACTTCTTTGGGATATGCACATAGGTTTTTTACACGCGATTTTTTGGACTTTCATACATACATTGAGTTAGGTTAGGTTCGGCTGAGAGGGGTTGAGAGGCTGAGCCATCTCAAAACACCAGGCACCATCGCGATCCTCTAAGAAACCATCCAAGGATGGCACCTAAACTGCCACAATTTCCCCAAAGCACGCCACCCTGCAAAATTTTAAAACAAGTATGTGGTTGATTCTGCCTACCTCCTCCAGGTTACTAAAGAAGTAGAAGCCTAAAATATTCCTGCGACTACGTGCTAGGTTCTGACACTCACACAGAATATGTGCAATATCCTCTGCTAGACCTAGATCATTACAGTATCTGCAAATATCCGTATCTGTGAGTCCGAGCCTCTTGGCGCGTTTGCCCAGAAGGCAATACCCGGATAATTTTACTATAACTATAGTCATATGTGCCCTGCGAAGTCTAAGGATTTCGCTGGTCCTTTTATGGTCCAGAGCTGGCCAAAGTGCATGGGGAAACCCTGTGTCCTACAATATAAGACCATCTATGGTCAGCCCTTGTAATAATATCCTTAACTTTTTATTTAATGCGGCAAAATGGTAGAGCCATTTCCACCGTATCGGGTAGAGGCAGTTCCCCCCTTTCCTTGCCAATTCAATGCATACTCGTTTCCTTCTATCTTAGAGTGACCAGGGACCCAACATAGTCTTACCCGATCCTGCGTGCATAATGCCCTGAGCATTGTGCGGCAGCTCCTGTCTATCTCAATTTCGTCTAAAGTCAACTTTAGCGGTTATGGCTTTGGCCACAGAATATACGAGTAGCTACTTTAAATATTTTGTTGGTCTACGGGCTTGCGTCTTTTTAGTCGTCTTCTTGAATTCAGTTCCTGCTCAGATAAACTTCCCATTTGAGGGTTGGTGTGGTCACAAAATAATATTTGATGTCATCTGCTGATTATTTTTATTTCTTATTTTACGGTAAGGAAGTTGAGGTCACGGTGTAAGTCTGCATTAGTTATGTACCATGGTGCATTTAATATTGTCCGAAGAATTTTTGTTTGTAGTCGTTGAATGGTAGAAAGGTAGTTCCCCAGATTTGAGTCACTCCCGTACGTCTTTATTGGTTTTATTATTGTCTTGTAGATAAATAGTTTGTTTTCTGTTGAGTTCTTGAGTTCTTTACCAGAAGCCAGTAGAGTTGTCTGAATTTGTTTTTTATTTAGTCGCGTTTATATAATATGTGTGATTTCCAAGTAAATTGTTTACCTATTCCCATACCTAGGTACTCCGCTTCATTGCCAATAGTAACCCTTAACCGACCCTCAATTTGTTTTTCCATATCCAGATTAGTATCAGAAATGAACCCGCAGCTAAAATCTTAGTTCCGATGATACGCAAACAACAAAATCAGAAAATCTAATGATGCAGTTATATTCGCCGTTCGAATAGGCATTGTTGAAAATAAAATGAAAAAATGGTACGTGTAGAAGTACGCGTGACCGAAGTGAAACTTCTTAGCTACATACATACACTGCCGCTCATCTGAATAGGTTCACAATATATGATCTTACTTCTTCTCGCCTCTCTTAATGTATATTAAAAGGACACAACTTTTTTTAATACATATAGCAAGATTATTTATTTATACTTAATTTTACAGAGAAAAACCAGTGAAAAAAATAACCGTTATTGTGTTATGCTGCTTTGATCTTATACTTCGAAAAAAATATCCGAAATTTTTGGCTCATCAGAATAGGTTCAGTAGCAATAACTTCAGATAACGTGGAGATAAGCTAACAAATCGTAACGTTTTTTTTTTTTTTGGTATTCGATAGTTATAATTATTTTCCACCATTTGTTTTGAAAATGGGTCGCGATAACCCTTTAACGTAGGACGAAAAGGACCAAATCAAAGCGTTTAGTGAATCGGGCATAAAATACCGTAATTTCGCAAAATAAATACGACGAATTCAAAATTTTGTTAGCAATTATTTGTAAAACGTGTTGAGCAACGGAAAAAATATGAAGGCAGGCACAAATAACACAACTACAGACACAGATAGGAGAGCCATCATCAGAGATGCGTCCAATTCTCACGTCGCTAATTCCAAAATAAAGGAAACAACCGGTGTTAGCCCTTACTTGGCTATGGTAAAGCATGTGATCGAATCGGACGAGACGGGTTGCAGCAAAAGAAAATACGAAAAAAGCTGTGTATACAGTATACCGAAGTCACAACCCACTGAAGGATGGTTGACTCGCACGACCATATAACTTAAAATGGTTTGAAAGCAATCTATTGGATCGATGCAGCAATCATTCGGTTGCGATTAATATTTGTCATTGGTCATTTTGTTTACTCTGCATGCGGTTCCTATGTAAATTTACTGTGGTGAAATGCTTAATGCAACCATAACGCGACCATTTAACGCGACCGTTTAACGCAACCTTCCGAAGTAAGAAGTTTCACTTCAAAAAATATAATTTACGAGAGATAAAAATCGATTACTTGAATAAAAGACAAAAATGTCGCAAAATCAAAATGTGATAAAATCACAAGAGATCAGTCCGCCAAATTAACTCTGCAGCACCAGAGCACACGTAATATTATGTTCTTCTCATGGTGCATCGGAGAAACAAAATTCTTGCTTTTGTTGCATTGGTCGAATGTTTGTTGGCGATAAGCAAATGCGGAAAAATTTTGCATCGCCCACGATTAGATCAGTTTTATTCTACTGAACGTAACGTTTCGCAAAGCATTTGTATGTCCAATATATACGAAATTGCTGGCTCTGAGGTGTATTTGATTTTACCATCTTTCGATGTACACAATACAATTAAATCAGCAACAGAATCCTCAAGCATCTTCTCGTCCGATTCGTCTGCACTTTCTCCACTGGCACTTGAATAATGTTCTGCTTTGGCGTCTGCAATATCTGCTGCTGTTGGCTCATGTGAATTATCGTCATTTTGGAAACTAATGCAATCAGAATCAGTAGGTAGTTAGTTAGTTCAAATTTTGGCCGACGTAAGTCGATTTCGACGGCACATTTTCAAACAACAAAAAAAAATTTCTTAACTCAAACTTAAATTTTTGTTAAATGAACTAAATGCGCGGTTGACTTCATACACAAACATAAAATTCCATTTGACTTATGCTAAGCATCATGCGCGCCAAAAACGCTTCAATTTGTTTGATACTCTTTCCATTTAGTACTGAAAATATACGTAGGGTCATTTCTGATACTATGGGGCCTTTAATGTATAGAAAAACACTTGCTGCAGGATTTCGACCCCGTCCATCAGAGTCATCTACCGAAAGTGAAAAACGACATATTTCGACGACAAAATAAAAGTCACTAAAGCACAGATCTAAAGCCCTGCGAGCAAAAAAGTTATTTAACATTTTTTCATGAAATAGTATCAAAGTTGATACTAGTTCTTTTAAGCCGAAAATTTGGTGTGTAGTGTACAAACAGTTGAGTGAACTTTAACAAAGAAAGTACAGATTTTCTATTTAGAATATCATTTTGTTAATACTTTACGTATGGCGTAATATTTTTTATTTTGGGGTTACTTTGCTCCTGGGGCGAAATTGATGGTTACTGTATTTTTATGTTTATATTTATTGAAACTTAGTGGGCGCCGTAGCGCAAGTGGTTAGTGCGTCGGACTACTGAGCCAGCGGTCTTGGGTTCGAATCCCGCCGCAAACACCTAAAAGTTTTTCACAGTGCCCACCTCTTTCGAATGTTTGACAAGCATCAAAGAGTATCATTTGTCACGATTGAGCTTCTCAATTCGCCGTTCGGAGTCGGCAAAAAACTGTAGGTCCCTTCCATTCGTGCAAAAATATAACACGCACACACACATGGTTGCGAGCAGTAGGCCCAGGTTCACCTCGAGCTGTAGCGCCAACTAAGTAAGTATTTATTGAAACTTGCGACTTTATTTATCTAGAAATGCTATTTGCGCAAATCTCTTAAGCTTTGGAAATGTCCCTCTCGAAGAGATGAACTAACATACCCTTGGAGAGATGTTATAGGTTCTATTAAACCACCAAAACAGGTTTCTAAAAGGAGGGCACTTTTTCTGTCGATGAGCTTAATTCCATTTTTACTTAAAACTTTTTAGTTTTATAACTACTATTGGGTTGTACCACATGAAATGTCCAATTTTATAGTAAACATTTAAAAGCCAATATTATTTTTCTGTATTTTTTTTATTCAATCAAAATAGGATCCGTTGGCATCTGTGAAATTCTTCCAACGTGATACAAGGTCAAATATTCCTTTTTCGTTGAAGTGCTGACTTTTTGAGACAATGAAATCTTCAAAGGCTTTTATAACCTCTGATCGGTTCCGGAAGACCTTCTGCCGGCAAAATGAATCCAGATTGCGGAAAAGATGGTAATCCGTTGGGGAAATATCAGGAGAGTACCGTGGATGCGGAAGAATTTTAAATTCCAACTGCAACAGTTTTGTGCACCGTCACTTGTGAGGTATGGGGTCTAGCATTGTCATGCATAATATTGGACCATTATTATTCACCAATGCAGGTTGCTTTTCAGCCAATTTTGCATGCACTATGTCGATTTCCTCACAATTTTTGGCTGCATTTATCGTTTCCCGTGGTTGAAGAAATGGAAAGTGGATTGGTCGTTACGATGTCCACCAAACTGTCACCATAACCCTGTCTAGGTGAAGACTTAGTTTGGGGGTGAGTTTTGGGTTTTCTCTGCATCTTTTATGGTTGTCATACAAAATCCATTTTTCATTACACGTGATTATACGGTCAAAAACGGTTCATTTTGATGCCTTAAGCTCGGCGATGCCCAGATTTCAACGCGGCGTAGTTTTGTTGCTCGTTCAATTCATGGGGCACCCACTTGTCGAGTTTTTTCACTGTTCCTATTAGAGATAGGTGTCGATTCCCCATGTTCTCTGCAATGTCCCGTCTCATTTCTGTTGGGTCTGATTCTACCGTTGCTTTCAAAATATTGTCGTAAATTGCCGAGTCTGTCTTTTCAGATGGTTAATTTTCAAGGCTAAGATCTCCCGAACGGAACCTAGCAGACCAGCATCGAATGTTGCGTTTATTTACCGTTACATCCATAAATGCATCATTAATGTTGGAGAACTTCTTATTTCCGACTGAGCGAAAATCGGCCATTTCAAATGGTACAAACCAATATTTTGAATTATTTTTATTTTTAAAATCTTTTTTTTATTAACATATTTTTTCTTTATTTATATTTTTAAAAGTGAAATATTTTTTATTTTGTTAAAAAATTTTATTAATGTTTTAATGTTTTTCATTTATTCAAGTAGAATTAATGAAGTATTTTGCTGTTATTTTTTAATTTATAAGCATTTAATTGGATAAAAAAATGCTGTTTTGATTGAATGCTGTTTGGTTTTTAATTTTTCTTTCTTTTTTTTTTAGTAATATGACTCTGATCTCTGACTGATTCAAAATCAGTGGTATTGAAATACAATACTAACTTTTTTCGAGCTCTTTAGATAAAGAAAATATAGTTAAAAGTTTCAGTTTTTTGCCCCATTTTCAACAAAAAAAAAAGTATTTAGTTTTCATAGCATTATCTAACATCTTATTAATGACGGGGTGAGATAAAAATAGATCAAAACTATTTGTCTACAATTTCTGAGAGGTTTAAAAAAATATTGCAACAAACGGAGCAAAGTAACCCCGGTTTACGGTATGTCTGCTGTATATAGAGGGTAGAGCGTTGGTCCCAGAACACTTGCTTGGGGGACTCCTGTGTCTATTCGGCATAGCTCGGAGCACTCACCGCTATGTGAAACGTAGATATCGTCACAGGCAAACAATTGTGCGTTTTTTATACGTCGCATCATCTAATCCTAGCTTAAGGGGTTATATACAGTCAGGAGAGCTAAAAAAAGCGATTTTTCAAGAATTTTTCCTGAGAAAACTTTTAAAGTTATTAATGTAAAATTTCTTACATTCAGGTAACTTTTAACTGCATTTCAACATTTTTATTTGTAAAAATAATACTTTGGAAGGCTGCTATAGCTGATCTCCCGGAGCTTCTCTCCAAAAAGGCGTCTTGCGGTGACCACGATATCTCTGGACTGGATCATAGAAAATGAAAAAAACCAAACGGATGTCGTTAAAGAAATGTACAATCTAGGTATTAGTCGAAGGAATAAGCAAAATAACATTTTTTACAGAAATGGCGTCCTCTCAAGGAAAAAAAACGATTTTTGGCATTAAATTGTTAATTAAAAAAAAATATTATCGGTGATAAAAAAACTTCGATTAATTACTAAAAAATATACTTAAGAAGCTTCTGTTAAGATTTGAGACGGATCGGTTCAGCAGTTTCCGAGAAATCGTGGTCACCGACATGGTTTTGAGAAAAATGCGTTTGAAGTTTGAAAAGCACTTTACATAGAGTAAAGAAAGCGCTCTGATGACTTTACAAATATTCGTGTAACTTCTAGAATAATCGTCGGATTGACTTAAAATGTCAATGCGTGTACCTAAGTATATATACATTATGAAATAAAAAAAACCCTTAAGTCATGCGCAACAAATCTCCATTCCTTGCTCTATATCCTTGTAAACTAAACGATGAAGTTCCTGTTTTGTGAAAACAGAAAAAAGAAAAACCTTCCTTGCTTTAAATAAACAAGTAATATTCTACACCTCCAACATTTTTATATAAATTTTAACAAATAATCTTTATACCCGTTTAGATGAAACAAACATAAAATTAAGAAAAAATTCACAAGAGAAACCATAACTGCCATTTAAAACGATGGACAGCTCTAAAAAGCCAGCCAATCAAAATCCTCGCAAACATGCAAATATTTTCTCGCAACTACTCTTCACCTGGTCGATACCAATGTTGTACAAAGGTACACAAAAGGGACTTGGACAAGATGATCTCACAAAATGCCTCAAAAAAGATCGTTCCGAAAAGCTTGGTGATAAGCTGGAAGAGTAAGTTTGTATCCAAATTTTCGATCAGTATAAACTAGTATCCTCTGCTCAGTGAATGGTTCAAAGAGATAAATCGGGCCCATTGTAAAGGCAAAACACCGCTGCTCCGCAATGCAATGCTCCGAACATATTGGTCTTCATGTGTCGTCGATGGAATCTTATGCTTGATCTATATCATTTTGAGGTAGGTACGACATAGTTACCTTCAAATAAAATACAAATAACTCTACTTTTAGATCCAGTGTACCAGTAGTTCTGGCGCAACTTTTACTTCAATTTCAGCGGCAAATAGATTCAATTGATTCACAGGGCGATTTGATTAATTCAGCCAACAGTATGCATCTTTTATTGAATGGCACAGAGCGCAGTATATCCGATATAAGCAATTCAGGTAAGATGAATCCCATCAAAAACATAACTGTAAAAAGGGCCAAGTTCCTACCTATAGAAAATGTATGCAAATGTATGACAAAAAGTGGTGAGATAACAGCGGCCAAAGTCTTGCAGAACCTTACTATAGAGGTAAGATAGATAAGTAAGTTGAAGCCTTATGCCTAGAATTAATAAAACGTATCTATAGAAACTTCAAACCTGGCCGCGTTTGAAAGTTTCAGAAATGTGTAACAACTACTAGACCTGCAAATGGAATGGTGTTTCATCGTGCGTATAAAGCACAATAATAGCGTTTACATTTGTACATGTACATAACATATGTATGTATACTAGCATTATATTCCTTGAACTCAAGTTTTATTTCAACGCGGCCAAGTTTAAAGTTTCTATAGATACGTTTTATCAATTCTAGGCATAAGGCTTCAACTTACTCATCTATCTTACCTCTATAATAAAGTTCTGCAAGACTTTGGCCGCTGTTATCTCACCACTTTTTGTCATACATTTGCATACATTTTCTATAGGTAGGAACTTGGCCCTTTTTACAGTTATGTTTTTGATGGGATCTCACTTCTTTTTGTTGAGTTTACCGTCATAGGTATACGCCTTAGGCTCTTTCCAGTGTTCGACTACATACTGCACAATGTTTGATCTGACTCTACGTCTACGTGTATAGGTACTTCCTTTTGATAGCTACAATTTTCGTTATATAAAACTGTCAACAATTTGAACATTTTGCCAGGTCCACTCCCTATCCCCACACCACAGATTAAATTTATCGAGTCGAGCTCGAGAGTCGATTGTATTTCTTTTGAACTGGTTAGTAAATTGGGTTCATCCGGAGTCGGACGAATATGCAATGAAAATGAGCAGAGCAGAGCACCTCTCCAATCTTATTGAGCTAGAGTAGGACGACACGATGACGGTGCAAAAGGCATCACTATGATCGATAGACTCACTCTCACACTCAGTTTGCCATTTGCCATTTGCCAAATATCAATTATACCAATACCAACCAATCCATATGAAAATGAATACGTTTTGTGAGAGAATATATATATTTATAATTTATATAATATACATATACATACTGCGTTCATCGTCACATTTTTGAGTATCATTTTCATTGTATTTATAATATAAGAAGTAGCACGTCTATATATTAGTATATTACTTGAAGGGGAGGTTGTCCTTGTCGTATAAAATACATTTGGTGAGAGAATTCACCACGTTTATGGTTAGCTCTCACTAAAATGTCCATTTGTGTATGTATTTGTGGGTAAGTTTCACACTTTTGTAGTGTATATATAATGTATAATACACGGTGGTTTGTTTTTATTAATTTAAACGATTTGCAAGTTAATAAATAAGAGTTTTTTATTTTTTCCTTTATACACACTATAAATGCTACTTACATTCCAAATTTCAAGTCTCTAGGTCTGCTGGAAGTACCATATACATTTTGATGACCGTTGTGTCAGCTACGAAAATTACGATTTTCGGAGCTCAATATTTCTTAAAGTATAATAGGTACAGACTTGAAACTTGGAATATGATCTAGCATAGCGCTCTTCTACTAGCAGCCAGAAAATGAGGCTCCCAGTGACTTAGGAAGCTGAATTATAAGGGTACGTAAATAGCCGCGAAGCGCTTCGGGTAAAGAGTACCGGTAGTGCCGCGTGGAACTTGGCGGTCCACTACCGTGCACCCAGATACACAAAATTAAGATAATAAAGTTTAACTAGTCAAAATGAAATTAAACTTACTACAAAAATGTATAAACAGAAAATACATACATACACTTAGCACACAGTGCATCTGTAGAGTACCGTAGTGGATAGTTCTTTCTTCCGAAATCCCTTAAATGTAAGACCTTTGTTAATTTTCAACCTTTTGTATATTCTGCAAATACAGTTAACCCTCATTTAACGGTGTAGATAGGCTCTCAAGAAACAGCGCGTTACCTATACAAAATCGCGTAATACGATACCTGAATGTGCACATTCCTTGACACAGAGGAATGCGATAGGAACATGTGAGAATGAATGTACATTTTGCACATTAGAAAATACCGAAAATCGCGTTATAGCGAATTGGCGTAGTGAAAGTACCTTGTTATACGACGGTTGACTATATAATATTTACATCTGCGCTAAAATGCTGCCCGAACAATGTGAAATAAGTACTACCTCGGTAATTTGAACTATTAGAGACCTACCCAAGTTCGAACCACGGAGGTTTTCGAATTACTGGATACTTTCTTCGTAGTCAATATTTCGGATACAAAAGCAGTGTAAAGCGGTTTTAAGTAGTAAAATCCAAAATCTTGTGGTGCTTTTGAAGACGGTTCATACTTGTCTGACAACAATGCTTGAAATGTAACTTAAAATCCTAATTTATTAAAATAATAAACCATTCACAAAGCCAGTCGACACAAAAATGCTAACTGCAGGCCTACCTACAATATTTATTTCTCAAACAAAAATTAGCTCATAGCCTACTGAAATGGAATCGACACGTGTTTATCTTTATAAATGTTATCTCTTAATTTAGCAAAGAAACTACGGAGAAAATTCAAATTACAGAGTACCAATTTTCACAAGTGTTCGAATTAGAAGATACGTAATGTAAACAAATAGGTGTTCGAATTAGTGTAGCGTTCGAATTCGAATGACCGAGCGTTCGAATTAGCGAGGTAGTACTGTATTATTATACTTCTATTTTGATTTGAATTACTTTTATCTTAAATTACAATTGACGATATAAATCTGTCTTTCTCCAGCGACATTTTGAAACGGCGGGCGCACAATGGGGCAAATTTACTTTTTTGCTTGCAAAAATCATAGCTCCTAAACTAAAAAAGATATCGGGATAATTTTTTTTTCTGTTTGAAGGAAATTTCCAAGGCTATAATATTTTTTAAAAAATATTTACAGGGTGTTTCAGAATCTTCTGCTGAAATACAACAATTTTTCCAAAGGAAATGGTCTTAATATTTTACCTCAAAAATTGTCAAAAGTAGGTAACTGAAGTAAATACAGTATGTCTAAAAGTCAAACAAAGTCACAGTGGTGCATCAAAGTTAACGAACGAGAAATGTTTTAAATATTTTTGCAGGTGTATCAAAAGCCCTCTATTTATACTATTTCGGTGGAATTTTTAAGTCAAAAAAGTATGTTAAGTGGTGTAATGCTAAAAAATTATAAAATTTAAGAACAATGCTTTCCAAAATTTCAAGTTAGACAAAAATATTTTTATCCAAAGGGGTAAAAATAGTATTTTGCTTTAGAATTAAATTCAAATATTAATGTTTGTAGTAATTGCAGAGAATTTCAAAACTTACAAGCGAACCAGTGGAGGAAAAATTTATTTTTTTTTATTAAGTGGCACATTAACATAACAAACCATTTCAATAATGTATTTCAAGTTTTTAACAGTGGAGAATAAATAAATAAATAATTAAAAATTAATAATAAAAAAAACTAGATTTCTTGGAATCTTTCGTCAAAGTCCGGATTAATTTCTCCAAACTTGGCACCGTCAACATTTTCTCTACAATCTAGAACGTTCAGTATTACTTGAAGCCTTCTTATCACCTCCTTATTGACTACAGTTATGATTTTATGAAGAGGATTAGGGGCTGCCGAAAAGGGCCTGAAAACCGCAAAATCCTTATCACAATGAATTGGTATACATTTTTTTTTACCTGGAAAGTATACATACATAAATACAGTAGAAGCTCGAAAAAGTTGATCGAAATGTCCCAGAGCTTGTCAACTTTTCTGGACAGTTTTCAAAATCTGTAGAACATTAATATTTTGTCCATAAATAAACTTATTTTATTTTGATTAATTAGTTTTATTTTATTAAGAGCAAAAACATAAACAATCATAACGAAGTTCAACTGGTTTGAAGTAACTGGAAAGAGTAGTTTGATTCTTATTTTTTGTAAAATGAGTTTTTACAATATTTGTACGTAAAATCACCAGGTTTGGCATATGGTGGGTTTCGTTATTTTCTGCGCACCATTTGATCAATGCATTCACGCTTCCAATGGCTTCTGGATAAGAAATTTTTGTCGCTTCCACTGTCTCGATATCTTATTCGTCGTTATGAGTACCAGCTTCCTCTATCTCGCCCTCTTCTTCAATTGAGACCGTATTCCACTCTTCAATCTCTTCCAAAGTCAAATTCGAACTCAATCCTATTTTCGACAGTGATGTATTGACTTCTTGAATTTGGTCATTGTAGGAATGATCCGAAGCAAACAAATCGAACAGAGGAATGTTATCATCAGCATCAAATTCATTGTCATCCCAATATTTAATCTTTTTCCATGCGTTTTGCAGAACACGTTGCGGAAGTTCATCCTAAGCAGATTTGAGCAACAAAATGCTATCGCGAATATTATGCTTTTTTAACAAAACTTCTATTGGCATATTTTCTTGGGCCACAACATTGCACAATAGCTTGTAACGACAGCTTAATTTGACCAACTTAATGGGATTCTGGTCCATGGGCTGCAAAACTGCTGTAACATTTGGAGGTAAAAGAAGCGCTGAAATGTTACCATCGTCAGTTTTAAGCAATTCGATAAGTTTGTGCGCTGTGCAATTGTCAATCATTCATCATTGTCGCTTTCGACGACAAATTGTTTTCGGTTGAAAATCTAAGAACCTAAATAAGAAACGACATATTGATATTGAATTTGTAAAACTGACACAAGTCCGGTTTACCTCTTTTACGAACGAACCATGAAACCATTCATAAAACAGTTTTGATGTCATCCAAGCTGATGGCGAATTAGTGTAATTTATCGGATTTTTGAAGCCTTTAAAACAGCGCGGATTTGCAGATTTACCAATGACCATTGGGCTTACTTTGTGTGAACCCTCAGCGTTTGCACACAACAAAAATGTGATTCGCTCTTTTGGGGTTTTTCGGCCAGGTGCTGTTTTTTCAGTTGCAGCAACGTAGGTTTTCTGAGGTAACAAGCGATAATATAAACCTGATTCATCCGCATTGTACACTTGAGCATCGCTAAGTCCAAGTTCACTAATCATTCCTCTTAATTTTCTTATAAACGGTGCGACTTGCGATGTGTCGCTCGAAAGAATCTCACCACACACTTTAAGATAACGAATTCCATGCCTGTTTTGAAATTTTGCCAACCATCCATCGCTCGCATTAAATGAATTGACACCTTTTTCCGGATACATTTTTTCGAATAAAAACTTAGCTCTGGCCTTGAATACTGGACCGGTAACAGTACAATTTCGAGTACGCTGATTTAAGAACCATTCGTATAATTTGCTCTCTACCTTAGGATATTCAGTCTTATGACGAGTTTTTATTTGAGCATATTCAAAGTTGTCGACTGCTGCTGCGAGAAGGGTTTGACGATTTTTTTTATCTTGGAAATTGCCTGCTTTGTGACACCATATTCGATTGCCAAACGACCGCCGCGAACACCATTGTCAAGTTTCTTTAACATTTCTATTTTTTGTTTTAAATTTAATCGAACTTGTTTTCGTTTACCATGTTTCTTTGCCATTTTTTTGCTCAAATTTAGTTAATTATCGGACAGCAAATAAAATTCAAACAAATGAACAATACGTAAGAAAAAGTCAGTAATAATTTAAAACAACGGGATTAAACATACATAATAAGGCACGCATTTGCCATGGAAACATACATTTCTTCGGAATGCGTAGCTGCTGTGTTATGTTTTTTACATCGTTAAACCGAATGCAAGTAAAAAAGAATCACGCTCTAAAAAGTTGACCGAAAGTCAACTTTTTAAGGCAACGTATGCTAGCTCAAATTTGGTCAACTTTTCTGTAAAGTAAACTTTTCTGAGAGTCAACTTTTCCGAACTTCTACTGTATTTACAAACTATTTTTGGCCTTAAACAAAAACAAAAAAAATGTGAACAAAAATTGAAATTGATTGAATCAAATCACTCTAGCTCAACGATTTGCAAATATTTGCAGCTGAGCTTCTAGCAGAATGTTCAGAAATACACGTACCTTAAATTTCCGTTGAGCTTAGACCACACATTATCGTACCTTTTTGTTAAACTCAACATAAAATCAAAAAAGTGTGCTAAAAACATGTTTTCAAAAAACCACTAAATTTCAAAAAATCAATATTCCAAAAAGGAAAAATTGGTTACAGTTAAATAAAGGACAACCATATGTTCCATGAAAGTAACAAACCAATGTGTTTTTAACCACTATACCAAATTTGTACACACCGAACTCAAACGAAAACATAAAAAAAATCAATTTTTCGTTTACACTGAAAATAACCTAACTTTAACTGGCTGTACTTATCATACTAATTGTCCAAATTTAATAATTTTTTCGGTTTCTTGTGGTTCAAACCATTCTTAATCCAAAAGATAAGCTTTTTTTGCATTATAGACACACGCGCAAATTGAATTTTGCAAGCACTTTTGCAAAAAAGCCCCACAGTGCGGCGCCTTTTAAGACCAAATTTTTTATTTTTATTTTTTTCCGAAGGTTGGTGAAAATCTTCCATAGACACTATGAGAATACCAAGCGCGTCCTCATAGTAGTATCAAATTCTTACTGACCAAAGACACCACTCTTCGATATAAATTTGTTAGATACTGCAACTAAGTTATCTTATCAAGCAATTTTTCTATCATGAATAACGCTCGTACCTTTTTTAGGACCAAAAGCAGTATATTTCAGACAAAAATTTAAAAAAAAAATAAATCGATTTTTAAAAAACCGTATGTATCTATGTATCTATGTTTTTTGCAGCATTTTGTTATCCTATTAAATTAATAAACAAACGCAAAATCGAAGTAACGTGTTCTGAAAAAGAATAAATAATGATAAGCCAAGTATACTAAAGAGAAAGAACGAGGCAAATCTATATGCCATGTACACTTCGCTGTTTACATGTACAGTAAAACTTGTGTATAGTGGTATCTGCTAATAAAAGAATCTTGCGAAAACTATGTAAATAGTGGAAATTTTTTGTGCCAAGTTTCATTTTCTTCATACAAAATCACTCTTATATAGTGGAAACTTGTGAAATCTGAATAATGGTACTTTTTCGATGGACTTTTTTCCCATGCAAATTCACTCTTCAAAAGCAGAATCGTAATTCACACATTTCTTTTGCTTCTTTCCGTGTGTATCTCATTCTGTGAGCGGCTACATTCAAAACGTTTTAAAACGTTTTTGTTTTATACCTACATATTCTGAACTCCGATAACAAAATATGTATATCGGAAAATAATAAACGAAATAACGTTAACGACTCCGAACAGTAGAAATGTTTGTGAGTTATAGAAAAATCAGTGCACCCAAACATTCCACTATTCACAAGTTTTACTGTACATGTTGCTATTGATCTCTCTGACATCTTGCATTGCGGTTGATAAATATGGATTTCGAAGCGTTAAAAAATTAAAGTTTTATATTTTTTCTCAGAATTTTCGCAGTATTTTGGTGAAAAAAGCAGTATGCAGTTTTGGAGTCTAAAAAACAATATAATACCGCTCAAAACAGTATAGATACGAGCGTTAATAATGAAATGTAAACGTTTGGCAGGTTACTTTCTCGCCAAGTCAAAAGGTTTTGTCCTTTGAATCGGCGCAATAAATTGGTCTCATCCAAAATTAGTAGGACTGTATTGTTAACATGTCCGATTAGTCGGTTTCTATGCTTTCGCGCGAAGCTTCTAGTTTCAGCTTCGATTGTCGAAATTTCGAGATCCCTGTGGACATCGTCGTTTCTAGCATACCACGGTCCTTGGACAATTTCTCTAAGCACTTTATTTTGAAAGGTCTGTAAATTATTGGCATTTGTTTTCTTGGTACAACCCCAAAGTTGTATACTGTAGCTCCACACCGGCTTTAGCATTTGCTTGTATTAAAGCAGTTTGTTCTCGGTACTGAGGTGGGAATGTTTTCCGAGCAACCAGTATATTTCTCTATATTTCTTTACGTTTCATTTTCACGTGCGAATTCCACTTTAGCCTTGCGTCGAGTGTCATTCCCAGGTATTAGGCTCATTTGCAAAGGGTATTTGGGCCGCATTTATAAAAATTGGCAACATTGATCTCATTTCCGTCGACAACTGGTGCCTATACTCAGGCGCAAAACTATCAATCGACAAATGTAAACACTTGCATATATGTCGAAAAAAAATGTACATGTAACGTACTCTTTGGAAATATACCTATCCAAAGTGTGCAGTCACTAAAAATTGTAGGGATTCACATCAACAACAAATGCAAATGAAACACTCATATTGAACATATCATCCCCGAATTTGCAAGTCGTCTGAACATCATTGAATGCCTGCCCAGTCCAGCAAGAAATTCAATAGCAATCCACTCTCAATAATCTCAGTCACCAATTCAATCCTCACCAGTAAAATACTGTTCGGACTATTCCTCTATGGAGGAACTTTTCCATTTTCGGAAAAACAAGGACAAGATTATTCCTCAACACTAACCCAACAAACTTACTTTCTAACCCTAGCGTTAAACACTGGCGCAAATAGATAGTCAGCCCATGGACTACTAACCGGATTTGGTGTTTTGTGCTTGTCTTTTGTATTTCTTCAATTTCTGTCGATAGTTTGAGGTCTTTATGGATGTCGTCATTGGAAATATACCATGGAGCGTCTATTATCGTTCTTAATATTTTTGATAGCTGTCTTTGGATGATGTTTATATTTGATTTACACGCTGTTCCCCACAGCTGAAGTCTGTATGTCCATATTGGTTTAATAATAGTCTTTTAAATAAGCAGTTTGTTGTCTATAGATAGAACCGAGTTTCTTCTCAGCAGCCAAAATAGTTGTCTAAATTTGTCCTTGATTTGATTACGTTTTGTGAGTATATGCTGTTTCCAAGTTAACTTTTGGTCTATATCGCAATTATTGCATTTCTTGACTGAGGTGTAGGAATGTCGGATGTATATATTAGATATAATAAAGTTCCGAGGACGCTTCCTTGGGGAACTCCAGCTTTAAGAAGATTTGAGTGCTCATCTCTGTGTTGTAGTCTACCTATTAGGATTTTTTCGAATAGCTTTGATACTATTGGCAATAAACTTATTGGCTTGTAATTAGCGGTTTGAGTAGCATCTTTTCGAGGTTTTGGAACTGCTATCACTTTGGCTACTTTCCAAACTTTTGTGAAGCATTTTAGAGTAAAAATTGCGTTAAATAGATTTCGGAGGTACAAAAGTGCGTTTTGGGGACCCAGAGCTTTTTTTGGATTAATCTTGTGTTGAATGTAGTATTTTATATCTTTTACTGTTAGCTTTTTTATGTAAGAACTATTAGTGCTTCGGAAACTAGAAGTTGTAGGTAAGCTTATGTCTGAGTTATTTATGTCATTAGTAAACGTCGCTCTAAAATGTTCAGCTAAGATTGTTGCAATAATTTGTTGTGTGCCCATATTTTTGACAATTTAAGCACTGGGCAATGTCCTTCTTTAGTCGAAGAGGTTCGAAGTTTATACTGCCTTAAAGTAATTGTCTTATGTTATATATGTATGTCTTTATTGTTTTCCTGATTTTCAATCTCTAGTGTAAAGATCGGTAGAGGTCTTTTGGTTCCTCGTTGGAGAATGTTATGGATATTTGTCACATTATGGCCCAACTCGGATAGCTCCCTTTTGATTTCATTCGTATCTGTTGAGTGATGTATGGTTCACGACTAAGCGATGTAAGATGCCACATAAGAATGAATGATGTCAAAAAATTATTGATGTTCTTGAAGATTTACACCGTTCAGTAGAGACAAAACGGTTTTGCCTCCAAGGCCCCATTGATTCCTCATATTTGAATCGTTTTCGGCTTTAGCACATGCATACAGGATGAACTGAATAGGTAGCCATCGCTAGAGCAGAGACACCACAAGGTTAGGTTAGGTTGGGTGGCTATCCCCATATTTCGTAGGATTCACTTAGACCAAAGTAGGTCCATTGTGTTGCCACATGAGCCGATTCTCAGCGATACTCCTGGAACCATTTTGAAAGTTGGATGAATTTCCGTATTTTATTGATATAAATAAATAAAATAAATAAATAAATAAATAAATATCTTGAAGGTCTACAAAGAAGTATTATCATTTTTCTTAAGGAGGAGAGAGCTGGGCAACTCCTCCTCCTCATCCATGCAGCTGTGACAGTAGTCATTGGCGAGGATTCCTAGTCTGCTGGCATATCTGCCTATTGCACAATGACCTGTCCAACTAGTATGCCGATATGTGATCTGCTTATTTTTAGCAGGCGGCAAGTTTTATGTTGGTTTAGCCGTGGCCAGGTCTGTCTGGCGCAGCTACACGTGTCAAGATTACGCCATTTCTCATAAGCCTGTTGTAGAGCTTGCGTTGAGATTTTTTGTTTTATTATTTCTATTGGTACATGGGGTTCACTTCACATCACTATGACCAGAAACCCAGCACAGCGTGGGCATTCATCTGTTCGACATCTGGTTTAGAGATACTAACCGGATATCTGTGTAGATTTCCAATGCGGATTTGTCATTAAGACAGATATTTCCTACCCATTCTTATCGGCTGGGAATGAAATCTAGGAGCGGAGTCATATAGTCCGTATACTTCCCTATTAAGATTATTCATTGCGAATATTCTGGCGTGCCCAAAGTTAGAAGATACTCACTGTGAAGTTTCTTTAAGTCGCATCGCCGTTTTTGCTGCTATGTCCCTACCATAAATGTCCAACGAAAGCATAACATATTTAACATTGTTTCAAGAGCAGCGGTAGTTCGCATGGCTCCTGTAACGCAGATGCAGGCCGTTCTCTGGATTTTGCTAAGTATATTTACGAAGCTAACTTTGCCTAGTGCTGTTCACCTGACTAGAATTCCATACATAAGTATGGGTCTGACCACCGCAGTATAAAGCCTAGTTCTAATTCCCTATTTACAGCCTAAGGCTTTTTCTATCAGGCGGATTTTCTCACTAGTTCAAGTGTGTTCAACTCTCAGTATTCTATCTAGAATCAAACCAAGGGGGGGGGGGGGGGGGGAGGGGTGACTTGAGAGATGCTATGCTTCTTAGTGAATAACACAAGCTCCGTTTTTCCTGCATCCAAAACGTACAGGTTTGTTCCGAATGAACATTTGCAGGATTGGGGAAATAAGTATGGCACCATTTGCTAATTGCTAAAGGAAAAAATACGCAGAAGAACAGATGCTGAAAACAATCATTTCTAAAAACTAAATACATAATTACATATGTATTTTGAAATCTATTGTAAAAATATAAGGGCAATTCTTAAAAACGAAAATCACATTGAATTGCTATGTTGCGGGATTTAAATATTTGGTCGTAATATCACGCACGACCCGCTCTCTTAGATTACTCTTTTAGGGAGCTTTTTTCGCTCATCCTACTCTTTCCCTTAAGAGCTTCTCTTATGACACACAGAATGAATTGACTGTGGAAATGTGTAAAGAAGAAACCAGTTTCTTCCATTCTGTGCCTACGAAAGGGGCCAGTATACAGTTCATGATTTTTCAATAAACTTTGATTTCGTTTCAAATTGTTTTACCGTGAATTGCGATGCCAGTTGGCCAGTCCAACGATTTGATGTAAATGAAATAGTGCTTGTTATGTGTGGGCAGATTAATGCCGTTGTATCGAATTTAAAAAGTTGAGAAAATGATCAGCAGGACTAGGTTGGACCAGCACGCTCTGTAGTGGATGGTCCCTTTAGGTATTTTTGCATGGTGGGGTTGAAAATAAGAATTTTATTTTCTTCGCTTGTTGTTTACTTTTGATATTTTGTGTCTCGGTATGTATGTATGTGTGCGAGTATAGAATCTTGGTATTTTTGGATGTATTGCTAATATGATTCGTACACAAATAGGAATCGACAACCGGCATTCATTGACCCAATGTAGACTATGCGTTGATTACGTCACTGAAAACAGGTGCCTTTAGTTGTCGCTAAGGTTATTATGTGAAATTGCAATTATGAAATCCTAGCAAAAAATTTTATAAGGCATATAAGTCTAAGGGAAAAATAAGGAAGAGAAAAACTAGAAACCTTATTCCGAGATTATTTAAAGTCTTAAATAAGACTTATGGTAAGGCTTATTATAAGTTATAAATAAGGTCCTAGGTATTTTCTCTCTCTCTCTTTTAAGGTTTAAATAAACTTATTCTTACTTACATATGTCTTATATTAAGGCTTATCTAAGAGTTACTATAAGGTATATGTTAGATTTCGAATTCTTAGGAGAAGCATATAGGTACGCAGTCGCAAATGGTTTTCCTTGGAATTTCTCATTTGAGATGTTTCTTTTCGTTTTCATTTGCCACTGACAGTTTAAATTAGAGTGTTGAACCCAGCGCGGTGCATCGAAGTGTATTAAGGTATTCTTCGTAAGTTTCAAAAGTGCATAAATTTAATAATTTATTTCATTTCTAATTATTTATTATTAATTATTATTTCTTTTTTTTAATTTAGACTGTGTTGACAGATTTTATTCGTCGTTCGACGATAATGAAGAAGACTTCAAGAGTGCAATACAACGAGGAAAAAATGTATTTTTGTTTTTATAGGAAAACTTTGACAACTTTGTATAGTACTTAAATCAGGCTTTATGTATTGCTTATCGAAACCTTAAAATAAGGATTAAGAACGACTGAAATAAACCTTAAATAAGGCTTAAAGTAAGTTCATCATAAGGTTAGAATAAATCTATGTGTAAGGTATAAAAGTATATACCTGATTACCTAGGACATGGCCTGTAGAAAAATAAGGCATAAAATAAGGGATATTTGTAGGTACTCAAAAGATATTCCTTATAAATAAGAAGCCTTATCTGCTAAGGAATAAACTATATTAACATAAGCCTTAGATAAGCCTTACTCTTTTTGCTGGGATGGCATGCATCCATACAAAACCATTCAGGTGTTAAGCTTTTGCAACTATCTCTGTTTTTATATTCCTGATTTTCAAATATGTTTTTTGTTTATCTCAAAGAACTCTTCCGAAGGGGCATGCAAATTACCAAAATCAGTATTTCGGTTATAATTTTTCTGGAATATGAAAAACTGAAAAACAAATGTATTGGTTTGCTTTGCTTTCAATACATGTGACTATGCGCTGTATATGTATTGTTTTGTGTACCACGTGGTACATATGTAACATATACTATGATCGCCGCCGAGCCTGCAAAATCTCAAGAGAAAAACTTTTTTGTCTTGCCTCTCAGTCTCAATCTCAATTGGATTATTATTTTTCTTTGGTTCTCTTACGTTGCGAAAGAGCTTTTTCATTGTCGATAATTTTTTGGTGGCAGATAATACTTCTTGGTTATTATATATTCTTTGATAAAAGTCTATTCGTTTGCGCTGGTCGTACTGTTACACTTTTATATTCTTCGATTTATTTATTTAATTAATTAATTAACTCATTTCCACCCGCCGGTAGGGAATAAGTTACGCGCGCGCAAAAAAATGTAAAATGAAATGTCAGATGGACCAAAGAACAATACATATGAATAGAAGCTAAAGTGTAACCGCAGCTCGGGGAAGCTGGCGATTTCGGCCGCTCAGCTGGGAGTGGGTTCGTGGGTTCACACGGAGATTTCTTCCAGGAAAAATGGAAAATAATGGGCGCCACCCAATTTTTAATAGGGATTGGGAAACCTGTAGTGTGAAAAAGAGAAATACGTCCCGTCGAATAACAAAACCCTGCGATCTGAAAGTCAGAGAAATGAAAAGAAAACAACGAAATACTTTTTTTTTCACCACGTTATAATTTCGGGCCGATTTATTGCAGATTAAATTGACGTTAATTATGAAGTTAAATTTATTATGGGGCTGGAAAAAATCCTCGACTGAGGATGAAAAAAACCAACCCGAGGAAAAACAATTGCACAAAGAAAATCGCCGTTTCGAATGGCCCGTTGTGGTCAAGTCCCGAAATTTTCAAAAAGACGTTATTTGCGGTCGCGTGTCCCGGTATTTGCGGGAGTTCAATCGGAACGATAATCCACCAAATTAAATCACCCTTTCTGGTGCACACCCGTCACAAACTATTCTCACTAATCAAGGATACAAAATTGTACTTATCTTTTTTTTCTTTTCCTGCTCCTTTTTTTTCCAACTAAAATTCTCGATCAATCGGTGTACAAATCGAGATGTCGATAGGTATATATATGTATATGTTTCCTCGTCCTATAGGTCCGGTTTTCCCTCCTTTCTTCCCTGCTCACAACTTTTCCCTGACAAAACACTTGAACCACGTATTCTTCAGGATTAGTCGTAACAAATCTTTAATTTCCTTTCACTTTTTCTCTCTCTACCACGAATTATTCCTCAACGCTTGTCTCAACTTCGGTCTTTCTAACCTTCTCTTATTACTGGTCAACCAAGAAGTGATCTTCCAGTCCAGCAGTTTCATCCACTCGAATCCTATGACACTCATACATTCTCACATTCAGCGATAGCGGAGTTCAATTGACTTTGTGTACAACGCTCCGCTCTTTGGCTGGAGCGTGTAGCCGTGTTTGCACCCACTATCTTTCCAGCCGCTCACTCATACATTGAACTAACTAGGTCGCCGGGAACTTTCCAACGCCTAAGTAGTTCAGCGGGTCGAGTACCTGCTGGTTGAACTGGAAGAACACATTCTCACCACTTCGAGGTGATAATCCGTGGTAGCCATCAACTGACACTGATTTATGTAAATATTCAAATCAAAACCAAAGTTAAAATGGTTTAACCACTAATGGTGAACTGGGTAGAAGGAGGAAAAACCCCACCCGTTGGATTGATATGTACCTATGTTTAAAATACGCGAAGACAACTTAGTGAGGAGCAGAAAAGGAATATACTAAAGACAATCTTACGATATTTAGCCTCGTTTCGGTGGATTATCGCGCAGGTTTGGGGGAGGGGATGACCGAAAACGTGCCATTCTATACAAAAGTATGTTGTTATTATTTACATATTACATTATTTTAAAAAATGTCAAACATTTTTGTGGTATTGATATTAAGTTACTATTGACGTGTTGCTTTTATGTTGACTCGTTTACTTTGTTTTATGTTGACTCGTTTACTTTGTTTCCTCGATATGCACATTGGTAGGACCGTCCGTCACTTACCTAGACCGTCAGCTCTTAGCAATTCATCATCGATAACCTATTGGGGTTGCCATTCCAA